>OY292536.1:5800536-6432536 GCA_958496365.1 Subacronicta megacephala
CATCATATAAAATTGTCAAAAATATATCAGTACGCCACACACAAATTGAATTTACTTATACGACAACTAGCACGGAGTACGCTTCGCTTGTGACCGGCCACGAATGCCACAATTCACAATTTACCACTGCTCTTCAACTGTCAGTGGCGGGAGTGCGTGTAAAGTGTAAAAATAAATGAGTAGCAATCGTGTAGGGTTTGCTGGACGCCGCGCGAGTGGGCGGCGTCTCCTTTGCTCTGCTACGTCTTCCTCATGATGGGGTGCAGGTCCCCGCCGCCGTGCGCTGACATCTTCACCTTGCCCGCCACGTGGTTCTTGATGCACGGCCCGGCGTCCTTCATCGACACGCTCCCATCGTCTATGTCCTCGTCTGATGAGAAGTCGGAGACGCAAAGCGTCAGGTGACGCTTCTTGGGCGGCACCACGTGCAGCGTCCATCGCATGGGACCCTTGTGGTTGCCCTTTAAGTTCTCCCGAGCTTCGTAGTCCGTATCAGATGCTGCTCGCTGGGACTCGCTTTTCAAACTCCGCAAGTTCTTACTCGGTCTATGGGTTTGCTCCTTTTTTTCCCCCCTCGGGGGGGTGTGGAAGTTTTTTAAATTCATTACACTGGACGTTTGCCCCTTGGAAGTCAGGTCGGGAAAATTCTGAGAGTATATCACGACGCTGTCTACCGGCTTTTCCTTATGAAATTTTGCCGGCTGCTTGGTTTTGGTGTCACTCTCTGATGGTGAGCTGCTCGCTCGCTTTTCTGCTGAATTACCGCTACTGCAACTGGTATTGCTGTTACTTGTGCTATATTGTTCAACAGCCTGCTTTTCGAGCTCACGAAACTTGGTATCTATACTCTCATCGGACGCTTTGTATTGTTCTAGCGCCTCTTTCTCTAGTTCTTCGAATTTATGGTCGACATTTGGTGGCCGGACTCTTGTTCCAGGAAGTACCATCTTTGGATTCAGTTTTAGGAGGCCAGGCGTCACTAATTTCTGCGCTAATCTGACAACTGGTGTCAATCCGATTGGCGCCGGCGCGCTCATGCTGAGCACTGTGCTGTATAGACGCTTCTTCCTCATTCCTGTTTCCATAGCAGCTGCGCTAGTTGATGGTAGCTGGCCGTCAGCCACGATTTTGTCTTCGCTTGTCGGACTTTCTGGCTTATCACCTTGTGAAGTCTGTAGCTCACTTGCAGGTACCACGGCTTGTTCGTTTGTACCACTGCTGGTTTCTTTCTCGTCAGGGAGTTCTTCCTTCTTGGTTTCGTCAGGTTCTGCTTGGGCCAGTGCCTTCTGTCCGGCAGGGGTCGTTGCTTGCTGGACGTGTGTGAGGTGGAACCGATGGTCGAGACGCGGTGAGGGATGGTCCCGAGGCCACCACACTCCGTAGCGGCGGTCTGGGCACCGTGCAGGTCTCTGGCCTGTAGGTGCGTACCGACTCACGTTGGTGCCTCGGTACGGTGGACATCGCGCCGCTGACGCTCTCATCACTGCCTGTACACTCGCCGACAGCCGCCCCATAGCTCGCTGACACTCCGTCAGTTGAGGAGGCCGCGGCGGATCGAACTGGAACTGAGACAATATTGACAACTATAATTATGAATTAGTCGTTGCAGCCATTTATAAAACGCCAATTTTTTTTTTTGCGACATTTTGATGTAAATAAGTAGATACCTTGAACATCCTGTCACTTACAGCTGGTGACATAATATTTTTCTTGCCCAAGGTCAAAGTTAATCAAAATTTATACTAACACATTGAGGAAGTGTCTACCTAGTCAGTATCTGCGTGTGTTTTCTACCAATGGAGCTTACTTTGCAGGTAGGGTCGCAGAAGAGTTGTGCAGGCACGTCAAGACAGTACGCTGGTGGTGGGGGTGCGAGTGCTGTTAATCTTCTTGGCTGGCGACGCCTTGCCCGCATCTTGCGTGAGACAGCAGGGGGGCTGGGCGCGCGAGGGGTGTGTGAAGAGTGCGGCGGTCCCCTGGGCGCCGGGGGCGGGGCCCAAAGTGCACGCACGCTGAGTACTCGCGCTGCCAGCGCCGCTTCTTCGCCTGCGGCTCGCGCCCCACTCGGGCCCCAGCGCTCGCTAGCTGCCGATCGGTGCCAATTAATTCCTCTGCTCGTAAGATTAGAACCTTCCGTTTAGTTAATATAGATTTGGAATAATTTAATTAGAAACATATTTAAATAAAACGATAATTTAAACTGAAAAAAAATTCATCCGAATAGAATTCGATTTATGTTGGTACTTGATAATGCGTTATATTAATTGATGAGCAATACCTCATCCTAGTTACAAAACTTGCTGCAAACACGACGCTCTCAAGACCATCAGATGGTCTTCAGGCCCTGACCAATGGCCATTATAATCCTCCAGATGCAGATGGCTGAACCTATATTAATCTTTACTCCAGGTTGCCCGTTATATAGTAATTGTCTATGGTTTAACCCTATAATCATGATTACCTTTGATGAGCTTTCATCAAGCGCTTATTCAGAAATGCTAAAATCGAATTTAAACCCTAAAGCGAAGAAATTGACCAAAAAGAATAATCAATATTTAATTGTGATATAATAATAATGAATATGGGATAGATGGACGCACAAATCCTCATCGGGCAGCATTCTGTACTGGCGACGGCGGCGTGGAAACATGCTGCGTTCTGCCGACTCGTCTACCAACTTGCGAAACCAGTACTCCACCTGTTAAAAAGAAGATCGCACTAGAGACTTAACGTTTAATAAGGGTATTTCGAGACTGTACAGTGCCTGCAGGTATGCGCACAACATAACCAGAGATTCCGCATTTGAAATTCATGACAGTAATTATGTATTGACACCCTTTCCCGTGAATTATATTAATATTATTTTAAAATTACGTGGTGAATAAGTAAAGAAATAAAATTGATCGCCCTTTCTGAGGTAAGTCTATCGTTGACGCTCGTTCTGTCTAGGGTTTGTAGAGTCCGTCAAGACGTCGATCAAAAATGTTTGAATACCTATTTCAGGCGATATGGTATACCCCGAAAAGTCATAGCCGAAAGCGAGAAAAGTCTGGAAACTTCTTAAAGAAGTATTAAAAACGTTTTGTCCTGTTGTTAGATTGAGGAAGTGTGATGGCAGTTGCTTTATTCAGCCGTATCTGGTGAGACTGGAAGCTAACCACAAAATGTTGCCTCACGTTAAAAAAATCTACATTTCGACGTGTATTGACACCATTGCTTTATGTCGAGGATGTGAACTTTTGGATTTATGTAGGTAATAACACAATTTGTCTTGTCAATGATTGACTTGGATTATACCAGGAACACCTCAATTTTAAAACGGACCTACCTATATCTTCGAAAGAGTAGGTATTTTAAGATTTATTTCACAAGGCGGTAACCATATTGTCACCAATCGACTATTCAAGTAAGAACTAAGTCTGGGCCAAATCTAGTAAAGTAAAATTTACCTCAGGCAGCATCCAGCATTCCGTGAGGTCTGAGTTTTCGCAGCCTTGTCCGTTGTACCCTCGCAAGTTTGTTCTTTCATTCGTACTTGTATAACATTTCTCTCTTGAAATAGAAAACACGCTCGATGTAGTTCGCGGTAAAATCAAATATAGAAACATGACCGGAAATTATTAATATTGTTATATTGATCATTTCCGGTCATGTTGTTTCTGACAATTTGCGAAAAGTTTTCGCGGCAAAAGTTATGTTTAAACTAAAGTTATCTTTCTAATGAATATGTTGTGGACTTTTGACTTGTGAATACGTAGGCTATTTCGGATTTGGCTTGTGTTTATTCGTGAGAATGGTTCTTGTGTTTAATTAAGAAAAGAATAGGAGTAAGAATAAACTTTCTGTATCCATCGTCATCTGCCCGTGGTTGTAGTGAAAATTTACCAAGATTGTATATAACTATGCTGCATGAGCTGCCTCGAAATTGCCAGTTCTACGAATATGGTTTTGTCTAAGTTGTTACTGGAATGTCTAGTTAATTTATTGGGTTGAAAACCTAATAAAATAACTAGACATTCCAGGGTTTCTTGTCGTAAGGCTATCACATTAGTGTTGATTTCAACTTCAAGTTATGTCTTGGAGAGAATGGAAGTTTATCTATAAGCCTCTAAAAACTAAATATTATATTATAAAATGAAATTGCCGTTTTCGGGAAAAACTAAATATTATAAATAGACAACCTGACTTCGTCGTAATAAAAGTTTCCATAGAATTGTGCCAATCTGGACTCTGGTATCACGTCTTTCACACTTCTTCTGCCACTACTGCTTCCATTTTCTTGGCTTTGGCTTGGTATTGCACGTTTATTATCTACAATCGATATTTCTCATGATTGGACTTGTCAAATAATAATCGTGAAAGTTATCAACGGGATAGCCAGCAGAATCATTGTGCCAATACTTTGGGTCAAGAGGAAGATTGTCATGATCAAAAAGTATTGGTGAAATGACTATGGACTTCACCCATTCCTATACAAAGGTTCGTAGTATAATTTTATAATTGTTGTCCTTTGTTAGTTCTAAAGAAAAAGAGAAGGCCAAACAACGAAAAGAGAAGAACCATCAAAATAAACCACGGTTAGAACGTCTGACTGTGTTTGCCAAGAAATTATTATTTTACAAGCTTTGAAGAGACAGTACTAATTCTCTAAAACTTAGACCAGACCGACTTCCCTTTTCTTGAGAGGTGGTTGTTCTTAGATGCTGTGATAGCCTAGTAATGGTAAAAGCACCGTCTTCGTATTCTCTGCTTGAGTTGATACGCTAAGCATGCAATTCTGACAGACTTGCGAATTAATTAACGTTTATGCTTCAACAATGAAGAAAACAGTGCGATGAAATAGTTTTGAAAGGATTTGGTAGTCAAAAACCTTCGCAAGTTTAAATCCGTCTTCAGCTGTCCCACCCGCACTTAATCCTGGTCTATTGTGCATTATAGGCTGATCCATCCATCCATCTCAACCTACTATCTTGAAACATGGCAGAGCAAGGTTTTGCGCCCTACAGTTGCCGATTGGAGAAAAGAGGTGGACGGAGGAATAAGCGTGTTTTTGGAATCCACTTCTACCCCGCGTTATTTTTGGATAGAAAAGTACAAATAGCCCCACGACCTTTGATAATAAGAGGAACTTATTTCTACAAAGCACCTAGTATCAAGATTGACGTTTAGATATTCTCAAAACTCCAATTTCTACCGAATTTTTTATTAGTTTCTAATCTTACTTCTTACCTGTTAATTCGCATTGATTATTTGATTGCAAACTTTGTGATTCTAATGCTGTGTCTTGTAGTACTTGAGAGACACGACAGTGCTGTGTCCAGAGACGCTGAAAACGAAAAAAACATTAATAATGATCATGATAGACGGCAAAACCTACTATAAGTTAAAATTTGACAAAAAAAATTGAAGTATGGATTTTTTTTCTTGACGATGTACCTGATTAGCTATAATGAATTCATCGGGAGGTTCCGTAGCCCATGTGAGATCCGCACAAAGGGCGATATGTGCCCACGCAGACGAGTACCGATCCACTTCGAAGCTCATTCAATGTGACATTTCACACATACAATTAATTATCTTTAGAATAAGAAACGAACTAATATAATAGTCACTAAATTTTAAGAGAAAAATTAACGGTAAAACTGTTAATAAAAATGACGACAATTTGAAAGACATTGGTGGTTAAATCTACAATAACAAAATTTTCCTCTTTTTTGATAGATACATGATATATTTTTTTCTTTTATTTTAAATCGCTTTTCGAATTTCGTACCAAATGAAATGAAAGAAATTGTCATCGCGATGGCTTGGCCGGATGTTCGAAATAAGTTTTTATTTGTGGCTTTATGGTAGAAGCTTTCAATTTGAATAAGATTATCTAAATGGTACGAAAACATCAGAAAATGTTGCAGTATTGCTTTTGTCACGTGTACATGCGATATCTACCTCAATTGGGTGAATTATTTTTGCGAAACATTTTCAAAAAATAATGTTATAAAAATTTCGATGTGGCAACTCGGTGTTTATAGGTGTCTATTTTTCTTTGCTGTAAACATTGCGCGCCGGGTCCCGCCCGCCAGCCAGCACCCGCCCGTCAGGCGGTCACCCGTTATGTCAGTTTGGCTTGCGCCTGCAGGT
This sequence comes from Subacronicta megacephala, assembly GCA_958496365.1. Classification (NCBI taxonomy): domain Eukaryota; kingdom Metazoa; phylum Arthropoda; class Insecta; order Lepidoptera; family Noctuidae; genus Subacronicta; species Subacronicta megacephala. The sequence goes on from OY292536.1 coordinate 5,806,675, forward strand.
GGCGTTGTCCACACGGCCGTTTCACGCAAGCGCGCACAGCTGAGGTGGCTGAATGGACATTGACAGATCAGTTAAATAATTATAATTTATTTTATTAAATAAAAAATAATAAACCTAAACAATTAAACAAACTTGGGCTTTTATTAAAAAAAGTGTTACAAGGTATTGGCAATATTGAGTTTGTATTGTGAGCAATTGGAGAAAGAACAGTTAAAAAATCGATTATAAAACGACAGATCGTATTATCGTTGATATTTTCTGTGTTAAAAACGACTTTAGTTTTGCAACAAGTGTGAGCTCCGCTAGTCGTGTCGAGAACGGGTTTCGGAACCGTTGGGTTTTTTGTTTATGTATATTTGTTTGTGGTATACCTATATATTTTGCGAGTGAGTGTGGTGTGTCGTGTCCGTTAGTGATGCTGCAATCGGGTGCAAGTGGTCACCGCTGAGCCGTGATCTCGCCACCTTACGGTGAGTGATGGACCTCTACTTGTTATATTTGTGCTATTACAGTTGTTATGCAAGTAATATCACGGACTGGAAAGTGCGCTCAATTTTATACTTGTTTGGAGATCTATCGGTTCATCAAACACTGAACAACTAAACTGTAGGTACTTACCTACCTATCTACTTGCCATGTGGATGTACCGGTTACTTTAACTGTCCTTTCTAAAGTAGACACGTAATTTTTATCATATCCTGCGTAACTATATAACACAGATTCGTACTCTTTTATACAAATTATTAATTTTCCAACAAATTACGAGTATCAGGTTGCATTATACAGGCAGCAATTAGATTTTTAATATTATTTTAATAACTTAAATCCATGTGAAAACAATTATTTACTATGCCTACAAGACACAAAGAAAATAGAGATTCCCTTCAGAACTCAATTCTAATCAAAGTCAGAAGAACATAGATAATTATGATTTAATTGACGACATTCGAAAACTTGTAAATGGTGTATTAACATAATAATCTTGTTTAGCTCTTGTATGTAAATTCGTATTAGATGCACAGCATAACAATAGATAATACATTATTCATCGGTGATTATGTAGGTTAACAGCACACTTTATCAATATTATGATTTATTTGATAAGATACTCCTCGAAGAGGTTTTTTTTTCACTGGTACATACCTAAGTCTTTTCAAGTACTTATTGTCTATGTTTCTGAGAAGCAGCCCTTTGTGTATAGATATCTCAAAAGGTAAAGAATATTGTTAAAGTGGGCTGCACGTACCGACAATAGAATGTTCAGGATATAATTTAACACTAGATAATACAAAAAAGAAACCGCGGTTACGCCCGCAGTATCTTTTTTTCTTCCTGATCGCTACCAAACTGCAGGATAACTCGCTGATATAATCTAAAGATTTCCTGAAAATGTTATCAAAATCGTTTTGGAGTACACAGGGAACGTACACATTTTTTTATATTTAAATTCACAGCATCCATTTAGAATAAAAATACTTAGCTTAGATAGCATCTATCACTGCTACAAACGGAGAATCACGATCTCTAACTGAATTGCAAATATCCTCGTTATCTTTATTATAAAACTTTTCACCCGCAGCTTCGCCCATGTGGACTATACTGTTCTTTTCATTTTAGGGCTAATATATAGCCTGTCACTAAGAAATAATGTAGCTTTCTATCGGTGAAAGAATTTTCAGAATTGATTCAGTAGATCCAGAGATTACCCTCTACAACATTACAACCTCACAAGCTTCTTTATAATATTTGTATAGATAACTGCACTTAAAAACATTTTTAGATTGTGTTAACGTGTAAACTAGTGATTTTATTCTTAGTTTTATGAAACCTTGTATTAAAAATCTATCTAAGCTCATCGGGATTTCATTTACAACATTTCATTGCCTTTATCTCAACTGTACAGTTTGTTCGAAATAAGTAAGCCGATCGGAAGTTGTCTGCAAGTGGTTTAGAAGTGGTACATTTTAATAGAAAGAGTCGGTGTAAAGATAATTAGAGTCGTATATGTTTCTCATTGTTCACTTAAAGAGGCCTACGTCCAGCAGTGGACGAATACGGGCTGATGATGATGATGATGTTTCTCATTTCTAAATATTTTGTTTACTGATTCCGATATTTACGTATTAAAACACTTAATCAAACGATTTTAACGCCGCGGTAGTTCGGAACGGCTACCTTCCGATCGGCTTACTTATTTCGAACAAAAAGTATTGGGGCGGGCCTCCAGTCTAACCAAGTAACCAGATACGATGGATATGATTTTTTGTTACCTCTATAACTGTCATTAATATTTTGTTTTTGTTTTGTTCAGGTTGGTTGAGGGCTGTTGGCTTGGCTTGCATTGGCGATAATATACAACTCATTAATCAACAATAACTGCTTCAATAACATTGCTTTAGACCTTAGACCCATTGCTTGAGTACTAATCTGCTTAACACACATGTCTTGTTTGATCGAATTGGTTTAAGAAAAGAATACAAATATTCTTTCGTGCCATCTCCTCGAAAATAAAAATACTAGAAATAAGTTCGCAGCTTTTTTATGATTTCTAAAAATTAATTCGATCAAACTTGCAGCTTATAGATAAACAAAAGCAATCTGGTTTAAAGCCTTTTTAGACTTCTTGAATTAAGTATGTAACATTGTTTGTTTTCTTTTACACCGGATTGTTTTATGGCGTTATTTGGCTTATTATGCATGTAAATCGACAAACATTGTTCAATTAACTTTGGTTCCAATTAAACAATACCAACATTTTGTTGTCACTATTTATTTCAAATTCTCATCCTAATGAATGTGCTGTAATTAACTTCGTATGCCTGCATGAATTAATAAAACTTCATAAATAACATCTATTAAAGACGTTTGCATGTACTGCACTGCAATAACTACACTTCACAAAAAGACAAGACAATACAAGACATACAAAACTGGTTTACCGGCTTCTGTTATCTAGAATAAATCCACGCATTGTTTGCCACACTATTATTTACCTCGGCACATACAATATGACGTAAACCGCATCCCAAACAACATTACTATACATTATCCCGGGCTAGATCCCCTAAACATTGCCGGGCCGCGTATCTGGCCTTGGCCCCGTTTCCTTATCCAAGTCATCCCTTAGGACACCGTCTTCTGTATATTTCGGCGGATGTAATAAAGCTGAATACTCAATTTGGCATAATTTTCTAAAAAGAAAGTAGGTACAAGATTTTCGGGCATCCCGATCTTGAAGAAGGTTTTGCACTCATTAAATAATGTGAGTAATGAATACAAAATGATTGGAAGGAAAAGTAGATATTTAATTGATAATTCATATTGAAATGCAAATTTACTTTCATTTTCTTATTCTATTAAACCTCATATTTTAACTTCTCCCTATGTTCACAAATATGTGTTATCAACGTTTTTCGTCTAACATTTTGTTGCAGTATATTTACCTTCCCTAAATTTACGAGTTTTTTATATACTTAAACCTGAATAAACATTTCAATACGAGCCTGAAATCTTATTTTTTGTTGCCTCTTTTTTATGGCTGCATGTAGTATTAGGCCCGGCCAAGACGACCTTGGCCCATATTGGGGGAGGCACCCCATTAGGATCTTTTCATATTGCTCCCTCATATTTAAGTAGTTTTTGGAAAGGGTTGAAGGCGGGTGCTTTATTTGAGTTGAAAGTTTTATTGTTGAGTGTGGGGCGCAACTTCAATCGCGTCAATCTTGTCATAGCAAAACCTGGATAGTTTAGTTTTCCATCAGTGAGAGAATTTTCTTAATAAAATTTATAGAGATGACCTGCTACAAACAAACAAAATTACAAAGAATAATATTCAATGTTATGCCTTTACTTTTCGTCTCAACTTGAACAAATTGATTCTTAATTATTTCCAGTGCTCGTTATTCATGTTTGTAATAACGATTAAGATGTTTTTATCTTTGAATACAGATATATTTAACAGTTTAGTACATAATTTTATTTACATAGTATTAAGATTTGAAACGATAATGGACCCAAAATAGCACCTTGGTGAATTACTTTCATTTTTTATTATTACTTTCTAGTTTGAATTTGAATGCACATTTGATGTGACGGTTACGGTTGTATCTAACCTTGCCACTACTGTTGCGTCGCATGCTTCAATTCCCACCTGAAGTAAATATTATGTTTAGGTGTACTTTTTCTGTAAATTGTACGTTGAGAAGACCCCGCTGGAGCTGTCTAAAGAAAAATACAGAGCGTTAGAACTATTAGTTCTCGCGTAAACACATATATATATAGCCTATTGCGAAGACCCCAGCTACCGTATGCTGGCCAATCACAATGTAATTAAACATTCCATAAAACCTTACATAATGAACTGCTCCATAAAAACGAGCAGGATAGAACAAACTGTCGATTTTATGGCTCTCATAACATGGTCGATTCACCTAGATACGGCCACTGTTCACCGCTGACCTACATAGATAGGCTAATTTTTCATTTAATGTAAACCGACGGATGTACTGAAATATGAAGCTTGTTTGGTTGTTGTATAAAGTCTAAAATTGTTAGAAGCAGAGTTTTGCAATATTGATTTAAGATTATCTGTTTTCGATATTTAAATTGCTGGACAAGACAGTGTCGCAATCTCGTCAAGGACTTTTACTCAAGATTTTTATAGGATCCCATAGGATCCTATTGAGGTTTTTATACACTTATTAGAGGTATAACTGCCTCATTAGTCTTGTGGTCCTAAGTGCGACTGCTACGCTAGAGGTCCTGGGTTCGTTCCCCAGGTCGAGCAAAGTGTTATTGGGTTTTTCTATGAAATTCTCAGTAGCAGCTCGGAGTCTGGATTTGTGCCCGGTTCATGGCAATAGGCTCGCCCCCTATTACATGGGACCTAAACATACCGGCGAAATGTGGGTATACCTTTGTACACATCTGCCTAACCCTTCGGGGAATACAGGCTTGATGGTAATGTCGTAGAATACATATTTGTAGATTTAATACGGAGAAAATAATACTCAGGGAAAAGGATTTTTTATAAGTAACTCTTTCTGCGTACGCGTAGAATGACAAGTCAGCCGTAGCATGACAAGTAGGTACATATAACTATATACAAGAGATTTATCCATATGTGGCTAATTACTCGTATATACTTTTTTTTAATTAGCTATGGTACACCGTCCATAAAACTCAACATTTAACAATGATCGGGATGATAATTATCTGGTCGGCGGGTTTGCTAGAGTATTTTTGAATCGCACCAAATTTTCATTTTAATCGGTGTTCAAGTTTGAAATAAGTAATGATTTATTTACGAAATATTTAGTTATCTACTACAATACTATACATAGCTCTGACTAGGTACATAATAATTAGCGGCATACTTCATTAGTTACAGAATCTTGCCGCATGAATGAGATTTTAAAGGTTAACATAATTATCTGTGTCAATAGTCTAGTCTTGATATACACATATTTGTTTTGCCTACATAATGAGGTCAAAGAGTAGGCTGTGTACTTTAAAATTACTACTAATTCATTAGTGACACTGTTTGATAAGCATTATAGAAAATTTACTATTTAAGATTTTGTGTTGTAAAACAACGTAAGGTCGTCGTCACCTAAAGTAAATATAAAAGGTCCTCTTAGCCTATTTAAGGATTTTAATTGTCTTTTTTATTAACCCTATTAGGTCCTATACTCATTTTTAGCCCAGAGTACTAGGCCATCGAGCTTGGCCAAAAAGCACATAGAGCAATTTCAATTCAAAATTGAAACCCTCAGAATAGCATAGCTGATGTCAATAATATTACGATTCAATAATCGCAACCACTTCAACCCTGCAGGTCAAAATTAACTAAATTGGAATATTTAACGTTAGCGGCAAGCTTTAGTACACTCACCATACATTAGATGATTCAATACAGAAACAGAATTATAAAATTTATCCAGTTTATGAATTCAAACGTTTTAAGAAAACATAGCAATATTTATTTAAGTTTATTACTTCTTACCATTGATTTAAATATAATTATAACTACTATTCCAAAATGTTTAACCATTGATAAGAGCTCCACACGATAAGAGGACAGACGTAAGATACGTAGAATTAATTTCGAGCTACCTTCCACGCATCACAAAACTTGCCCTATCTACCGTCGCTCTGAAAAGCTTTTTAAAAAACTACCGTACTAGGACTACTGAGGAGCCACTTCTCCAAAGTAAACACTCAACTGGTTCGTTCATTGTTTTTCCATGTTTATTTTACTTGCCCTCTTGTTATGAACTCATGCGTATTTTAAACCCGAACACTCTTAAGCTGTTAACGGAGTAGTTATCATAAAATTATAAATAGTTTGAGGAGGATCTTCAGTCGGATTTAAGTGTTATGTTTTTGGATAATGCCTTTGTACCTATATTTAAGATTAAATTAGCTGGTCTATGATTAGGATTACCTCACAGATAGATGTTTATTTATGGAAGGATCATAATCTACTGAATTAGCTTTTTATGCATGGCACTAGAGCATGTTTACTTACTCTAACCTATTTGTTTTTTTTTTATATCTTCAACGTACAGTCAAAAAAGTCTCTTCTGACTAATTGTTAAGTATGTACTTAATGTATTTTTAATCAACCCGAGATTATTGCAGACGGTTTTTTTTTTGTCAAAAAAAAACATGTTAGCAAAAATTTAAATTTAATATTTTCGACCAATCATTTACCAAATGGAATAAGTAATAAGGAAAAAGCGATGTCGCGGGGGATTTCACATACATACAATTAGATACTAACGGTGACAAATACGAAATGTTTTAACTTTCGAGACCTACATTTTAACTGGAAACAAATAATTACACTCATCAACCCATTACATTGTCCCACTGCTGGGCACGGGCACTAGTCCACCACGGTAGCCTACTACGGGTTGGCAGACTTCACACGCCGTCAATAAAATCTCTCAGGCATGCAGGTTTCCTCACGATGTTTTCCTTCAATGTTTAAGCGCGTGATAATTATGAATACGCACATAACTTCGAAAAGTCAGAGGTGCGTGCATTGGATTTGAACTCGAGACCTTTGACTTGGCAGTCCAATGGTCATATCACTAGGCTACCACTGCAATAATATTATCGAAATAATCGAACTCACGACGTTGTAGTGGCGATTATACCACTTTAGCCATTGGCATTACACTCAATTGGCCTTTAATGTTTCCACTGCTGGAAGACAGGCCTCCTCTCAGTAAGAGGTGAGCAGTTATCCACCACGCGAACCCAGTACCGGTTGGTTGTTACGAGATGTCACATGTCGGACAGGACATGCCGGTTTCCTCATGATGTTTTCGCAACTGCTACGCTAGAGGTTGTTTGATTCCCAGACCAAGCAGTGTTATTGAGGTATTCTATGAAATTCTCAGTTGCAGCACGGAGTCTGGATTTGTGCCCGTTTAATGGCAATAGGCTCGCACCCTATGACATGGGAGCTAAACATACCGGCGAAATGTGGATGCACATTAGTACACCTTTGCCTAACCCTTCACGGAATACTGGCGTGATGGTATGTATGTATAAAAACATTTAAGCGATTTTACACATGTGCGACAGTTAGGAACGATTAACTTCAGGACACTCAGTTATTTCGAACGAACTGTACACTTCTGTCTAACCCTTCGGAGAATACAGGCATGATGGTACGTTAGGCAGTTCACCAAACGTCATAAGATACGATACGGTACACCCTATTACAGTAATAAGCCACCTGACAAGTCTCCCACGCGTACCCATAACCTACTTATTCACAATAATGCATTGTGAATTTACGAGATTGTGTTATAGAATCACGATTTTCAATCTTATTATTAGCGGCTTAATGAAGAAACTAAATTAGTTTGTTTAGCTTTTGTTTGTTGGTTTGAATTGCATCAGTAGAGTAGGAAGTGGTTGTAAGCGCGGCCGCTAGACTCCTGAGGTCGATTCCCGAGTAGAGGTGTCTCTGTCATAGCTCAAATTTCGTTTGACCCCAACATAACGACGAACTGTATGGAAGTGAACACAGGCGTGCCATTGCTATATTATTTAAATTGAAAAACTAAAGAAAACTTTCGAACTGGGAATCGAACTGGAACGTTCGATAATATGTCGAACAAAAAATACATGTTTTAAACAAAATTTTGTGGAAAAATGTACCTACATTACGAGGAAAAAGGTAATTGTTTTATTTGTTATCTTATTAAAACAGCAGAATTTACTGTATTTCTGCGTAATCAGTTTACCATATTACTTCACCTGATCCAAGAACGTACTCAGCAGAAATCGGACGCGTCAAATTTACAGGATTGGAAACATTACGGGTTGCATTACTAAATTGAAAATACTGAATTAGGTTCATCAACTGTTGCGGGCGGTTTCACTTGTGAGTCACGTCGTAAAAGGAAGAACTCTCGCCGAGTTTTCCCATACAAAAAAACATATATTACCTACTAAGGATCATTAATTTTTCATCTACCTCATTAGTCTAACTGTCTTATGGTCCAAAGCCCGACGGCTACGTTAAAAAAGCTACAATAGACGCCAGGTTACGCAAATTGTTATTGGCTTTTTCTATAAAATGCTAAGTTGTAGCTTGGAGTAAGGATTTGTGTCCGGTTAATGGCACTAGACATGCCCCCTTTATTACATGGGACCTTCCTTCCTTGATGAATGGAAATGGTAATCATCTGCGAATTAACTATCACTCGCTTAAAACGACGAAGGGAAAAATTGGTGAGGAAACTTGCATCTGAAAGATTCCAACGGCGTGTGACGTCTGCAAACCCGAAGTACTAAATATACTGATTCTGATTCCCAGCAGTACGACAATAAATGGGTTGAATGACAGTCTATTCGACACGATAGAAATATATTCTTCTCACTTTAAACATCTTTCAAAAGTTCCCCTTGCTTGCAGAACTAATAACATCGCTCCGCAAAAATAAGCTTTCAGAGATAAATACAATGATGCATTGAAGACATCTGTTTCATTGTTTGTCACTGAATAGCTTACACGTGGGGTGCCGACATGTTATTATATCCATCAACTAACTTGAATAGCTGCTGTATGAATTCACAGATGTTATTCGGTAAAACGAATTATCTTACCATCTTTTACAATATTTAATTTTATTTGCTTCGAAATTCATAATTTGCTTAAGTTATTTCAAAATCCCGATTTATGAGTGAGACTTGGCATTTTTTTTACATTTTAATTCTTACATGTGAGTGGGAAGTCATTTCACTATAGGAAGTTATTAATTTTGTTATATTATACTGAATCATGTTTCAAACCAAGACACTAAGACCACAGTATAAGAAATTATTGATTCTTATTATTCTTATTTATCTTATAAAACCAAACACACTGCTCGGTAGACTCTAAACAATGCAAGATTGTCAATTAAACAATCATTCCTTTAAAAACTACACAATCACAAAATTTTAAGGTATGTGTATTTTATTCACTAGTGCGTATTTTGTCAATCGTATTCTTATGGAGCCACGAGCTTAGTCGCAACCAACCTGCAAAGTACTTGCCCAAGTACCTGCTCATAGGTATTACTACTAACAAAAACTACACTTAACTAATTATAATTCACCTTATAAACAAAAAAAAAAAACTAAATCCAAATCGGTCCATCCGTTCGGGAGCTACGATGCCACAGACAGACACACACACGTCAAACTTATAATACCCCATCGTTTTTGCGTCGGGGTTTACAAACGGTCTCAATCACCTTATCAATACTGTGAGAGCTTCAGACCACGCTCGTATTGTACGGTGTGACAAACAATAGAACCGCAGATTTCTCCGGAAATGTCCGCAAGGCCTTGAAACTGCTCCCTCAATAATTATCTACACCCCCATGGTAGGCTTTCATCAAATGGAATGGAACAATAATGGTCATTCTTTGCGAAGACAATGTATCTAGATCGAAACAAAAATCTATGAATCTATTATATATTAGTATAGTTTTAGAAAATAATCCCATTTTTTTACTCGTAAAATGTTTAATGATCTGGAATAGACCTATGTCCATATTAATTTGATATTCTCTTATTTAATATTTCTCAGATCGAGGAATTATTAAAGCAAGTAATTAATGCCGATCGTTTAGCTTTAGGCGCAAAATTCTTTTTTTTTCGCAAATGATCTATAGCAACCAACCGGTAAACCTATAAACTTTTTTATGGTTTTAAGAATTCTCATTCTATCCTTAGCTGCAGACAAATCTTATCAATTTGGGTACGTCACAACTTCACATAATTTATTCTCTTACGTGATATTTTCTACTTTTATTATCTTTTTTCGTACATTTTCTGCTACGAATTTTTAATTAGTCGAACACCGATGATTATTTCGAAAATTGCTCGGATAACAGTTTTTAAAATTGAACTGTCGAGGTATTATCGACTTTGCACTTCACCAGTGATTAATGAGAAAGCTATTGGAAACTTTTTAGATAAAGATCTAATATTTTCGGAGTTTTACTAGAAATATCAAGTTCAGTGACAGTTTTAGTTGATTAGGTGATTATCTATTTTAAGGGGTGTCTTCATTCTATATTTTATCTTGGATTTTGTCTACCAGGGCTGATTAATCGGGCCAAAGCATACAGTAAAGGAATTGGTTGTGGTCGCAGTTTTATTCACGCATGAAACACTATACCTAATATCTTGTATTTACCTAATACATACATTTCCATAAAAGAGCAATAACATTTCAAAACCTTAGCAGGAAAATGAAATATTTATTATTGTTGTTGTACTAACATAGCTATTGTTTAACGAAAGACAATAATTACAATGAATCTGATTAGTCCTTGAGTAGGTACCGCACGAAACGTTTCTGTCAAAGAAATATATAGAAAAGAGGCATTGAAATTTCTGGTAATTTAATCACGTCCTTATTTTCCGAAGAGTTAGGCAGAGGTGTCCTGGGTATTCATTAACACACACAGTTCGCCGGTTTATACCGACTGATACCTAATATACCGGACTGCCTTTATATTTATACCTATTATGTGTCCGGTTAATGGTCAGGTTAAAACTATTACCTAGCTGCTACTAGTTTAATAGAAATACCCAATAACACTGCTAGATTTGGGGGCCCTCGCGCATACGACCACTGAAGAAACGAGGAAGAGACAAAAGATAGTAGTACCTCAAAATCAGGAATCCCTGTCCCCAAAAAAACAGTTTTATGATTGCGGTCTTATCGTGCCTCTATGAATGTAAAATGAAAGAGATCCTTATTATAATTGCATCATATTAAGCTGTCACCAACCTGCCAGTATAATTTTCGCTAAAGGCGATTTTTTGTACTAGCTTTCCGCCCTCGGCTTCGCCCGTGTGGACTATACATTTTTGACTGTTCGTTTTTTCCAGTTCAGGCGAGATATTGCAAATTATCCAAATATAGTTTTCCGCCCATAATATGAGTATATTTATTTATTTCTTATAGTGTCTTAGTACAAATTTTCATCGTTTCTTTCAACCCCTCCAAGACTTTTTTGCGATAAAAGGTAGCCTATGCCCTTTCCCCCGTATTATTCCCCGGTAGATAAAATGCCTACAATTCGATAAAATATTTAGTGAGGTATTCTGCGAGAGTTTATGGTAGCCTGCAATGACTACATGTACCTATGCAATTATGCATGACACATGCCATGCTTGCCTGGCAATGTTGCGACATGCACTTGTTATAAGTATTTTTGCACATGCGACGGAATGATTGCGTTCACGTGATTTTTAGATATTAGGTACACATTGTGACGACTGGCATACTCTACATCACAAAATGGTTTACAGTATCTAATAAGAAAAAAAAAACATTACATACTTAATACAGTATAATTTTTCTTTAAAAAACGTTTCCGCATTTAAGGATTTTCGGATAGGTACTGTTTTTGTTTCTTATATGCATTACGACGTACTTACGTTTCTATACTTATTTATGATAAGTTGACTATTCCTACTTTAAAAGCTATAGAAATATCATAATAGATATCTATCCTGATGGATGGATGCGAGCTGCCCAAGACCAGGATGATTGACCCTCCTTGGGGGAGGTCTACGGTCAGCACTGGATGCCGACAGGCTGATAATATGATGATGATGATACTAGATATCATCATCATATCAGCCTATCGCCGCTACTATAAAAATATCATAGGAGTTGCTATCTAATGGTTGGATATTGTAAGGGTATTGCCTGTATTATAAAAGAGAAGATACAATTTATTCGGGTAGCAATTTTATATTTAATAGTGTCTCCAAGGCTTTGTAATAAATAGGAATCTATATTGTCTCAAAGTTGCGCCATGGATCGACAGTATTCACCAACTTCCTAAATGATCGTGCTGGTTGAAACTCGCTATGTTTACAGATCTAGACACGACTGAGCGACCATCTGGTTTGATAGATTTATTAACTGTTGCAGACTGTAATAAATGATGCTTGTTCGATATTAATCTTCGAGTTTGCAATGTGTGCCGTACTTGAACCGGTGCTATCATTGAAGTGCCTATTAACACCGTTGATCCACTTAGTGATTACATTCCTTCTGATAGTGTTGCTAGAAGAGTGATGCCACGTCCTCATCTTGGAGAAAAGGGAAATTCCATATTGCCATAGCTTAAAAACTTTAATTTGGCCAAGTCGTCTTTTTAAATTTGCAATAGCTAAGGAGTATTAAGCTAAACGAGGTCTTATTTCGTCTCATTGGATCCCTTTAGTTACACTAAGTGGCCTAAGTCTCGGCAGGAAACGTAAAAAATACGCAAGACCTTCCTTAGGTCCTGAGGTCTTAGGTTCAATGATAAAACTGAAAGATATTAGCCGATAACGGATTCTGTACAATAATTGACCAACTCACATTACATGAAAGTACTCATATACAATTTATTACCCATTATTGGTCTCTTCCACCACAATTTACTCGAGAAGACCGCACCAAAACGGTGTTAGTTGGGTACGTGCGCTCGCGCATCGAACGGCGTGAAATTATAAATGTGTTGCTAATGATACATGTGCGCCATTGTGATGCTCTAATACGCATTATATGAAAGTATTGAGGCCTAGCGGTTACAATAATGTTCGATAGGTAAGTACATACAGCTGCAAACGTGTTTCGGCACTCAAATAAAAGCTTTAGTCTTACTCTAAGAATAAAACTTGAACAGTTCTCTAAAGAGTTTTGAACCCGGGACGCCGCGGCCGTAACGGGCTACTTCCTGAGCAGACTGGGAAGCCACCTTCCGCCCCTGAAGCCGTTTGTCTCCTGGTTTATTCACAAATTATAAATATTCTCATAAGGAGAGAATTTACTCACGGTAGGTACGTTTTTCGTTTTGCGAATGATTTAAATAAAGGCATTGTATATTTACTAGTAATAGTTTAGTTTTTTAATAATTTAATTTCGTTGTTTAAACTTCCAACGTTACCTAAGTAGGTAGATATATATATATAACATCATATGTATTATATGTTGTGAAATTGAGTCATTGTAGTCAAATTAAATAGCCAAACTTACGCTCAGTTCTGTGGCTCAAAACGAAATAACACATTAATGATGGTCCCCATACTTTTTTAAAGCTATATTAGGTATTTAAGTGTATTCTACCAAAGTAACACCTACAATTCAGGCCAAAAAAGATGTAAAAGCCATTTGCTTGCCTTTTGAGAAAGAACAATGAAACTGAGACAAATGAGTGTGCTTTGAGGGCTTCTAATGGTCCGTTTATTCCACTCTCGTCCCCTCGACCCCCAATAATTAATGTGTCCACTGGACCCCTAACTATAGTTTATTCTCGACCCCCTAGGGGTCGAGAGTGGATTTTATTTTTGAGCCAAATTGTAGTTTCCTCTCGACCCCCAAGGTACAGTTACGATGATAAAACATCTACCCTATAGTTGCATACTATTTTTCTAAAATACCCTCAGTATAATTTGTATAATTACTACTACTTACGTACTTTAACGATTTGCGTTTTAGTAGTTATGAAGTGATTGGTGCATGCACAAGTTCTTATCGCAAACATGTCTGATATACCGTCTACAAGTGATAGTAGGGTGAATTTAAAATTTATAACTTCCCAGAGAGGAAGACGTGTACCTACTGCTTCTGGAAGGTCATCAATACCATGTCAAGAAAAAGTTAAAAAACGGAACATCATATTGGCGGTGTATTAATAGGCCTACATACCACGGAACTGTAACAATATTAGAAGTGGAAAGCAAAGTTATCAAATCTACTGCGCATTTATGTCAAACTAATTTATAGCAAGCTACATATCACTTAGTATTCAGTCTAATAAAAAAAGTGTTGCCTGATTGGAAGCCAAGAAAAATTACAGTTGATTTTGAAAGTGGACCCATGTTATTAGATATTTTTTTTCCTGAGATACAAATAAAAGTTTGTTTTTATCATTTCCAAAATGCTATTTGGCGAAAAGCTGAGGCTTTTAATTTAACTAAAAAAAAATTACACGTAAACATGTAGCTTTATGTACAGATCTGGCACATCATCCTCAAGAAGAAATAGATAATGGATTTCTTTATATCATGGAAGACAGCCCAGATGAACAGTGTGTGAAAGAATTTAACGATTATTTCGTACAACAGTGGTTTGAAAACCGACTTATGAAAAATAAATACTGCATATTAGAAAATTAGCAAACACCACCAGCATTATAGAAGATGATTCCAATCATCAAAAAGTTGTTAAGTTGATGTCTTTAACGCAATCTAAACGAAGATCAGACGATATTGACAAAGACAGACGCATTAATTACATTCTGAATCAGTTTGTTAATAAAGAAATAGCAGTAAGTCTTTTTTTAGAAAAATTAAGTTCGTTTATTTATTAAGATTTTATCCTTGTATGGTAAAAGTAGATATTGCAGATCAATCATAAATAATGAATAATACTTTAAGTATTCTCTGATATTGCTCTTTTTTAATATCTATTCCTGAATTTTGCATTTACTCTGTACCTGACTGTACCAAAATCTTAATTTTAGGTACTTACAGAACTAGGGGTTGAGAGTGGACGAGGTTTGCCTGCGTTTGTATGAAAATTCAATCTCGACCCCTGGGGGCCGAGTGTAAACTATATTTAAGGGTCGAGTGGAAACAAATGAACAAATCTTTTTTTAGGGGTCGAGGGTCGAGAGTGGAATAAACGTAATGGTCGCATTGTGTTATTTTTTACTTGTAATTACAGAGTCAAAACATATTTGTTTGCCAAAGGATATTTACACAAGCTAGAATCTTAGTTGGAGCCGCTGTTGCTCTTTCTTCAGTAGGCCATTTTAGATATAACCCTCATATCGCTCAGTTACAGCAAGCAACAGTGTCTGGGTTTTAAAGATATCATGATTTTCTGAATTTGTTTCGGTGCTTCTTCTTAGAGGTCGTCAGTTAGAAAAAACCTTAGGTACTTAGTTTAAAAAATATATCATCATCCACCAAACAATTATTCCTAACTGTCCCCTTACCGGGGCGGGACCAGCGGGGTGATTGGGACCTACTCATCATTATCAGCAAAAAGAGGTCCACTGCTGAACGAAGGCCTCTTTCATAGACTTCAACAACAACATGTTATGTGCCGCCTGCATCCAGCGACTCCCAGATACCTTTACCAGATGCACATACGCCTAAAATTTTTGGGGACGACAAATCTTACGACTAAATACCTTTTTATCTACAATCTAGGTTATTTAAGCCTGATAATAAGGGTCTAGACCTAGTTATTTATTTATTTTATTCGAAGTTTCGTTCGAAGAGTTCTGAATATAATATTGTTCAGTAAATGAGATGGCTTGCGCCGGGCAGGTGTCAGCAGTCAGCACGCGTCTAACTGACGCGCAACCAATCGTAGAGTGTTAGGGTAACCAGGACTGAAAATTTAGGCAGGATAAAAAGCAACACTTAGTTAAAAAAAACATGTTCGCCTTCGCAGCATCTCCAGACGTTCCCACTACAGCCCATCAGAATGTCAATTACTGGCTTAAAAAGTGATGCCAAAAAGTCATAATATAGCCAATAATATCGCGGTATCGTACATAGCACCTTAATTAAGTTGCTTATTGAACAAAAATCAAAATCAAATGTTTTTCTTTCAAATAAGCTTTTACTGACAAGCGTTTATGAAAAGTTATTGACTCTAGTTGCACGGTTCCAAAAAGATGATCATATAGAGAAGAATCCGGTAAGAAACTCCATGGACACTCTTGTAAAATAAACATTTTACATTATTCACTGGTACATTATGGCGATAACACGAACAATTTCTTTTAAAAATTCGAATCTCGGATCATCTACAAGCATAATATTATGTACTTAGTTCATTTTTGTAGTGTATTATATGGCCTGTTTGAAAAAAAGGAAGCTTTGTATGAATTTAAAGTTATAATTTTCTTGCCATGTTATTTCCTATACAAAACAATGCATACCAAATTGAGGTCGCTTCCATCAATTGTATTGTATGCAAAATTAACAAAACATTTTCTAGTAATTATATGCCAGACCGATACATAATTTTGCCTAAGTTTTAAATTATCAAGGTTATTTCGTAATATCTATGAATATTGTGGCGTCGTCGGCATTATTTAAATTCTATTCTTTTTCTATTTTGTAAGGCGAAGATTTATTTGATGATAACCGGATTTCAACTCCAAATAGTATTTTTGCAATTTTAATTTTTAATAAAGTTGACTGCCTCATTATTGTATGAGACGAACCCAGTTTGAGGTCATTGACATTATAGGTATGTATATGTAGTTTAAAAAAAGTGTTAGTGTATTTTTTCAGGTTTTTCTATGAAATCCTTAGAAGAACTAGAAATCCGAGTTTGGTGCCCGGTTATTAGCGATAGGCTCGCTAAGTATAACATAGGACTTAAACATACCTGGCGAATTTTGGGTATCGATAAGGTGATATTGATGATTCAAGTTTACTTACAGTAAACAGATTTTTGTAAAATCTTTAGTTTAGGCAGTTTTCTGTAAGTAAATTGATTTTTGTTAGCTAATAGATTTCCCTTACTATATTGTTATTCGTGTGTAATATCGATAATAACGGATGAAGTGTTAAGTTTGTAATGTCAAGGACTACAGTAAATCAATTTACACCGCTTGTTTTGTAAACTGACTAATACATTACATTACATAGTTTTAAAAATTTCAAATATTGAATTTAACGCTACAAATTACGTTTACTCCTTTCTATTTTTTTAATGAGTACGTCCTTCCTCACGTGTGGTCACCGCGTATCTTATGAGCAGTTGCACAAACCCTTCACGGTGGGTGCCTCCTGCCCATGTCTGTGGGTAGAACATGAAGAAACGTGTGCATAAGAAGATGATTTTAATAATATGTAATAACAACCATGTACACGATTCCTAACCGAAGTAGTTTATTGTGAGGGCAGGGTGTCCAATTAATGCTGGACCATAGCCTGTCATGGTTTGTAACTATAGGACGAGGGAAGCCAAGTGCGGTGTTGAGACGGTATTGGTACTCAGTACGAGTCCGATATACCCTGGTTTTCTGAACTATAAAAAGGGCAGGGTGACAAAAAATACTTTTTGTTTTATACGTGTGCATACATTTAAAGATAATTATAAACCGTTTAAATTCCTTTGTTTTATCACCATGATTTTGGTGCCAGCTAAAGATTAGTTGGTTTAATATCTGGAAGTCATTTGGATTCGAAAAAATCTTTTTGCACTTGTTGGCGCAATTTTTGAGGAAGGTTATTTAATGGATACGGTCTCAGGACCGGGGTGAAATAGGTGAACCGAGGGGCATAGCTAGTTTTAGAATAAAAGTCTAAATTTACTGCCTCATTAGTCTAGTGGTCCTAAGCGCGACTGCTACGCTATAGGTCCTGGGTTCGATCCCCGGGTCGAGCAAAGTGTTATTGGGTTTTTCTATGAAATTCCCAGTAGCAGCTCGGAGTCTGGATTTGTGCCCGGTTAATGGCAATAGGCTCGCCCCCTATTACATGGGACCTAAACATACCGGCGAAATGTGGGTGTACATTGGGACACCTCTGCCTAACCCTTCGGGGAATACAGGCGTGATGGTATGTTATAAGTCTAAATTTAGTTGACCATAATAAAATTTCAATGAGTATTCAAATTAACGGTCGTAACGAAATCCGCCTACCTATTCGTAATGTAGTTCTCAAAATCAAACTTACTTTATTAAATTTAAATATCTACATACTTCAAATGTAGACGTTGTTTTTTGAGTGATGACCTAACCAAATAATGTTAGACTAAACTCTAATCTAATATTACATTGTACATTGCGGTTTTAAGTCGTGAAGCAATCTTTTTTGACATGTGGTTATTAAAAAAGTAACATTCGAGAAGTTGCATAAACCCTTCACGGTTGCTGACTACGACTAAAGGCAGAAGGCAAAGATCTGTAGGTACCATATTGTATTTGTTTGCTAAAAATGTTGCCATTGTAAAATATATTGTAGATACAGGAGATCATACTGTATGAGGTGAGGCAATGGATTTTTAAGGGACAACGATTTTTTAATCATCATCAACTCATTACATCGTCCCATTGCTGGGCACGGCTCTATTCTCCGAACTTGATGAAATAAAATGTTTATGGTAAAATCATTTGCATATTTTTGAAAATAAAACATAACAAAATTTACCATCATGCCTGTATTTTCCGGCTAGGCAAATGTGTATTAATGTACACGCACAGTTCGCCGGTATGTTTAGGTCCCATGAGGTGAGCCTATTGCCATTAACCGGCACAAATCCAAACTCCGGCAATGGCAAGGTGACCACCAAACGTGCAATCAACGTATTACCCATACATACTACATTAGGTATACATACAGCTGTAGCATGTCTGTTTCCAATTATACGCTTCATGTATTCCACTAGCGTTTTATATGCCCCGTTTCAAAGTACATTAGATGATTGGACGCAGTCGGATCGGCGCGTGGACTCTTGCCGATCACAGGGATTAGTGCAAGCGATGATTCACTGTAGACTTCAGACACACTTGTGACTACCGACGCCACATTACTCGACCTATTAGCCAATAAATCTGGTGATGTGTACTTGCATTACTAATTTCATGAACCAAAAATGTATATTTAAACATGACATAACTTACCATAGGAGCGGTGGTTGCCCAGTGGTTACGGTGACTTACGATCGTAGGTTAGAATCCAGACAGGCGCAAATTATTTCATCACCACTGTTCCAAACAGTGAAGGAAAACATCATGAAGCAACAAACAACCAAAAATTCGAAGCGTGTGACGTCTATCAACCCGCATTGGGCCCGCGTGGTGGATTACGGCTCACTCCCTCTCATCGAGAGGAGGCCCGTGTCCCAGTAGTGGGAACATTATAGGCCGTTTATGCTTATATTATATATATAGGTATTTAGGTATCTTAAAAACTAGAACAGTGTCCCACAAAACTATACAGACAATTTGACTGTGAAATCGAAGCTATGCTTATACTAACTTACCATAACGCCTGTATTCCCCAAAGGCGAATTAATATAAACCCGCAGTTTATCCGAACGTTTAGGTCGCATGTAGATATAGAGGGACTTGGGTCTGACTTCGAACCCAAGTGGGGAGGTGTATTCCAATTTAGTGAAATGGGGTTTTCTCGACAAAACGGCTTCAGGGTGCGGATGTGGAGCTGTGTCGCAAACTATGGCTCACCTCCTATCCTGTCCTCTATGCCCTGAAACCTGTAGTATAGACGACCTTTGAGCTGCCACTGATAATGCTTTAGAGGTGGCTAAGTTTTGGGCAGAGAGTATATATAACCATATAAAAAAAAAAAAACGTACCTTCGACACGAAGAAGAAGAAGAAAGGGGCATCACTATTTTATCCCACTTTAGTATTGTATCTAAGATTGCGTTATAATGCATATTACAAGTCTATTATCGCCATTATTGAACTAACTGGCGTAATTTACGGCTTTGAAAGATGTAAATACTTAAGTGCAATAAAATGGTTTGTATACAGTTCAGTCTTCCGGAACATTTCTTAGTACATACTTGCTGCTTGATATACGTTCTGTGGTCTTGATAGCTCTTGATGACAAATGGATTGGACCTTTCGTAAGCTTTCTTGGAATTAAACTAAGGCACTGTTTATATACAGAATCTTCACAAAATGTAATCAAGACTGCCTCGTTGGTCTAGTGGTCCCAATCGCGACTGCTACGCTAGAGGTCTTGGGTTCGATCCCCAGGTCGAGCAAAGTGTTATTGAGTTTTTCTATGAAATTCTCAGTAGCAGCTCGGAGTCTGGATTTGTGCCCGGTGAATGGCAATAGGCTCGCCCCCTATTACATGGGACCCAAACATACCGGCGAACTGTGGGTGTACATTATGTACACCTCTGCCTAACCCTTCGGGGAATACAGGCGTGATGGTATGTTATGTTATGTTATGTTATGTAATCAAGCTGGAATGCTTGTTTGGCATAATCGCTCTATAATTTTCCCACTGCTGGGACACAGCCCTCCGCTCAGAGGGAGTGGGCCTAAATCCACCACACGGGGCCAGTGCGGGTTGGTAGATGTTACATGTCTTAAAATTTTTGGTTCTAGGACATACCAGTTTCCTTACGATGTTTTCCTTCACCGTTTTTGGGAGCATGGTGGCGATGAAATGATTTACACAAAGTAAAGCGCTTGTCTGGGTTCGAACCTAAGATCTGCAATTTGTAAGTCCTGTAACCACTGGGCGACCACCGGTCCCTGGGAGCTTGTTTAAACGCGCGTATCTCCCAAACCAACAGTTGGATTTGAAAAAATCTTTTTGCCTTTGATAGACCTTTCGAAGCATAGCGAGTATGTCCTTTCCGGTTTCGTAGGTGCATTAAAAATGTGGTGTTTTAAACGCAAACTCTCTCCACTCACATGGAACAAGTGTCAATAGGTCTCTTTATTATTATTTTTTCGTTCGAAAGTTAAACACGCAACATGGTAGTGGCATCTGAATGCTGTCCGAAACATTTTGAATACTGGATGTGACTCAAGTCGTGGCTTTACCCAATCGTCATTACTAACTTGTTATCAACTTTTGGACATGAGTCTCCTCTCAGTATCAGAATACACTACGCTGGCCCAGTGCAGATTGTTAGATTATACACGCTGCAGAGAAAATCTTTATGGTATATGTTTTTCCACGACGTTTAAGACATGGATTTGGCGTCATAATTATTAGAAAAAACACATGAAAGATATTGAACTTGAACATCAAGACTTGCATCAGTCAATCTTCATATCACTTAGCTATAACCGCTTAAGCCGAAAACGATCTATAATGTAGGAATCGGGTGAATAAAACATTGGCTTCGAACGATTCGAGACGGACAAAAACGTCTTCACCAGTAGGGTGAAAATCATTTAAAATGACCATTTTGATAGCAACATTTGTCCACCCGCGATATTTTATTGTAAAATTATTTTGTAATATGTAAAAAGTACTTATTATAGTACTCTGATATATTGTCTAGCTACATTATACAGATTTACACATTCGTTGCCAGTGATAAGCAAATAATATTCCTTTTTTCTCATCCAACTTGGATATTCTCCATACAAAATAATTTGTCCACTTCACGGGCTGCGTCACAAAAATCATCTTAATAAATATATTAGCTGCAGTATTTAATTATTTATGAACTTTTTGCGAAGACTTTGTTAATTGCCATTGATATCGGTAAAATTTATTTTATATTAGTTATTTAAAATATTAAAATTTTGGGTAGAAAAGGATGTCCATTGTTTTGATCATTTTTGTGATTCATTTTTGTAACAGTAAAATTTGGTATTAAATGGTAATTGTAAAATGGCAACACTCAGACTAATAACGAGCCAATCACATGCCAGATTCGAATATAAGTCGGCCATTTTGTCTTCGAGTGAAAAAAGTTAATGACACGTGTTTCTTTGTCGGCGAGCAAATTTCCAACTTATTATAATACTTATTGTTTTGTTTCTACCAACTCAGGTAAGTGAGACTTATATTATTTAATTAATTAATTAAATAGGTTATAGCAAACCTTTATTGAAATGAAAGGTGGTTAGAACTCATTGTGATTTTTGTTTGGCTTAACATATTTGAAGCTACTTTCAAACTATGTTCACGTTTCATTTTTGTTATGCTTTGTTACACTTTTTGGTTGCGTTACAAAAATGAAATAACAAAAATGAAGTAAAGTCACGATCACATTGCTTTGAATTATTATATTCTCATTTATTCAATTAAATACCTATAAAATACATTTTTAAATGGAAGTATATAAAAATAAAAATATACATTTAAAAATATAAAATATAGTAGCCCACCAGTATCGGGAACAGGGTCCAAGCTACCGGTCAGGGCTCCAGAGAGAGGAACCTCCTGACAATTCAGAGCGTGATTCTCTTGTTCTTGTTGAATGTGAGCGTATTTTTGCTTAGCCAGAATTTTTATTAGAAGCTTATGCTTATAATTATTTAATACAAAATTTGAAAAAATCTACTGATACAGTTGATTTTTAAAAATTTCTTATTAAATAATGAATTAATATCAAGGTAATTTGATTGATCAGTTGACTTTATATCCGTCAGTTAGTCTAACAGTATTTGCACGCCGTCAATCGACGCCTTTGTTTGTCTAGCTCCTTGTTCATTTGCTACTTTTTCTATGTTTGTTTGTCTGTCCCTCTGCCTGTTTGTGTTTAAGATATATTTTCTTTTTAGGATGCCAATGACAGCAGCAGAACGTCAACGGCTATATAGGCAACGTCTTAAAGAAACAACCCAGAGAAGTTGGAAGAAATTCGATTAAGAAATTTGAACAGAATTAAGAAGAAATATGTAACAGTGTCTAATCTAACAGAGAACCAAAAGTCGATAAGAAGAAGGAAATGGAGAAAGCTTAAGAAAAACCAGAAGGAAAAACGTAACTTGTCACAAATAAAAAACAAAAACAGTTCAAAAGAATACCAGCGATACTATAAAAGGCTAAAGAAAGAAAATGAAAAACAAAAAAATATAATAAATAAACAAAGAAAACAAATAATAACGCTAAAAAAGAAAATCTATCGACAAAAAATCCTACTTAATTGTCAGATGACTGCCTCAGAGCAGGAAAATCTCGCAATACACGAAGACCCACAGACGCCAAATACAAAATCAGATTTATTTGTCAATACTTTGACTACTCCTTCAGACCAGGATAAAATGAAAATTAAAAAAGTTATACTACAAAACTTCGTTTTGACTGAAGCAATAAAGCAGGAATACGTGAATAACAAAAAGGTAAAGAAGGTTTTACGGAATGTTTTTACGTCCTCAATTGTTAAAAAGTATAAAATGCATTCGCAATTGAGATGTGTCATCGGTTTAAAAAGCAGATTCCGCAATCATGCAAACTTGGCTCATGGCTCCAGGAGGAACAGTGAATTGGTAAAAAAAATTCGTCACTTTTATCTGCGCGATGATGTAAGCCGAGCTACAGCAGGAAAGAAAGAAACCAAGACTTTTAAAAAACAAAAACATCAGAAACGGTACCTTCTCGACAGCTTAACGAATTTACGTAAAAAATTTAAGGAAGATACTGATATTAATGTGTCTATTGCCACTTTTCGCAGGCATCGACCTTTTTATGTAGTCCAACCTCGACTGTCCAACCGTGATACTTGTGTTTGCAAAATTCATGCAAATATTGAGTTTAAATTTATAGCACTAAAAAAGCTGATGATCTTTGATTCAGGGATTAAATTAATGGATATATTGGAAGAGATGGTGTGCGATACAAAATCAAAAGAATGCATGTATACTGAATGCAATATTTGCAAAATGACGTCGCCATTCTACAATTCCAGTAAAGTTAAAAAACATGACAACATAAATTGGTCACAGTGGACCACGAAAGATGTTGAGTATGAAAAAAATTGTGAGACTAAGAAAACTAAAAAAGTGGTAATTGAATCAAAAACAGGAAAACTTGAGAGCTTTATAAGTCTTTTTGAACAGGAACTTACAAAGTTTAAAGAGCACTATTTTAATATTTGGCACCAATATAACATGTATAGAAATCTTAAAAGCAGTCTTCTACACGACGAGGTTATGATTCACTGCGACTTTTCAGAAAATTACAATTGTAAAATACATCAGCAAATTCAATCTGCCCACTTTGGATCGCAAAATCAAATTTCTTTACACACAAGTGTCATATACATTAAAGGTTCGAAACCTCAATCATATTGCACACTATCTGACTCAACAGATCATTCACCCCCAGCAATATGGGCACATTTGAGACCAATTCTGATGGACATCAAAACAAAATTTCCGCAAATTAATATTGTACACGTATTTTCGGATGGCCCCGCCACCCAGTATAAGCAAAAAAAGAATTTTTATCTGTACAAATTATATCTTGAGGACTTGGGTTTCGAAAAAGGGACTTGGAACTTTTCTGAGTCGTACCACGGGAAGGGTGCCGCAGATGGTGTAGGAGGAGTTATCAAGCGACTTTTAGATGCTAAAGTATCACACGGAATGGACGTTTTGGATACCTCAGCAGCGTACTCTCTTCTGAAAGAAGACACTGCGGTTAATCTTTTCTGTGTTGAAGAGTCTGATATCAGCGAGATTAAAAGCAAAAACCAAACAGCTCTCGAAGTTTTAATACCTGTTCCTAAAACCATGAAGGTTCACCAAATACAAGTCGAAACAGAACACAACTGTAATGAAATAAACTATCGAGTTTTAAGTTGTTTTTGTAACAGCTCAACCATTAGAGGCTTCTGCGACTGTTTCGATATTAAAAGACATTGCCTGCTAAAACCTCGTCCTAGAAAACGAACTCGGTTAACATCCGATTCAGATGAGTGCCAGTCTTCACCATTTAACAGACAAGCACATAATATCGGTACGTTGACTGTTATCTCAAATTCCGAAAACAAAATAACACCGGTTTCTTCAAATAATAGCCCAACTGTACAAGAAGCCACATTAGGTACGGGCTACAGTGATTCAGACTGTTTAGATTTTTCTTTAGACATTTTCGATTTGTCACGTACTGTTGATTCTACTGAATATTCTAAAGATAAAGTGAAGAACAATCTAATGCAAATCAAAACGCCTTCGTATTCAGACCATAGGTACGTATGTCGCCCTGACAAATAAAGAAAATGTTGATCATCAGAATAAAATAAAAATAATTAACAAAAATAAAAAGGTGACTCTTCTGTCTGATGTTCGAGTTAATTATTCACGTATTGATTTAAAGAATATGTTCAGCAACACAAAGAGACATAATGTGTCTTCTTGTAATCTTAAAGAAGATTTTCCTAAAATTCTTGATAGTTCAGTATCTAATTTTGTATCATTAAAGAAACAAAAATTTTTTTCTACTTCAAGTGAAAGTGAATAAGATTTTACATTGTTTTTTTTAATAGTTTTTTATTGTTAAATTGACGATTATTTTATAACGCGTAGCGTGTTTTTTTGTTTTGTCCATAACAGTTAATTAATAACTGAATATTTTAAGTTCCTATTTTAATTGAGTTTTAAGTCTTTAAAATTCTATTTTTTTTAACTACCTTATTGTTAAAAAGTCATGACATTATGTTGATGCAAGTAAGCTCAGTACTGATTTATAAACTGATTATAAAAGTTAACAGTGCAGCGTACGGTTATATTAGAAAAAGTTTGATATTAAATTTGTTGATTTTTCTTTTTTTTTAAGTGTATAACGTTAATTAATGTTGTTGAATAATGCCTATTTATTTGTTGTATCGTCGATTTGTTTTAGAAAGATAACTTTATAATTATATTATTATAATTATAAAGTTATATTATTATTCTCAGAACTGAAGATAATTTAAAGATAACTGATAATACGTTGATCTCTTTTGATTTTCCCCAAAGAAAAAATATGTTTGTAAGAAAAACAATGTTCGTTTTGATTTTCTTTAATTAATAAAACAAATGATAAAAGAAATATAACTTGTTTTATTGCAGAACCCCTTATAAAAAAACAATAATAGTAAGATAATAATGTGCATTGTAAATAAGCCCTAATATTTCATTTTTGTTATTTTTTGTTACGCGTTTCATTTTTGTTACATTTTCATATTTGTTTCATTTTTGTCACAATGGTCATTTTAAATGATTTTCACCCAGTAATGAAATATGAAAACCAATCTTCCTGCAAAAGATACGGTTAGAGCTATAACTAAGGACTCTAGGGACTACAAGGTGAAATGCCTTCACCTTCACCATCCTCAAATATTCTACGTTATTAAGGTTCGGTTCATACATATTGAGGTTTATAAAATATTGATTTTAAAAGCCAAAACTACCCAAGTCGCGGTTTTGAATATAAATCGCAACCGTAAAAAATAAAATCTTGTAAAAATACAATTTATTCAATAACGCAACAGAATTGTTACTGTATCTTCTAAAAATTGGCAACTTTTTTCATCGTATAGTCTATTTTTCCCTTTTATATGGTACTTAAATACTGTTAGCACGTACGAATCTATAGCGTGCCATTCGAAATTCGAACTGCATAGAAATTCAAAATGGCGTGCATGACAAACTGCGATAAAATAAAACTCTAACAAATGGGTTGGAACTGGAACAGTTCTGCACGCATTTTTTTATAAAGGCACTTGACCTGTGTGTTGTTATATTTTTTATCGGGGTCGTTGAAAGATACCAAACAACCCCTTTATTTATACAATTTTAAAGGGTCGCTAAGGACTTGAATTGCTGTTCCCGCTGAAGTACCTAATTATGCTAGTATTTTAGAAATTGACGGATCTTATAATTTCATAATTTTTTTAGTTAATAAAATGTATGATTTTCGATTTACTTTTAGTTTTTTTGTTTGAACCTTACGCTGGGACACAAGTCAATACCTATTAATCTTTTCTTATTTATCTTATTATGTTTAGGTACTTAATTAAGTATGTATTATTTACTCCATATTAGAGACATTTTAAAACAGAAATATCAGCCGATATCAGAAAAATAACTGATTTTATTAAACATATTTCCAACAAATATTATAAGTGATTTGTTATACTCAGGTAGGTATGTAGTACAAAAATATAATAACTACACAATTGTAACAACTGTGTTTCATAGATTTGAATCGATTTCACAAATAACCACAATGCTTACAACGATGAACAAGATGTAGGTTTAGTTTTTTTTACTGGTTACCACATTTTTATCAATGTTTTTAAATATAGAACAGTACAGACATTTTGTATGTGGAACACGGGTCGACCATTTGTTGGTTTGCGGAAAATCTTCATGGATCATCTGACACCCGGGGAAGTGGCAAGGTATGTCGGGCTCATGCCAACTAAAATCAGCACTGCCGTCCTTTGCCCTATACTGTCCTATTAGTAGACACGAAACATACATTTACATATTACATTTAAACTGTGTCTACAAACTGTACTATTAATTGTAATAACTCTGTGTCAATAAATACTATTTTATTTTTATAAGTAAGAAGGATTTATCCATATTCCACCATACTGTTCTAGTGCGAGCTTGAGTCTATACTCCTTGTGGAGCACCGGAGGCCCAATTCCTCCCTCAGTCCCCTTCCTTCTCCTTATCTCCTTCCCCTCCCTTTCCCAACAGATTCGGCAACGCGCGAGTGACACCCCTGGGGCCCTGGTGTTGCAAGCGTCTATAGGCTACAGTAACCGCTTACCATCAGGCATGTTTGCTGGTTTGAAAAGAAAGAAAGAAAGGCAAATTTATTTGTAGGACACCTGAATTACATAAAACAGTAAATACAAGTTGCAGTAGCAGTTGTAAACAGTTAATCTAAGTAGCTACAATTAAAAGCATTCAAGTGAACCTTATAAATCGGTCCAATCTCAGCAAAATTGCTGAATTGCCAGTTAAGGCAAAACGACGCTGGTCTTCCGATTGGACCAGTTTGGTGTTGCCACAGCACAGAATTTAAATAAAAAGAAAAAATATGTATACACAAAAATAAACTATAACTACGTTCATATTATTATAATGAAGCTAAACAAAAACTGAAATACATTAAAACTAATAATAAAACTACAATTTTATTTGGACTATCCAAAATAACAACAGCAAGGCAGACAGACAGACAGACAGACTGACAGTAGTTAATTTGACTGCACTAGGTTGACACCTTTGACGGCTTTGACAATTGACATCGATCATCAATGGACCAACCAACCAAACAAACAACCTAAATTACAAATTAAACATAATTATACATTTGCCACCTTAGTTGTATAAAAAAAATAAGGAGTTGATGCATCCTTTCAAATCCTATAACAAAAGCTCCCTCGATCTATCACTCAAGCGTCATCACAACGTTTTTTCCCAACCGCCGCTATTTTCAATCATGTTCCAAGTTCAATGTACCCGCGGTCCCGTAGATTGAATTCACAGAGATTGCGTGATTTTCGGCGACTCTCAGGCCATTCGTGATCATATCTGGGTTTGTTAGTGTTTCAGACCGGTGAGAGTTCGTGAACGATTATTTTTTTTTTGCTAGATCTGTCTGTGTTGAGGATAAAAGAAAGTGATAGGTATTTTAACAAATATTTATGTAGGTATCTACGAAATATTATTCTGTCTTCTCTTTTTAAGCCCTTTAGAGATCAAATTTGTTAGTATCTACTTGTTCCCTCAGCGAAACCTCCCGAACTAATGATGTATTCAGACTTGAAATTTAGGGTATCATGATTGTAAGAAAAGATTTTCTGAAATTCAACCACTATGCTTAACATAAATTGATTTCAAGTTACTGTTAAAGAAATGGCTAAACCTAGCAAAAAGATACTGTACACACATTCAGGTCTAGTAAGTACGCAGAACTCGCGCACGTTACGTTCTGCAATTAGCCCTCTTAAAACAAAACCAAGCTTATTTATTTTATTTGGATCTCCAACAAGAAGTACACCTTACATTCTAATTATACATAGAATATTAGAAGTTGCCTTGTGTCCTTGTCACTTTCCAATGTCAAATCACGAGTCTATTTTAAAACGGGAGTTTTGTTACGTCCGCAATAAGGGACAGTGAAAGTCCAGTCAGTAATTATCAATAATCTTCATCAGCCATGAAGGTCCTGACAATCTGTCTCTTTTTGTAGCTTGAGAAAAAGTAGTTAGAATATTCTTTTCTAGTTAACACGTCTTTGAGGTTAAACGCATTGTTGCAATGTATTCAGTGTTATTGGCGCGCATTTCAATACAATCAGACAGTTGACAGCCATGAGAAAACCGCATGGAAATCGGCTCAGTAGCCCAATCGAGGTACGTGATAATCTGACGCGTAGGTCATTCTACAAATTGCTCACTTGTTTTTGTTAGATTGGAATCGGTGTAGTTATGTGCCTTTGCCTTAATTATATGACTTCGTTGGTAGGATGGTGATTTCACCTTGATAATATTTTGGAAATTTTTTTGAGGTTCTATCATCCAATCACCAATAAAAGCCCAACAAAGTGGTTAAGATCATCAAACTATGACGAAAATTCCATATCTTCCTATATTTTTGATGTTGTTTCCAATCTGTTTGGCCTTTGTCCTGCTTGATGGAAAGCACAAACAGATGGAGTCCAGATTCAGTCCAAGCGGCGGTAGCCTAATGGCTAGGGCGTCGGACTTGCGATCATATGGTTACCGGTTCGAACCCCACCCATTGCACTACCGACGTGAACCCACTCGTAACACAAGCATTTAGCTTAGCACGAGGACAAGAATACTAGTAATGTGTGACCCACATTACTAGTAAGCTTTTATAAAAAAAAGAAAAAAAAAAGAAAACAAAGATTCTTATATAAAGAGTATCTACTAAAATCCGAATTTGGAGTCTGGATCATATACACACGCCTGATCACAGTAAAACTTCTGTAGTTTGCAGCCAGTCTTAAATATGAGGGTCGAGACGGATCATTAGATTCGGCAACGAAGCAAAGCCCCTTTTCAGTTTTCCAAGGCATAAGGCACATTGTTAATCCGAGGCTATCATCAGTTGCCAAATATTAGAGATGGATTATCTATCTTGCCTCTAAAGTAGATAGATAATTATCTCCGATATAATCTATTCATATTGAGATTAATCCAGAATGCGTATGAATGACAACGTCAAAATGTACCTAATGGCTACATTAAATTGAAAACGCCTTCAAATTAAACCGTGCTATGTAATATACGTTCAGCTCTGTAAACTTCATTATGTAGAATTGAAGCTACGTGACGGCTGCCATTCTTAATTTTCGTGATTATCAAACCATGAAAATTGACGTCTGATTAGCTTAATTGCATGTCACAATAATTTGTTATTTAAGGCCAAAGCTAAGAGCTTAAGTAACTTGTGCTTGATTGCAATTAGAATCTGCAATTAAACAACTACTTATTTACAATTAAGTCAATGATTCAACCTCAGTGTAGGCTTATGTCCAGTTTAACTAATTTCGATTTAAAAAAACCCAGTTATTGTCTGATATCATCTCTGTAAAAACAATTAAACCAAATAAATTACGTTTATTGTTTTCGATAATTGTTTTTAGATCTACGAATAAAAACTTGGGTGTTAATTGATGCACTCTCAAGTCTTCCTATGCGAAATATTTGGCTCCGATCCTTGCCTAAAACAATACATCACGAACAAAACAAACAGGCCAAATAATCTATTGTTCGTAACAGAATCTTCCAATACCGTCGCCCTTGTCAATTGATACTGAGTCAACGACGTCTGGGCCCTTGACCATTCTCGACGCCATTAAAGCATGACGCGTGACCGAACACATTATATTTAGCTTACTTTGTATCATAAATACAGAGTCCCGTGTCTGATATTTTATTGTGTTTCTAACCAGTGCCGGTTTTAGTACTAACAGCGCCCTGGGCGAGATTTCTACGGCGCCCCCTAATTGCAATTCAAACCCATACGAAAAAAGGCGAAGGATAATAATGAAATAACCATTTATGAAAAGAAATAAACATTTATTAAAAAAACTAATAAAATTTTACTTTTCTAGCCTTTTTATCGGCGAACTCTTTTATTAAGTTATCAAAGTCGATGTTTTCAGCTATTTCATTTTCGATCGACAAAGTTGCCAAGTTTGTCAATCTACATTGTGATATCGTCGATCGCAGATAGGTTTTTATTAGCTTAAGCTTAGAAAAACTCCTCTCTCCACTAGCAACCGTTACGGGAATAGTTAATAATATTCGTAATGCTATCCAAACATTTGGATATAGTTCTTTTAAGTTGCGGTCTTTAATAAAATTTAAAACAAAAACAGGAGTAACCACTTTCTGATCAGGCAAAAACGATTTCAGACTTATGAGTTCATCGCACAACATACATCCATCTATATCTGATTTGGAATTTACATTTAATTTCAATTGAAGATCACTACAGAGTTTGATAAGGTCGTGTTTTTCTGGAATCTGTTTTAAATTGTACAAAAAAGACCAAGATTCCGAGTACTCACATAACTGTTCAAATCTTTCGTTGAGTGAAGTTAACGTCGTGTCCAAAAGACAGTTGAAAAATTCAACCTCAAATTTTTTTTCTGGAGAAGTTATAGGCTCATCTTGGGCAATTTCACCAGCTTGGCGCTTAACACGTCGAATTCTTGTTGTCGCTCTAAACACAGGTTCTATTTCTAACTCTTCAGCCAATTCCTTCGCAGTTAGAATGGCGCTTTTAAAGCCTGTATTTCTATATTCTTCCAAGAAATTGCAGCATTTTTTCAGCATGTCTGTGCATTTACCGAGATCCATGTCTGTTGATTGTAGAGATTTACTAACGACATTAATTTGAAAAAGTATGTCATACCAGACAACCAATGAAACTATGAAGCCGAAATCTTTTAGTTGTTCGGCTAGAGTAGTAGCCTCATGAGAGACTTGAACATCAGTTTGCTGAGTTTCGATAGCCAAAGTGATTAAAGCGTCATGGACGGCGCTAATTTGATAACGGACTGCTTTAACACTGCCTATTCTTGCTTCCCAACGCGTGTCACTGAGTTTTTTTATAGTGTACAATCCCAAGTGATCGGTCAGAATTTTCCATCGATGAACAGAAGCTGAAAACAACGTAAACAACCTCTGAAGTACTCCAAACAAAGTGACAGATTTTACAGATGACTTAGCGGCATCGCATAGTACGAGATTGTAGCTATGACAGCCACACGGCACATATACAGCTAAAGGATTTATGTCCAGAATTCTTCTTTGAACTCCAATATTTTTTCCTTTCATGTTTGCTCCGTTGTCATAGCCCTGACCTCTACAATCGTTCAATTCCAGTCCGTATTTATTTAAAATATCAATAATAACTTCAGTCAGCCTTTCACCAGTCGACTCATTAACAGGTATAAATTCTATGAAATGCTCTTTTACTGATATTTTATCGACATCTGATGATAAATCAACAAATCGTATTGTCAGTGAAAGCTGTTCTATATGACTAATGTCCGGAGTACAGTCAGCTATAATAGAATAATATTTCGATTTCTTTGCACGTGATATGATTTCTGACTTCACTTTTTCACCCATCAGCTCTATTAATTCATTTTGAATGTCTTTTCCGCAGTAGTGGTCAGAAACATCACCCTTTACAGCTAAACGCAAGTGCTCCTCCATAACTGGATCAAATTTGGCTAGTAGTTGTACTAAACCCAAGAACTTTCCATTATTTGGCGTATATAGTTTGTCGGAAGTACCTCTAAACGCCATATTGTTTTCAGCTAAATACAGTGTAATATGCATTAATCTAGACAAAATATTATTCCACCTTGTAGTTTCCTTTCTAATCAAATGTTGCTCTTGACAATCTATTGTTTTTCCCGTTTTTAATCTTAGTTCAGCCTCAATCCATGAGAGGTAAAACTTCTTATGAAAAGTGCTACTTTCATGAACTTTTAACATTTCTGATAAGTGTTTCCAGTCGTTATATCCTTCAGATGCTAAATTCGACGTTGAGCTGCTATCAAATAGCCGGCAACAAAAACAGTAAACTCGATTTTTAGAAACTGAGTATATTAACCAACGACGCTGAATTATTTCATTGTTTGCAAGTTTTTTTGTAAAATGAGAATTTGAGAAATGTCGCCCTGTATCATTTTTTGGATAATTATCAATGTGAGTTTGCACTGGGCCATTAGTTATTATATGATCAATAACTTTGCTATTTCGAGTGAGTGGCCAAGTGGCTGGATCCGATATATTTGGAGCAAGAGAACTAATGTCATCTAGAATTTGTATTTGTTGTACATCACCAATAGTGTCATCCTGAGCAGCATCTGTAATTGTAACACAACTTGTCTCCTCACTTCGGGAAACTTCGTCCACAATCTCTTCAACAGCTAACTGATCTGACTTGTCAGACAGAGACTCCACTACCGATGCATTCGCTTGTATTTCAGATGTAGATGCCACATTAAGGTCTTGATTTTTTGTTGTGATATATTTGCCTATATTCATAAACTTTTTTGTTTTTTCAAATTCCTTCTCTTTTTCTGCTTTTCGCTTTCTATATTTTGATCCAGATGGTTTTCTTTTGAAAGGATCAACGTGTTCAGACATTTTGTACTAATCAAATCTGCAACAAATTAAATCTGCGTAAGTCCGATCATTTCTATAAATTAATTAAATATAGCGCTATTGAGGGAGGACGACCAAAAACGCTTTATATTCAGTAGCCTTACCATGAGTTTGTAAAAACGTTCTCTTCTCGCTATCGAAAACTATCGCTTTGTCCCTGTCATTGTGGTGCACGTGAAAGAGACAAAGCTATAGTTTTCGATAGCGAGAACGTTTTTTCAAACTCATGGTAAGGCCACAGGAAAGCGTTAGCATACACGTGAACTACGATCGAAAAATCTAGGTAAGGTAATATTGTCATGGCAGCGGAATAATTGTGAAATGTTATATTTAAAAGCTTGTGTTACGTGATAGTGCTTAGATTTGTATGAAAAAAATCACGATCATCCACTCGTTCCCGAAAAAATGACTTCTATGTACAGTCAGATGCAAAAGTCGGTGGACACTTTTCACCTTTAACACAAAGGCTTACGAATGAACAGGCTTCATCCACTTTTACACTTGACCGTACCTCCTCGACATTCATTTATTATCTCCGTGTTAAAATTTCATCAACATTATATAGTCAGTTCTAGAGATATTTTATAATATACTAGCTGTTGCCCGCGCAGCTACGCTCGCGTGGTATCCCTATTTAAACCTATAACCCTTTTTTGTCGCATCGCAATCGGTTAAAAAGTAGCCTATAGCAGTCTCATGAGTTCCAACTATACATATGTCAAATTTCATCACAATCGGTTTAGTGGTTTAGGCGTGAAGGGAAGACAAACGAACAAACAAACAAACACACTTTTCCATTTATAATATTAGTATGGATAATTTACTTTAAATAGATTACCCCACTCCAAACATAACAAACAAACAAATGTTACCTCTTTAGTATAATAAGTAAAGATAGTTAAAATAAAATTGTACTTACCTAATTAGTGAAATAATCCGTCATGAAGCAAATACCTACTTAAACACTATTTGAATTTCAACTTTTTGGATAAAACCTATGTCACTCTGTAGTCGGCGACAAAAAGTAAAAAACATGCACTTCGTAACTTAGCGTGGACCGCCTGATTACTGCGTCTGTTTGTTTTAAAATATGTAATTACGATAACTGTTTTTAAGTGCGTGCACCGATTGAATGAATAAGAATGAGCTGTGTTCCGCTCCATCAAAAATAACGTCAACTCTTCTGAACTAAAATGTTAAAAAGAGATAGATAATGTGTTTCTCTGTGGTCGGGGATTCCCAGTTTTAACGGATTGAGCACTGCGTTCCATTCTAGTGTTGCCAACACATCGTTTTTTTTTTTCACTTACAGAGATGGGAATATAAAGGGGCGCCGCTTCACGGCGCCCCTTAAAGTCCGGCGCCCCTGGGCGGTCGCCCAACCGCGCCCTACCCTAACGCCGGTACTGTTTCTAACTTTAGCTTGCAACTTCGTTCACGTTTGCTTTATTATCACAATAAAAATAACCTATCGTCGCTGATACTCCAATATCGCGTAACTGACGAATTGTTATAAGGTCTTAGTTAGATTTAAATAACATTGAAAATTGGACCTTATTGGAGTATTAGCGACGCCATGTTACTCGTGGATTTATTAACAAAGTATATCTCAATGAAACATTTTTCTAAATCGGATCATTTACTAAACTAGAAAAGTAAAATTTTAAATCAGGAATAAATGATTTTCGACATCATGACGCTTTAGCTTTAAAGGATTTATTTACAGAAATAAATATATATTATCGTTAAATACTGAATCCTGCTTCACTACAGATTAATTTAGAAAAACAGGGTCACTTTCACAATTAAATGAGTAGGGCCTTTCTTCTAAAACGCTTGGAAGACCTCTGACTAATGACACTTTAAAATAAAATATAACTTTCTGTCATTTTAATGTCAATAAAGTGAGAAAGCATTAGAGATAATACGCACTTTGCTTTCTCTTAACATTTCAGAATAATAGGTAACTAAGATATTGCATAGATACTTAGGTACCTATTATAATTCTGAACCCGTCAAGCGATCATTATTAACCCTTCAACTTCCTTAATATAAAGTTTATGCTTAGTCTAATTTCAGATTCCGTCTTTTGTCATTCATTCATTCATTTCCTTCGCCTTCGGAATGTCAATCCGAAACAGTACTGGCATTCCCCTCGTGGAATTTCATTGAAGCATATTTTGTTTGTCATTGATTGCATTGTGCTAATGTCCAGAGCACAGCTAACCCACTTTAAGCTGTCATTCGACGAGCATTGTCTTTTACTCTCAATAGCGTCTCTATGTGGAACAAGGTAATTTGTAAAACGTATTAGGAGCGGCGCATATTGCCTGCATCAGTCACCAAGACAACTGTCCATCTGGGAAAGTTGTCTTAAGAAGATTCGTACTTAACAGAAAATAATTCGTGTGATGATGTTCAATCTTCAGTATTTGACCTATTGTCGCACAGCTATCCTAAAAATATGCGATATTGTGCTCCAAGCCTAAAACAGGCCTTTTCTGGTCAGGTCAGCTTATACTGACATTTAATAGCTTCATGTGCATCTTTGTGTAAGTTTATAATGGCCGTTACCATCCATCATTAACAAACCATCACGCCTGTATTCCCCTAAGGGTTAGGCAGAGGTGTAGGTACTATTGGACACCCAATTTTCGCTGGTGTCTGTAGGTCCCATGTAATAGGGGCCGAGCCTATTGTCATTGGACCTCAAGCTAGCAGTCGCGCTTAGGACCACTAGAATAATGAGGCAGTCTTTGCAGCAGGCAAAATTAAACACTTTTGCAAAACCTGCATAAAATACAGAAAGGACGCAATGCATATTGACACAATCAAAAACCTATTAATTTGCCAACGTCTCGCTGTCTAACTGACAATTGAACTTTGATTTTAATTCTCAGCAATAAAGATAAACAACACTGCATCGTTATTGAGTATAACAATGACAATTTATTGCATGCCTACCGATTGGTCCAAGGTTCATGCTGATTGTTATTATCATTTCAATAGAAAGTCGGACATATCTACTATGCTTCCGTGTGTAGGTACTTGTAATAGTTTCCATTAACAGATTTTTTCCAA
The DNA here is from genome assembly GCA_958496365.1 of Subacronicta megacephala. Lineage (NCBI taxonomy): Eukaryota > Metazoa > Arthropoda > Insecta > Lepidoptera > Noctuidae > Subacronicta > Subacronicta megacephala. The sequence continues at coordinate 5,843,425 of OY292536.1, forward strand.
ACTTTGGTGGTCTAGTATTCGACTTCAGTCACGAATAGGGCTGCCTCTGATCCGATTTCGATCAGATTATCCGATTTAACGTGACTTCTATAAGAAGCTCTTGTTCTATATTTAATAGATTTCACGTACCTATTTTTTCATTCATTCTTATAGGACTTCATCTAAACAATATGAAGTCATATAAGGCTGATAAGGTGCTAGCTTAGCATTCAAATGCCCATCATAGCTTTTGGCTTAGAGCTTTTGAAGCAATGGCTGCGGGCGGTAGGTCATTATTACTTCATCAAAAAGCCAGTTGAAACAGGCGAATATATTTTTGTTAATCTCGGTCAGCCTGGGATTTATAAACTGAACTAAAAGTTGCCAACCCTAATCACAGAGCGAATCAAAGCCGGGATTGTAACGAAGTTTTTACAAAAAGTAACAACTCGTGGCGCACCAAACGTGACTGACTACCTTTGATGGCAAAAAAGTACACCAAAATGGACGCTGGTTTGATGTGAAAATCAATAATGGCGGCAAAAAGTCCAGTACATATATTTTTAAGGTTATGTTTTGGGTCGTTTTTACCGCCAAGTTTCGAGTACTTGACAGGCGGATCGGAAATCAATTATTGTTAGTAGTTTTACGCCATATTTCCTTTAAGAGTTCATATTTTAAATTAAAAAAAAACTTCAAATACCTACATGTTATATCGAAGGAGGTGAAAGGGTAATGTACAAAGTTTGCGAATCATCACAAATTCACGATTTCGTATAATCTGAAATGTCCTATAGCATACAATATCAATTTTTAATTTATCATCGCAGCATTTTTCCGATTGTCTATCGCGTAATATCTTCCAAAAAAAAATATAACATGAAGGAATCCTATAGAATTTGTCTATGATCAATCACCAACTCAATAAAGTTTACCACATCTATTGAGCTCCATATATATTCGTAAAATATCTATCTAAACACATTTTGTTTCCGGTACATTTCCTTTGTATGTTTAGATAGTAATCAGACCATCTCTACCCGGTATTTCCAATCTAAAGAAGCTGAAACAAAAGCTATTTACGAACAGTTTATTGGCTGCTGTAATGTTGATAGGAAAGCAATTGATAGTTAAATGTTTTAGTACGGTTTATAGGAGCCATTTCTTGCGGTAGGTCAGTGACCGATACATGGAATTGATTTGGTATCGGGAGGCAGGCGTAGGCTGAAAGTTTAATGTTAATTTACGATCAAGGACCGGGATGTTCACGTTTTGTGTTTGCTTAACTTGTTATTAGTTTAATTTCTATTTAGGGTTTCGTACCTCAAAAAGAATCCGTCGAAGATCACTTCGTTGTCCGTCTGTTTGTCAAGACGTTTTTCTCAGGGATGCGAGGAGTTATCAAGTTGGAATTAATAACATATACCTACCTACTAAGGTCTATGTTCCCTTGAAGTTGTAAAAAATCAATTTTCTTAGTCGCATTCAAAACATACGACTTATTTTTTTTTATTTAACGCCTAACTTGGAATGTATCCTAACACTCAAATAATTTGGGTGCGTACAAACACACGCATAATACTGCTATATTGTCTATAATTAATCGCATTCAAAAGATATGACCATTATTTTTTTTTAATTTTACGCCTAACTTGGAATTTTTCCCAAGTAAAATAAGGGTGGGTTTAATCACACGCACAATACTGCTATATTGTCTACGGTGAGTGTTTCTTCTCTTGCGCATGAGAGCCAGTTCTCCCTTGGTTGCTGTGGCCATGGTGCATCCTGCAGTCCGTAGTGGTTTTCAAAAGTTGGCAACACTTCTGCAACTCCTTTGGCTTTGTAGGTGTCCATGGGCGGCGATGACTACTTATCATCAGTTTGCTCTCGTCCCCTATTACATGGGGCCTAAACATACCCGCGAACTGTGGGTGTACATTAGTACACCTCCACCTAACCCTTAGGAAAATACAGGCGTGATGGTATGTTTAATATTGTAACTACATAATACAGAAAGGCAATAAATTAAAGACAAAGACGGATTCTATTTTCGTTACAGATAACATCAAATTGATTTATGTTCACAAGCGGTGAACAAACTGTTACATATTGATTCGGGAATTAATTGTAACGGTTTCTTTGCGGGACCGCTATATTCACCTTGTAAAGTACCGCCACCATTATTTATGTGGGCTTAGTAAGTGTTTACCTTTACCAATAATGGGAAATATACCTTAATATAGGTTAACTTTTCAATTCTTTTAAAAAAATAACCTTTCGAGGATCAATTAACAGACTTAATTGGAAAACTGTCAAAGTCAGTCAAAAATAATTTATTCAAGATAGGTTACTAGGTGGTACTGATCATGATGAAGTTCAACATCACTCATCTATCTAAATAACTGCTAAAATCCATTGCAGGGGGCCTAGACAATGTCGCATTTGTCACTATCGATAACGAAGTTCAAATTCAAAATGTATGCATTTGACATAACTTCATCACGTGACATATCGAAAGGTTATGCCAATTCCATTCATTTCAAATTTATCTAACTTCGTTATCGATATGGAAATGTAACATTGTGTAGGCCCCCTGAGCAAGAAACGCCTTTTCTGCCAGTTGCTTATGCTTATATGCTCAAGAGGCCTCTTAAGTATCAGTTACTGATTTATTTGAGTGAAATGTGGTACGGGGTACCGACCGACCGGTTGCCACAGTAACCGCCCGCGACGGGTCGATACTGCGTAAACAACTCTGAATGCGAATGACGTTTCATTCACTAAAGTAACTGACAGCAGCGTGATGCCTTTATCATTACTGTTTCCATTCCCAGAATAGTCCGAGTAGTCATGATAAAGGATATATGATTGTTTTAAACGGGTTTAAAAAGGATGTAGTAGTTTTTTTTATTTCACTATGCTTGGTAGATCCTCAAATTACGTCACAAGTTAGTGACTTTCATTTTTTTTTTTGTTTTTTTTTTTAAAAAAGCTTACTAGCAATGTGGGTCGCACATTACTAGTAATCTTGTTAACCCCTCATACTAAGCTAAATGCTTGTATTACGAGTGGGTTCACGTCGGTAGTGCAATGGGTGAGTTTCGAACCGGCAACCACATGATCGCAAGTCCGACGCCCTAGCCATTAGGCTACCGCCGCGCATTGATTCAAAGCATTGTTTTAAGAATCGAAATCTTGAAAACCAGTAAAACCTATTTATTGTTTTACTTTTGGGCACTGGTCTCCATAAAAAATGCGAGAGGTTAATAAGGCTATCACGGTTGCCTAGTGTGGAAAGGCAGACTTCGGGGAAGTTACTCAATTTCCTTGCTGTTTTCCTTCATGGTAGCGAAAAGAGGTTGAATTTGATTTGAAGTCGAGCTTTTATGACTTAGCAGTTCATGATTTTAAAGCTGAATGTTTAAAATAATTTCAAGTAATTATCTTACTAAGTTAAACACCAAGTTTTAATCGTGGGCGTGTGTGGGCAGGCCAGTTTGAAGTAACACTGCTTATTCAAACAAATCTCACACTTTCGGCTATCAAGGATACAATTCGAGTTTGGTGATTTAGTAATAGTACCTAACCATATTTAGTTAACTAAGTGGAATTGAGGTTTGGAAATGAATGGTTGCAAAACTTTTATATGAAAAGACTTAAAAACCAGAACTATCATATATAGAGCCGCTCGTCCCAGATAGAGAAATAGAGTATGTAAGTATTAAAACAATCATAATATGTTCTTTTATGAGAAGTAGTAGTAGTGCCTGCTGGTATGTCTACATGCCAGGATGAATGGGTCACAGAATATCGACGTCAAGTAGTAGTATGCATACTGTTGCGTTTCGTACGGTGAGTGTGGAGAGCTGGAGGCCCAATTTCTCCCTCAGTCCCCTTCCTTCTCCTTTTCTCCGTCCTCTCCTTTTTCCTTAAATAACCTCCGCAAGGCATCTGCAACCCCTTTGATTTTGCAGATGTCCATGGGTGGCGATTACGACTTACAATTAGGTGGCTCGCCTTCTCGTTTACCGAGTTATACCATAAAAATAAAAAATGAGATGAGGTCCTATTTAATCTGTAGACGGCATCCTTCTCAAAAAACCTAAATTTAATAAGAAATAAGTTGAGAAAAAACGTTAATTTGGTTAAGTATAATGACCAGGACCATCATTTGTTATATCACTCGCCGCCATTTTATTCTCACCAAAAATTCTAAATTAGTTTAAGCATATCGTGGTGGTGGTGTATCACACTTCCTTAAAAATCCAAATGATGGTTAGAGCTAATAGGCAGATTGAGCTAGCATTAGTGGGAGAAATCAATCTTAAATCTTATGTAGAGATGGCCGTCCTAGGCCATCTCTTTAATAAATAAAAGACATAGTAATTTACCTAATTGTTCGTAATATTGATTCGAATGTCCTGGCAAAATGGAAGGCAATTTTCGTGACAAAGTTGCGTTAAGCTTGTTAAAAGTTTTTAATCAAAGGCTCACATAGTAACGTATCCTCTAGGAGTTATTACTAGTGATCGGATTGCGGGTGCCTATTTCCCAAAATTTATGCCTCGAAAAAATAATATGGACTTGGACGATATTTATCTAGAAATTGTTGATATTGAAAGATATCCCAATATTATTTCGAATTTCCGAGTAGCTGTTTTATAGTAAATCAAATCAAGTCAATGCTGGGATTATTTTCCGTTTTTCCGTACCTATGTCAGACACTTTCACTTTCGATCTAAGACTGGTCTCGCATTGCATCCGATTACATACCTATAGGTAATAAGTACCTTTAAGAAATCATAATATCATGGCGGCGATAGGGATACTTAGTGTTTTGTAGAAAAAAAAGATTTTGATATTTGTTATGATGACCATGATACGCGGACTTACTCCTTTAAATCCAACTTTCGTCTATCGTCCTGTATCGAAGCAACTATTAATAAAAATTACATTGGTGATAAATAATTTGACCAAAGTGCCAGTGGCCTGCCAAGCCAAGTTCCTGAGCCAGTTCTCGACTGCGAATCCGAGGCACACAGCTCTATTAATAATTAATTATCACGCGCTTTAATGGTAAAGGAAAACATCGTGAGGAAACCTGCATGTCTGATAGATTTTCTCGACGGCGGCGTGAGGAGTCTCCCAATCCGCAGTAGGCTAGCGTAGTGGAATATAGCCTAAGCGTTCCGAGAGGAGACTAGACAATGTAATGTGAATATGATCACAATGTTAGAGTGCCTGTAAATAATAAACCTTTAAATATTTTTTTGCATATCTTTCCTAGTCAAAAATGGTCATTAGCATACTGCGATTTTTTTAGGTGATTTTAATTCCATAAAATGCGCCAAATACGGTTTCGTCGAAGTTCACGAAACTCCTGTTTTAACTAACCTGTAACAACTTTCGAAATATCCTAGACATTTTACTTAATAAGTACCTACTAGATATTTAATTGCGTGATAAACTTTAAAATCAGTAGAAACTGTTGATAACTGACAGGGTGCAACCCTAACCAGTATTTACGTAAATCCGAATGTCTGCGCCTGTGTTGATCTCAAAATCGATAAGTGACGCCTACTATATGTTTTAGGAAGTTAGATTTTTCTTCCGTTCCGTTTTTAGAATAATTCTCGTTTTAATCCCTAAAATTTTCATTAAAATCCGGATTGGAGTCTATTCAAAACAAACTTTTATTTATCAGATAAATGTATATTTTTTTGGCAGTCCGTCCTTCAGCAGTGGATGGCGATAGGCGATATGATGATGATGATGATGATATATTTTTTTTAATACGTCACAAAACTCACAAACCAAAAATAACAATTTTAAGGTGACATCATCATTCTGCACGTTTTTAAAATATAAGCAGATAGACAAAAACTGACACTGTGCAAGCATATTATTGTACCCCTTAATCTTCTTTGCTGCCCCCAAGATCAGTTAATTTGAAAGACATCTGACAAAGGCTTCGAACAAAAAATTTCAGCCTCTAATTACCTGAAAATTGCAGACTTCAACTTGGAAATTACCAGCTGATAGGTGTTTTAGAAAAGCGTAACAGCCTTTCATTGGAAGCTCTATGACTTGTCATTTTTATGCAAATTTAGATTGATCACCAACCGATTTTACGGGGTCATTCGTTCCATCTGTTCAACTTCATCACGTGACATATCGAAAGGTTATGCCAATTCCATTCATTTCAAATTTATCTAACTTCGTTATCGATATGGAAATGTAACATTGTGTAGGCCCCCTGAGCAAGAAACGCCTTTTCTGCCAGTTGCTTATGCTTATATGCTCAAGAGGCCTCTTAAGTATCAGTTACTGATTTATTTGAGTGAAATGTGGTACGGGGTACCGACCGACCGGTTGCCACAGTAACCGCCCGCGACGGGTCGATACTGCGTAAACAACTCTGAATGCGAATGACGTTTCATTCACTAAAGTAACTGACAGCAGCGTGATGCCTTTATCATTACTGTTTCCATTCCCAGAATAGTCCGAGTAGTCATGATAAAGGATATATGATTGTTTTAAACGGGTTTAAAAAGGATGTAGTAGTTTTTTTTTTATTTCACTATGCTTGGTAGATCCTCAAATTACGTCACAAGTTAGTGACTTTCATTTTTTTTTTTTGTTTTTTTTTTTAAAAAAGCTTACTAGCAATGTGGGTCGCACATTACTAGTAATCTTGTTAACCCCTCATACTAAGCTAAATGCTTGTATTACGAGTGGGTTCACGTCGGTAGTGCAATGGGTGAGTTTCGAACCGGCAACCACATGATCGCAAGTCCGACGCCCTAGCCATTAGGCTACCGCCGCGCATTGATTCAAAGCATTGTTTTAAGAATCGAAATCTTGAAAACCAGTAAAACCTATTTATTGTTTTACTTTTGGGCACTGGTCTCCATAAAAAATGCGAGAGGTTAATAAGGCTATCACGGTTGCCTAGTGTGGAAAGGCAGACTTCGGGGAAGTTACTCAATTTCCTTGCTGTTTTCCTTCATGGTAGCGAAAAGAGGTTGAATTTGATTTGAAGTCGAGCTTTTATGACTTAGCAGTTCATGATTTTAAAGCTGAATGTTTAAAATAATTTCAAGTAATTATCTTACTAAGTTAAACACCAAGTTTTAATCGTGGGCGTGTGTGGGCAGGCCAGTTTGAAGTAACACTGCTTATTCAAACAAATCTCACACTTTCGGCTATCAAGGATACAATTCGAGTTTGGTGATTTAGTAATAGTACCTAACCATATTTAGTTAACTAAGTGGAATTGAGGTTTGGAAATGAATGGTTGCAAAACTTTTATATGAAAAGACTTAAAAACCAGAACTATCATATATAGAGCCGCTCGTCCCAGATAGAGAAATAGAGTATGTAAGTATTAAAACAATCATAATATGTTCTTTTATGAGAAGTAGTAGTAGTGCCTGCTGGTATGTCTACATGCCAGGATGAATGGGTCACAGAATATCGACGTCAAGTAGTAGTATGCATACTGTTGCGTTTCGTACGGTGAGTGTGGAGAGCTGGAGGCCCAATTTCTCCCTCAGTCCCCTTCCTTCTCCTTTTCTCCGTCCTCTCCTTTTTCCTTAAATAACCTCCGCAAGGCATCTGCAACCCCTTTGATTTTGCAGATGTCCATGGGTGGCGATTACTACTTACAATTAGGTGGCTCGCCTTCTCGTTTACCGAGTTATACCATAAAAATAAAAAATGAGATGAGGTCCTATTTAATCTGTAGACGGCATCCTTCTCAAAAAACCTAAATTTAATAAGAAATAAGTTGAGAAAAAACGTTAATTTGGTTAAGTATAATGACCAGGACCATCATTTGTTATATCACTCGCCGCCATTTTATTCTCACCAAAAATTCTAAATTAGTTTAAGCATATCGTGGTGGTGGTGTATCACACTTCCTTAAAAATCCAAATGATGGTTAGAGCTAATAGGCAGATTGAGCTAGCATTAGTGGGAGAAATCAATCTTAAATCTTATGTAGAGATGGCCGTCCTAGGCCATCTCTTTAATAAATAAAAGACATAGTAATTTACCTAATTGTTCGTAATATTGATTCGAATGTCCTGGCAAAATGGAAGGCAATTTTCGTGACAAAGTTGCGTTAAGCTTGTTAAAAGTTTTTAATCAAAGGCTCACATAGTAACGTATCCTCTAGGAGTTATTACTAGTGATCGGATTGCGGGTGCCTATTTCCCAAAATTTATGCCTCGAAAAAATAATATGGACTTGGACGATATTTATCTAGAAATTGTTGATATTGAAAGATATCCCAATATTATTTCGAATTTCCGAGTAGCTGTTTTATAGTAAATCAAATCAAGTCAATGCTGGGATTATTTTCCGTTTTTCCGTACCTATGTCAGACACTTTCACTTTCGATCTAAGACTGGTCTCGCATTGCATCCGATTACATACCTATAGGTAATAAGTACCTTTAAGAAATCATAATATCATGGCGGCGATAGGGATACTTAGTGTTTTGTAGAAAAAAAAGATTTTGATATTTGTTATGATGACCATGATACGCGGACTTACTCCTTTAAATCCAACTTTCGTCTACCGCCCTGTATCGAAGCAACTATTAATAAAAATTACATTGGTGATAAATAATTTGACCAAAGTGCCAGTGGCCTGCCAAGCCAAGTTCCTGAGCCAGTTCTCGACTGCGAATCCGAGGCACACAGCTCTATTAATAATTAATTATCACGCGCTTTAATGGTAAAGGAAAACATCGTGAGGAAACCTGCATGTCTGATAGATTTTCTCGACGGCGGCGTGAGGAGTCTCCCAATCCGCAGTAGGCTAGCGTAGTGGAATATAGCCTAAGCGTTCCGAGAGGAGACTAGACAATGTAATGTGAATATGATCACAATGTTAGAGTGCCTGTAAATAATAAACCTTTAAATATTTTTTTGCATATCTTTCCTAGTCAAAAATGGTCATTAGCATACTGCGATTTTTTTAAGGCCATTTTATATTCATAAAATGCGCCAAATACGGTTTCGTCGAAGTTCACGAAACTCCTGTTTTAACTAACCTGTAACAACTTTCGAAATATCCTAGACATTTTACATAATAAGTACCTACTAGATATTTAATTGCGTGATAAACTTTAAAATCAGTAGAAACTGTTGATAACTGACAGGGTGCAACCGTAACCAGTATTTACGTAAATCCGAATGTCTGCGCCTGTGTTGATCTCAAAATCGATAAGTGACGCCTACTATATGTTTTAGGAAGTTAGATTTTTCTTCCGAGTTATTGTTTTTTAGAATAATTCTTGTTTTAATCCCTAAAATTTTAATTAAAATCCGGGTTGGAGTCTATTCGACTTTTAATTTTTTATTTATCAGATATATATATATATATATTTTAATTACGTCACAAACCGAAAATATTGGACCCCTTTATCTTCTTTGCTGCCCCTTAAGATCAGTTAATTTGTAAGACATCTGACAAAGGCTTAGATCTAGAAACCTTGGCCTCTAATTACCTGAAAAATTTCAGGCTTGGAAATTACCAGCTGATAAGTGTTTTCGAAAACGGTAGGTCTTTCAGCCTTTCATTGGAAGCTCTAAGACTTGTCATTTTTACGCAAATTTAGATTGATCACTAACCGATTTTACGGGGTCATTCGTTCCATCTAAGTAAATAACGCAAAAAATAAAAAAATACAACATTTTAGCTTTTAAACTGTAAAGTTTTTTTATTTAATTAGCGCGTTTTTGTAGTGAACTTTGGCTGTGTGAGAACGCTATTCAAAAATTTGGTATGAATTTTTCGATATGAATACCTACTGATCAAGTCTAAAAATCAAGTATTTAGCTAAAAAGCATGAAACTCGTGTCTAGTTTGCTCGATGTTTATAATTGGATAAGTATTTTTAGTAAGTTCATCTAAAAAAAAAAACAAAGCGCTTTTTTTTGAACGACGACGATAGCTAAATTTTTTAACGATTTTGATCGAAACCAATTTACGCAAAGGTATTTATAATTTTGACAGTATATTACAGACTGTATTAAATTTGATGCTGCAAATTTCTAACACGAACCCTTCAAGACTCGGTTCTTACAAATGATGTTTGTTCGTGGTTTCATAGTAGGTGCTTTTAAGGACGGTTGTCTGGGCAAGGCGACCGGTTCCCACGGTTCACTGCGATATAATATATCTGGTCGGGCAGGCGGTTTGCATGCCTGTCCTATCCCACTCACTTGTTTGGCGTGAACGTAATGACTCGGGCACCTACCATTCGCGACTAAGCGAAATGTTTGCAATTATTATCTATGGTAGCTTGATAAAGCTGAATACACTATGAGTCTTGCGGTTGAGATTGCAAAGGAGTTCTAATTTTGAAATCATAAATTGGAATACGCAATTACTGACTGGAAGAAAAAAAACATAGATAGAAATGAAGGAGCCAGTATGAAGCCATGGAAGTTTATAAACATACTTTAGCAAAAAGTTTCAAAATTAGAATTCTACAGTTTAAAGTTTCAAAATTAGAAGTCCAATTTAGAAGTTCAACTAACAGTCTACAGACAAGTTTAAGTAATCCTTCATTAAACAGTACAATAAGACGATGTATGTAACGGACCGAGATAAAGTTCGAACACAAACCGATTTTTAAGAGTCAGAAATTAAAAACGAGTTTGAAAATCATTGAGGTTTTAGTGTGGCTATCACGTTGCAAGTAAAAGATATGAATGAAGCCGTATGAACTTAAGTGGTGTGGATGTAAGCCAGAGTTCCTGTGCCTCAATTGGATATACAGAGATTAATAACGGATTTGTAAAATGCAAGCAAAGTGTTACTAAAGGCATGATTTTAATACTAAGGTCACGGGTTATGCACTTATGCCATAACAACCACAACTATATCATTATTTCTCCAAATCTTGTCAAAGCAGGCATAATTGGGATATCAAATCAGTTCAAATCTTGCACCACAATGAAATAAATACTACTTATTTACAAAGTTATCTTACCTATTCTGTTTTAGCAACGATCGATTGACAATTGAGCTTTTTGTAAGCTCCTCTAAATCCACTATGACCTATTAATAAATAATTACTATGCTTACGATTAAGGTAATCATATCCTGTAACGTTCTGCATATAAATGGTGGTATAAGCTCTATTCATAAATAAACGTCGGTCGTTTATGAGGTAATAAATCTTGGCCAAAACCTTACATGGAATAATTTACAGTGTTCCATCGGCTCCCTATAACCGGCTTCAAGATTCGAATTTTGCATTGTATCAAGATACCAGCAGGTCTAGCAATGATGAATACTTTTTGGAGTCTTTCGTAAAGCATCTGTTTCAAAGGTGTGTTTCAATTTTAGTTGTTTTTTTTTGAGGTTCAGTTCCTTGATACTCCTCAGTTGTTGCGGCTCTGACAATCTGTAGTAGGTACGTAGGGCTGTAAAAGGTTAGTAGTGCATCAGCAACTCCTTTGGTGCCACAAGTAGCTCATCTTTTTGTTTGCAGACCAATAAAATTTAATAAAAATAACAAACAGCTATTGTCCTTACGCAAAAGCTCATGATACTCTTCATAATAGAAACTGTTGTTCCGACAACTTTTCCATCGATATAGCCTTTGAGGCTCAGGGCTCTTTTAGGGAACTTTGGCGGCGGGTGTCTCCAATTCGCCGTTTTGCTTGTGTGCGTAGTTATTGTTACCGGGATACAATAGACTGTAATGGTCTTTTTAGCGAGTACAAATCGTCATGCATACCCACCAATAGACAGCAAAAGATCGGCTATATCAGGCTATTGACTAACACCTGCCCGTGACCCTGCATCTACTCCTGAATGTTGCATTTTCCATAAAGCTACTGTTTTTAATTGGTATCAAGTAAACAAAGTGTGACCAAAACAGGCTTTCGGAAAGAGTTTTTATTATGTGTTATTTCCGCCAAGAATCGCATTTGCATTATATAAGAGCATTAATATTATACTTTCCTTGTTACTCAACACACGACTATTGCGGTTTATATTTTCTTTTTAAATCCTGTCTTCATAAAATACAAAGTAAACCTAAGTAAAGCTACTTTTTGCTATCACCATATCTGTGTTATTTACTTGACGCTGCAACGGACATCCGGCTATCCATCCATCGATTTTTTCTCTGGTATCAATGTTGGAATAAAAATCTTTCTGTTTGTAGTGTCCATTAGACATAGCTTTTTTAAGACTTCGCAAGGGGACACATTTTTATCTTTCATCAAAGAAACTGTCACAGACGAAGATGACTTAAATATAAATTTGTCAACAAGGGTTATGAGACCAACCAACCCGCACTGGGCCAGCGTGGTGGATTATGGCCCACTCGCTCTCACAGAGAGGAGTCCTGGGTCCCAGCAGTGGTTATATTATAGGCCGATTATGATATGCTTATGCTAAGGGTTATGACGAGAAATCATAATTGTTGACAGATTAATATTGGCATGCAACAAGGCAATCCACAACAAGAATCATTTTACAACGGCTGCCCTCGAAATTCGTTATCAAACTTTTTACTAATATCTAACAATCAGGCGAGGTCTTTAGTATTTGAGACGTTCTCCTAAATCTCTATAGTGCTTCAAATGTCCGTACAAAGACACATTTAGCTGGAGTAGCTATACCATTGCCATAGACTGACTATATCTTATTTATAGCAAAAATAGCTTTCGATACAATGATTCCCAGTATTTATGCGCATCGTCTAGCTAGGCGGACGTCCGGCCCTCCATCTAAGTCCTTCGATTACTCAACGGGATATAGATTCGAAACGGTAATGAAGCCTTTGTTTTGCTGGCCTTCGAAGCATGGTAATGATGGCCATATTGAAAATATTTCTTATTGTATGTTGGTCAATGTCGATAAATTGACTGGATTGGTGGTATTTAAAGAATATAGCGATTACACGACCCGAAAAGAATTTTTCAACCTTGGCGACGGAAGCCATACCATAAGCTTCGTTACTTACGTCTTTAAAAAAACGCTGAGGTTTTATTAGCTTAGCTTTATTTACCGTGAAATATGAATTATTGCCAACTTAAAAATATTAAGTATGGTATAACTAGATATAATTAGGACGGATGCACACCTACTTAAAAACTGTCAGATCTCGTAAACCCATCCCGCAGCCACAGAATGCTTCTCGTTAAGTTTCAAAGATTTTTGGACAGTATGGAACGGGTTAGGAACACTCAAATAAATTTTAAATCGACTCAAAGAACGCCCAAATGAATTTTGAATCTACTATTTAAAAAGTTAAATTAAGTATTCTATATTTAAACTCCTTACTGCCAGTACCATCTTAGTGGACTATTTGTTCGAACCTAGTGTGTGACATATTCGGTTTTGAATGCATTCCATTGCTATTCACAATGGCTACCGAATGCCGCCGCGGCCGCCGCTGGCGCAAACAGACGGGCAATGCTGTCAGTTTGAAATGTTATCTAGATTGGAAGAATTTGCTTTGAAGGCAATAAAAGATAGTGAAAACAGAGACTCTTAAAGGCAAAACAAAATTACTGACACAAATTATCACTATATCTAAATATATATAACTCAAAGGTGACTGACTGACATATTGATCTATGAACGCACAGCCCAAACCACTGGACGGATCGGGCTGAAATTTGGCATGCAGGTAGATGTTATGACGTAGGCATCCGCTAAGAAAGGATTTTGATTAATTCTACTCCCAAGGGGATAAAATAGGGAATGACAGTTTGTATGAGCAAAACACGCGGGCGAAGCCGTGGGCGGAAAGCTAGTATTATTATAAAACAAAGTCCTCCGCTGCGTCTGTCTGTCCGTTCGCGCTAAACTCAAAAACTACTGAACGGATTTTTATGCGGTTTTCACTAATAGACAGAGTGATTTATAAGGTTTAGGTGTCTAAACCTTACAAGTTATAAATCACTCTGTCTGTCGTTCAGTAGTTGTCTGTCAGTAGTTATATACACATATAAACTAACTAACTAAACTAGGTACTTATATAAAACTCTAAACTAATCGAACTAACCCTTATATTAGGTTCACGACTTGTACAAAAATATAATGTTTAAATACAAAGTGCAACTTAAAATTAGATGTCATTGCTTGTAAATGTATTGTCAGACTTATCATGTAAAGCTAATAACACATGTTTGTCGCGATGTGAACGAACCGAAAGGCGTCGCAGTGAATAAATAATGCACTCGAGTACACTCGCTCGCTTCGGTACAGCTGATTCTAATCTCAGGACAAATGGTAACAAAAACTTAATAATAACAATTTTAAAACTTTAACTTCATACAATTATTATGTTCTAGAGGCATATCTATAACGTTTGCATTTATCGTATTTTCTTTTAAACTTAATAACACAATTAATTATTACCTACATACGTATGTAGGTAATAATTGTATGATGCGTAGCCGTGTGTACAGGACTGCCGTGTGTGTGACTAAAAATTGTCTTATAACAAAATAATATAAGTAAGTAAGTAAGTTAATTCTAGCGAGACATCTGTGCTTGAATACAGGCAGATTCAGATAGATACGTATCTATCTTCGCGTTTCATCGCTTTTTTCACGTGGACATTTCAATATTTAGTGCATATTATTTCTAGTCTTAGCCTGTATTCAAGCACAGATGTCTCGCTAGAATTAACTTACTTACTTACTTACTTATATTATTTTGTTATAAGACAATTTTAGTCATCCTGTACACACGGCTACGCATCATACTATCGTCAGGCTACATTTCCAGTATAGATAAAGGCTTTTCGTACAACACGAGGCCACCCTATACTGGAAATATGACAGAACAGTCGCGGTAAAACAACATCAGTAGGACCACACAACAAAAATGATTTTAAACTAAACAAAATATCTTTAGAAGTGTACAAGATGGCTGGTCGACAACCACTCGCGTCTGTTTCTGTAAAACACACTCGCACTAAGGATACTCTTTGTTCGTTTGTTATTTCTGCCTTTTTACACTTTACACTGAATTAATGAGTGCATACCATCATGCGGTACACAGAGTAGACAAAACAGTAGAACAATTCCAAAAGTGTTCAAATGTTCATTTGAACACTGAATATTTTGTCCCAAATTCTTGAATTTTTCGCGCCAAGCAAACGTGTCCGCCATATTGAAAGCTTTTGAAAACTTTATTTTACAAAATTTGATTAGAGCCGAAAAATAAAACAGAACTACCATTATAATTAATGTACTGTATAAAGGTTGGTTGACTCATTGTTAGGAAAACTTTGATTAGTTTATAGTACCTGCGAGGGACGAAAAAGTCATTGCAGTAAGCGTAATTTAAAAATCATTCTATGTTTTCTATTTAAAAACAATTGAAGGAAAATTAATGATGTTTTAAGTAATTTAATTGTTTATATTTTGTGAGCCGCTCACATTACGTTTGAGTTCAGGCCTTACCAAGACGAGTAATCGTGTTACGAATAAGAGAGAAGGACGCCGCTCTACAAATTAAATAGTGCCATCCCTTTCTCACAACCTAACAACGAACGTAATGGTACGGATTCTGATAAATATAGCAAGGATATCTAATTCAAAATGAAAACGAAAGTGACATTAATGGTTCTCGGTTTATAATCATTTAATTTACGCGGTCATGGCACCTAATTGTTTCGTATTTTTTTTTGCCCGTTCTGTTTAGATACTTCTGTTATTGTAACATTACAATTGACGACCTACAATTCCTAATTCCTTATCATTCGTCATCATGCTTAGTCGAGATGCATTTATATAAATAATACAGTCGCACGTCAACATCTGTCGCCAGTTGAATCACCAGTACCGGGGGGGCTAGCATGCTGCGACATAATTTTAGAAAAAAATAAATAACTGGTGGTTCGCACATTACTAGTATTCTTGATAAACCTCGTGCTAAGCAAAATGTTCATGTTACGAGTTAAGGACTGGGTTCACGTCGGTAGTGATCGCAAGGCCGACGCCCTAGCCATTGGGCTATCTCCGCTTAAAATAATGTCACAGCATGTAATTTCGGTTAAAAAGGCCACATTTAGGAACACCTCTGGAATCAATGCATATTCGCGGTGTTTTGAATTTGACTCCAATCCTAATAATAAGTTTACTTAACCAAAGTTCATTTTAGCATGGCCTGCATAATATCAGTTCATAAATCTTTAACTACTGCATCTCATTTAGAATATCGGAACGGTACTTATGTCGTAACTCATTGGTTTGTCAAAAGCTCGGCAACTGATTTCGGTCACGTTCGCAACGGACGACAAAAAAGCTTTTTAAATGTCTTCTGGGGTCACCCGAGAGCGATGGACCGACGGATTGTGTTGCGACGATTTAATTTTAGAACAACTTTGAACTTTATGGTAGTCAAAAGCATACTTATTAGAAAAAAGGTTTTAATTCAATGTTGACTGTGGAGGATACCGTTAAATTGAAAGAGGTTAAGTTTTATTTGGTGAAGAAACTTGCAGAGAAATACAAGCTAAACTTATGGTAATAAATAAAATCAATCAAGAAGAAGAAAGTAGTTGGGCCCTACTGGATGATATATAACATGAAGTTAGTTAATATTATAATATATTGCCGGCACGATCAGTGCAGTAACTAAGCTAATCAATCTATATCTACGCCGCGCATTCTGGTTTCGATCTTCGGACCTCCTTCCACGTTTATAATAAAAGTAGGTTTTCTTAATTCAAATTTTATCCAACCAAAGATGCAGCCACAATGTCCCCAAGTTGTCCCAGAAACCCATGTGGTGTTATTTTGATACACATAAATAAAACGAATAAAACCAATGTGGCGTCGAGTCGGTTATTTGCGTCCAGATATAACGTGCATACTATGTCATTGTGTGGGGACACCATGTTCACGTAAATTCATGGATATTTACTTCTTTAATCTTTTAAGAGCACCTATAATCTTGACGTAGGTTTTCATAAGCGGTGCTTAATATCGTTATTTTATATGGACTGCGTCCTTTGACCTGTTTGTCAAACATTACATTACATTACGCCTGTATACAAAGGATTAGGCAGAGACACAGAGGTGTACAGTGGGTTATAGCTGTTACCTGACCCACCCTAGGTGGGTCGGCGGGGTCTAAGTGGGTCAGGTAACAGCTATATCCCACTGTACGTACTGATCTATGCCAGTATGTTGTCGTATGCTGAACTTGAAACCTAGAACCTCTCATTCAACAGCTATACTTGCAGCCGATGGCAGACGAGACAGTTTGTGAAACTATATAAGTTAATAATTCGAAAGAGTCAAATATGTCACCTAGATAATTTTTCAAAATTGATTATGAATTCGATTTGACCCGAAATTGGCACAAAGATCAAGCTAGTGCCATACAACAAAAAAAAATCGATTTGTTTTTTTATTCTTGCTTAAAGAGGTCTGCTTCTGAGTATTTACTTATTTGACACACATTTTTATTGCAGCACGGACCAAAAATATAACATAGTATTGTCCTACTTTTTCTAGTGAACGTACGCCACCTAGTCACCCCGCGGACGACCGGGCAGCCTCCGATAACTGCACAGAAATAGTATCGATTACAGCCCACCCGCTTCCGTGTTCTATAACGCATGAGAATAACATATGACATATATGACATCTGCATTGAATTCTCATCAAACTTTCTGCGCCATTCTAGGGCTCCAAAAGACTACATCTACTTAACTAACAGTCCATAAAGCCCCTAAAATGGCGCTTACTTTTATCACGACTGCGGGATTTTTTTATGCAAACTGCACTTGTCTTCTCTAACCCTATAGACATAATCCCAGCGCAGACATCTTAACTAAGAATTATCACTCATCATCAACAGAAGTCGTACCACAACGAGTTTAGCACGATCATTTTTAGGTTGTGCGAAAGGGATAGCGCTATTTAATGTGTATGGTGGCATCCTTCTCTCTCTCATTCATAAAACGACCGCAATAATACGGTGTGATACGACCGGATTACCTAAATGAATTCTAGGAGTTACAGCATCCAACATAATGATTTAGGCTAAAGTATAGTACATACTGTTTGAGCTATTCTAATTACTCGGAATTAGGATACAGAGTTTCTTTTAATTAATATAGATAAGTTCTTAACCCCTGGTGCGCCAATCAGAATTAACTACCTGGATAACAAAACCAAATCTGTTTAACTAACATCAGACAACAATATAATAAACGTGAAAGATTTAGGTGAAACTTAATTAGTTTTTCTCTATTTTCAGGTAATTGAGGCGTACATACTTATCGACATGAAAACAAGTGAAGATTGTCAAGAGCTTTTTGGTAAAATTAAAACTTTTACTCTGAAGTACTCCCCCTCGTGAACTAACTTTATTCTCCATGATAGTAAAGTAATTGCAGACAGAATAGAAAATTAATTGTTTCGGGCGCCGGAACGTCCGTGCGGCTCTTGAGGATCATTAAGTGACGTCATTGGATAAAGGCCGGGCCACAAAGAATACTTGCGCAGGCAAGGAACTGCGCATTAATGTCAATGAGACACTGCAAATAATGACATAGAATCGAACTGATATTGACATCGGTCCTTTTCAAGCATTCTGTGTGGCCCAACCTTACTTTACCAGTTTTCGAATCTGTAAGTAGTGAGTTCACCATGGCCTGCCATTGGAGGAGAAGAAAACAGTCATAGATCGAATCCAAAGCATAGAACTCTAACTTTTCGAGATCACTCGCTTAAACGGTGACGGAAAACATAATTCCGATTATCCGATTCACGGATTTTATCAACGGTGGCGGTGTTTGAAGTCTACTAACTCGTTTTAGGCCAACGTTGACCATAGCCTAGACCTGTGTCCAACAACAGGACAGTATATGTAATAGCCAGTAGACCTTCACTCAATAATAAATATGACACTCTAGCCACAGAAAAAACTATTTTATGCTCTAAGCCTACAAAGCCTATTTACGTCAAAATTCTCAACTCAGGTAGTCAGTCACTTACTTATTTCTACTTATTTATAGTTCAGCAGAAACCAGTAAAATAAAATATAGGGCGATGGAAGAGTATGTACATAAACAAATGGTGAAATAGTTAAGCTGCGATTACCGTCTACAGTTTAACAACAATTACGTAAATGTATTTACGCGTGTTAATTATTCGTAATGAGCGCTAAAAGCTGATAATGAGATAGTAACTAAAGGTTTTACAAATGCAATGACTAAAGACCGTATTCTGAAAATAGGTTAAACCTATTCCCTTTCTGTCATTATCACTAGAATACATGGCTAATTGAACTTGCACCTAAATGATGACGTAATAGGTAATTATTATTGAAACAATTCACCATTTCATCGTAATCAAATGAGTGGTAGGAATAGGAAAGTACGGTATGCAGTGGCGAACTATAAGCGCTGAGGCTTGTGGAAAATTACTTGGATGAGGCCCTTCCTCAATATAAAGAAGCCAAACAAACGCAATTGTTTTTTTCTAATAAATCATTACGTACACACGGCTATAGGACATGGCAAGTTAAATTTTGATATAGGTCCCTAAATATTATAAGCCTGAAATTATAAGCTTTTCATATTTTCAATATTATAAACCTAACATTTTAAGCTTTTCATATACTCAGAGGTCAACTTATACTTATATTGGGTTAGGTTGGAAGGCACCGTGGGCGGAGAGGGTCATAAGCGCGGAAGAATGGCATTCCTGTTCCGCCACCCTATTGTAATCTACTGACGTGACGGAAGACAAACAAACAAATATTCATATTTGTATACTTAAAGCTTTTCCAAGCACAGAACTATTTCAAAAATAAAACTTTATAGGCAGCCAAAGTCCGACAATTAGATCTGCCTAGCTTGATGATATCATCATGAGTCTTTTAGTAATGTTGTCTAAAAGACATATTCAGCCGCATTATCGGACAACCAGACAATCAGCTCTGCCCCACTGTTATATAGTGTTATAGAGTTGATACTTATTCCACCTAGGTGCTATGCTTCCTCCTTTCTCATACATACAGCCAGGGAGTGGATCTATTTGCCAGAGTCTGTGTTCCCAGTTTCATACAATCTGGGAGTCTCCAAGTCACTATTGAATAGAAACCTATCTATGCAAGCATGCTCCATTATCGATCACATCGTCACTAAACGGAAGCCTATCGACAAAATAGAATTTTGTTTGTAAATAAATCATTACCGTCCGTCCGCAATCTGTGTAGCTACTGCTTGATAAGCCCTCTAGTTCATTGTAGATATAATTAACGAGAGTTATGTCGTAACCGAGGGCTTAATTAACCGTTTTAATTGCAGAATGGCAAAGGAGAACATCAATAATGGTTATAATTTACGCTAGGGACTTAAAATGACCTTACCGTAAGCCTCTAAAGTCCTATCTACACTAGTAAGAGGGCACGTTATGACGGCAAATACCTTATAGGTACATGTATTATAACATCTATTTCTAACTTATAATTTTATGTACCTATCCTGTCTCCTATGTGTTATTTATTCATTTGTGCTCAAACTGCGTCATTTACATATTTCTTTCTTTCGTCTTTCTTGCTTTTAGCTGGTTTGGCACACATAATATTAGTGACATAAGTCACGAAATTTGAAGGGAAAAATTAAAAAAACGTATCAGAAATCTTTATTTTTTGAAAAGACGAACGAACTAGGATTTATTCTGTTACAACTTCACCTGCCTGTAGATATTAAGTATATAAAGGCGTCAGATGAGACCCAGGTGGAGATGGCAGGACAAACTGGACTCCTATTTAAGAAAGTATATATTGCATTCCTTTATTTAAATAATTAATTGCATTGGATCCATTAATCCATTATTATCCATTGCATTGCATTAGGGTAGGGAGGCCTTTACCCTGCAGTGTGATCAACTGGGCTGATAAAAAAAAAAAAAAAGTTCAAATATTTATACCGTGCGGGGTTTTTACCGAACAAACGACCCGTGGCATAAGCCAATCGGTCGAAAGAAAAATGTTATTTTCCTTAACTATTGAAGTTCGCGTTCTTTTATCAAAACTCTATTCAAACCGATGAAAAAAACAGGGAAGCAGAATTAGCATCAGCCAGCTGAGACAGGGTTACTAAGCAGACGTAATCGTGGATGGAAGCTAGTTAAATAATATTACCAAAGAATCCGACTGATTACACCACTGATTGTTGTCAGCAACTGATTATTTGTAAGTATGACATCGCGATTACCGAGTGTTTACATTTATATGCGCCGCACATTAGACGGGAACAGACGCATGACACGTGACAAACATACACACAGGCTTGATTGTGTTTGTAAATATTAAGGCGGTGATCAGAGCATTCAATGTAAACATTATGTGGCTGTTGCCTGTTTGTCTTATAATATTCGCAGTAATGAGGATGTGATTAGTCGTAGTATTTTTATTAGTTTTTTTTTTGATAAAGGTAGCAGGAGTCGCAATGCCAAAAATCCTTTCGTCGCTATGTTTATTATTACATAGCGACGAAAGGATTTTTGGCATTGCCTACCATACCATCACGCCTGTATTCCCCGAAGTGTAGGCAGAGGTGTACACGTACACCCACAGTTCGCCGGTATGTTTAGGTCCCATGTTATAACAAGCCTATTGCCATTTACGGGCACAAATCCAGACTCCGAACTGCTACTGAGAATTTCATAGAAAGTGAGGCAGGTAGCAGAAGTTGGTCTGAAATGGTATCGCAATGTCAAATAGGCGATCAAATATGCCACTGCGTAATAATGTGTTGACATTATGATGTCACTTTTCGGAGGCAACGTAGCCGGTGAAAATATTGGGCATGTAGAGAGGTGAAATGTATTGCTCCAACCAAAATGAGGATCCTCCAACCAGGCAGGTGTTTTTGCCTGGCGGGCTACGGCCCGACGGTTGATGTCAGGCGGTTGTAAACTCCACTTGCGCGATTCAGGATTTGCTCGACGTAGTTCCATGTAGCGCGCTAGATGTCGCTACAGGCATATTAGAGGTCTCAAGATGACAACGCTCTAGTGATACTACCTAAGCTGTGGTCGCTAATTACCATCAAGCGACTCGCATGTTTATTTGCCATATTATTAAAGTAAAAACAACTTAGCCTAGGTAGGTAGGTCAGGTAATTCTAAAGTACCTACAGTAATTGGTAAAAGTGTCTTTATAAAATAAATATTTTCCGCCGTTTGGAAATCCGCATGGATTTCTTTCGTCTCTCGGAAAGGAATGATAGAGGGTTATGTCGGACTGCCACTGCCATAAAAATATGATCATCTCTATAACACACCAGTAGCTGCCATTAAAACCACCAAATTAGCATTTGTTGGGATATGAAAAAATATTTAAGTACATATTGACTTTCATGAAAAAAATACAGTAATCCCGGGTTTTAAGACCAGAACTTGAAGATCTTTTGGTTTAGGAAGGGGTTATATACGTTTTGTTTAAAACCAGCTTTAGTAGAGCTCTTAGTTCCACTTACCCCGTTCTATAAAACTTGGTAACAACAACAAAGACAGTCCAATTAGTAATGGTCGCTAAAATTTCAAGGTCGTTAATTGAAACAGACTGACAGTTAATTTTAACGACGGTAACAATCACCTTTTACCCGATTTACTGATTTTAACTACATAGTTTTATGGTTTGGTTACGGATAGTTATATATAACGGAACCAGTTTATAATTAATTTACTGTGAAATTATACATTTTAATTTTACCGTAAAAAAACACTGGGTGAACTAGATACAATAATTGGTAATTTACATTAATTGGTAATTATAAACTGTCTCCATTCTCCGTGACTCGTAGAGCATGTACACACCAGTATAGGCTGGCCTTTAATTGTGCGGAAAACCTTTACAATGGGAGGTCAGTTTATATTGGTTTTGTATAGATTGATGTGTAGCCGTGTGTACAGCCGTCGTCGGTCCCCATTTCCATAGAACACCTATGGTATTCGTTAGTGGTAAAAAATCGGCGGTAGCCTACGAGGGGCATCGGACTTGCGATCATGTGGTTGCCGGTTCGTAACCCACCCATTGCACTACCGACGTGAACCCACTCGTAACATAAGCATTTAGCTTAGTACGAGGGGTTAACAAGAATACTAGTAATGTAAACCACATTGCTAGCAAGCTTTTTTTAAAAAAAAAGTGGTATTCAGTAGCCCTAAAAGCCTGACAACCAGTTTATCTTAAGGATGTCCGTCATCTTCATCCTTCTTTCCTTGTCCTAATTTAATGTACCATGTTCTTTTCTTCTATTCATCCCTGTCTGCCGTCACCTTCCTTCACTCCTATTTCCATCATATCAACTCTAACCAAATCCTTCCATGTTTCTGTGATCTCTCTCTACCACTTTGTTCCTCCACATTCTTTATGATACTGATAAGTAATTGCCCAGAAGTTTTGGGCAGTCGCTTTTTGTAAAATACTGATATTCAGACGCATTAGTTGTAACTGAAAGCAAACTCCAAGCAAACAGGATTTATATGCTCTCTAATGGAAACTGGCTTTTTGTGGTCTCCGAAATACGGAGGTTACCGTAAAGTGAAGGCAACACAAACGGTTTCGCAAAATCTGTGGGACATTTTTTTTGGTGTGTTGATATAGAACGTAAGATTTCAAGGACTTTTTGTTTCGATGATTTATTTATTCATTACTCTTTGAGATATTAAACAGTAGCCTAACCCAGCTGCGCAAGAGTGTAGTAGTCCTCTAGCTTTTCGTAACGAACTAAAGTCGATATACAGACACTTTACACATGGTAGTGTCTTCGAAACACGAAAAAACTTCATGGCAAAGCTTTTGCTTTTCAGCTAGGTACAAATTCGGCGAGCATGCAAGTGTCCATGGTTGATAGTCCTCGTGGACACTCCATTTATCGACTAAGTACTTCGGAGTCTTAATTAAATTACACACCCTTTTACGTTTAATTGAAAGCCATTAGCTGTTATCATCTCTGTATTTGACCTTGTCACCGTGAAATTATATTACTTAACATACCATACCATCGCCTGTATTTCCGGAAGGGTTAGGCAGAGGTGTAGGTACTAAATATACACCCACGCTTCGCTGGTATGTTTAGATCCCATATGTAGGTAATAGGGGGCGAGCCTATTGCCATTAACCGGCCACAAATCCAGACTGAGCTGCTACTGAAAATTTTATAGAAAAACTCAATAACACTGTGCTGGACCTGGAAATCGAACCGAGGACCTCAAATTCAAATCTTTATAGCTTTCATATGTACATAGGATGTTACAAAATACAGATCAGTATCAATATGAAACCCTGTAAGGGCGCTGCAATTTTATAGTAAAGAAAATTCTTAAAAAATGAATTCTTAAAATCTATTTTTCTTATAACTAATCTAATAGGTATCAAATTATTATTTATATTTATTATTTTTATTTATTATCGTAGCACGGTAACAGTCGTGCTTGGGAGCGGTAATGAGGCAGTCCTATAACTAAATTATATTAATTATAAAATAGGTGCAATTTTGCAGGAACTGTACATTTGATGATGCAAATCTATGCATTTTGATGTACGTTCGTCATCGTCGTTGCATGGGTCTCATACAAATAAGCTGTATCTAGTTAGATCTCATGCTTTGATGCGCACACGCGCGGTGTTTCACAATGTACAGTTACTCTGGCCACTGTGTGTGTGTGTGTGTGTGTTACAATTTTATATGTGTATGTGTTACGTAGGCTAATGATTCAAGGTTCTTGGTGTTATAAAACGATTTTGTTACGTTGAACTTCCACATCGTTTCCCATCAAAACCGCTAGAGATTAGCGGTTCCCCGCGTTTTACTTGCATCTCATCAGGACAATGTAACCTCTGTTTGTCTCCAAGGTCCAATCTATCTCTCAAGATCCACGAAAATGCTTCAGCAATTTAGGTGTGATAACTTAGTTGACTAAAAAAAAGACAGACGTGTGCGCATCTTTTTGCATTTTTTAGGCATTTTCCATACCAAAGATTATAAAGTTATTTTAATGAAAGAAAAAATCGGCTGCGGGCAGACTGCTGGGACTCGCAGTGGCTTAGCGGTGATAGCGTCTGGTGTACCTAATCAGAAGACGCAGGTTCGAATCCTGCCCGCAGTCGAATTTAACCTTCACTAAAATAACTTTACGTGCGCATTTTATACCTAATGTTAGTTTGGATTTACCAAACTGAGTCCTAGAGAAAATGATTTTATTACAACCTTTCAAGTGTCCCTCTGTAGGGCACGGGTGTCCTCTCAGAGATAGAGGGGTTAGGCTAGACCATATAGTAAATCACGCTACGGGTTGGCGGACTTCGCGCCCGTCCGGATAATCTCTCAGACATGCAGGTTTCCTCATTATGTTTTCCTTAACCGTTTTAAGCGAGTGATAATTATTTATTAAGACGCACATGATGCCGATAACTAGAGGTATACGCCTTGGATTAGAACTCGAGCCCTTCGATTTAGCAGTCCAGCGGTCATACCACTAGGCGATCACCGCTCTTCTTATCTGAAACCTAAGTATAAATAAAACCCACCCACGCGTCGCAATCATATATTTTATAAATGGTTCCTAGTATAATTTATTGATATTTATTTAAATGCACACCAACAAACAATGCCTTTATCAACTAATACAAAGATATCATCAGTGCAGCTGTCGGTATCCCACGCCACATTGGTAAACTTATCATCTTAAAGATACATGGAAAGTTTTACAATATTGTTATTGAACTCTTTGTTGGTATGAGTATTATTGGAGGTTTTTAAAATGGAATGGATTGTCGTCGATTTAAAAAGGGAACGACATCCTTTTTCGCAAGGAGTGTAAAAACTTGATGAAATCTTTATTAGGGACCACACACAGACCTATGATTTTATAGAGGTGTGACTAATATATTTTAATAGGTACATGCCACATATATTCGTATTAGGATATGCGAATATAGCTTGCTAGGTTACCAGGTATTAGTCAGTATAGTGAGGCGCCTCACTTCGCTATCACAGGTATCAATAATAATTATACCTACATAGATTGAGTAGCTAATATTGAATCTGTTCACTAATATTTTACTAATTCCCAGTGATAGGTTTTGTATTATAATAAGCGATAACTAAAACAACTAATATAACTTTGATGAATGTATTAAGTAGCTACTGATTCAAAATGATGACGAATGTAAGCATTATTTGTTTATTACATTTATTCGAGACCCAGAGTTCCTAGTACGTAATTAGGCACAGTAGGCACCTCAAATTAATAGTAATTATCACGTTAAGGAATTTTGTGCTAATTATAAGCTTAAACAACTACGTACAACAATTTATACTGCATTTAAAGTAACTACTAATTCAGTATAGTGCTGTCCTTCGTCCATAAAAGTGTTCGCTGCTTAGGTACTGAATTACATTGACCATTAATTGTTGTGACGATTTTGTTGATTAACGCTTTCGCCTCTGAAGCGAACGCACCCATTGCTAGTATTCTCCATACTCTTACTGAAACGATATTGTATTAAATTAGGTTTTTAACAGTGAGTTCTAAATTTAAAACCCGGTTGTTACAATTTACAAACTGTGATTAAAAAAATATTTCTTATTTGGAAGTTAAGGTAAGTTTCTTTGTTTTAATTTTATTTCAGTCACTTTCACGGTCGCAGTTTATATGCCTCAAATCATGAAATGGTATGTTCAGTTCAAAATAATCTAAACGCTCTATTTCGAGATGTAGACAATTAATTTCTAAAACTGTACTTTGTAAAGTAAGTACAATACAAATGGTCGCCCGAACGTTGTCAAAAAAATTGTGACATTTGCCGCAAGGCACTCTACTGACGAGCTAAAAAGACTGGACTTACACAACAAATCACTTTGTTAAAAATTTAGAAAAATAAATAACAAAACCATGGAGTGCATAGAAGTGTTCCACATTTGAACATAATAAAATGGCGCGTAACGCTCCACTTGGTAACTAGGTAATAATATTAAACAAGGCGAGTGCGATGATTAGTGCTTTCCATGCGCTTTGAAGTAGACGTAAACAGACAACTGAAAGTTGAGCCACGAAACAAGCGGGTAGCTAAGCGGAACCGGAATTAAAAACATTCCGATAATTACGTAAAAGTTTTTCTTAGTAATATTTTTTTTGCCTGCGTTCCCATTGAGGGACCACATTTGTATTTTGAGCTTTTGAATGCGTCAGACTTTAGTAAAAGTTCCCAAACAATTGTAAATTCAGCCAATAATTTGTAAAAGCAGGCACTCAAAAGTTACAATAGGCCAAAGGTGGTCCCTCAGTCGTGACCCACAGGCATCCATATCTCGTAACCTAGTGAAAATTTACAACTGCTGTAAATGTCTACTCTTAGTAAAAGATTTGTAAAACTAATTTACCAAATATGAACCCTTTCCGTTCACTGTGTAAAAATTGCTAGCATGCAGAAGGTGGTCCCTCAATCGTGCACTATAAGTTCACCTTGAGTGAAGACCACAATGGAATTAAGAATTTTCGTATGGTTCTAGCGTTAGTAAAAGTATTGAAAAGATTGTAAATTCAACCTCTAGTTTGTAAAAGTAGCCATTCAAAGAGTATACTGGATTGAAGGTGGTCCCTCAATTGAAACGCTTGTCAAAAGAAAATATCAATTTACGTAGCATTCGGAAGTTTAATAGACCAATACTACAGTCTATCCTTAAGTAAAAAATTTTACTAACGATTACTATACTAAACAGTATAAAAAAACGTGTAGTTTTGTGTTAAATAATAATAACATTCCGGCGGAGAAATACTAGAGCGAGGTGACCACACAGCAGGATTTTTCTAGAGACTATTCGATTTAAACGACACCTGAAGAACCGACTAGCGAAATCCTTCGAATAGTTGGGGCTTTTGAATTTGTTACCGGGCATAGCGCCAGCGACCTCGGCCATTATAAGTCTTACTAGTTACTTTTATTTATGGCGACTTACGTTATACCTAGGTACATTTATGAAAGTCCTCCAAACGAAAAAAATATAATATACACATTGCTACTGACTCATTTGTAATGTTTGACTGAACTCTATTAAATCCGTGCGTTATACTGGTGATCGGGTGCTGTTTGTGGTAACTGGTCGACTTAATTATATTTTTTTACACACTCATAAGTTGACTGAGTTGCCTTGTAAGTCCTAGTTATCATGCATATTGTTATTTTTTTTATCACTGGCGCTATGTCCGGGCATGAAGCCCCAACTAATTTGTAGCCATTTTGTTTGACTTTTATTGTTCGAGGTATTTCGCTAATCGGTTCTTCAGGTTTGTCGATAAAATACACAAAAAAATAAATTAAAAGTAAAAAAACCCTTTAAAAACAAGATTTTATTTAGATGCGCCATAAATAACAAAATAAACTTTTCATTTAAAACTTTTACTATCAACTTATAACGTCATTACACAATTTATATGATATAAAAACTTGTCGCGAGATTTTTGTACCTATGTACTCGTATTTACTTAGTTTGTTTTTTTTTTCAATTATAATTAAATTAATTTAATTTACTTGTTTATCTACACCGGTAAATCTCGCGACAAGCTTTCATATCATATAAATTGTGTTATGACGTCATAGGTTGTAAAAAAAAATTACTAGACTAATGAGTGCCTCATTAGTCTAGTTTTTCAATTTATAATTAGTCTAGCATAAGCGCGATTGCTATGCTAGAGGTCCTGGGTTCGATCCCCAGGTCAAGCAGTGTTATTGGGCTTTTCTATGAAATTCTCAATAGCAGCTTGGAATCTGGATTTGTGCCCGGTTGATAGGAATAGGTTCGCCCCCTAAACATACCGGTAAAGTGTAGGTGTACATAAGTACAGGTAAGTCAAATACAAATAAAGATTAAGATAAAAAACCAGTCACTAGTTTTTATTTATCCGAAAAAATACTGTTGTGTGGTCACCTCGATCCTAGTATTTTTCCGCAGGAATGTTATTGTTATTTAACACAAAACTACACGTTTTTTTATACTGTTTAGTATAGTAATCGTTAGTAAACAAATTTACTAAAGGATAGACTGTAGTATTGGTCTATTAAACTTCCGAATGCTACGTAAATTGATATTTTCTTTTGACAAGCGTTTCAATTGAGGGACCACCTTCAATCCAGTATACTCTTTGAATGGCTACTTTTACAAACTAGAGGTTGAATTTACAATCTTTTCAATACTTTTACTAACGCTAGAACCATACGAAGATTCTTAATTCCATTGTGGTCTTCACTCAAGGTGAACTTATAGTGCACGATTGAGGGACCACCTTCTGCATGCTAGCAATTTTTACACAGTGAACGGAAAGGGTTCATATTTGGTAAATTGGTTTTACAAATCTTTTACTAAGAGTAGACATTTACAGCAGTTGTAAATTTTCACTAGGTTACGAGATATGGATGCCTGTGGGTCACGACTGAGGGACCACCTTTGGCCTATTGTAACTTTTGAGTGGCTGCTTTTACAAATTATTGGCTGAATTTACAATTGTTTGGGAACTTTTACTAAAGGCTGACGCATTCAAAAGCTCAAAATTCAAATGTGGTCCCTCAATGGGAACGCAGGCATTTTTTTTTGCTAGGATATCACTTTTTCCACTTAAAATGCGCAACTTTCCTTGACTCAGAAAATAATTCCTGAAGAATACTTAATTCCCTAATGATTCCGTCACGATCCTTAGATTACGATGTCAATATAATTTTATCTGCTAATGACTCGTTAGCTGAACAAATTGTTTGAACTTTTGCAGTCTACAGGATCATTAAGTAATGGCTAACTTCAGTTGGCACTTGGTAGATTTTGATACGGTCTTGTTATTCTAAAAGTTTTTTGGAAAACCCCGAGGGTCATCATGAAAATAGCGGATCAAAAACCTATGTTGGGTGAAAAATATTTTACTAAAAGTATAAAAGCAGTATAATCCTAGCTTAGAATACTGTTTCGTTACCGTGAGACAGGCAAAATTAATAAAATAAGTGGATAAGTCAAAGTTAAGCCTATTTTCTTATTTTTTAGTACCTAGAGTTACGAAAACTAGTCACTAGTGGTATCAAAGACTTGTAGGTATAGCTGAATAGATAAGTAAGAAGAGCTTTTTAATAAGCATTATAAAACAAAATAAAACTAAGATCTTTGGCGATGGTTTTTTAACCAGCTAGTGGGCAATAAGTATGTTTTTATTTATACCGTTATGGAGCTTTATAACCTCTCCAAATAAGTTTTTTTTTATTGATTTTGGTAAAAAAACAGTGTTTCTATCTTTCTAATGTATCTATGTTTAAAGTGTGTCAGGCTAAAATTGTATAAGTAAAAATATAATAAAATACAAACCGCTCATTTCAAAGCTCCAACGTGCACGAATCATCGTACACTAAAATTTTTATTTATTTATGTTAATTTGTTCAGTAACATCCGACATTTTATCTTACCGACCGTTAGTCCCTTCTGTTCATTTAAATCTCCGCTTTTATTGCTTGGAGAAACATGAATAGTGAAAAGCAGCAATATTAAATTAGCTTGCCGCTTCTTAGGATGGGTTTTCGAGCGTTTTCCACCGGGGAGTGAACCCTAAAAGGGCGATTTTCTATTTTTTCATGACCCTCTGTTGAATTTAACGTTGTTTCGTACCATGAGAAGAAAGGCTAAAAAACCTTGCAGATAGTAACAAACACGCATTCGTGTGGATGTTGGCAGTTTTGTCTGACTGTTGTGGTCAATTTTACTGTTTCAATTTTGCTTATTTATTGTATTTTGGGCTGTAATTTTTTTCTCAGTACGTGAATTTTTTTCTCAATACCTAATCGAATCAAACTCATTTCGTCTACAATCGAACAATAAAAGTCAATAATTGGGCAACACTGTTACGGCTACACTCGTATAGGGCACTGCATAAAGGTCAAGGATGTTTCGTATTGATGACATCTCGTTATTTATTTATTGCGATATATACTTATTCGTAAATAAAGAAGAAGGTTGCTGGTAGCGGATGCATGCGAGCTGCCCACAACCGGGGTGGCTGGCGCTCTTTGTGGGAGGCCTTCGTTCAGCAGTGGACAGAAATAGGCTGATTTGATGATGATGATAATATAAAGAAAAAAGAAAGAAAAGAAAAAAAAGAAAACTCCTAGCTCTTGACCGCGGTTTCACTCGAGTCTCAAAAGGACTAAGTATTTACTAAACTGAACTGGAAATATAATTATATTGAGGGTCCAAAATTAAATACTTAAGTACATATTATCTAATATACATTCTAAGACAATAAAGCGAAAGGGTTAATTTGAACGCGCTAATATCGGGCACTACTAGTCGGATTTGATAAAAACTTTTTGAATTTTTGTAGCTTAATTATTGAGAAAGGGTCTATTGATCATCTATCGGCAAAGTGGGTGAATCCGTGGGGCATAGTTACCCATCTAATAAAAACACAATCAGCACAGATCAGCATAATATTATACCGTTAACTAGATGACGCTTCGCATCACGCCATCGCTTGCGCGAGCGCATCGGGTGTCACCACAAACGGCTGATCCGGTGATCTAACGCAATGCACTTCTGCTGAATACGTAATTAATTGCTTATTTCTTATGTTATTTCCTTGGCCAGTTGCTTATGTGTTAGCAATTTTACTTAATAATGAATATTTATACCCATCTTAAATACGTTAATTACAATGTAAATTGTTAAGCATAGAATAAATTAGTTACACTAAGCCCAAGGGTAAATAGGTATCATTGAACAATTTCTCTGCAATTCATGAATAAGTAAGTATATAATTTAGGAGAATCTTTTTCTTTAAGCTAAAAATTTTTTGTAGAAGGTTCTTACGACAACAAAATTGAGCAGAAAATTGGAAATATCAGAAAACTTAACGACCATTTTAACTTCGCGGGCTTTTGTTTTAATTTACTCCAGTTCGAATTGAATATTTATAGCTAAGACAGGTCATCGGGTCATAACATACCATCACGCCTGTATTCCCCGAAGGGTTAGGCAGAGGTGTACTAAACTAATGTACACCCACATTAAGCCGGTATGTTTAGGTCCCACGTAATAGGGGCACAAATCCAGACTCCGAGCTGCTACTGGGAATTTCATAGAAAAACCCAATAACACTTTGCTGGACCTGGGAATCGAACCCAGGACCTCTTGCGTAGCAGTCGCGCTTGGGACCACTAGACTAACGACAGTCAGTCATCGGGTCAGTAAGGTATATTATAACTATAATCTAGAGGGGTTAGTACCCTATAATCTGAGCTAGCCAACTGCGGGTTCAAATATTTTTATTTCAAATAAGCTTTACAAGCGTTTGTGAAACATTATTGACTCTAGTTGCACGGTTCCAAAAAGTTGATTCTATGGAAAAGGGTCCGGCAAGAAACTCCATGGACACTCTTTTAAATTAAAAGGTGTTACATTATGGCAATAAGAGGATGTTGGGACATTGGAGGCTAATATCATAATTAGCCTGAAATCGGGATTAAAATTAAGAGATTACATTAAAATATGCTCTACCACTTTCAAGTCTATTAAGATATACCTAATAATAAATAAATGGCTTCTAGGGTTCCACGACACTCCATATTATAACCCTTCCTCTATCTCGTGGTATCTAACTTCCTAGCTTACGCAACACATTCTTCTATAAAGATGAATGACATCGCGTTCATCAAACACAGTACTTACAGTAGTTTAAGAGATACAACAAAAGAGTTTTGTAACGCACCGACTATTCCAATACAAAGGGTGATTAATCAATTTTAGCAATTCATTGTACGATTATCGGGATATTCAGCTCATCTATTTGTTTTCTGTTATGTAATTGAATAGAACTTTCCTTTCAATAAGTACAATTGGTATTTATTATTGTTATTGTTCAGGCAAGGCCGAGCTACCCTCAATCAAAGATGTGATTGAAAAAAGTCAAATAACGCCAGACCTGGGAATTAAGTAGCCGCTCTTGTAACCACTAGTCCATCGAGGCAGTTATCAAAAATTCACTTATTATTATGATCTCACTTGAGTGTCCCATTCAATTCACACAAGCGTAACATTAGTCGCCATTGTTTACCAAGAAGTTTCTCATAAACGACGGTAATTTGTGAAGAAAAAAACTAGCTAAACACACAGCTAACTTTCGTTTTCCCGTGACTGGTGGAAGACTTTCTATGGGTACTTGCTTGACGTGATGGTACAGTTAGTTCGAAATAACTCTTCGCATCTAAAATAGCTTATTTAAGTATTTTTGTACATACATCGAAATTAGTAAAGAAAATAATCAAAAATATGAAACCTATACGACCCCAATTTATCGTCTTTAAACCGACTCTTTTCATTAAATTTTACTGTTGTTAAACCACTTGCGGACACCTTCAGATAGGCTGTTATTTCGAAAAAAACTGTACCTAGTTGTTGCTCGAGATTTTTCGCATTGCAATAGGACTTTCTGAGACAGAAAGGTAGCTTATATCCATCGCCCAGGTTCATTATCATTATACTATATCAAAATTCGTCGAAATTAATTCAGCGGTCAATACAATTAAAAACTATTATAGTCGGAGACTTATCTAGGCTGTCTCCTTACGGTATACTTACAATAACATTACAGTAGGGTTGGCAAAGCTTTATTTATGTGCAGCAGCCCTACATTTACGCGGTTTAGTGTAAGTCCTCATAATTATTGAAACTAGTCGTGAACTTCCTTCAAGTAAATTGAAATACAATACATAATTTAATACAAGATGTATGAATGTGGACGAAGCAAAAGAAGTATGCAAGAATCGTAGCAGATGGCGTCCTTGTTTCTGCCTATCCCGATGGGTTTTTTTTTTTGCAACCCACATTACCAGTATCCTTGTTAACCCCTCGAGCTAAGGCTAAATGCTTGTGTTACGAGTGGGTTCATATCGATAGTGCTATGGGCGGGTTTCGAACCGGCAATCACATGATCGCAAGTCCGACGCCCTAGCCATTGGGCTACTGCCGCTTCATTTGAAAATTCATTGGAAATAGGCGTGAATATATGTATGTATGAAATAGATAGATGTTATTATATAACCAGTAATGGCGGACAATGACCTGATAACGTCGGTCGGCCACTATTGTCATAGCGGCTAATGAAGCTAATATATTCGCGGATACGACTCATCAATATGGTCAGCCCAAATGGCTGGACGCGACCCGAATACCGCTGAATTGGGCCAAATATAATCCACTAATAGAAAGATAGATAACCTATCCTTTTTTTCTGGGTACGGGGTAAATAATTTCGCAATAGACAAAGCTCAAAACGTTTTTCTTTCAAATAAATCTAGCCGATATTCTAAGGCAATCACTCAGATCAAATAAAAAGTAAAGATGGAACTTTACGAACAAAGAAGTGAGGCCGGATAAAACTACGCCATGCCGTTTACAAACACAATTACAGGCACACACGTATACCGAAACTACGCCTTATCTTGTCGGTCCAGCTTTCGATAGCTCGATAGCTCGACTGACAAGATAAGGCGTAGTTTCGGTATTGATAAATAGTGTAGTAGCATAGCATGGCGTAGTTTTAGCCGGCGTCACTTTTTTGTTCGCAAAGTTCCATCTTAAGTTTTTATTTGATCTGAGGCCCCTCATTACACCTGATACCAATATTGCAAAGCAATATTTCGTTAAAAAATGCAGATTCGATGTGTCGACGTCATTTCATAATATGAGATCAGATGATCCCCGACTCATGGACTCCAATCGGAGACTTCAATAAAGTGGAATTCGCGTCAGAAATAGAATTTATTAGGTACGGTGATAGCGAAATGAAATCCTGGTGTGCATATTATATATGCACACCAGGATTTCATTTCGTTATTATGAATCCGCTCCAATGTCTTTCGTGGAGGTTTCAATTAGGTGAGTTCCGATAACTGCGCTGATCAAAAGATCTGCAACGTTAAGTCGCGCCTGCCGCGATAATCTATGGATATGGACATGGAGGGGTTTCAATGGGTTGAAAATAGTCACCCACTATTCTTAACACATTGAAAGTTGAAACCCCTCCGTACCTCGGAAAGCTCGTTAAGCCGTCGGTCCCGGTTGTCATACGAACACCTATGATAATATGATCGTAAGTGGTTGTAAAAAGCCCAAAAAGTTTGACCTTTAAATATAAATGTTGCCCATAAATTGAGTTGCGGAGGTCTGATGGCCGCTTCGTGTAAAATATTGATATTCAGACGCATTTGGTTAGACTGGCCCACCTCAACATAATTGGAAAAAGATTCTGTGACTACAGAAAAGTGCCTAAGTACTAACATACATACATAACATACCATCACACCTGTATTTCCCGAAGGGTTAGGCAGAGGTGTGCTTAATGTACACCCACAGTTCGACGGTATGTTCAGGTCCCATATAATAGGGGGCGAGCCTATTGCCATTCACCGGGCACAAATCCAGACTCCGAGCTGCTACTGAGAATTTCATAGAAAAACCCAATAACACTTTGCTCGGCCTGGGGATCGAACCCAAGACCTCTAGCGTAGCAGTCGCGATTGGGACCACTAGACCAGCGTGGCAGTGCCTAAGTACTGTCAAAATTTATCAAGCTGTCTTTCTCGTCTTCGGTTTCACATTATTTTTGCTGGTCATGCTCATTATTTTTAAACGTCAGAGGTTGTCATTTATTATTTAATCTTTGCTTTTTAAACATTAGTCTATAGTTTTCACTACTATTGTATCAGTCTTACCTAACAGTTACTGTCGCGTCACTAGTGAAAGTATTTAGAACTCGGGTTCAAATATTTAACTTATCACATCCTATGGCAGTTATTACGTAAAGAGTTACTTTGAGAGTAAAATCAGCTTTTAACTACTCAGAATTTATGACTAATTTACGTTATCATCCTGACTGAGGAATCGGCTTTCGCGCGACAGATGGGAATTCGATCCCCGCGCGGAGAAAGAATATTTTTAATAATAATAATAAATTATTTACTCAAAACCTTAAATAGGTAGTAACTTGTTTACAAGAAACGAAAGTCTAAAGTAATAGGTACAATCATACATTCCCTGGCGTTGTGGCGATCACTTAAAGAGGCCTACGTCTACAAGTGGCCGAGTAAGGGCTGATGATGATGATTATTTCAAATTCCCTGACTCCTAAACTAGGGAATAGATGCTTCTTTACTTGTTCAAAGTATCAGTATCTTAACATTTTCTTTAATTTCTAGTTCATGTGTGTGTATGGGTGTGCGTGTGTGTGAGAGGCAGAGTGAGAGAGAGAGATTGTGGTGTCTATGTGTGTGTGTGTGTGTGATGCTAATCTGTATTAACGCGCGCATCTGAGTAGAAAACTTACTTATATTATAAGACTTACAGGTCTAGCTTGGTCTAGGGAAACAAAGTTGGAATCGTTTCTAAACCATCCTCTTCCTTTTTCCAGAAGCCAGTGGTAGTAGCAGCGGTATCTCCTGAGCGTGGAGGCTCGAATGATGAGCGGCGCCGGCGGCGGCATTTCCACCCCGCGCCTTCCCCGGCAGCCCCGCCCACGACATGGCCGCCCTCTCCTGCTACCAGCCCTGCAGGTCACACCTCGCGCAGCCAGCTAGGTAAGACCCTAAGGATCGTACATACCATGCCTGTATTCTCCGAAGGGTTCGACAGAAGTGTGCTAATGTACTCCCACATTTCGGCGGTATGTTTATGTCCCATGTAATAGGGGGCGAGCCTATTGCCATTAACCGGGCTCAAATCCAGACTCCGAGCTGCTACTGAGAATTTTATAGAAAAACCCAATAACACATTGCTTGACCTGGGGATCGAACCCAGGACCTCTAGCGTAGCAGTCGCACTTAGGACCACTAGACTAATGAGGCAGCGCCAAGGATCAAACTATCATTATAAAATATTGGATTTCGTCACTTTCGTCACTGCAAAGCCGAGGTCACGCTAGTTTACAGTTGATTATAGTATCCTGAATCCTATACTATACTAACGCATATTTTACAAGCTGAAAAAAAAATTTCGCGTTTAATATGAATTAATTGTTTTTCAAAGCTTTTTTAGGCTTCTCTGACTTATACTTTGGTGTACAAGTTACAAGAAGGAATATTCTATTGATCTATCTGTCTTGTCCAAGGAGGTTTCACACAAATCTTAAAGAAAATCCTAATGTGACGTTAACAGGTGTTACGACGACGACGAAGACTGTCACGAATCCATAAACTTCTCGCTTCGACGTCAGCAATTCATCGAGCGATGCCACGAGGCGAGGGGCCTGCGCCCCCGTGACGTCCTCCCAGAAGTGTCGGTCAAAAGGACCAGGGAGGAGCTGGCCAAGCATGCGTCACAAGCCACACCGCTGAACCGCCGGCTCAACGTGGAAGCCGGCTGGTCCAAGGTCGAGGAGGTGCGGAAAAAGTTTGAGGGTGCTGCCAATTGTCCTTCGTTTTCGAGGTCCTTTGAGTCGCCGCCCAGGTAAGAATGAAACCTGTTCATTATAACAACAGTTCTTTCAACCTAAAAATGGCATGACAATCTCAGTGTTTACTTCGCAAATAATATTCGCCAACAAATGCTTTAGAAAGCATGCCATCACGCCTGTATTCCCAGAAGGGTGAGCAGAGGTGTACTTAATGTACACCCACAGTTCGCCGGTATGTTTAGGTAGGTCCCATGTAATAGAGGGCGAGCCTATTGCCATTCACAGGGCACAAATCCAGACTCCAAGCTGCTACTGATAATTTCATAGAAAAACCCAATAACACTTTGCTCGACCTGGGTATCGAACTTAAGACCTCCAGAGTAGCAGTCGTAATTGGGACCACTATACTAACGTAGCAGTCAAAAATGCTTTAGTTGTCTCCCAATACATCCAGAAGATCTCATCTAGGCAGACTTACTAAATTATCACAGTTTCTCCTCCCTTCCCAGGCGACGCCTCGCAGACTCCTTGTTCGCCAGCTTCAAGCTCCCGCGCAAGGCCAGGGACGGGATGGCCGCCCCCCGATCGATGGCTCCGCCGCAGCAGCAGAAGAGGAAGTCTGCAGTGGAACTGCTGGCGGAGACCAAGGCCTTCTATGTGAAGTCTGAAACTGTGTTAGATAGGAAGCAAGAGTTGCCGTTGAGGGTGAGTTATGGAGTTCAGATTGCATGGAGTGGTCACTTATCGCTGTGAGCCACGTGTTTTATTTTAAGGACCTATAATAGCCGAAGATACACAAGAAGGACATGGGAGGTTTCTATTGGACATTTGGAAGCTCCCAGCATTTCTAGACCAAAAATTGTAAAAGAGCAGGTCAGATCTGTAAAGCTGTGTTCCTAGCTGGACTTAAAAACGTTCATTTTCTACTGCTGCAGAAGCTTTCCGAGTAAATAAACATGGGAAGGTTGTCGCAATAGGGATTAATCAGGGTCTTAACTAGGAATTTCTAAGAGATTGTACCCATTATCCATTGGACAGAGCTTCGTTAGACATGATTGATCTTCTGAATATATTAATGACCACACAAATTCCTTTTTTCTTCTACAATCTAAATTATCTCAGTCCACGTCTTTATACAGATGAGCAGCGGTCTGGGACAGGCGATAGCTGCCGGCGGCTGTCACCTCGTCAGCTCTGGCACCTTGAACAATGATGCCTGCTGCAACCCTTGTAAGTAACTGTGTATTGTTATTATTCACCCTTATTTTAAAGGGTGTTAGGGACAGGCCATCACCTCAACCGAAAGGAAGCAGGATATGGTGTAATAGATAAGCAGCCTTTAAAACCATCGAGAAATTAAAGGCTTTCCCTTGGACGTAGCGCGTGACACAATGAATATCATTTTTTTATTTTGGAAAGTACAGAGACTTTGCATTTGAACCTGTCATCACGGTGATTTCTTCAATCAGAAAGACACTACACGATTTTCGACTCGACTTAAAAAGTGTAGTGTGTAAAACACCGCACTTAAAGATACCTTACGAGTACTCGACCTACATTTTGATCGATATTATGAACAATGATTTTGTTCCACTTGACACCAAAAGCTCAGCCAAACTCACCCCTTTATCCATTGATTTTTTCAACGACTTGATGCGGTTTTTTTACTTAAGAATCGACTGCCATGTAGGTATTGTAGTGTAATAGCCTTCTAAACAGGAATAGCCGAATATGTCTTTCCAGTTGCACGTAATATCAAATTTCGTATATCTTTTTCTAGCTCCCTCCTACTTTAACCTTGCACCATATATAATTGACTTGTTTTCGACATCTAGCGTCCAATATTAATTGTTGAATCTCTCATGCGGGTTATATCAATCAGTGTCAAACGCATTCCAATCCAAAGAGTTCTATGCTAGTTCTATGGTATATTTTATAGGTTTCGGAAGCATCTGCTATGAATAATGATATTAATGGGAGAATTGGTACCTACAATACCTGGGATGAAACAATATATTATCTTCTTGGTACTTAATGCACACAGTCTCTCTGACTGACTAAAATACACAATTGTTTATCACATTTTATCAAAATAATCAGGTTTGTTTTTTTAAAACGACATTGACTGGCTTTAGACGTAGCCTACATAAAAAAAAACAATCTACCAAAAGTGATATATGGCCTAGTATTCTGTATTGAACCCGTAGTCAATGTCAATAAAAGTCAATGGAATGAGATTATTCCAACTTCACTAAGACATGACCCCATCTGTGCTTCAGAAAGCAAGTAAACCTACAGACTTAGTTGACATTCAACTGATAAGGTTGCTTAGTTTTGCCATTTGAGAGTAGGCACGTCACTGAGAGTGTCGAAAGCTCGAGAAGGCTGTTGTGATTGAGGAGTATCAGTATATGGAAAGAGTCTCATAGGATCATAGCAACTTCATACTAACGATACCAGAGCTTACGACATGTCATGTCGTAAGCTAGTGTCACTCCCATACATTGAGAATTCTATTCTATTCTATTGGATTAGCGTTCATGCCACTTGTCTAAGCCCTCTGGTCATTCCCAGATGCTACTACGCGTAGCATAGGCGCGACCCGGCGAGCGGTGAGTGCCGGCGAAGGACTGCAGAACACTCTGCGCCGCCTGCTCGAGCACGCTGACAGCCGGGAGAACGTATACTCGCCGCCTTTCGCTGTTTGTGAGTATCAGAAAGATATGAAGCATTTATTAAGCCGTAGGAGACAGTACATACTGATATACGTAAGATAGTAGTAGTAGTAGTACAATAGTTGTTCTAATAGGCAATGTTTGCATGTCTCTCGGTTGGACCAAAAAGGTGCCCAGGTGATGTAGAATGGTTCTAGTGGCGCTGCTACGTTCTTTCATCATTTAAACCCATTACGACAGAAAGCCATAATAACATAACTGCACTTTTTTTTTCGTTGATTTCTGAAAATAATTATATTATGCAAGAACAAACTAGATCGCCTACCTTTCAGAAAGTACTCAGTTACTATTAAACAATTAAAACATAATTCCAATGTATTCAACTAAATTTCGTGTGGCCAAAAAAATAATTATAATAGGTATAGTATCTTCAACAACAGGTACTCTTTCAGCGCACAAAGTTTACGCGGACACAAGAAGATTGAAAGACTCGTATCCTGACCGAGAGACGATACCTCGCTCACAGCACAACTCTGGCACCTTCTCCGGGACGTTCTCGGGCACCTCGTCTTCCGGCACCTCAGGGTCTAAGGCTCAGAAGTCGGAGCCAGACCATAGGGACAAGATGAATAGGCCTTTGAGCTTTGGAGACGCGAGGGTGTTCTTCCCAGAGTCCTTCGTGATACCACGGCAGAGGCCCAGTGAAGTAGTGATCAAAAGTGGCTACTCTATTCGTGAGTATCTTGGCACTACGTTTTTACACTTTAAGTTTTATTGCATGCATTTAATGGCGAAATGATTGTTTTAATTGAGCATATTTCTTTGATGAATTGGGTAAATAAACATCTAAATTCCGAACAAGCTCCTAAGTAACTATAATCTGAAAATACCAAAACAGGTAAGTAATAGTCGTTAGTGATCGAGTTGTATGGAGCTTTCGCCACTGCACTGCAAAGATCTTCTATTTCCTTCAAAACGACAAGTTTTAAACGAAATATTTATGTTCCAGCGAGTTCCCATTCAAGTCCTGAGAACATGGAGTTGCCGGAGCCAGTGCTGAGTGGGTCAGGTTCGCCAGCAGACCCGGTGCCTACCATCAGCCCGCCCGCGCAATACGCGCATTCTGCACCAAGATACATCAGGTATGTACTTCTGAACGTGGACCCCTTGGACCCAGATAACAGGTGGAATATGATGAGTCAGTCCTTATAAAAGCTGCGAAACAATTTTTAACCATATCAAGTAATAATAATTACTATAAAATACAAAAGTGTTATTCAAGAAAAACAACAAATTGTTTCACAATAAGTGGCTGCAAAATTATTTACAAATATTTTTGTAGGTCAAACTCCCACTCGCAACCGAGCATGCGTGAAGAGGACAGTGGTTGTCCCAACATCAACAGTCACAAGTCTCTACCAGACCTTCACACACAGACCAGGTGCTACCCTGAACAGTAAGTAGACTTTTTCTCCTACCATCCTCAAGTATCTACCTAACCTTTTTTTTGGTGCGGGAAATCTTCTTGGATCTGCAGTTACCTGGGGAGGCGGCACGCACTTACCCTCCCTTGCCTGGTAGTCACATACGAGATCGTGAAAGAAATATCTATCTAACCACCAACCGTCTAAAGAGAACATGTTTTTTTCCATACACGGTAGTTATTTGGAAGTGAGCGATCTTTACAATCTCTGAGCACAAAGAAATTTCTGAGGGATGATATAAGATAAATCTATTATAACTACAATTCGTCGATTTTTCCATTGATGTTGTATGGATTTCCTAACCGGCTCTTCTTTATAAGATCCGGGTCGTAAGTATATTTAAACTGGGCACCTAGTTTTGGAATTAAAAGTGTCTGTAATGAAGGTTTTATTAGAATACATAAGTTTGATCTTTGGTTTGAAGCGATCCTTCAGAGTATACCTAAGTAGTACCTATATTCATAAAATCTTGCTTATGGTGGTAAATGAAAAGTCGCCAATAAGCACATAATAGCAAGTCTGCCTGCCCACAGGGCCCCAGACGATCATAAGTACATACATACATAGTCAATTAGTAAATAGAACTTATTTGACCTGGGGTTTGCAGCGTGAATGCAGGTCACACGGACACGGTGGGGCGGTCTCCGCGGCGCCGCAGGCACTCCACACACCAACGCACCGCCTCCTGCTCCTCTAAGGGCACTAGGTAATTATACCATATTTCTTTAGACTTAATATTATCATAGATTATCTATCTCATATCTTCTTTAAAAGTCTATGATATTATCTAAGTAGGTATGTTTTATAAAATATGAACGGCATATTTTTTGAAGTTAACGTAATTTTTTTTCGTTTTTACTTCTAAATTTGAATTAATTTGCGGAAAGTTTGCTCTTACTCAGCGTCCGTTAAGATTTTGAATTTCGAATATGTGTTCTTATCATTTTACGTTTTGTCTTAGATCAAACCACTCGTCATTGATGTCTTCATGCGAAGCTTTCTCTGAACATCCATCTCCGGGAGAAGAGAACTACCAGTCCTATAACAGGTAATTATGTCAAGAATTTATGTCTTTTCAGTATATCAGATATTTCACCATGTGCGTATTAGTTTCCATGTTATTTTATGAATGCGCGCTATGGGACCAAAATAAAGATATAATTTTATTAATTTTCGCACATTCGGGAAATTACTTATAATTATAATACATATTATATAAGTAATGCTTTTTAAATGATATTTATTTCTGTTATTACTTTTTTAAGAGACACTTCAAACAGTTTTTTAAGAGAGACATTTACACATATTGAAATTAGTAGGAAAATGAACACGGATGCGAAACATTTATGACCACAATTCTCGTTACACGGAGTTCTTATATTAAAATTAATCACTAAAATACCACTTGCAATCAACCCAGACTCAGATTCGCATAGTTTTTTTCGAAGTAACTGTAGGTAGAGGTACCCACTTAAGACGATATAGTACTTAGTCTCCGCTCCGCGCTTCAAACATCTCTAAATTTCCGAAAAAGAAATACGCGCGGAAATGTTGCAAATGTATTGTTTTTTGACCTCTCGGGCACACATTCGCATCGACAGCGATAGAGACGGCGACAACAATTGAATATTGTCGAGCTCGCGAGGGACACTCCTCTAAAGCCGTGTACGCACGTACGAACAAATTTGTTGCGTTGCATGATACGCAACAACTTGGTTCGCACGTGCGTACCACTAACAAACATCGAATATTCTGTTCGTAAAACATGTTTGCGGCGATCCTTTTAGTATGTTCGGTATGGACGGTGTTCGAAGAGCTTTAATAAATGTTACCAATGGCGCCGTCATGGCTATTAAGATAGAGTTCATGACTGTTGTGCGCGAACTCGACTCGAACTATGTCCGCATTCGTGTTCGAATATGCCGTCCATACGTACGAACCAAATGTTTGGGTTCGCTATGTTCGTGTTCGTACGTGGTACGTGCGTACACGGCTTTAAGAATGCATGTGACGTCATGTGCTGCGTTGTGCGGTGTTGTAGTCGTTGCGGGTCGTCGTTCGCGCGCGACTCTGGCGGGTCGAGCGGGCACTACACGCAGCGCAGCGCGCCCGCGCCCGCGCACCACGCGCACCACGCCCACCACGCGCACGCGCACGCGCACCACCGCCGCACCGACTCCGGCTCCTCCACGCAACACGAACACGAACACGCCAGGTAACTAACAGGATCACAATGACAAATCGTCGCTGATACTTCAATACCGCGTAACTAACACATAGCTGTAAGGCCCAATTTTCAATAATTTACAATGTTATTTAAATCAAAGTTAAGACCTTATAACCAAGTGACAGTTACGCGGTATTGAAGTATCGGCGACGAAATATCTAATGTTGTTTTCATATCCACACATGGCCGGCGGCACGGTCGGCGGGTTGGGTGCCAGCTAGGTTGCGGCAGTTTGCTTGCAGGTCGAAATTTAAGCTGGAAGCAAACTATCTACTAACGCGATATTATGTTTCC
Source organism: Subacronicta megacephala (assembly GCA_958496365.1). Lineage (NCBI taxonomy): Eukaryota > Metazoa > Arthropoda > Insecta > Lepidoptera > Noctuidae > Subacronicta > Subacronicta megacephala. The sequence goes on from OY292536.1 coordinate 5,887,523, forward strand.
AGCTTGAGTCCGACATAATGTTTGTGGCATCAGTCTGAAAGCCGGTGGCATATGTCGATGCAACATTATAATTTCTTCGACTCGGAATTAATTGAAGACCTTACACTCAGTACCCGCGCTAGCGACTACTGTTTCAGGGAAAGTTGACTCAAAATTCCCGTTTTCCCCCATTAGGCACACATTTGGGGGAAGATGGGAATAAATGATCAATAAGGTATTTTTTTTTTAAAGTGGTGGTAGCCTATTGGCTAGTGCGTCAGACTTGCGATCATGTGGTTGCCGGTTCGAAACCCACCATTGAACTATCGACGTGAACCCACACTACAAGCATTTAGCTTATTATGAGGGGTTAACAGGAATACTAGTACTTAATATGCGACCCACATTGCTAGTATGTTTAAAAAAAAAACTGAAACAGCTTTAAGGTGATTACAATCATCTCGTCACTCATCAATGTACGGTGGCCAGCACATCAAGTAACCACAAAATGTAAAATTTTGCCAGTTGATGTTGAACTTTATCCTCAACATTTTAAGGTTTAAAATCATTTGGAGAAATTCCTTATCATAATTCCTTGCAGCCGCTACAACTCGTACGTATCGGAGTACGGCGCGTCGCTGGAGTGCTACGTGTCAGCCCCCCCACAGTTCCAAGATGGCGCCCCCGACCCCCCCGCCCCGCCCCCGCATCACGCGCATCATCACCACTACGCGCATGCGCCGCGGGTCGGAATACACTTCCAGGTGAGATCATTAACTCTGGAGACGTCATATTGTTACAAGAATTCGATCTCATTTATCATGTAAAAAATCGGCTTGTAAAAGTGTTTTTAAAAGATCTATTTACAGAAATAAATATTATATCATTTCATTAAATTTCATTTCATAACATAATTTCATTACTTACATATAAACATGATAGAAAAAAATACAAAATGACAGATTGAGCGAGTGATATGTCAAACTTATACGTCACATGATACCTGGATTTTTGCAATTTCTCGACGCTTAACCGACAATTTCTATTTCTCCTAGTAAAAGAGTTGATCATTATACGAAGATGTCACATTTGAGGCATAGATATCATAAATCTGTGGCATAACACCCATTCACCCAATAAATTATATAACTTGCAAATACAAAAAAAAACATGCCATTTAATATTTTCCAAAAGCTCAATTCCCAAAAACCGTCAATATTTTCGCTCAGTTCAATAACCATTGCCGGTTACATTGGCACAGGCCAGCGCGCCGCCGCCGCAGTTCCAGGACGAGCCGCCGATGTATGACTACGGCGATTATGAGTGTACTTACAAGACACCGCTCAAATGCCTCAACGTTGGACGCACGGAATATGCTAGAGAGTACACCAGGTAAGCTTACTGTAGTTATATATTATAGTTTTTATGTTGTTCAAACATACAGGTCGCTGACATAAGTACATAATCTTTCGTCTTTCCTATCTGAGAAACGGGGGACATCCATGAGGATTTCCAAACGGCAACGGTATTTTTCATAATTCATTCCTGTAAATTAAAAATATAAAACGTCCAACAATTTTCCTCTAGCTATAAATGTTTTCTTTTCTTTTCCCTGCGACAAAATATCACGTGCCAAAACAACACAAAACACTAGTCATAGTTCTAAAAGACTTTAAAGTTTCGTTAAAGTTAACTGTCTCATGAGTCTATTGGTAATAAGCGCGACTGCTTTGCAAGAGGTCTAAATCCTAGCGCCGGTTTTTCCGGCGAAAGGGAATTTTTAGATTTTAGAGAATATTTTTAACTCCTGCTCAATATTTCAAAACCATCAGATACCATCGTGCCTCTTTCTCCCGAAGGGTTAGGCAGAGGTATAGTAATGTACACCCACATTTTGTCGGTATGTGTTGTATTTGTCGACATAAATCCACTGAGAATTTCATAGAAAAACCCAATAGCACTTTGCTTCAGCTAGGAATCGGACGTAGAATCTCAAGCGAAGCAATCAACTCGTGCAATCAAAACCGCTGGTCCAATATTTGTTTCATCTCATTTCATTTCAACCCATTACATTGTCCCACTGCTGGGCATGGGTCTCCTCTCAGTACGAGAGGGATTAGGCTATAGTCCGCCACGCTAGCTTACTGCGGGTTGGCAGACTTCAAATGCCGTCAAGAAAATCTCTCAGGCATGCAGGATCCTCACGATGTTTTTCTTCACCGTTTAAGCGCGTGATAATTAATAATTAATACGCACATGGCTTCGAAAAGTCAGAGGTGCGTGCCTTGGATTCGAACTCGAGACCTTTGACTTGGCAGTCCAATGGTCGTATCACTAGGCTATCACTGCTTTAATATTTGTTTGCTCGTCTTTAACTCCGTCTTTCCCACAGGTATCACGAACCAAGCACGGAGCTGGTGAGCAAGCAGCCACAGTACCAGGAGCTTCGCATGCGCCCGCGCATCGATGACAAGCAGGAGTACGTCAACACCGCGCAGGTCAGGAGTTACACTTAGTTATTTTTGTAGCAAATTAATTAAAGCGGACTACTTAAAGTCCTGCCTAACCCTTCTGCCTGACTGCCTCGTTGGTCTAGTGGTCCCAATCGCGACTGCTACGCTAGAGGTCTTGGGTTCGATCCCCAGGTCGAGCAAAGTGTTATTGAGTTTTTCTATGAAATTCTCAGTAGCAGCTCGGAGTCTGGATTTGTGCCCGGTGAATGGCAATAGGCTCGCCCCCTATTACATGGGACCCAAACATACCGGCGAACTGTGGGTGTACATTAAGTGCACCTCTGCCTAACCCTTCGGGGAATACAGGCGTGATGGTATGTTATGTTATGTTACTTAAAGTCCGCTAAAACACAAAAGGTTCAGTGCCTGGCTGTAGACTGGAGAGGGGGGGTTAGTCACCATTCTGACTCACTTCTTTTAGGATCAATGATTATTTAAATAAAATAAAAATAAAAATCATTTATTTTTAGACCATCAGATTCATACAGTGTTAGTATCAATATAACTTATAGATTATGTTAGTATACATGATAAAATAAAATTGACAAAGGAGAAAAGTAACACCCCCAATGGGCAGGCTCACCGAACCTTTACAACATGTAGATCAGTGAACCTGAAGGGCTGAATCGAGTCGCTCACCCACTATAATAAATAAATACAAATATATAATAAATAAAATGAAACATAAATAAATAAAAACATTGCCATAAATTGCAATTTACTTTACTTAAAATATTTAATTATTAACTAAAGCAATAATTATATAAATTACGTTATTACAAATGCTCCTATAAAATAATAATAAGAAAAAATAAATAATACTTAAACTTAGAATAAATAATAGAAGTTATGATTCCCTATAATAAAAATACGCAATTACATTACAAATAAAGGTTTTGATTTTATTTTATTAAGATAATTCATTACATTAGGTACATTGCTTCCTCTCTCCTACATTGCTGTGCCCGACAGGGTCCATAATGAACAAAATTGTAAAACCTACCATCCAAATCAAATCAAATCAAATCAAATGTTTTTATTTCAAATAAGCTTTCACAAGCGTTTATGAAACGTTATTGACTCTAGTTGCACGGTTCCAAAAAGTTGATCTCATGGAGAAGAGATCCATGTAAACTACATTGTGGAATGCAATAAACATTGAGTGAGTGAGTGAGTGAGTATCCTCAGGACTCGGTTCGAGCTTCGCCGCACCCTGTTCACCAGTGAGGCGACCTTTTTTCGCATTACTGTGTAAAAATCATCCACGCTGGCATCGGCAAACATACCCGACGCGCTACAGTAGCGTGGGAGCCGGAACATAGCCCTGAAGATGTTGTTGTATTGAATGCGTAGGGCATTGTAGGATTTCTGTGTAAAGCTGGCCCATAGGCTACTCGTGTAAAATACCTGGCAATATGCTTTAAACAGCGTGATTTAAAAAAAGACTTAGATACTTATAGTCTCTGGCTCCTGGTTAACTGGCGGCGTAAAAAAGTTAATTACACCAATTCTTTTGGCATCAATTCATACCGGAATTTACACCGGAATACCAACCCTCAAAGTAAACAGTTGGAAGCGGCGGTAGCCTAATGGCTAGGGCGTCGGACTTGCGATCATGTGGTTGCTGGTTCGTAACTCGACCATTGTACTACCATCCTGGACTCACTCGTAATACAAGCATTTAGATTAGTACGAGGGGTTAACAAGAATACGGTTTAAAAAAAAAAAGGACTGTCATCCGTTTATATACTTCCAGTATACGTTGACCTTGCATTGTTTCGGCTTTTTGAATAATGGAAGATCAGCTTATACTGGACTGTTATAAAAAAGTCACAGTATACGTGAATCATATCAGAGTTTCTTCCCTTATCCAATATGGACCAGTAACTAGTATCTGTTCTTGATGTTTTTTTTTTGTTCTAGATATGTCAGCCGGAAGAGGTTACGTCACCACTGGGCACGTTCAAACGTCAACGGTGTCTGCGGTACAAGCAGCGACGACCAAGACCCATATTGCGCTCCAAATCTGACATCTCTGATAGGTACATTATGAATTTCATGTCATTAGCAGTCACACAAATAGTGACTTTAGCTACTTAAAAACTAAGTAGATTTCAGAATAACGTGATTGAAAATTTCTCCACACTATTTTAGTTGCAATGAAAATTTTACTATATGCGATTGACATAAGGTCGCCTGTCGATTGTAGTAATTTCTTTGTATTTGTAAAAAGAGCACTGCCGAACATAGATAGGTAACTAGGTACAGTACATATATACAAACTGTTCAAATTTATCTGAGGAACTGAGGAAATTAAACCTAATTATCATGACACAAAGTATATTTTAGAATGAACACAGTACATGCAGCTATCGTATCTGGCACGTGTTTAATCCCAATGAGATAAATAATTAATTAATTTCCCAACGTATTCTAAATTTAAACTTGAGCATATCTCGACAATAAGACCAAAAAAATATTTAAATAATAAATAATAGGTAAAATCTAAATAATTACCTTCATAAATCAAATAAAAATTAGTTTCCTACATTAAACTATATTTGAAAAACCAACACCACCATTACCAAAATAAACACTCATTTCGTAGGATAATGTATTAAATTTAATAAAAATCTTAGGTACAGGCGCACAGACGGGCGCAGCCCTGCCTCAGCTCCATGCGAGGGCGAGGACTCCCCCGACAGTCCCACAGAAGAAGCCTCGCGACTCCAGGAGTTCTTCGAGAGGCTTGGCCTGGAGCCGCGGCAGTACGACGCGTTGGTGCGAGACGCGGCACCTGATAGCCCCGTGTTCTTCTCGTCAGCTTCTACCGTGGACTCCAACCAGCTGGCTGCCACTGCTGATTATACGGTAAGGAGACTGCATTCGATGTAGCTTCGGTGCGAGTTATTATAAGTGTGGCCAGATCAATTATTCATTCGGAAATTTAGTAGAAAAAAAGCAGGATTGGGAAGAAAAAATCGAAGTCGCAGATAAAATAAAACTTGCTTCCTGAAAAATAAGATCACGGTTGGACTCGTAAGTCCATGAACTGTTGTCTCTAGTTATTATTTTTATTTAGACATTTTCGTCTTACTTTGGGGCAAAGGCCTCCTCATACGTTTTTGGTCCAATCCTTCCAGAGAAGTCGAACTCATCCCGTCATCTTCGTCTAGGACTACCGCGCTGCCGTCTGCCATTATTTGGGACCAACTCTTTGCTTAACCCACTAATATTTATATATTTATTCCAGGTACAAGGCCCCGGCGGCGGCGTCCAGAAACAAATATATCGGAACACGGAGCCGCCCAGCGTGGTGGAACGCAATGCGCGCATCATCAAGTGGCTCTGCCAGTGTCGCAAAACGCAAATGCAGCCTCCGCAGTGAAGGCCATCACCATTGGCTACAAGCTTTTTTTTTATTGACTCCATAGAGGTTTTACTCCCTTAGGAAAGAATTCGTAAATCATTTGAATTTTGCTCCCGCCAATAAACTTTTTGGTAGTTTATTTATGTAATTTGCATGCATGCACAATCTAAAGTTACACTAATATTGCGTTAGAAATTTAGAATTTAAATTATCTATTTAAAATACTTCAAACTAAATCCTATTTGAAGAAATAACGCTCAATGACTGACAAATATTATTCGAATAAGATAAGATGAATATTCGCTTTTTGGTTCCGAATGGGATAAAACCGAGGAAATCGAGGATTGCATAACGATCCAATAGATACTACGTGATTGAATGAAGAATGTGACGGAATACTACGGATATTTCCAATCGGTATAAAGCTAATCGACTAAGTCACTCGATTACTCATCGATTGACTAAAACATTATCGACTATCGGAACTAACTGATAACTGTACTAAGTACACAAATGAGAGAACCAAATGTTGCTCATATAACGTCTTTATAAATGACGCTTATTTCTAATTTCCTATAACTAAGACTAAATTTAGGCGATTTAAAAATTAGACTTCGATATTTAATAAATCTTTATAGAATAATTATTCATACGTCTTCGCAATGATAATAAATAAGGTTTAAAAATGTGATCTGGTCCAGATAACAACTCAAACAACAACTCAATCAATCTAGTGGGAAGCGACGGTGCTAATGTCGTGAATTCGCATTTCTTTTTAGTAAGTAGGTACTTTAAATATACCACAGGTAAGTTACCACAAAATGTCAAATTTTCTCAATTGATTTTGAACTTAATCTTTAACATTTTAAGGTTTAAAATCATTTGGGGAAATTTGACAGTTTTGAATAACCTGATGTGCTGGCGATTGTACCATTCATTTTTTCATTTCTATATTTATTCAGTCATTACAATACCGCTTCTTTGATACCAAAGGAGGAGTTGACGTAAAAATGGTACTTACATCAAATAAGAAACAATAGGAAAGCATTTCATGCGAATTAAAAGCAGAGTTCTTAGTTTTATGATCTTTTTACTACGAGAGACTGCTAATCTGGACGAGTGATACGGCGAAAGAACGCCATTGACTGCTGGTATTTGGTAACTAAGCGATACTAGTTCATTAGTCTATACGATTCTTAGTGTAAGCATCGACGTAATAATTGTATAACGTTTTAAAACTAAATATTAAGCGTGGTTACTGTAGTTTCTATTGATCTTACACGATGGTTACGCAATGGCGTAAATTTTTTACAATGATTTACGCTAAAAAGCTGCTCAATGTATTGTAATTGATCGCAAATAGCGTGTTTCCAACACATCATCCGAATTTAATTTTTTCACTGGTTGATATTAGTGAAAATGGCATTTATCGATAATGAGTGAGTTTTGTTTACACTAACTAACCATGACTACTATTTAGTTTAAAAAAATAATGCGTACTAAAATTCTAATTAAATAAATATTTTCGATCCTAAAAAGATCATTAAAGTTGACAATTATGTAAATATTGGAACGTATTTTTGTCTCGACAACTATGTACAAGTCGTGAGCTTAGTCGTTTGGCAAATTTATTTTCGAAGCGAAAAACATGATAACGAAGGTAGTTTGACTATCCTATGGTTTCTACTGTTTTCATGAATACTTATTCTTAGAATTCTTTAAATACTTCTATTTAATGTTACTCTTCCGATGTGAAGGCCTAAAATTTTAGTCTGTTTATTTATGTCTCAGTAGTTATTCTACTTTTGATTTGATAAATTGATAAATATATTATTTTTTGACATTGAGCAGTTAAAGTTTTGTAAAAGATTTAGGGAACGTTATTCTTATCGATTTCAAAAGTTACGTATTTATAGTGCCGACTAAAATATTTTATCTGTCTTTTATCTATTGTCTAATATTACGAGATCTTCAAGTGCAGTAGAAACCACAAATAAGAAATATTTGGAAAAAATGTTCCTGTCATGGATTTGTCGCAAAATATTTTCAAGTCTTTATCAATATACAATATTTTTTATTAATGCTATTTAGCTGTATATGAACTAATGGACCTATTTACGTGAGACATGGGGGCACACAATGGATCAAATAGATTAACTGATGCTGTATTTTTGTGCCAAAAATATTTAAGCCAAGTAATTGTTGTTTTGCTTAAATACAGCATTTGTTGTTAAATTAAGACATTTTTTTTACTTAAAAGCATTTTGGCATCGTTTAAATGACTCTTCTATATTGCCATCGTTAAATACCACAGCGAGACCCAATACATATAATTATAATAATGTATAAAATAATATTTGTCTGTATCCGTTATAATATTTTTCTCTATTTTGTGTGATAGTCGCGTTAATTTGAGTGATAAGTCTTTTAACGTCGCAAGTGAAAACAAAAAAAAATTGTTTGTGAATTACACATTTCTGTGGAGCAAAGACAATACTATGAGGAAGAAATATGTTTCATGTCTTTAAAAGCATAATATTTAACTATAGTTCCAATAACGCAACAATTAACGTATTTAATCGTTCATAATAATATGTAAATAACCATTAGACTGGTCTTATCTCAATAGGTATAACATTAGAATAGGATTATGCATTATTTTCTTCCTTCCAGCAATTTAGAAATGAACCATTTTATTCTGTTGTAAAATTCTTGGATAAAAGACTGTCGTTTCATTTTTCAATGTATATGATAGGGGAAAATAGATTTTGTGTAGACATTGCTTAATTACTTGTTGTATTGAGGATGCGAGATTCCGCCTTCTAACTACATCAGACATGATTTATACCATTATGTGTGCAATCATAAATTTCTGATTAATTAGGAGTTGAAGGTTCAATAACAGTCATAACGTACTGTCAAAGAATATCTTAAATAAATCAACCTTATACCATATACTTTGTTAATTGCACCTACTGGCCCATTACAATATTATCGTCTAGAAGAGACCACTGTATCGTAACATGTACTACCGAGAGGCTACGGCCTTTACCTGCGTTCAAATAATAATCAGTCCTTTTTCATGTACACACGGCTACAGGTCAACATATACAAAATCAGTTTAAGCGGATCTCGCATTGTATATACTTCCCATTCTTATTGCATGCAGGCCAGCGTAAACTGGTTTTGTATAGCTTGATGTGTTGAGTGTGCTGAGTTGTACGAAGGTTAGTTTAAATTTATGATTACATATTTTTTTTGTCCGGCACCATTTTCTTTGGTATTTTTTGTCTACAAGAAAGAAAGTCTTCTCGTTACTTTTAATTTGTCTTTAAGTTGTAGTTGTCTGCCAATATTTTGTTCACCTTCCAAATATTTCAAAATATTTTTCCACTTCTTGCATTTATGTTAAAGTTCCATTCACGATATGTCGGTTAAATTTGTATAGAATCGAGTTAATCAGATAGTCGATTCCTAATCGATACATTTCGATACTAAGTAAGTTATATTAAAGTTATGTATTTTGATGTAACATGAACGAATAAGGTCTTGAATATTAATTTCTTTGCGTTTTAGCTTTGTTAATTGTCTAATGTTATGCATTTAAAGTGTAAAAGTTTTCACAACTCGATTTTTAATAATGAACTTTACCTTCCATTTGATTATTCTGTATACCTAGATATAAAATGTATTGCAAATGGTTAGCATAACAGTATTAGAAAGTTTAGCATTCGATGCTTCCATTAATTGTGTAAATAAGATTTACGTAAATTGTTAGAAGTTTATTGTGAAGAAAGAATTATATTGTGGTCTGATAGTGGTGTGTTTTTATCTTTCCAGAACCTTTAAAACTAACATGATACTTCTCCCGCAACGGTCATAATTCGTATTTGACATGCTAGATCGAAAAAAGAAACATACTGTTTATATCGTTTACCTATATTGATTAAAATTATTAATTTCTTAATTGCTATATAACGGAAAAGAAGATTGCTAAACAAGACAGTCCAATATTAAGTCAATATATATTTTATAGTTAAAAGTCGCTCGGTTCCAGAAACTTATAGATACCCACAAAGTATCTGAGTTCTATTATTCTATGCACTATTCACAATTCTGAAGTCTTTAGTGAGGTTCTTGAGGGTTCTTCAGAATCATGCTTTTTTAATCATTAACACGGCAAACAAGCAGGCCAGCCACTTAATGGTAAGTAGTCATCGCTGTTGCTCTGAGTGAGATTCTAAGGTTATAATCTACGTTATAATAAAATTTCAGATCAAAAACTAATTTCTAGCTTGCTACATATTAGTAATCTGTGGTTCTAATGACCCAAGAATATATGGAGGGTAGAAGAAAGGAGGACCATCTCAGTGTATTAAAAAGTGTTAACTGAAAGGGAGCAAATTAAGGTGGCGCTATAGTAGCAAGTGGAAGAATTAAAAAAAAATATTTATTTTTATTTCGGGAGTTTCATAGGTTTCATATTATTTACTAAATTACAGTTGACTACGTAAATAGTTGAGATTTTAAATACTGCATATTTCTTAACTACAGAAGTCAAGAGACATGTTAAATTTTTCAACTCAGCACACTTCACTCTGCTTATAACTGCTACATTCATATCATTTCCACTTGCTACACTAGCGCTAGTTCGGTGAGTGTTCGAACAGGTTCGAACAATAATTTGCTGTATACAAGTGGACACTTTTTCGACTAATCCCCCATACAAGACGGTCCTCCTTTCTTCTACCCTCCATAAAGAATAGTAAGAGCGTATAAAATACTTAAAATCATTCTCGTACAGTTTGTTCGATATAAGTAATCCGATCGGAAGTTGTCTGCAAGTGGTTTAGAAGTGGTAAATTTTAAAAGAAAGAGTGGGTGTAAAAATAATTAGAGTCGTATATGTTTCACACTACTAATGATTTTGTTTATTAATTTCGATATTTATGTATAAAAACACTTATTTCAACCATTTTATCACCGCAGTAGTTCGGAACGGCTAACGTCCGATCGGCTTACTTATTTCGAACAAACTGTAGACGGGGAATTAGACTACAGAGAATAGAGAACGCTGACGTAAAACGCGAACCGCAGTGACGTTTGGTGTCAATAATTTGTGTCAATGTGTCATACTTACTGTCAATTTTGTGGACTGCAAATTGCAATGCAAGCTCTATTTTTATTTTGGTGCTCAAGTATTACGCATCAAGCAATAACTGAGCTAATAAATTATTTATTAGTTTCGAAGCGTGTTATTGTTGTTTATATTCAAATCTAGTCGAACTAGATAAGCTATGTGAAGTTTCTTTCAAAAATTATACAAAAGTTTCTCCAATTGGTACATACATAAGCTTTAACAACAGAAAGTGATCGAGATTTGCCAGCCGTTGCGTCATGATTTCTCTTTAAACTATAACAAAAAAAGGCACCTATTAACCAAAACTTCTGTGTTGATATTGTGTTTGAAGTAGTTAAAGAGTGAATTTTGAGAAGAAAGCGCGGCTATCGTCGTATAAGCAGATTGATGATATTAGACGAGCTAGAAGACTTCTTCGACATGGCTCCTAACAAACGCGGAAGACGAGGCGTTAGCGACGCCGACGATGAGGATGACGAGTACAGACGAAAGAGAGACAGAAATAATGAGGTACTTATTAAAATTATGACTAATTTACTAATAACATACCTATACCTCTATTCCCCGAAGAATTAGGTGTACCGACGGTTCGCACATAAGATTAGGTCCCATGTAATAGGGGATGAACTTATTGCCATAGAGGAAGTACAAGATGAGGTATGTTGCCACTCCAATCGAAGAGGGGATCCTGCAGTGTTTTGATTATTCTTAAATCATAATAAACAGTCTAAAATAAAGGTTCTGAATAGTCACTGCAAACATTGAGCTACTGATGCCTGCAAGAAATACAAGACATTCAGGGTGGGTTCTGTTATTTGTGCTGGCTAAATGAGACCAGGAGGAATCTTAATAACTGATAGTTTGAATAATATAGTTGGTATATTTGCTATTTACTTTATTGGACCATTCTTGATACTTTTTATTAATATGGAAACAATATGAAATATTGCTACTTTTATCATCATAGTTGAATTCATTACCATACAAGCTTAACTACATATTAAGGGATTTTCTAATAGAAAAATCTGGACCAGATAACAGTGCTTGTACTAGGTATTTCTCAGCATTTTAACAGGAAATAATTTAGGAACCAGATTTAATTTTAAGGAAAGAAAAAGAATATTTGGCAATCCAAGCTAAGACCACACACTTGCTTGGTTAATTTCTTGTACATGTGGTAAATTCGTATTGTACACTATAATAACAGTGACACAACAACAAGCACTGGAATACCTAATGTCAATAAGAGTGATTTTTGAATGCAACTTTATAGCTCAGTGTTGTTTAACATGACCAAATATTTTTAATAAAGGAGCCTTGGAAAAATGGTGTCCCAATCAATGGGTGAATAAACCAATTATTATTCAATATTATTAAATGGAAATACTTTGCAAAGTTTGTTACAAACTATTTTAAAATTATTGTGTAATAACTTGTTTATACTCAGTAATTATGGTGCAATAGTTAGTTATATTTCTATATTTGTGATAAATATGAGAAGTGTTTGTGTTAATATGGCATTAGACTATTGCATAGCTGTGCATTATTGTTTTATTATTTGTTTTAAAATTCCATTTTATTTTTGTGGTATCTAGTGGTTGAAGTAGTGGTAGTGATTGTGCTATTGTTTTAATTTTAACTATAATGGTACTTATATTGTTTTAACTCTACAACTGTCATGGGCATCACATTTTTTTTTTCTTGGGATGGGGTTTATCTTGTGCTCTTAGTTTATGAGAGGTCAGCTTACTAATAGTTTGAGATTAATGTATTATACAAGGTAAATGATAAGTGAATAATGTCCAAAAATTTATTTTTTATGTTTTTTATTTCAGGCAGTGAAAAAAAGCAGATTCAAGACAAAGCAGCGGACACAAGAAACATTTACAAGAGTAAATAAACTAAAAGCCGAAAACCAAATGTTGGAAGAAAAAGTGAAGACGCTAACAAAAGAACTGCAGTTCCTCAAGGAGCTATTCTTGGCGCATGCGGCGAACAAATCAGACTCTAAGTTTGAAGGGATAGACCTCGACAAACTCTTAGAAGACATACCTGAAGATAAGAAATAATATAAATCACAATTATAAAGACTTGCCATTAGTGATTGAAATAGTTGAGTGTTCAAGATGTAGAATAACCCTCTGTTTCCACTGACGACAAAACATGGTGCAAACAGCTACCTATCTCACTCACTCTTTGAGAGTTAGATAGGGTTAGATAGATGTTTCCAACATGTATTGTCGTCAGTGGAAACAGGGTAATATCAGTGAAGTTTCTAACCGTTACTGTTGTATACTTGTGGCTGGCCATTGCATAGAAAGTAGCTAGATTAAAAAAAAATGGTGGTGAAGCATATTGAAAATTGCATATTTTTGATTATTATTCTCTAAACCATATTAGATTAAATTGTCAAAATCTCCAGTATGTTAGAAATAACTGTGTGCCTGGAGTGAAATGTCTGCACTGCTACATAGCTAAGATCAATAAATTAGGTGTTTTTATAAATATCGCGATAAGTAAGCAAATAATCATGATTGTGCAACTTTTATTGTCCTTACACTGAGTTTTTATTTTAAAATTGACCACTTCAAAATCACTTGTAAATAACTTCAGATGTGCACAGTTATTTCAATCTACTCTGTGTCTCACAGTAAAAATAATCAATTTCGATATAATTATGTATGTATTATACTTTTCCCAATGTTCATACTGGTTATCTATGTGTTGTAAAGTCACAAGTACATGATTGTGAGGATAATTATTGTATACCATGTATACTGCGGGATTTGTCTTTAGTTTAATAATAATGAATTAATGAAAGGTATAGGAATATATAATTTTAAATGAAAAGTTGTAGAGAAAAGGGTTTAAGAATAAAAATACATGTTCGACATCAATACTCAGAATTTAAAATTTGTTTAGTCCGATATGAAAATTTTCATATAATTTATTTTATGATTCTTAGTTGACATTATTATTGTTATTTATGCATTTATGTTATTTTTTATAATTTTAAGAAATATAAAATGATTTATCAAACTATAAAATAATGGAAATAGACTTATGTTGGAATATAAATAAACAATTATTTTGTAAAAAAAAAAAATTATGTGCACAAAAGTAAAGGGGCAATTTTAGTTCAGATGTCTGTCTGTCCTAAAACAAAATTTTACAATCCAGATATTTTATCAGAAAGATGGAACATTTTGATGCTATATAACATTTCCGCTCTTGGAGTTGTAAACATTATGTAGAAGCACACACAGTGTACACAATATTACTTATAACTTATTGTTTACTTACTGAGAATTAATAAGGGATGGTTTCATGAAATAATTTGAATATGTCGCGTGAAATTTGAGCTCAAATTGTTTATAATGTAAGGCAAATATTGTAATTATAATTGAAACGTGGACAGGATCTTACTATAACTAAACAAGAAAATACATTTTTTGACAATATTTGCCGTTTTTAGTTTTTAGAATTCCCAACCCCAACACGGGCTCACACAGGTACAGGTCAAGTCAACCTATACAAATCCAGTTTAAGCTGATCTGGAATTGTATAGGCCTCCCAAACAGTATGAGGCCAGCGTAAACTGGATTTCTGTAAGTTGCTGTGTAGCCGTGCGTTCAGCGCCAGTACTATACCTCTTTGAAGTTGTACGCAAGTGGCTACGCGGTGGTCAAACTTGGTGAAAAGACGAGTTCAGGTCGCATAAAATGTTTCGCAATTTCGCATCGCATTCGTGATTATTTTTTTCACATCTTTCGTATGATGACCATTACTTGTCGGGCGACGCAATCCCTAAATAAATCGGCCGGAGGACACAGCTCATGGAGACCAGAGGTCTGTAAAAGCGGTGCGCCTACTCGTTCCTTTAATGCTATTTATTATTATTTTGGTTGAATTGTGGAACAACCTTAATGTTCGAATGACCAAAATATAATCCAGCGCGTTTTTTAATAATACTTGCGCTTTTCTTGAACTGGTCTAGCGCGGCCAATCATTGTATAATCGTCAACCCATTACATTGTCCCACGGCTGGGAACGGGTCTCCTCTCAGTATGAGAGAGATAAGGCTATAGTCTGCCACGCTTGCCTACTGCGGATTGGCAGACATCACACGCCGTCAAGAAAATCTCTCAGGCATGCAGGTTTCCTCACGATGTTTTCCTTCACCGTTTAAGCCCGTGATAATTTATTAATACGCACATAACTTCGGAAAATCAGAGGTGCCCCAGTAATGCCCGAATTTTTTTTTTTTTGCAGTTTTTATATTTTTTTCATTGAAAGCTGCTTAATTAGAGGTCTTTAGTAATAATATACGAATCGCATTTGTGAAAAAATATTTTTAGTTGGAAAAAAATCCCGTGTCCATATGGCCACGCTAAGCACATACATAAGCAAAAATCCATTTTTTTTGCTAAATTTCGCTCAAATTGTAGTAAATAATTGGAAAGTGAAAAATCAAACTAATGTTATTATTTTATTTTCATTTATTATTTTTATTATTATTTATTTGTTTTGGTGGAACAAGCCAAAACAAGGCACACACAAACCTACGTCACACTTCATGCACTCAGTTCTAATAGCAGAGTTTTTTGTTTTGCACAGAGGGCCGACACATCTTCTTTTATTCATGCATTTGCGGACATGCAGCACTAGCGAGCTTGGACGTGCTCGGTCTTCCTGCACCTTTTGCAGCTGTTCCGTACTTTTTTAGGTAGCTCAACACTATCTCCCTCCGAAATTCCAGCTGCGACGACTTTTCTCTCTTTTTTTGTAGTTGCCACGCATTGTGGACACATGCATCCACCATCCAAGTAAGTAGAGACCAATACCATTTCTTTCCTCAACAGTCTTCCTCCAACTCGTTTCTTTTGACTGAACAACGAACATATTTATTACGTCATTATCGATAAACAGTTAAAACAGGTCTACAGCGGATTTGCCTTCAGTCAAATTATTGGTAGCAACTTCTGGAAGTGTACCTATGAATGGTTCCAGTTCTCCTCTCACTCTCGTTCGAAATTTGGATTTCCATACCGCACTTCTGCATCAGCTGTTAACTGTCCAGTATTCAAGTTCTCAGGTCTTCCTCCGCTATCTTCGTCACCAGAATCCTCGTCCGTCAAAATAGCAGGATCTGGAGGAGATATGAATATTGAATCCGGCGTCGGATGGTTGCCACTAACATGTTCATCATCAAAAAGGGCATTGAGGACTTCATTCAGGGTATTTCCACCCCTAAACTGTTCGAAATTGAAGTACCTGAAAGTATTGTAATACACATTGTAGTGCTTAGTGTGGCCATATGGACACGTTAGGTTTGGTGTCGAAAAAAACACACAAATTCAAAACTAAATTCTAGTGCACCACTTTATAATCATAACTACATATTATTTTAGTAGTTTGGTAACAAAACATAACAGTAATAATAAACAAATTCAACATAATATCACTTACTCTTTTCTGGGATCCGTTTTTTTACTTTTCCTCAGATTGGCGCCAAAGAAATGAATATAACGACAATATAATTTTCATTGTCACAATGAAAGTGACATAAGATCAAATTTTGACGTTTACCTTACTATAGACAAAAAATAAACCAAACCAAGTATTGGTATTGCTATAATAACATAATAATGTTACCTCTATTTTTGTGGCCATATAGCCACGTTGGGCATTACTGGGTTAACTTGGATTCGAACTTGAGACCTTTGACTTGACGGTCATGTCACTAGGCTATCACTGCTAGTACTGCTACTCATAGCGTAATAAAATCTAATAATCTAGATTTTCGTTTTTTATTATTTTATTAGGTATGGATCAGATAATGCAGGCCACGGTGCGACATGATGGCACAGATGATGTTTAGGTTGAAAAACAATCTCTTTTTTTCATAAGTACTTTTAAAATATAGTTTTTATTTTAATATTATGAGTAGCGACTAGACCGAATTTGAATGTGGTACAAAAAAATATAATATTTTGATTTTTCAAATATTATAGGAGTTAAATCTACCTACTGGCATTATAAATATTTCATAAGTCTGAGATAAATATTTTTTAAAAAGGAGTTTGGACTATTGCGATTGGCCAGACTGCTGACATGACAATGTCAGTAGTGTCAGTCGAGCTGTCAGTCTGGTGGTTCCTATTCATCATTCTATTTCTCATTTTCTCTATTATTTACCACTTTTACCACGATATTATTTTAATATTGATCTGCATTCAACTGCAATACAACAAGAAAACTAAATTTAAAATATATTAAAAAGCAATACAAGTAATCGTACGTGATTTGGAAGTAATGTAATTGTGATTTGTTAGTCTAAAAGAAGAAAGCCAAGTGTAATAATATTGCATCATAATTTCTTGGAAATATTGTTGCAATCTAAATAAACTTTGCAAGAGCTAGTTTATCGTTATAATTCAATAAACTGTGAGGAATTCGGAGACGTTGAAGTTTGATGACATTAAACAAATTTGAGGATTTCTTCGACATGCCGCCTGTGAAACGCGGAAGACGAGGCGGCAGCGATGCTGATGAGGGTAGCGAGGAGTACAGACGCAAGAGGGAGAGGAACAATGAGGTATGTATTTGCTATAAGCTGAAAGAGGTCCTCGGATATATAGGTGCTTACTACTACAGAATGAGAAACTAATATATAACATCTCAGAGGTGTTAAGTAAGTAATAAGTTACTCAATGTATTCAAATTATATTATGTCATCATCCTGAGAAGATCAGACCATCAGAGTCAAGATGATGACATCTTTATTGATTGTTGAATGTCAGAGAGTTGTGTTTGCATTGCTCAGATATCTTATTTGGTACCCCACAAATGTTATTGTTATCTCAATCCACCTTACCACATGTACATAATTATTTAATTCTAATTTGGTATTGGTTTGCACTTCTGTTAATACTCAGACAATATGTGTTGATGGTGCAATAGTTGTGCAATATGATGTTGCAACATCCTTTTGCAGCCATAACATAACATTCAATCACGCCTGTATTCCTTGTTAGGCAGAGGTGTACTAATTGTACACCCACATTTCTCCAGTAAGTTTAGGTCCCATTTAAAAGGGGATGAGCCTATTGCCATTAACCGGGCACAAATCCAGACTCCGAGCTGCTACTGAGAATTTCATCGAAACACCAAATAAATTTGCTTGACCTGGGGATCGAACCCAGGACCTCTAGTGTAGCAGTCACACTTAGGACTTAGAAAACTTATTTTAATAGCATTTGTAGTGGAAAATTAATATTTGATACATAACTAGGGTGTGAAAAATAAAGTAGGGCCTTTAAGATCTATTTACAGAAATAAATATTAATGTGTTGGTACTTTGATTCTTCAGGCAGTGAAAAAGAGCAGAGTAAAGTCGAAGCAGCAGACCCAGGACACATTCACAAGGGTGGAAAAGTTGAAAGAAGAGAATCAGGAGCTTGAGGACACCACCCAGAGACTGACAAGAGAACTGGAGCTTTTAAAAGAGCTTTTCCTTGCCACCGCATCAAATAATCCTAACCCAAAATTTGATGGTTTAGACCTTGAAAAGCTTCTAGAAGATACTCCTGATAAGAAGTAGGTCTTCTATGTAATATATGAGTATACACTTTTTTACCTTGTTGTTATCTTCTCCTTTCAAAAGATTTTAAATGTTGTCTGTGAGACATATCATAAATAGATCAAATAGTCAGTTTATAAGTATTGCAACTGATGTGCATTTTGAAATCATGAATGTATACATTTGGGGACATTTGAATGTACCCTTATTCTGAATGAATACATATTCCTCACACTTTTTTTCCCATGGGGGAAAGCAGAATCTCCAAATGCTTTGACCCTTGGATACCATAATAGCTTCAGTGTATGAAGTAATTATGGTTTCTGCATTCCCCCATGGTAAAAAAAAGTGTGAGAAATATGTATTCATTCAGAATAAGGGTCCTACAGATCCTGAGATCAATGGTCATGATATAATATTGTTATTAGTCAAGTTTAAATAAATTCAATAACAGGCAGAAGTGGATTTATGTCATTTTATGGTAAATGGAGCACTTATATTTTTTTCCCAAAATGCCTTGTCATAAATGCCATCTTTGCTTGCATCGAGGCTTGATCCTAAGTTTTGAATGGAGAGAAATAAAGAATGTGTTATTTGGGGGACAGTTAAACAACACAATATAATATATAGATATGCCTTAAGTACCTAGCTAGTAAGAAATTTTAAATATAGGATTTATAAATTATTCTATTAAGTTAAATTTATATTTTTGGAGCAACAAAGATGACCCTTATCCCATTTAAGATAAGATTAATTTGTTTAATAAGTGGCAAATAATTTTCCCTCTACTAAAAAAATATAAGGGTTTGATTTATATAATACATAATGAGAAAATACTTTTCTATTGCCCTATTTTACCCGAATACAGTTGAGCTAAGGAGTGTATTGTTATCTTAAAAAGTGTAGATGCCAGCCTGAAATAGTAGACAGAGCTGTCAGCCCTTATAAAGAGATTCAGCTTATGACCAACTAGTGTCAGTAGAGCATTGTCTAGGAAGAAAACTAGCTGATCATTTGTATGAAGTCTCTTTGCAACCCTGCATATTATCTCTTACCATTAAGATACTTTTTTAAACTCAAAATTTTAATCTGTGATAATTTGTTATATCTGGTTCATATTGAACAACGTTCATATGACTGCAATGAAAATAATAAACACAAAGCTACTTTTATATTATTTTTTTAATCTAATGAACACGAAATTAAGCTTAATGCTTATGATGATTTTTTATTAATTTATAGGTTAACTTGAAAGTCTATTTTATTATTTAACACTAGAGATATGGACATATGATATGATATGATTTTTGGTCTAAAACAATCATTATTCATTTAAGCATATTGTCGACGCAATATCCATTTTACATGATGATTGAAGCTTGATCTAATTTAAATTGTATGTGCCATAATAGTCGTTGCGATTCTAACTAATGTACATTTAATTAATTATTTAATGTACTATCGACCAATTCAATATCTGACCACCATAAGGCCTATTCCTGCTTGCAGCGCTCGGCTGCTTTACTAGCGCTTACCTACGCTCATCAACCAATAGCGTTGCAGCATTGGGGTATTTGCTGAGTCCCCCGTGCTTTTGTTATTGAAAAATTGTTATTGTTCTATAATATTGGCCATCCAAAAAGGATCCTTTTTTTATTTTAGTAATATTGTTTAGCAAAAAGGTCGGTGAATAGCTGTGGTCATCGTGTGCACGGGATTTTGTTTGCAAATTGGCTAGATGTTGAGTTTGCTAATAGTACATTGTATTTGATTGTGCTTCAAGAGTCATGTTAAATTATCGATAAACTTGATTGTAGGCACAAATTTCTATCAATTAAGCTTATAATTCATGTGTATTAGGTAACTGCTATGTGGTAAATGTTGAAAATTTATCGATTGTCGTCATAGCTCCAAATTTTAGGACTTTTTACATAATTTTGTTATCGGTAATACTGATTGTTGTTAAAAACAGTACAACTAGTAGTGTTGTACTATTTTTTATATATCTATAACCATTCTTTACGCTAGCTACGTAAGTGATTAGTATAATAATACAGAAAGGACAAAGTGAAACTTCCAAGTAACTGATAATATTTTAATATGAAAAATATGTATTATCTTACAATCTATAATACGGTTTTACTAATTTGCATATTCATACGAAGTCCAAACGACTTCAGTTTACTCAATACGATATTTGCAAGCCAGTAAAATCGTACACAAATCATAATCATGAATGTTAATATTACAATTTAATATGTCAATTATTATGGTCTATGAATTTTATTATAAAAAGCAAGCTATTATTTAATTAAAATAATATTTTACACAATTTAATTCAGTCGTTGTCATTTAAAATAACTTTCTTGACTGAAACATAGGGCAGTGCAATAAATCCAATATTTGCGCACTCGCCTATAAAAAATAATTTCATTCTAAGCACACACAAATAGCTATTATGTGTAAAAATAACAAGATCACAGATAAAAACCAAGGAACTAGTAACAAAGTAAAAACAAAAGTGATTTGATGCAGAATGTCCAGTTAAAAAAATAAAAACGATATGTCCAATTCGCAAACGTTACAAAATATCTTCATACAAAAAGCTATTCGCGCCTAAAACATTTTTAGAATAGGATAGAATGCGAATTGGACATTTCGCGAATATGTAATTTTAAATAACATTTTGGGAACTGGACATTTTACATTAAAACTAACAAAACATGCTAGACTTGTTCACAACTTTTATAAAAATATTTACAAAAAATGAGATAAAATGTTATGGGAGTTGTTTATCTTCAAATGGATAAATATAAACTTTATATTACAATATAATAATCTAACTTCTTCCTTCACTCTCAATTCGCTTGTGTTTTGAGGTCCCATGTAATTGGAGGCGCGCCCATTACCTTTAATCGGACACAAATCCAAATTCCGACCTACTACTGATAATTTTATAGGTAATAAAATACTACCCTAACGTGGGAACCGAACCTGGGTCCTCACTGAGCAGCCGCTTGACGGTAGGTCATCATAATCTCCCCGAGCAAATTTAAAACTACCCTCAAAATTACTTATAGCATTAGCTTCTTCCGTTGACAATATTGACTTCCAGATTGATAAGGCTGTCTTCAGCAGGGTCACAGATGTTTTTCTGTAAAATCGTATACAAATCATAATCATTAATTTGAATATTCTAATTGAATGACAATATTATAAAAAAGAACATATTTTTATAGAATAACGCCTGTCATCCGCCATCACGTCTGTATTACCCGAATGTACTAATATACACAGAGAAAATTAATTAAAAATTAGATTTATTAATAAGAATAGAATTCAATTCAGTCGTCCATATAGTAGTAGTCCTTTAAAATAACTCTTGACTGTAACGCATGTCACCGCGCAAATTTCTATGATCGAATGACTATGACACTGTCATAATCAAGCAAATTTAAAACTACCCTCGAAAATTACTTTTGGCAATATCCTCTTCCGTTTGCAATATTGACTACTTCCAGACGTTGATGACGCCATCTGCGGCGGCGCTGACGAGGTAGGGCTTGCTGCCCTCGGCCACGGTCAGGTCTGTGATGGGCGCGGTGTGGTAGAAGGAGCGAGACTCCACGCTTCTGTATATGTTGTCCTCGATGAGCGACGCGGGCGCAGACTGGTTGAGTTTGCAGCATTCCTGGATTACTGTTGTACCGTCTATTATGCGGCTCCTGGGAACGAATATAAGTAATGTTATGGCAAAAGATATAAATTGGACTAAGCGATTGATAGAAACATTCAGCACAAGTTTTAACTACAGGTAACGAGAGACAATATCTTAATTCTAATAAAATTTGTCATTTTCCTGGCTGAATCAGTATTTTACACGAATCACCTACCATCAGATCTTCTCAGCCCCAATTTCTGGGCAATACCAATATTCAAAGGATGGACTGGTTATCAGGGTTTTTGGACTTCTGACGTATGACAACTGGGACCGGGACGCCTTTACATACTCACTGAGGCAAGGAGTTTAGACGTCTATGGTCAATATTTCCAATTCTCAAATGTATAAATGGTACCCATCCATAAATAAAACAGCTTAGTTTAGTGTTATCTCTTATGGGTCCTCCTCTTTTGACGACTATACCTAATTTAACCTTGACATTCAATATTTTTTGCATGTAATTTTAACTTAATATGTAAGAGAATACGGTACCTGTACTTGACGGCGTTGGGCGTATGTCGGAGCGCGTCGTTGTGCGCATGCAGCAGCACGTAGGAGTCCTCGGGGTGGTCGAGGTCCCAGTAGCGCAGGCGCAGGTCGGACCCGCCCGTCACCACGAACCGGTTCCCTTCCCGCGCGCCGCAGTATATCGAGCTTATGTAGTGGGACGCCTGAAATATTTGTTGTGGTAGGGCCACGCTGTTCGCAGCATAAATAAGCGGGCTTAACCGGGGAAGTAGCACACTCTCGCAGAAAACCTAGGCCCGAGTAATAGCATTTCACTACTGCGCTTCGTTCGCTGAGCGAGAGGACCGGAGGCCCAATTCCTGCCTCTATCCCCTCCCTTCTCCTTTTCTCCTTCCCCTAAATAGGTTTGGTATGGACATCTGCAAAACCAAAGGTGTTGCACATGTCCATACCAATGTTCATGGGCGGCGATGATTACTTACCATCAGGAAGCTTACCTGCTCGTTTGACGAATTAATTATTAATCGATACACATACACAACTAAAAACCTGAAAACCTTTATTTAAAATCGTTCATAATCATAGCTGCCGTATTGTCAAAAACTGTGCCAATCAACAAGTATTGTATTACGCTTGTTTGCTACTTGTGGTATATAAAAAGAATACATACAGCGGGTGTGTAGTGTAGCGGCTGCACACAGTTGTTGCTGGGCCAGAGCGCGTGGGTCCTGTGCGTGGACTCGAGGCTCCAGGCCGCGGCGTCCCGGGCGCCGGCCGCCCACACGGCGCCGCTGCTGCCGCTGCCCACTATGCGACGCACGCGCTCCGCTGGACAAACCAAACATGTTATTTGTTTTTTTTTTAACCGACTTCAAAAAGGAGGAGGTTATCAATTCAGAAGTTTATATATTTTTTTATGTATGTTCGGGCATAACTCCGTGAAATATCCATGAAATTTAAATGGGACCATTTCGGAATAAACCCCTTTCGAATACAAAAAGAATTGCAAATCCTAGGATTTGCAATAATAAAGCAAAATTTTTCGTGATCATATCTTCACCTCAGATCAAATAAAGAGTTAAGATGGAACTTTGCAAACAAAGAAGTGAGGCCGGCTAAAACTACGCCTTGCCGTGTACAAACACAATTTTATTACATGCACACACGTATACCGAAACTACGCCTTATCTTGTCAGACGAGCAGAGTCGAGCTATCGCTACACGTCTATCAAAACGTCATTAACGTATCACGTGCGTGTGCATTTTTTCATTTCAAGGGGGGCAGATTCGGGCAATTTTTTTTTGCCCTGACTTTTATATTAGCTGTTCCATGTGATGCTATCAAAATTACGACATGGGCAGCTAGCATTGCTAACTGTCAAAAGTATGCGAAGTTTCTAATAAGGATATAATATTAGGTCCTGAAATAAAAATTCTATACCTCCCCAGTTTCACATAATGGTCCACTTAAATTATTTTTAAATAGAGTACTTCATAACCATTCTAACCATATATCACACTTACAAATTTGCTGTGAAAATGAAGACTTAATTTATTATAACTTACTTATTTATTCATAAATGAAAAAAAAACGTATTTTATGTAATACTCACAGTTAGGATGTCTGACGGACGTAATGGGCAGGTGAAACCGGAGGTCCCACACACAGATGGCGCCACTGGACGTGCCCACTGCCAGGTACCCACACGGGTCCGCGTACAGGCACGTGTAAACACCTTGCTTCAAGTCACCTTGCAGTTTCCAAGCGTTGCCTGCACAAAAAACGCAAAATATCACAGAGAAAGCGCAAAAAATGCGAGGGAAATTGATTCGTGTGACGTTACGTCATGACACAGCAAATAACTGAAATGCCTATAGTAAACAACGGTAAACGAACACGGGACGCGTCCATCCGAAGCCCGCAAAAACAGTTTTCAATATTATAAAAAAAAACATATCTTACACTATTTATATATTTTTCCTACGCTATATAGATGTGAAAAATAATTTAACAAATAAAAAAATCATGCATATTCCCTATTACCCCGCGTTCTCACCGACGACAAAACATGTTGCAAATATCTTTCTAGCTCTCAAAGAGAGAGGGATATGCAGCTGTTTGTAACATGTTTTGTCACACGGGGTGATACATACCGTCATCGATCATCTCGCCTGTATTGCCCGAAGGGTTAGGCAGAGGTGTACTAATGTGCGCAAGGCTACACATCGACCTATACAAGTCCAGTTTACGCTGGCCTCTTATCGTTTGGAAAGCCTCTATAATGCGAGATAAGCTTAAACTGGTTTTGTATAGCTTGACCTGTAGCCGTGTGTACCATGTTTTGCATTATTCTCTTATAGGTATATATATATAAAGAATAAAGAAAGTATATATATATAAATAATTACCTGGTGCCCTAAGGTCCCAGCCGACTATAGTAGCGAGTAAGGTGGCGTAGGATATGACGGCTCCGTGAGAGGGCGCGGCTACGCACACAGCATCATCCCCATCCCCCTCCAGCTGACGACCCTGGGACAGGTTCATACGGGACGAGTTGCTGTCCACCCTGGGGAATGTACCATCATTACATCTTCTATACTATATACTGGAAAGGACATCGAGGCAAAACCGCTTACAATGAATTCAGTACAGGATTCTGTATTTTCGTCGCTTATAAATACCTACATGGTCAAAATATATGGAACAGCTGTTTTTTTTAACAATCGTCGAAAAATTTCAAAATACCCGGCAAAATTCCTCGCCATAAAGTCATTATTAGTTGTGTAACGCCTCTTTTTCAAATATTGTCACTAACCTTCACTATACTTTGTCCATTATGTGAACCGTTTTTTGACAGGTGGAACTAGTGATTGCAGGAACGTAACAATGCGATTATCGACCCGATTATTGGCTATTTATTTATTTGGTTATTTTTGGAAAAACAGGATTCTATTTCATATCCCCTATGGATATGAAATGGAATCCTGTTTTTCCAAAAATTGTAAAAAGAACACTGATATAGTCTAAAGAGCGTAAGTGTT
The DNA here is from genome assembly GCA_958496365.1 of Subacronicta megacephala. Classification (NCBI taxonomy): domain Eukaryota; kingdom Metazoa; phylum Arthropoda; class Insecta; order Lepidoptera; family Noctuidae; genus Subacronicta; species Subacronicta megacephala. Next base: position 5,913,338 of record OY292536.1, read on the forward strand.
CGCCACATCTGAAACTTAAATAAATTATACATACTTGCTACGAATAAATAATAAGTACCACGTCATTTTTAAATGAAGTAATGTTACCTCAACACAAAGACAGACTCTTGCGTGGCGGCCACTAGTGACTGCCCCGCCTCGCACGCGGCCAGCGACAACACAGGGCCTGCATTCCTGTTGTACATTGACTTAGATCTGCAATAACAAAGTACACGCTTTTAAAATATTCATCTCTCTACAAGGTGTCCCAAAAATAGCACGCCGCAGCGAAGTGGCTAGCGGCTGGTGCTAGATCTGTTCCACAAAAATAGCCGAAGAAAAGTCTTATGGATTTTTTTGGAAATTAGGTACCTACCAGTTTTTTTTTGTTTTGTGTAAAAATATTGTCACAAATACGTACTGAACCCTTTTTTTTAATCTGCACTTCTGCTAATAGTCGTTTGAGTTAATCGTCAATCAAAGTGAATCGTTTGAGTAGTTAATCTGGTAATTTCCATAAAAATCTAAAAATTATGTCGAAAAAACTCGAAATCTACAATTTTCTTCCGTATTTTTTTTTTGTAGAACAGACCTAGGGCGAGCCTATTTCAAGTGTCGCTGTGGCGTACTATTTTTGGGACGTCCTGTATAAAGATCTAAGTCGGGCTAAGAGCAAGGTACAGGATGGTCACTGGTGCGTCATTGCATTGGCATGGTCATTGGAGATCACGAAGTCCCCCTCCGCATTGTACTATGGATGGCCGTGTGTTCTTAGTCAGTAGGAGTCCGACATAACCCTCCGCCTATCCTTTTGAGAGGTGGAGGTTTGACACGAAAGAGGATGAGGATGAGGATTTACACGAAAAAAAAAGGTATAACAAAGCGAATGTCAGTGTTACCGGTTGATATGCGCGTGAGTGTGTAGCCGCGCGGCGTCCCACAGTCGCACGGAGCCGTCGTCCGAGCACGACCCGAACAGCGCCCTCTGTGCCGGCAAAGTCACCAACTGGTTCACACGAGCCCTGACATCATAATAAAAACGATTATAAAACACATACCATCACGCCTGTATTCCACGAAGGGTTGCAGAGGTGTACATTAGACACCCACACTTTGCCGGTATGTTTAGGTCTCATGTAATAGGGGGCGCGTCGATAGCCATTAACCGGGCACAAATCCAGACTCCGAGCTGCTACTGGGAATTTCATAGAAAAACTCAATAACACTGCTCGATCTCGGGATCGAAACCAGGACCTCTAGCGTAGCAGTCACGCTGAGGACTACTAGGCCAATGAGGCAGTCCTTTCCTAGGTATGGCTATTATAGTACTTTGATGCAGTCGTTCAGAACGCCTCACTTTAGATGGCGTTCTTACTTTACTGGAGCTATAGGCCGACCGTTTAACTCGCGTATCGCTTGCGCGGTAAGAAGGGAGCGGGGGCGGGAAAATAAATACTTAAAAAAAGATACTTATTATTTTATTCTTTACCAACAATGTCTATCTCGAGATAAATCTTTGGATTATTGTACTCTACTACTCTACTCCGTGTATAGCGTTACCCGCCCCCGCTCCCTTCTTACCGCGCAGGCGATACGCGAGTTAAACGGTCGGGCTATATATATTCATATTCCGCCCACGGCTTCGCCCACGTGTTTTCTCGACTTTTCTATACTATAATACGTATGTATTATGTATATAACCCTTCCTCTTGAATCACTGTATCTATTAAAAAAACCTGCATCAAAATCCATTGCGTAGTTTTAAAGATCTAAGCATACATAGGGACAGACAGACAGCGGGAAGCGACTTTGTTTTATACTATGTAGTGAAGTTACTTGTGTTCGTGTAGATACGCGAGCAGCTGGTTGCCGGGCCGCCAGCCGTGCGGCGGCATCACATCCTCATTGTTGTCCAGAGGATCGTCGTGACTCCTGACAAACAAACAAAATATACTCATACATACCATCACATACCAAAGAATAATTATCAAGATTGAGACTGTGGGAGCAAATTTTTCCATACATGTATGGGTTGAATTTTTTTTTTAATAACGCATTTGATTTTAAGGGCTCCAAAAAATTACCACTTTCAATAACTTTTGTTTAAAAGTTAGTTGATACAAAATTACTACACAAAATGTAAAATAGCTTTCATATCGAAACTGTGTGAAACTGAATTTCCGAAGTCGGCAGCGAAAACAAGATACAGCCAAATCGAAGACTGCCTTCCATAATTTTATCGCTTTTAAAGTGGATTTACATTGTTAAAAATGGCCGGTCGGCTAGTATTCATCCTCATTATTAAGAGAACATACGTCTGGCATTACCTCAAAGACTTCTGGTATTTCTGCTGCATTCGCGCCGTTAAGTCCCTGAGCTCTACGCGACAAGGGGCCATGCTGTCTGAAATATACAAAACAATGTTATAAAATTGTGATATCATATCGAGCAAAGTGCTATTTAGTTTTCTATATCTATGAAATCCTCAGTAGCAGCTTGGACTTTGGATTTGTGCCCGGTTAATGGCAATAGGATCGTTCCCTTTACCATGGGACCTAAATATACCGGCGAACTGTGGGTTATGTTAGGTTAGGTTAGTTATATGTGTTAGTATATGTTTGCTCAATTTTTAGATTTTAACAACGCATCTGCAACTCTTTTTGTGTTTGTGTGCACGTGTGTGTCGCCTACTCGTTTGCCGAGTTATCCCATAAAAATAGACGACGCATGTACAGTTTGTTCGAAATAACTAAGCCTGTATGAAGTTAGCCGTTCCGAACTACCGCGCTGGTAAAATCATTTAATTAAGTGTTTTTATACATAAATATCGAAATAAGTACAGAAAATAATTAGAAATGTGAAACATTTACGACCCAAATCGTCTTTAAAGCGACTCTTTCTATTAAAATTTACCAGAAAGAAAAGAAAAAATATTTATAGACACAGTGACGGACAATGCACACAATATCTTAAAAAAATAATAATTAAAGAGTACCTATATACAACACAAAACAAAAATAACAATTAACAAACTCATTGTGTGCCTCACGGCTGTGCCAAATGGCCCAGTTCAGCTAAAAGCCAGTCAACTGGTAAGCTGCCTGGCGCTGGTTTTCAACTGGACCTGGAAGTGAGTATCACGGATGCAAACCAGTTATATAATACCACTGCGAACCCACTTGCGGACTTAAGACAGGCTTAGTTATTTTAACAAACTGTATGACAAGATGTGGACGAAGCAAAAGAAGTATGCAACAATCGGAGCAGGTGCTTTCTGTAATTTAGCAAAGCGTGAGTGTAATGTATGGGAGCATGTATGTAAAAAAAAAAAAAAAATTTCATCTCAAACATTTTGATCATACATAAATTGAGGCAACTCCAGTAAGTGACAGTAGTACTTGTATTGGAGCTGTCTCGTTTCTTCCCTTACGTGGTAGCTAAACAATGATGAGACCTATTTCGACAGGAAAATTAAAAACAAAGCAAAAATAAAATAAAATTAAAAATTTTGCAGCTCTCAGTTTGGAAATTATGCGCGTGTGTACGTGTATGTGTGTGTAAATTATCCTGACCAAAATATTTTTTGTTTCATCATTGTTTGTGGGTGTGTGTGCGTGTAATTTTACTTTTAAATTATCGTGACCAACATATTTTCTGTTTAATCATAATATGTTATGATGTTCATCATATGACTGCCTCGTTGGTCTAGTGCTTCCAATCGCGACTGCTACGCTAGAGGTCTTGGGTTCGAGCCCCAGGTCGAGCAAAGTGTTATTGGGTTTTTCTATGAAAATTCTCAGTAGCAGCCCGGAGTCTGGATTTGTGCCCGGTGAATGGCAATAGGCTCGCCCCCTATTACATGGGACCTAAACATACCGGCGAACTGTGGGTGTACATTAAGTACACCTCTGCCTAACCCTTCGGGGAATACAGGCGTGATGGTATGTTGTGTTATGTTCATCATATACTAACATTGCACATAGCTAGCGCTGTGTCCCAGTTGGGAGTGATGTGGCGCTACTGACATCGCTTGTGAAGCTGCTACACTACCCGACACCGCCGTCGACTGTGATACTCCTTCTGTACCTACATTATATATAGTAGTTTAAATGTACAACATTATTTTTCATCATCATCATCATCGACACATTACATTGTCCCACTGCTTAGCACGGGTCTCCTCTCAGTACGAGAGGGATTAGGCTATAGTCCGCCACGCTAGCCTAGATAGATAGATTATTCTTTATTGTACACAAGAAACAAAATACAAAACAAACGAAGTAAGTAGGTACAATTGGCGGTCTTATCGCTAAAAGCAATTTCTTCCAGACAACCATTGGGTGGACGAGATTGGTTAAAAGATAATGGGCTGTTGCAGGTGTACATAGTAAATAGGTATTCAGTAAATATATACTTAATTATAGATATGCTGGATTGAGATATAATATAAACATTATGAATGCGTTATAAAATGTAAATAAGATAAATATCATACTAATAATACTATAAAAATAAATATTAGCCTACTGCGGGTTGGCAGACTTCACACGCCGTTAAGAAAATCTCTCCGGCATGCAGGTTTCCTCACGATGTTTTCCTTCACCGTTTAATTTATTGACTTCGAAAAGACAGAGGTGTATGCCTTGGATTCGTACTCGAGACCTTTTGCTTGGCAGTCCAATGGTCATATCACAAGGCTATCACTGCACTATTTTTGATCGATCGTAAGAAAAATAAAGGTGCTTTGGACGCACGCTCAGCAATACATCAATCTATAGAAATCCAGTATAGGCTGACCGCTACAATACAAAGACGCTAACGTATAGTAAAAATGTATAGATGATGTATAACCGTGTACTCGTATTCTCATCATTCATATCATATCATTATGTATAACTTTTCTGTGGGATGGAACCAAACCAGAAATTTCGAAAAAAAAGAAATATATACAACTACACTGAAGTCAACAAAATGTATAGAACAGTTTTTTTAGTTAAAAAAAATTGTTTTAAGAAACATCTGGCAATCTGGTGCTATCTCTCTCTCACAGTATGGTACTGTGTGAGAAAAAGATGGCACAATCACAACATTAATAAGTGGAAGAAAATCTTTGAACCCCATTTTAAGCACATTGCGCGAGCTTGCGCTGTGACATTTGGCATAATTAAAGTTCATATACAACATTATTTTTAGTATATGCGAAACCCGAATATAGTTTGTTCAGAATAAGTAACTCAATTGATTCCAATAATTTTTACAGCATGTTATATTTTTTCCCAAAAAAAATTAAGTACCTATCCGCAATTATACGCGCACAAAACAGGTCACTGCCGGTCATAGTGGCACTAGGCGCGAGCGCACAGCAGGGCGGGGGGTAAAACGCCCCCTTCAGTCGCCCAAAGTCGATGCTACAGATTGATGTGACGGACAATCAGATAACATAACAAGCTTATAACTTTGTCATTTTTCAAGATAGTGTTGAAACTTTGTACATAGCTTCTTTCCTAAAAATACTAGACACGTGTTTCGTGTTTCGCATATACTAAAAATGACCTTGTAGAGAAAGAGTGCAGAATAATATTGCGGTCGAATATCGACGATCGAGCGACGCACAATTTTTTTTAAAGAAATTTTTACGTGTCAATATTTTACACATTTTAACCAGAAATGGGTGTTATAGTTACATTACCTCTTGAATGTTGTTCATGCGAGTGTCCAAACATGTGTTGCCACTCTGTGTTCATGTGCGTCTCGTGTGACGTCGACGTCTTGTGGGTGCGTCTGCGCATACAATAGAACAATTATAAATAAATTATTTATTTCATCATAAAAACACACATAGGAAGACAAACATAGAAAGTTTAATTTCCCTAGTTGCTCAGATAATTATGAACAGTCTGTTCGCTCCAATATATTTGTTGGTGACTGGACAACGCGTCAATCTATTAAGTTGTAATAAAAAATCACATCACAGTAGTAGTGTCTCGCTGGCATGTATACTTGCTAGGATGAATGAGTCGGCATGACCGGGGAAGTACCACCCTCCCACAGAATATCGACGTCAAGTAGCAGTATGTATACAGGGTGGAAGGGACATTGACGCACAAACGCTTACCATGAATTCAGTACATGATACTGGACGACCTTGCGTAGATATTTTTCGTCGGTTATTAAAAAAAAATCACTTTTTCATACAAAAGTGATTTTTTACACGATCAAAATTTATGGAACAGCTGATTTTTTTTTTAATAACCTACGAAAAATGTGCGTCGATGTCCCTTCCAGCCTGTATACGTCGATGTCCCATCCACCTCGTATAGTTACCTGTTCTGTGAGGAGGCGTACAGTTTGTCTATGTGTTGCATGGCGTCAGTACCGCCGCTGTCCAGTTGTACCGCGCGCGATATGCTCGCGTTCGGCAGCGTCAGTCTACCTGGAGCCTCTGTTATGTGCTGCAATAGGGAAGTTTATGATGAATTCATTAAAAATAACAGGCCTAATTTAAAATATAATCTATACTTTTTATATTATACAACTGAAGAGTTTGTGTTTGTTTGCTTGTTCGCTTGAACGCGATAATCTCAGGAACTACTGGTCCGATTTGAAAAATTCTTTCAGTGTTAGATAGCCCATTTATCGAGAAAGGCTATAGGCTATATATCATCACGCTAAGACCAATAGGAGCGGAGCATAAATGAAAAATGCAGAAAAGGCGAGAAACCACGCGGGCATAGACGTGGGCGGAAAGCTAGTTAAATATAAGACGTATACTGAAAAAATAATGTAAATCTACTAATAAAGTTCTAAGATAGGTACGCACCGCTACACATCAAGCTATACAAAACCAGTATAGGCTGGTCTTGAATCGTACGGAAAACCTTTGCAATGGAAGGTCAGTCTAAACTGGATTTGTATAGCTTGTGTAGCCGTGTGTACATGCGTTTTAAATTTATGGTGGAGATTGAGAGGGGATGATTTGTCCGTTTCCCGCAAAAAGAGTGTTGGTATAGAATTTGAATGATATATAGGATTAATGATTAGGTGCAGTTAAATTACATTACACGCACATCTGACTTTTCGAAGTCATTTGCGTATTAATACGCGCCTAATAATTATCACGCGCTTAAACGGTGAAGGAAAACATCGTGAGGAAACCTGCATGCCTGAGAGATTTCTTGACGGCGTGTGAAGCCTGCCAACCCGCAGTAGGCTAGCGGGGTGGACTATAGACTATAGCCTAATCTCTTTCTTACTGAGAGGAGACCCGTGCCCAGCAGTGGGACAATGTAATGGGTGATGACGCGCTTAAACGGTGAAGGAAAACATCGTGAGGAAACCTGCATGCTTGAGAGATTTTCTCGATGGCGTGTGAAGTCTGCTAACCCGCAGAAGTTTAGCGTGGCGGACTACGGCCTAATCCCTCTCATTCTGAGAGGAGACCCGTGCCCAGCAGTGGGACAATATATGGGTTGATGATGATGATGATGTAATTACATTAATCAAAAAACCGTCAATGACCCATGCCTAGCCAGGTCAACTTATACTGGAAATAAATAGCGCGATGTGTAGCCGTGTGTTCAATATACCTGTGTGGAGGATCCTTGTATCTTAATCAAATGCGCGCTCATCGCTAGCAGTTGATTTTCCACGTGCTCTGTCATACCTGAAATAAAATGACACACCATTACACACATACCATACAACTTCAACATTATGTCTTTTATATGTTTTTACGGGGGAAGGGAGGACAGGGTGAAATGGCGCACGCTGGGGGAGGCCTACGTCCAGCAGTGGACTACAGGCTGATGATGATGATGATATGTTTTTAGACGCACATGTATATAGGCTAAGCCGTTGCTACAAAGAATTCAAATTAATATTATAACTGCAAAAGTAAATCCTTCTGTGTTTGTTAATATGTTACACCTAAACCGCTGAACCAATTACGATGAATTTTGGAATACAGATAGATTAAACCTTGGAATGGGACATAAGCTACTTTATGTCCCAAAAAACCTTTAGTCGCATCAAAGTGTAACTGCTAGTAACAGCTTCATATACGAACCCAATAACACTTTGTTCGACCTGGGAATATAAATTTACTTACCATCCGACGCAAGTCTTCTGAATAAGTTTCTAAGTTGCTGTCCCATCTCAGAATATTGAGGCACTGTCCCTTGTTTCACCTTAAAATAATAATAAAAAAATATTTTCAAGCGTTTTGAAACATTTATTTTATTTTAGCTTGTAAGGAATATATCCCATAGATATATTCCTTACAAGCTAAAATACAATATAAAATATATACAAAGTAGTTTAAACCACCAATAATTGTTTTTTCCCATATACCAATCCATATTCCATATACCAATCTGCAATAGGCTAACGTGGTGGACTATAGCCTAACCAATCTTACTCTGAGACAAAACTTTGCCCAGCAGTGGGATAGTAAATGGATGATGATGATGACAATACATTGATTGGAAACAAATCTACATCAGTAATGATTTTAGTGATACAACGGGTCAAACTATTCAGTGGCAATACAAAAATCAGCTCATTGTAGTAGTGCCTCGCTGGCATGTCTACATGTCAGCATGAATGGGTCGACACGACCGGGGAAGTACTACCCTCCCACAGAATATCGACGTCAAGTAGGAGTATGTATACTGTTGCGTTTCGTACGGTGAGTGTGGCGCGCTGGAGGCCCAATTCCTCCCTCAGTCTCCTTCCTTCTCCTTTTCTACTTCCCCCTTTCTTTCCCTTAAGCAGGCTCGGCAACGCATCTGCAACTGCTTTATTATGACAGATGTCCATGGGCGGCGATGACTACTTACCATCAGGTAGCTCGCCTGCTCGTTTGCCGAGTTATCCTATAAAAAATAAACTCTATTGCGACGGAATACGGATGATCTGAAGAACAAACTGTTATATTACCTTGAGCCTGGTGTTTCTTCTCTCACGCAGCGTGTGTACAAGTCGGTCGACGTCACCGTGACGTAATACGGCGTCCAATACTTTGCGAGGTATCGGCTCTGCTAGACTTTCTAGCAGGAGTTCTGCTCGCTCCACCTGGACAAATAGAGTTACGATAAAGAGCTTGACTATAATATCCGAACTACGGCGGAAGGACCCGAACGTCCCGAGGGGGGCGTCTCGGTAACGCTTTTGCCTTACGAGACGATTTCTACCATGTACACCTTTCACAAGTCGTATAAAGGTATGTACCTTTCACAAGTCGTATATCGTTCTAAAAAGTAACCAACACTGGCGCTGGATCAATTTAGGCAAGAAGGAAATCCAGCTATCTTATGAAGGCCGTTAAATTATTGAAAATGACTTTATATCAATGACATAAAGCTCATCTTGAGTGATGGCGTTCGTAAGACGTTTTTGTACGAAGTACGTACATCTGCGTACTGTTCGAAATGACTCTGCGCGTCCAATGTTAGCTGTTCCGAACTGCCGCGCTGGTCATCATGTCAGCCTATTGCCGTCCACTGCTGAACGTAGGCCTCCCCCAAAGAGCGCCAACCATCCCGGTCTTGAGCAGCTCGCATCCATCCGCTGCCAGCCACCTTCTTTAAATCGTCGGTCCATCGTGTCGCAGGGCGTCCCACACTACGTTTGCCCAAACGCGGTCTCCACTCTAGCACTTGTCTGCTCCAACGATCATCTGTCCGTCTGCAGACATGGCCGGCCCACTTCCACTTCAGCGTGCTTATTCTTCGCGCAATGTCGGTGACTTTAGTTCTTTGGCGAATGACTTCGTAACGAATTCTATCCACCAAAGAAACTCCGAGCATTGCTCTCTGCATTGCACGCTGAGCGACCTTGAATTTGTGGACCAGTCCAATAGTGAGTGTCCACGTTTCGGCTCCGTAAGTCATCACGGGTAGGACGCACTGGTTATAGATCCTGGTCTTTAGGCATTGTGGGATCGACGATTCAAAGATATCACGCAGCTTCCCGAATGCCGCCCAGCCCAAGCGTATTCTTCTGGTCACCTCCTTCTCGAAGTTGTGCCGCCCCAGTTGTATAGTTTGGCCAAGATATATGTATTCTTGCACAACCTCGAGGGCAGCGCCATTTACGTATACAGGTCTCGGGGTGATATGTTCATTGTACATGACTTTGGTTTTATCCAGGTTCATCCCGAGACCCACCCGCCATGAAGAAACGCCAAGACTGTTCAGCATCACCTCCAGCTCCTGCAGAGATTCTGTCATGATGACAATGTCATCCGCAAATCGGAGGTGCGAGATGTACTGACCGTTAATATTGATGCCTCGTCCTTTCCAATTAAGCGTCTTAAAAACGTCCTCCAACGCGTTTGTGAACAGTTTCGGAGAGATGACGTCTCCCTGTCTTACACCTCGACGCAGTTGGATTGTTTTTGTGCTTTGATCTTGTGCTTGGACGGTCATCGTTGCGGCCTTATACAGACATTTCAGCACCTCAACGTATCTGCAGTCGACAAGGCATCTCTGCATGGACTCCAGTACAGCCCAGGTCTCGACGGTATCGAAGGCTTTCTCGTAGTCCACATACGCTAGGCAGAGAGGCTGATTATATTCCTCGGTCTTTTGGATGATTTGCCTGAGGGTGTGTATGTGGTCCACGGTGCTATAGCCTTTCCGAAACCCGGCCTGCTCCGGTGGCTGGAAGTCATCGAACTCTTGGGCGAGACGATTCGAGATAACTCTCGAAAACAACTTATACACATGGCTCAGGAGTGATATGGGGCGATAGTTTTTAAGGAGCGTGTTGTCGCCCTTTTTGAAAAATAAAACCACCACGCTCCTGCTCCATGCCTCCGGTGTCATACCAGTGTGGATGACGGAATTGAAGAGCTTAGCAAGCTCTGTCAAGACAGGTGTTCCTCCTGCCTTGAGCAGCTCCGTGGTTATTCCGTCATCCCCTGGAGCTTTGTTAATATGAAGCTGTCCGAGAGCTATTCTAATCTCACCCATGTCAATATCGGGAAGCTCATCTGTGAGGTGGCGTGTAAGTCTGGCCCGTGGATCATCCGCGCCGTGGGCCTGTGGTGGGCATGTTTTTTGAGAGTATAGGTCTCCGTAGAACTTTTCGACTTCAGCGAGTATCTCTGGCTTCGAGGTGACGGTGGTGCCCTGTAACGTTCTGAGTTTCGTCAGGTGACAACGGGAAGTATGCTGCTTGGCGAACACCTTTGAGCCTTTGTTCCGTGCTATAGCTTGCTCAATGGCTTGGGTATTCGCGCGCCGATTATCGCATCTTATCAGCTTTTTGACCTCCCTGTTAAGTACCTGGAGCTCAGACTGTGTGGCATTTGTAAGTTCTCGTCGTTTCCTCATCAAGTCTAGAGTCTCACTGGTGAGTGCCGACTTACGTCCATTTCTCTTAGGTCGAAAGTGTTTATAGCCCACCTCGCGGATGACACGTACCAGGCCGTCGGTGGCGTCGTTTAAGTCCTCTGTGGTTTCCAGCACGGCGAATCGGTTCTGCAGTTCGAACTGGAAGCTTTCGCAGCCAGCTTCGACCTGGGGCAGTGTTGGTCTAAGAGTCGACCTCGTTAAGCGCGCTCGTTCGATTTTGACCTTAATATCCAGAGTGCCTCTTACCAGTCGGTGATCACTTCCGGTATTGACCCTGTTGATCACAGAGACATCTCTGAATATCTGGCGCTTGTTGGACATAACAAAGTCGATCTCGTTCTTGGTCACGTTATCAGGGCTTCGCCAGGTCCACTTCCTTTGAGGCTTCTTCTGAAAGAAAGAGTTCATCAGAAAAAAGCCCCTTAGCCTCGAGAAAGTTGACCAGCATTTGCCCCCTGTGATTTCTGCGCCCATAGCCGAATGGACCCACTCTCGATTCGCCGCTCTCTTGTATTCCCACTTTAGCGTTGAAGTCACCCATAACAACAGTGTAGAATGTTTTGGTACTGGACATAGCTTTTACTATGTCTTCGTACATGGCCTCGACTTCGTCGTCAGGGTGTGCGGACGTTGGGGCATACACTTGTACGATCTTCAGGGAATACCTTTCTGTTATCTTAAGTACAAGGTATGCCACCCTTGCCGACACACTGCCTAGTTCCACAATGTTGCCCATGAGTGACTTGTGGACCATAAACCCGACGCCACCTTGGGATGGTTGGTGTCCCTCTCGGAAGTAGAGTAAGTGGCCACTATCGAGGGTTATCGTTTCCTCACCCTGTCTTCGGATCTCCGACAGTCCCACGATGTGCCAGTTAATATGACTTAGCTCTACTTCCAATTCAACGAGGTGCTCGTTCAGCCGCAGAGAGCGTCCATTAAACGTCGCCAGGTTGAATTTGCGATGTTGGTACCCTGCCGTCGTCCGGGGATTCTTAGCACCCCCCACCGCACCGTTACCGTGGCCGGTACCGTGGCCAGGAATAGTGCAGTTACCGGGAACTGGGGGCCGTAAATCGGGGATGCTCAGCATTGAGGGGATTTGCCATAGTCACCATGCTTGGCAGGCGGGTTGGTGACCGCAGTTTCTGGAATGCTTTCGCTAATAGTGCTGCTGCCCACTATCAGGTTTGGCATTTGGGAGCATTCCAGCTTAAATCATGGTTATACCGCCATGTTGCCGGAGCTGAAATTGATGGGTAGATCTTATTAACCCATATTCCGGCTTGTATCCTTTAGTCGCCTTTTACGACACCCACAGGAGGAGAAGGGGTGGCCTATTCTACTGCCCGGGTCCACACGGGGCCGCGCTGGTAAAATCACTTTATTAAATGTTTTGACACATAATCATGAACCCGAGTCATTTACGACCCCAATTGTCTTTACACGGAGTCTTTATATTAGAATTTACCACTGAAAACCAACTTGCAGAGAACTTCAGCCGTGTACAATTATCGTAGTCGAACACTAAAATTACCAAAGAGGATAAAAGAAGAAATACATTACTTCTTCCTCTTAAATGATATTTATTTATATAAATAGATCTTTTAAAGACACCGTTGCAATCGATTTCTTACTTTTTATTAACTAGATGGCTCCGGCATTTCCTATCTAACAACAACTGAGAAGAAATGCCGAAACAAACTCAGAGAATCATGGTCTCCTTTTTTGTCCAGACAAAAGTTATCTTTGTTTCACACAGGGGAAAGTCGTAAGGAGTCAAGTTGTATGGAACTATCTTATCACTAAAAATCTTACCTGTATGAGTTTATGTTTGAGATGTGGCCACACCAGCGGCAGGATCTTGCAGTTCACGTCGATGGGGTTCAGTAAGCTCGACACACACGATACTAAGCCGCACACCTCGTGACGGATCTGATAAAAATACAAGTATTAGACTCCAAAGGGTGTAGGGCTCCTGTACTAAAAAAATATAATTATTTATGGATGAAGGTTTTATTGTAGTATGGAATGTACACCCACAATGATCGCCGGTATGTTTAGGTCCCATGTAATAGGGGGCAGGCCTATAAGCCATTAAACAGGCACAAATCCAGACTCCCTAGTTGCTACTGAGAATTCACAATCAAGCGGCGGTAGCCTAGGCTAGGGCGTTGGACTTGCGATCATATGATTGCCGGTTCGAATCGAAACCCACCCATTGCACTACCGACGTGAACCCACTCGTGATACAAACATTTAGCTTAGAACGAGGGGTTAACAAGAATACTAGTAATGTGCGACCCACATTGCTAGTAAGCTTTTTTAAAAAAAAGAAAAACATAAAAAAACCCAATAACACTTTGCTTGACCTGGGGATCGATCTCTCTGGAGATAGGACCTCTAGCTTAGCAGTCGTGGTTTACTATATCTCTTATTTAAACATTTTTTTTATTAAACAAGGCTCCACTACAATCCCCACTGTATACAATGCTACAGGTTAACCTATGCAAAACCAGTTTAAGCTGATCGCACATTGTATAGGCTTCTTATACAATATGAGGCCAGCGTAAACTGGTTATGTATAGCTTGATGTGTAGCCGTGCGTACCTACTGTGCGTTTTTTTCCCCTTTTTCCATGACAGAAGAAACCGACTTTCATGAAGACATAAGGCGTCATATCTACTCACCCATAAGTTAGGATGTGCAAGAAACACAGCACTTTCTGCCACCAGGTCGCACAGCGCTTGCTTGGGGAGCAGCCCCAACTCTGCCAGGTTCGTCGTAGCTCGAAGCGCTTTAGCTATTATCCACTCGGACTGGTCTGTTAGACCCTGAAACAATCCAAACAGGGTTAAAGATAATACATTTTTTTTTTTTAAAAACTTACTAGTCATGTTGGTCGCACATTACTAGTAATCTTGTCAACCCTTCGTACTAAGCTGAATGCTTGTATCACGAGTGGGTTCACGTCAGTAGTGCAATGGGTGGGTTTCGAACGGGCAACCATATGATCGCAAGTCCAACGCCCTAGCCATTAGGCTACCGCCGCTTGATGAATTATAATTTTTTTTTATGGCACAACTCGGCAAACGATAAGGCAAGCTAGATGATAAGTAATTATCACCATTCATAGACATCTGTAATACCAAAGGAGTTGCAGATGCGTTGCCGAGCCTATTAAGGTTTCCAGGTATCCTCGTGATGTTTCTCTTCACCGTTTAAGCGCTTAATTAACTATTAAAATCAGATGCCCAAGATTCGAACTCGAGACTTTTGACTTGGCAGTCCAATGGACTAGAGTTAATATAAAACTTGCCTGTTGCAGTAACGGTACGAGTATAGGTGCGGCGTGGTGTCCGACATAGGCCGCCACGCCCACCACCCGCTCGAAGAAACACCCGCGCAACGCTGCCTCCTCTTTGTCATTCAGAAACGTCACCATATGGGACAGGATCACGTCGTTGGCTAAAAGGACAATTAATTTATATAATACAATAATATGTATGTAAAAAAATGTGATAAATGAAGAACCGCTCGACCGATTTTGTGCAAACTTTACATAAACCATCTGCTAAATAGTCCGAAAAAAGCCTAGACATTTGGTTTGGATAGGTGAGCCCGTTCTTGAGTTATAAAATTACAACGAAAAGGGACTTTTTTTTGCTATAAACCTCACTAAGCCCGAGACCTTTCCAACGAATGCAAAACCGTGGAAATCGGTTCGTGCGTTCTGGAGTTATAGCGTCAGGAAGGAAAACCCGACTTATTTTTATATAATAGATGCGTAATACGTAATACGTGTCATCATTACTTCCTCGGTGCGTAGCATTTTCTTGGTTGTCATTTTGTTTTAAAGAAATAGGGCAGAACAAGGTCTGCCGGCCGGGACAGCTAGTAGGAAATAAATTTATGAAAAATATATTTCGTATTCTGACAAAATACAAGAATGTCAGAAACAAGACAATTTTTTTTTATCGGCTATTATAGAAAGAAATTTGTACGCTTTCTGTCTAGTATAAAATTCGAACGCTTCTAACTTCCTCATTTTGGATCCAATTTTAATTTTGTTATTGTCAATCTAATCTATTTATGGTAAATAAATACATGTCATCAAAATATAAAATCAACATATTATTATAATATTGCTTATAACTAACCTTTTTGTTTCCCGAAGAATATGCAGAGTTTGGTAATCCCGTTTTCCACCAGGGCTCGCTTAACTACAGCTTGAGAGTCAGTCAGCAGATAGGATACTGTAGACCTTACCTGTTGTGAAATTACTAGTTTCAAAAATATATATCTAGACAAGTCTTCCATCAATTCTGTTAAAGAACGTTTATGCAAAATTTGAAGCAGATTGGATCAAGGAATCACGTTGTCCCATACAAACTTTGCCCCCCTTTTTCACCCCCTTAGGGGTAGAATTTCGGAAAATCCTTTCTTATCGGATGCCTACGTCATACAAAGAATACAACCTCCAAGTTTCAGGTCGCTACGATCAGCGGTTTAGGCTGTGCGTTGTTCCGTCAGTCAGTCAGTCAGTCATTCAGGACAAAGGATTTTATATGTATAGATTTGCACAGTTCATTATACAGGGTGTTTCATGCATCGTTTGCCACATTGAATTGGCCGATAGAAGATGTCATTAGCTATAAGTATCAAATTATTAGTTCTGGAATTCTAAGTAAAGTTTAAAAAGTTGTTATAAAAAAACCGGTGTGACAAGGAATGAGTTATTAACCTCTTCTATCGGCCAACTCAATTTGGCAAATGATGCACCAAACACTATAAGTGAGCAGGATTATGGGAAATTCCCACGCGTTTAGGAAATAGGGTATAAGGGCGGTTAACTCTAACTTCGTATTTACAAACCTATTTCTTTACACTATATATGCCTTTCAAGTCTATTATTAGACTCAACCTGAGACGATGGATGCTGTAAAGGATCCGAAACTTCGGGAATTTAAAGTATATAATATAACGCGACAATATCCGCAAAGTGTTTTAGTTCAATTCTGGTCTTCAAGTATATTTCTTTACAGGCTACATTTCAATCGCCCTAAAAAAAAAGGGTCGGTTACCTCAGAACTTCGTCATTTATGAACCGAGCAGTAGACGGCAAGTTCAATAAATCATTCGTGATTTTTAAATCCCGGGATTAAAACTTCTTTATAATTATTCAAGGATTCTAGAGCAGGTTTTATCCACTCCATGTCACTTACGTCCTCGAAGTTTAGGTAAATATACTCAACCTATTTTGAACTCTGGCTATTACACATACCATTTCATGAAGTGCAGATAGTTCTGTCTCATAGTTAATATTGGTGGCTTCCTTGTCCACCATATTTTGCGTCTGGTCTAGGAATCGAACCGCAGTCTCTGCCAATTTTGCTGTAAAATTATTTTCATTTAGAAACGACTTATTAATCGACGCCTTTTTTAAGAAGTTCGCAATTTGACTGAGATAAGTTCGCCGAGGACGCACGTTTTTACTCTTTCATTCACATAACACACCACCACGCCTGGATTCCCTGAAGGATTAGTTAGACAGGGGTGTACTTAATGTGAAAATCTACATCCATAGTTCGCCGGTATGTTTAAGTCCCTTGTAATAGAAAGTGAGCTTATTGCCATTCACCAGACTCCAAGCTCATACTGAGAATTTCATAGAATAACTCAATAACACGTGACTCGCTTGGGGAATCGATTACATGGGACCGAAACATACCGGCGAACTGTGTGAGTGTATATAAAGTACCTCTGAACCCTTCAGGGAATACAGGCGTGATGGTATGGTACTCCTTCAAAACACAGGCAAATAAAAAAGGCTGAAAAAGAACCATATTACTAACGATAACTCAACCTCAAAAGATAATCAATTTTAAAATAAACTCACCGATATTGTTAGCGTATGCAATGCGCACAGGCACACTGGGGTCAGTGGCCCGCGGTGCTAGCTCCGGCAGGATATACTCAGGGAAAACGTTGCAGTCCGCGTTCGGTAAAGATCTAACGAGTGCTACTGCGCGGGCGCATGTCGACACTGCGCGCGCACGGACGCGGGATACGCTGTCGTGAGAGAGGTGAATCTGGGAAAATTAAAAAAAAATAAATTGTACAGTCACCATCAAATATATCGGAGCAAACAGACTGTTCATTATCTGAGCAACTAGAGAAATTAAACCATATCTCAGCGATACAAAGTATGTTTTAGAATGAACACTACACACGGCAGCTGTCATTCTGACATGTATTTTATCCCATTGAGATAACGTTTAATTTCCCTAGTTGCTCAGATGATTATGAACAGTCTGTTCGCTCCGATATATTTGATGGTGACTGTACGAAGAAGTATTAGAAAAAAATTGCAGAATTTTACTTATTGCAGTAAAATTCTATGCAATGTATTGTGTAATATACATTAGGATATTATTCAAAACTTTAATCGTATAAAAATACTTCTTTTTGTTAGATCAATAACCGAAAAGATTCTCCAAAGAGTAACTAATGTTCAATTGAATTCTGCAAAAACTTGTAAAATTACAACAATACGAGCTGGAAGAAGTCACTGACTCCTGATATACAGGAATCCTAACCTTACTCTGAAGTCAGGGTTTCATTATTATTTCTAACAGTTTTTTTGTCAATAAATTATTATTATTCAAGGTGTTTATAGAGACTGTTGCTTATTCACTCTCTCAATCTTCATTTTTTTAGTAATAGACATAAAAACGAAAGAAGAAACAGATTATAACTCACAATGTAAGGCAAAATCCTATCCAAAATGGTCTCTGAGCTAGAATTCTCACATAACAGCTGCAGGATCTCCAAACTATATAACTTAGACGTGCAATGATGTAGGCCCCGAATACATGACGTCACCAGTGACGTAATCAGAATCAACCCTTCACTATCGGGCCCCATGTCCTTCCTCTCCGGCGCCTTATCGTCATCTTCGTCAAAATCTGTCGTATTGACGTTTAAAACTTTGAATTTATCCTTCAATTTGTCAATGCTGTCAATATTTTGTTTGTCAGTGGTCTCTTCTACCAGGTCTTGGTAGTTCTTTGTATCTGAAGGTTGCGTGAAGATCTTGATGATGTTTCTAATGTCCTGGTGTATGCGAAGGATCTTCTCGTCTGGTGGTAGTATCGGTTGGGCGGAGAATATCAGCATGTATGATTGCAGGAAGGAATAAAAGTATTCTGGAAATAATCTGTAAGAAAATGTTAATAAGATTTATTATTGTGATCGAAAATGAAAAGCATGTTGCACTCACACAATTATTAACTTTCACTGTATTCAAATTATGTCGGATTTAGATTGTCAATTCTTTTGTATTACTTGGGCCCAATAGGAAGCCATGCCAGTTGTGAAATCAGTGGCGTTCTTATAAAAATATATAAACAAACCAAGGTGTATACCCATTATAAAATTGGTATGCTAAGAAGAAATTTGTCAAGTTATGTTCTACTTCATTGGCATGTTTTAATTTAATCAACATTATCACGCAGGCTATAAATGATGGCCTACCCGTTGCGGCGATCTTCCTCGACATGAGTAAAGCGTTCGATTTTGTGGACCACAATTTGCTCTTACACAAGTTGGAAAAATATGGAATAAGAGGTAAAGTGAACGATTGGTTGAAGGACTACCTAAATGATAGGCAACAATGTGTGGAAATCTCTAAAATCCATAAAGACAAAAAGGTGTTATATAGAAGTGAATATCAGCATAATAATTTTGGATTGCCACAGGGCAGTGTATTAGGACCATTCTTATTCCTTATGTACATTAATGATCTTCCAAATATTACCTGCCATAACACTATATTGTTTGCTGATGACACAACTCTTGTTGTGAAATGCGAAAACGAAGAAACGTATGAAATAGAGATTAATAAAGCAATAAGTAACATAATACGCTGGCTATATTCTAACAATTTACAGATTAATATGAAGAAAACAAAAATGATCCAATTTCAAACATACTGTTACGCCGAGTAACTAATAGAAAAACGTGGATAGGCCACGAAGGTTCTAGATCCGTCATAGAAGCACGTCGAAACATAAAAGAATGTACCCGACTGCACCGCGCGCAAATAATAACCGTTCAAGGCCAAGGTCACGGGTCAACGCCCGGAAACAATAGGCGGTTAGGTACCTACGCGATATTTATCGACTTATCGCGACCATTCGACTCTGGAATCTTCATTGCGCGTATAAATACCGGTCGTGAGGGCTAGGCAGAGTAGTCTTGTGTTGGAAGCGAACAAGTGAAGATCGAAGTGAGTTAACAAGTGATTAATTGTGCGATATTGTTGAGTGTAGCGTACAACTATAGTGACGTTGTGGTGATTTATTGTTGTGTTTTAGTGTATTTAATTAAAGTGTTTGTTTGTTTATTGGTAAATTGGTGTTAATTAATTTATCCCGAACCCCAGCTCGTAACAATATAAATAAAATGACCTAGCCACGAATACTTATTCACCATAGACCTGAAGCTAAATAATTGAATAATTTACACCTACTCAGTTGATTTAACGGCGTTTTTTAGACTTTTGTGGTGCCCGAGTCTCACAGCGGCTCTGACTTCCAGGTCGCGAATTCCATCGACGAACGCCTGGACCAGATTTCCGTCGATTTGCACTGGTGTGGACTGGTAGGCTTTCCGAACCAGCTTTTCAACTTCTACAGCCCACTGCTGTAGGGTCTCGGCGCTACGCTGTACCCGGTCCTTCAACTGAGCGCGGAACACGTATTCCAGGTGTGCGTCGCCGTATCTAGAGTCCAATGCCTCAATTAGCTACCCATTGCCAAGGATCGATGACACGCTGGATACATTAACTGGAATGAAATGGTTTACAACCCTGGACCTAAAAAGTGGCTACTGGCAAGTGGAAATAGACCCCAAGGACAAAGAGAAGACTGCATTTTCTACGGGAAAGGGTCTGTGGCAGTTTAAAGTCATGCCATTTGGACTGTGCAATGCTCCTGCCACGTTCGAGAGACTCATGGAATTAGTGCTCACTGGCCTAATTGGAGATGCGTGCCTGGTCTATTTGGATGACATCATCATTGTGGGCCGTACGTTTGATGAACACCTTAAAAACCTGGAACGTGTGCTATCGAAAATTCAAGGAGCCAATCTAAAGTTGAGTCCGAAAAAGTGCTCATTTTTCAAACACCAAGTAAGTTTTTTGGGACACGTAGTTTCTGAAAAGGGTGTTGAAACGGATCCAGAGAAGATAGTTGCTGTCAAAGACTGGCCAGTTCCAAAAGATAAGACGCAAGTCAGAGCGTTTTTGGGCTTGTGCTCCTACTATCGACGGTTTGTGAAGAATTTTTCGGACATTGCGAAGCCTTTACACAAACTGACTGAGGAAAAGTCGCAGTTCCGCTGGGATGCAAACTGTCAAAGTGCTTTCCAGGAGTTAAAGGAACGTCTTTGCAATACCCCTATCCTGGGCTACCCTGATACCGAAAATGAGTTCATTGTGGACACCGACGCAAGTAATACAGGAATTGGTGGCGTCTTGTCACAGCGAAAAGGTGATCAGGAGGTTGTGATAGCCTACTTCAGCAAATCGTTGTCAAAACCAGAAAGGAACTACTGCGTCACAAGAAGAGAACTGCTGGCAATAGTTAAGACGTTACAACATTTTAGCAAGTACTTATTGGGACGGAAATTTCATTTGCGAACTGACCATGCTGCACTGAAGTGGCTATTACAGTTTAAAAACCCGGAAGGACAAGTAGCAAGGTGGATTGAGCTACTACAGGAATTCGACTTCATAATTGAACATCGCAGTGGCAGAACTCACGGTAACGCAGATGCGTTGTCACGAAGACCATGTCCGGAAATGTGCAAGCACTGTGTCAGACAAGAGGCTAAGGAAGTAGTTTCCGTGAGGATGCTGAAAACAGACCTGAGTGATGAATGGAAGGAAACCTTACAGAAGGCTCAGGAAATTGACACGGATATTAAACCGATTCTTGGACGGATGAAAGCTGGCGCCTCGAAACCAACATGGAGTGATGTTGCAGCGCTGAGCACAGTGACGAAAAGTTATTGGGCTCAATGGGACAGTTTATTGATACAGGATGGTGTCTTGTGCCGAAAATGGGAAAATGCTAAAGGGGACAAGTGTCACCTACAGATGGTAGTCCCTAAGGCAAAGGTACCAGATGTCCTGCGACTGTACCATGACGGATGTTCAGGAGGTCATCTAGGAGTCAAAAGAACTTTGTTGAAGATTCGAGAGCGATTCTACTGGATCCACTGTCGGGATGACGTTGAAGACTGGTGTCGTAAATGTACAAGTTGTGCTGCTGTAAAAGGACCGCATACGCGCAGCAGGGGTGCATTAAAAGTCTACAACGTGGGTGCGCCCTGGGAACGAATAGCTCTAGACGTTGCAGGACCGTTTCCGGAAAGCGAAAGCGGGAACAAGTATTTCATGGTTGTGATGGATTACTTTACTAAGTGGCCGGAAGTGTTCGCCATTCCTAATCAAGAAGCTTCGACAGTCGCAGATAAATTGGTTCATGAAGTCTTCTGTCGATTTGGAGTACCCTTAGAGATTCACAGTGACCAAGGAAGGAATTTTGAGTCTCAAATATTCCAGGAGACATGTCGGGTAATGGGTACCCATAAAACCAGAACTACCTCTTACCACCCGCAATCTGATGGAATGGTCGAACGGTTCAATCAGACCTTAGAAAGGTATTTGGCAAAAGTCGTAGGAAACAGGCAAAGGGATTGGGACAAGCACATCCAGCCGTTCCTTTTGTCATATCGGAGTGCAGTCCATGAAAGTACGACGGTAACGCCAGCCTTCGCGAACTTTGGAAGAGAACTACGGTTGCCTGCGGATCTACTCACCGGTATTCCCCCTGATGCCCCCCGCTGTGTGACTGATTATGCGAACGACTTACGCACCAGAATGGATGACATATATGAGCATGTCAGGCAATCAGGCCAACAAACGTCCGAAAGGATGAAGACCCGCTACGACCGCAAGATGAACAACAAGGGTTTCGACCAAGGTTCACTAGTATGGCTGCATAACCCGGTGCGCAGCAAAGGAAAGTCACCTAAGTTACAGGCAAAATGGGACGGTCCCTACAGAGTCGTGACTAAGATTAACGATGTCACCTACCGTATACAAAAAGGACCAAGAGGTGCCCCGAAGATCGTTCATGTGGATCGTTTAGCGCGGTATCATGGATCTAATGATGCTCGGGACGAGCATGTCTTAGGAGGGGGCAGTGTTACGCCGAGTAACTAATAGAAAAACGTGGATAGGCCACGAAGGTTCTAGATCTGTCATAGAAGCACGTCGAAACATAAAAGAATGTACCCGACTGCACCGCGCGCAAATAATAACCGTTCAAGGCCAAGGTCACGGGTCAACGCCCGGAAACAATAGGCGGTTAGGTACCTACGCGATATTTATCGACTTATCGCGACCATTCGACTCTGGAATCTTCATTGCGCGTATAAATACCGGTCGTGAGGGCTAGGCAGAGTAGTCTTGTGTTGGAAGCGAACAAGTGAAGATCGAAGTGAGTTAACAAGTGATTAATTGTGCGATATTGTTGAGTGTAGCGTACAACTATAGTGACGTTGTGGTGATTTATTGTTGTGTTTTAGTGTATTTAATTAAAGTGTTTGTTTGTTTATTGGTAAATTGGTGTTAATTAATTTATCCCGAACCCCAGCTCGTAACAATACAAAAGAAAACCACTGACATTAAACGTTAAATACAATAATACTACCATCGAACAAGTAACAAGTACTACATTTTTAGGTTTAAAGTTGGACCAAAATTGCGACTGGAAATCACATGTCGATTACGTTTGCGACAAACTCGACAGATTTGTATTTGCAATAAAAAGATTACGAGACACGGTTTCAACAGAAGCTGCACTCTGTGTATATCACGGATATGTTTCGTCTGTTCTCTCATATGGTATTACATTGTGGGGTAACTCGGTAGACATTAACAAAGCGTTTAGAGTACAAAAAAAATGTGTACGTGCAATCTGTGGAGCGTGGCAAACAGATAGCTGTAAAACCTTGTTCAAAAAGTATAATATTTTGCCACTACCTTGTACTTACATTAAAGAATTATGCTTATTTGTACGACAACATCCGGAATACTTTATTAGGCATATAGATGTAACTAAACGAAATGTAATACCTAGAAATAAACATAAGCTCTGTTTACCGCAACGCAGACTCGAATTGTATAAAAGAAACTCGTATATAAATGCGATAAAGGTATATAACAAGTTACCCAATGCCTTTAAGGATTTGTCCTTCATAATATTTTAAAAAAAGTTGACGAAATGGTTAAAAGAAAACTGTTTCTATGATCTCAATGAATTTATGACATATCGCGGGGAAACTAATTAATATTGATAAATTGGATATGTATAAAATTATTAAAGGTGACATTATTATACTAATTAAGCTCTAGGATTGATATATCTTGATATGGTACATTATTATTATTGCTTAAAAATTAAATTTTTAATAAATGTTTGCACACCATAGTGTAATGGTAGAATGTTTAAGGACCACTAGAATTTAAGATCATACTTGTAAAAGTACAACTACGTTCTGGCAAATAAATAAATTTGAATTTGAATTTGAAAAGTATGACTGAAGACTCGAAAAAGTTTTTTATGCATACATATTGTCACGCTTGTTTCTTATGGGGGAAGGCAGAGACTATAGATTTCCACTTGCTTCGATCCTGGCACACTACGTTCACTTCATCTACATTCATTAATCTCTTCATGCATGACCGTCGGTTTAAGGTGCTCGAAACCTAGACTTTTTTCAAGAACATCCGCAATTAGGAATATGCATGAAGTTTAAATTTGCCTAATATATTTTTTTCCGGAATCTTAAACATACTTAAAGTATTATTGTAACAATATTTTGTTACATAATTGTTATTTATTTGTATAAAATAATAATTAAAAAGTGCTAATTATGCGAGCGAAATTCAAATTTACAAAACGCGCTGTCATTGGTCGAACGAAATGAAACGTCACGGGCCACGACATTGAATATAATCACATAGTCGAAAGCTGCTAGAAGATGAATTATCTTGGAAATATATTTTAATTTGTGTGTCTTGAGCGATTTTCGTCAGTTGTGAGACTATATACGATGACCGAAAGAAGAAAAAAATACTTTATCGGGAGTAGTTCTGATAGTATTTTTGCATTTTGTTACTATGCAATATCGATAGAAAGGTTTTTAGCTTCTTCCATGGTAAAATCTTTAAGAATTAACCAAAACACCGGTAATAAACAAACACTTCGTGCGATGATCGCGGCCCATGACGTCATCTGAAGCGCGCGAAAAATGGCGACGATTAAACAGCTCAATTTTGGATACGTATGTTGAATAATATTTTTAAAAAAAATTTGAACATTCCCGTGAATAATTATATCTTCTATTGTGTTGTATAGAATTAATAAAAAAATATAAAAAACGCATGCATGTTCCTAATTTGGTTGTGGTACGTTCGCCGAGGTCTCCCCTTCCAACTCGACCATCCGTAAAAGTTTTTTATATGCAATATAATTACATTTATGTGCAATAAATTTAAATACTCGCAAAACTTGTAATTACTCTGTACTTTCATAAAAATATCTAGTCTAACATAAAACAATTCCACTTACTTTCCTCTTGCTTCATCCAGATACAGTTCAGCGGTCCTTCTGTCTCTAGGGTTCCTCTCGGTCATGGAGTGCAGTAGAGTCTTGAGCTGAGGTTCATCGGTGGTCAACGTCATAGTGGAGGGTCGGTCTTCGCCGTTCCGATAGGCTAGTAGGCCGGGCAGATCTAAGGCTGGAGTTCCATCATTCCAGAGCTCAAGAAGAGCGCAACTGCAGAAGCGATGAAGGTTGAAAAGGAAGGAAAACCAATCCATTTGAACAAGACATACCACCTTGCATTTTCCTTAAAGGTTAACGCAGACATGTGCTTATACAGGGTGGAAGGGACCGACGAAAAAACCGACAAAAAATATCAACGCAAGGGTGCCAGAATCATGTACTGAATTCGTGGTAAGCGGATGTGCGTCGATGTCCCTTCCACCCTGTATAGACCCAGAATTTGCCAATATCAAGGTCCGGGCATAATCCCAAACTCCGAGCGGCTACTGACAATTTCATATGAACCAAAACCTTTAGCATCGCTGTCGACCTTACGATCATTTGACTAATAAGGTAGTTGAAATTAACTATCTGAAAACGAAAACAGCTATTTAAGATTTCACTCACCCAGCTGAGAAAATGTCCATGCTAGGCACAAGTTCGCCAACTTTACAGGGGGATTCACTTAGTAAGAGACCACCCATTTTATCATCATCCTGTAATATAAATTAGATTGTCCAAATTACCCACTCTATCTTGTTTAAACTACGATAGCTGCTGAGTGCTGATAGACTGCAACTTGCCAAAGTTTATTGATACATTTAATTGGAGGACTACATTAATTTATTTATTTTACTTTAATTAAAACGGTACAAACCAATTACAATAATTAAAGGAAACAATACAATATAATAATAATAATAATCATACATCTCGCTCACAAAAACTCAAACACTCCAACAATATGTCCTGCCATCCATCCGCAAACAAGTCACACTGTGGATTGACCTTCAGGAGAGCATTGAGTCCGGTTAGGGTGCGCGGTATGGGGGAGTTGACGCGGGCCACGGTACGACATGATGGCACAGCGAACAGCGTATGCCTTCGATTGCATCGAAAATTGTTAGGGGTATAAAATAGTACATATTATGATGGTCACAATTTTACAATGTCCGATTGTTCTCATCGAAGTAGTGAAAGTATTTGAGCTATACCTAATTCAAGGTTCAATCTTTATAAATATTTTTATTGAGGCTTCATTGAATTTAAAGATAATGACTTGAAACGGCACGACCAACTGCTATTTTTGTGTTGTGTCTGGAATTGTCGAGACAAGATTGTATAAAAGAATTTATTTTCAAAATCTCTTGGAAACGTTCTAAATTTGGAATTTGGTATTTTAGTATGAAAATCCCTATAGATAAAGATGAAATTTACCCGAATGATGCCAGTCACGAACAGTTAGTAAGATATAAAAAAAACAAATTAATACGAAGATTTGAAGTGCTCAAAAATATAGTTCGAGGATCCTTTTAAATACATGCATACATACAGGCGAAGCTAATAAAAACGTGTTAAGAATAATGGAGTACAAGTCCCCAATTACAAAATTATTAAATGTAAATTTCTTAAACAATTTAGTCTTACTGCAGGCCTATTATGCGGATCAGGGGCCCTCACAAATCTCTCTGGGGCAACATAGCATAGTCTTCTGCGAGAGGTGTCGAAGAAGTAGCTGAAGTCTGCCGGATTATCATCAGGTAAGAAGGTTGGCTTGAACGAGGCTATGTCTGTGAGGAGCACCCACAGCCAAGATGTCACCATTATATTTTCTAGCTAGAAAATGAAACAGTTGATTATTATGTGGATATTTTGTGTGTACACATGGCTACAGCTCAAGTTATTCAATTCCAGTATAAGCTGATCTCGCATTGTATAGACTTCCCATACAATAAGAGGCCAGCATAAACTGTACAGCTTGATGTGTAGCCGTGCGTACAGACTGTCAATGACAATAACACAAAGCTTGGGTCCCAAATATGTTGTGTCAAAATCTTCATTGAATGACCTCAGTATTATTGATTTCTGACAGTTTTTTCTACCAGAACTTCTCATGTCATTAAGTGCTATACTATTGTAATAGCAGACTTGGCCCCCTAAAAGGTGTTTCAGGTACAGTCGCCAGCACATAGAGTTATACAAAACTGTCAATTTCTCCAAATTAT
The DNA here is from genome assembly GCA_958496365.1 of Subacronicta megacephala. Taxonomy (NCBI): domain Eukaryota; kingdom Metazoa; phylum Arthropoda; class Insecta; order Lepidoptera; family Noctuidae; genus Subacronicta; species Subacronicta megacephala. The sequence continues at coordinate 5,940,581 of OY292536.1, forward strand.
TTACCTAAAACTTTAATATGTTCAAAATTAAGTTCAAAATCAACTGAGAAAATTTGACATTTTGTGGTATCATCTGTTAGAAGAAGCCAAAAATATTCATCAACCCTTACTAAATTACCAATTAAGTTTTACTGAGGATATGCTATTTGTAATTTCCAAAAGTTGTAGTTAAGATATCTCCTGCTTTCTAATCTCAACCAAGTTCACTTCTTGGAGAAGGAATTTGATCATATTCTTTATGCCTGCAATGCCATATATGACACCTTAACCCTCATGTAATAATTAACCCTTTTTTTTGTTTATGATTCAAAATGCCGAAAGGGCCGGCTTTAGTGGCATAGATATGTTTTACCAACTACTAACTTTGATATCACCATGGCAGATCCCCAGTTTGTGCATGCGATGCAAAGCGTACAACACTTGGAAGGTGATCCATTTCTTCTCCAATGTTGTTAGGAATGGGCGCGTTGACATGCGGTCGTACACACTACATTTGCAGTATTCCCGCATAAGAAGCCCTGCTTTATCCGTCAGCTGAAAAGGAAATAACTTAGTGTTAGTTTTCAGCTACTCCTCTCTCTCTAGGGTCGGTCCCTCATGTCTGAGGATCGTGGTCAGCATCAGGGTTGCATCTGGAGCGTATGATCTGCCTCCACCGGTTTCTGTCCAGCCCGTCTCGCATAGCCGTATAGAATTTGGAGGCCGACGAGTCTTTCACTTGATCAGTCCATGTTGTTGGTGAACGACCGCGCGGTCTTTTGCCTTTGGTTTTCCCAACCACAATCAGTTTTTCCAAACGTCGCCACTGCGCGCGCATTGTGTTTCGGCTACTTAATGAAATAATAAAGCAAATGTAACAATGACAACACAACATGCTAGGAGACTAATTATTATTTTTAAGACCCCATGAACATATTTACTATAACAAATAATATAATTAAGTTACAAGCATTTTAATTTTATGCTTGATAGAGAACAAGTTGTGAATTCAAGACATATGCATAATAAAAATTCTATACCTCCTTGTTTTGTAAAAAAGGGGCAAATGGGTTAAATTATCCCCTCTCAATCCCTGCCAAAAAATTTAAACACTTAAATCTTAGAAGTTTGTCAGTCAATTTAAATAATTTTCAAAATATTTGTATAGCAATATGTAATATAGTTAATTTTGTGAAGGAAATATTCTTTTATTTATAAATTTCACGTGTTTTTATGTATGTAGGGACTGTTGATATTATATTATAAGTGTGTAATTGTTTAAGGAAGTTTACTAAATATTTTCAAATAAGTTTAATACTAACTATAACTCTTTGGAAAGGCAAACAATTGAAGGTTGATGCCAGCTGTTCTTTTATCTTCAGTATCCTCTCCTTATGCTCAGCTAGTGGCAGTGATGGGTCATGGACCGCAAAGACCTTCACCACTACCAGACCCTCACGGGACCGGGCTCGGGCTACCTTCAGGAACCTTGTTGAACCAAGGCTGAAAATATAATATAAGTGTTTAATCCATCTTACCATTAAAATCAAATTACATCAAACACTAATTTATTTCAATAAACAGGATGATGTAATAGCAAATCTGTCTGTCTGTCTGTTAGTTTGACTAACAACTGTTCGGGTAGTGAATCCGTAAGCATAATGCAACTCTGACCCATTACAGACCCTACATTTTAGCATGAAGTAGGTATGTTATAAATATATGAAAAAATTACTATGTAGGTAGAATCTGTAACATTTTCAAAAAATTGGTAATTTGTATTAAAAAAATTGGTCAGACGTGGATTAACTGCAATAAAAGTGTAATCAAAATACTATTCAACTGATAACAAGTAACACATACACAGTTTTATTGAATCTTACCTCTGATCAAATGATAGGTCTACATGGTCACTAAGGTAGTGTTCTACAGGATATATCTGCGATGGCGCAACACCTACAAGCTGATTCCCCATTGTGTAATATAATAAAGTACAAAAAATTGCGTTCAACACATTCTCCTCAAGAGAAACTTGCTTATTTTCAAGTTAGTGACTTGAATATTACTGTACAAGGGAGAAACAAACTTAATTTTGATCTGTCGTTAACCTAGTTAATATCTATGATGTACTAGAAATATTTAAATGGTAAAAATGAGCACGTATTTTATTCAAAACAAAGCAAAATTTGCAATTTCAGATTTTAGACGAATGGCTGACAGCTGAGTACATTGACTGACATGAGTGACATTGACACATGACACGACAAGCGAAAGTATTAATTTTTAAAAGTGCGTTCCGATGTAATATAACTAAGGGAGGATATTTTCTTTTCTTGCTCCTTATACAGCAAATCTCTCGACCTCTATCGAAAAATTCCCAAGTGTAACATTCCTCTCCCAACCAATTTTCATTCCCTTATCTCCCACTTCTCTCCTAAATTATTAAATATTTTGGCTACATTTATAAATGAAAACGATCTTAAATTTTAACTGCTAAGAGCTAAGACTAACATCTACCACGAAGTCAAAAGCTCGACGGTGGTCTTAGGCTAATGATGATGATGAACTATTATTATTTTATTCTAATCTCCGGGAAGTAAGCAATCAAAAAAATAATTTTATGATAGAATATTGTTTTGAATCTGTCAAAAATCATAGAGTAAAATGACAACACAACTCATCAAAATCACTGTCACTTCAGCTCTATGGTTTCTCTTTCCTTCAACAAACAAGCATTCCACCCATTTTTATTGAATTTAATATCGTTTGCTTTTGTATTTTTATGAAATGTCTTCTAAAAGTGAAAAAGATCGAGCCAAACAGATTCAGGATAGATGCCAGAACATATTGATGCAGATGTTGAAGGATGAAGACAACAAATATTGTGTAGATTGCGACGCTAAAGGTACGCGGATTTTTTCTTTTTTTGAATAATCATTTTTCTGTCTCTCTTTGAATAAAGCTTAAGTTATATTTTCAAAATGGTTTTTGAGTGTTTCTTCATGACTTGCGTAAACTCTATGAATGTAATCAGGGTCCTTGAACTCATTTTCATCAACATCAAAATTATTCAAATGACAAGTTATCTCGAAATAGTGGCTTGCAATCACTCCGGATTTTCATCGTTTCATAGCCTTATTTTCGTAGTATTTGTAATGATGATTAAGTCATGAAATAGGTGGTGAATCTGACTAAGCTTCTGCATCAGTTCTGCAAGCTTCAATGCATTGCTTGCTTAATAAATTCAGTACATTGCACAATATTAGGCTATTACGTATAAACAGCAGGTGCAATTATGAAATTTATTACAGATGTGAGAAACAAATTTGTTTTCCATGTATGTATGACAAGCTATGATGAATATCTTGGTTGTAATATTCTATTGCTCTATGTATCCATTGATGTTGGTCATTCTTAGTAAAAAATAATATGTCTATTTATTTATTACTCATTCATAATAACTAAATCCATGAACTTGGGGATAATGAGAATCTAGAATACAAGATCCAAAAAATAGTCAGAATAAGGTAAGTATTTAAACAAATGTCCTTTCATTACCATTGGAGAATATTTGAGTATAGTAAGTTTTTCAAAATATGGACAATGTCTGAACAAGTAATAAAATTTCAATCACTCAAAAAAGGTCTCTTTGTGTTAGCAAATAAAAACTAAAATAAATAATTAGATAACATTATAGATAATATCATAAAATCCTTTTATTGCTTTACTGTATCTACACACAAAACAAATAGATGTTTATATCTTAAAACACTTGACAACTGTTGGTGTAAATTATTTTTCATAAACACAAACTGCCACTGCTGAGCATGGGTCTCCTCTCATAATGTAAGGAATTCATTTACTGATGCACATAGTGGCCTCATGAGGACAAAACAATAGATTTTGCACTGTGTCTACAAAATGGCGCTTGACAGGCTAAGCTATAGTCCATCATGGTAGCCAACTGCGGGTAGGAGTTTTTGCCTAACCTTGCAGGAAAGTCATGTGAAGGTATGAATGTATAAAATGCATAATTATATTTGGTGTTTCTAAAGACCCTACAGACATGAATTTTAACAGGAAGGTTCAGGCAATAAGCAAAAAAGGATTTCAGGTGTACATTTGCTAAATATAATTTATTTTTGTAGTGTTGTTTTATTGTATAACATTTGCATATCTTTTTCATTAATCCTATAGAGTTAAACAATGCCTCATGAAAACATATTTTCAATCTGACTCACTCACATTTTGTTTAATTCTGTTGTTGAAACTTGCAACAGTGCCTACATATTCATACTTATTATTTATATCTATATTATATAGAAATCAATTATAATTACATAATTTATTTACCTCATGACATCCTTTAAAAAGATTAAGCTACTTTTTAAGGTTCTAGGTTTATTATTTACTTAATATTACTTTTTATTTATTTGGAGCCATAACCACAAGGCATAGCCACAGTAAATAGTAATAATGCTCCAATCAGGATCAAGCATTGACAAGACTAAGTGGATTACTTAAGGCAGTCAGGCTAGTGCTTAACTAATGTTGAGTCTAAACATCTTTATAGATTTCAGAGGTGTAAATTTGTGCCGAAATTTTGCGCCATAGGTCAACCATCCCATTCATTGCCTTCTAGAATCTGGTGACTGAAAATAGGGAGTAAGATACAACCCTTGTTCCTAGACGAACCTTAGAATCAAAGATAAATCATCCAACCACAATTCTACATTTGATTATGTGTTTATATAATTATGTTTATATTTGCATTAAAAATAAGATCTATTACAATCATATATTATGATTGAGCCATTGTGAATGACATTATATTAGCTTACAATCACATGATAATGATAATACAGGAAACAATTGGCCAGTAAACAATTACCTAGTTGTCAATTGAATAAAGTATGACAGGTACCTGAACAAATAAACCTTTTTGATAGTAAAATAATAGTTTAAAAACTAAAATCTAATCATGCAAAAAATTAAAATAAGCAATAATAATAAGATGTTTTTTTTAAAGAATCAATAGTTTCGAATGTATGTGGGAACATCCATCTGAACATACATTCAAAGACTCAAATACCCTTCTTCAGTGCTAAAAAAATCACAGTTTCCTTCAAATCTAAGAAGATTGGTCAGACAGTTGCATGCAGTGTAGTAGTAACTTTTTTCAGGGATATTCACTGAAGCATGCCAACTATTTCTGTTTTATTAACAATGTAATTAAATTACCTTGAATTACTGTTTGAAGACTGCAGACAATAATGAAAATATAAAATTATTCATCTGATACAGTTTCATACAGTTTCTTGGCTCAGGTACATAATACAAAAGAGAAGATCCGGTAAGGTTAACCATTATACCCTAGGTACCATGGTATTGTCTATAATATTTTAACTCTACGACAAAGCGCAATTTTTCGTGCGGATGGGAAAGGGTCCATGCGTTTAGGGAGCAGCCTAATGTGTTTTTTTTTCTTAAAGGCATACCTACCTTTTAGGGCTTTTTTCCGGGGGACAAAATTACACTAAAAATGACAAAAAAAAATGTCCAGTCTATCCTTATCTTTCTGCTTTTAATGTCAAATGTTGTACATTATTATAATCTAGCAATAGAATTTATATTTTTATCGCATACTATTTCGATATGTTATCTTTGAGTAACAATGCAGATGGTTTACAATTTAGTTAGTAATTATCAATTCGAAAGTAAAAAATAGAGTGACACTTTTACTAGTTATTTTTTTAAATTAGGTACGTGGTGCTGGTATTTACTACGCTATGATCTAGCAGAAGAAAAACCGAAATAAAAGTTTATGATCTCTTATAAAGTCCAGACAATTTGAAGACACTTTGAGTTGACATGTTCCAAACCCAACAGAGGCGCACGCGCATCAATCCTTGAGTAGTTTGACCGCTTTGACAATATATATGCATATGGGTCGGTGCCGCGCTTGAGGTCCTGGTTCGATCCCCAGGTCGAGCAAAGTGGTATTGGGTTTTTCTATGAAATTCTAAGGAGCATTTCATAGTCTGGATATAAGACCGGTTAGTGGCAATAGGCCCGCCCCCTATTACATGGGGCCTAAACATACCGGCGAAATGTGTGGTGTACATTAGTACACCTCTGCCTTATCCTTCGGGGAATACAAGCTTGATGGTATGTTTATGGGTTGATGATTGTGTTAACAAGAGTAGATGAACTGTTTGATTCCTACTGTTAGGAAATCTACTCTCTCTACTCTATTTCATGACCAATCCATCTAATTAGCCATAATTAAAGCGCGTTAAAAATGTCCACAACTGTAACCTAGCAATAATTATAAACACGGACAGAAGGAAGTATGCAATTGAGTTTCCTGTTTATAAAATTATTACTATTTGTGGCACGGCTTCTGGTTATTAGCGCATCATTCTAATGGAATTGAATCATTTTATATAGTAGACATTGAGCGTCTCAAAGAACCCTAGATAGTAAATAATAAATGTCTTTTAAAGATATTTAAATTTTTCGTAATGCATCACCTTAGTGGTTTTTTAGCTTCTGCACATGACTTGGTTTGCTTGGAATTCAGAATTGTGTCCAACTTGGATATAAATAAAGTAGGTATGCTATGTCCAGGTTCTAACTATCGGTGTGCAAATTTTCATCCAATCCATTCAGCCGTTTTTGCATGTTTGAGTAGCAAACATACAAACTTTCAGATTTATAAGTTGGATCATAGTTATTATGACAGATTTTTTTAGAGACCCTCCAAATCCTTAAGACGTCTTCTGATAACAAGATGTCATGGTACAATTATGTGTGTATTAATCAGAAGAGTAGGAAGGTGTTGTATGAAGCAAGAATGCGAATTGTCACCTAAGGCACGACGTTATTGGTCACGCGTCGACCAAGACATGGTTTCTTGATATATAAGTACTGTGGAGTACAGAGATTTACTAGGGGGGTTTTATTTAATAAAAAGCGCAATAAGGGAAAATACGATTTGTATTTACTCAATCAAGCGATTGTCTGAGAAACATCTTTTTGTGTATAGACATATTTTTAAATTCAAAATTATTTAACTTACTTGTTACCCAAATACTAACCAGCCACTGCGTGTGTGATAAAAACTTAAGTCTTGCACGGAACTCTTACAGTTCTAAAGTGGTGTAATTTTAATGATCATCATAGCAAATATTTGGTTGCAGGTCCCCGCTGGGCGTCATGGAACCTGGGCATATTCCTGTGCATCAGATGCGCGGGCATCCACCGCAACCTCGGCGTCCACATCTCGAAGGTCAAGAGTGTCAACCTCGACTCCTGGACACCTGAACAAGTCGTTAGTTAACTTGTTATTTATATATTTTAGTCTGTTACACTTTGCAACATATAAGGCCGTAACTACCACCGTATTACCCCTATCAATTCTATATCTATGTTCATTTATATAGTCGTATCGTAGACTACAGAAATTGATCGTGCACCTACTTGCGTCTAGTTCTATGAAACTGGACGGAAAATGAATAGACCCTACGACAAGGAATCCTAGTGTGGTGTCTAGGGCTTAACCTGCTTACTGTCCCTGTATTATTTTTTAATTAAGATATTAATTATGGGACTCTCCCTTTGAAACCTTTGGAGATACTGGTCTAGCTTTTTGTTCATACATTTCATACTGTTCAAAATCGCATGCATTTATGGATAAGTGGCCAGCGTCGAAAATATTGCCGCAGCCGCCCGGCCGCCTAATGCGTATGCACACTGAAAAACTCCAAAAAAGTCTATACACAGCCCATCTTGAACGAACTACGCCTAGTGTTGCAAAAAACTCGAGTCTTCGAGTCCTATGTAAACGGACTCGGATGATGAATTACAAGACTCGACTCATTACAACAGGACTCCAAGACTAGAGAACTAAGTTCTCTACGAGCCCTTGTATGTGACATGAGAGCTCGAGTCTCTTTGTGCGCTCGAGTCCTTTTTATGTGGCGAGTCGTACTTAAGTTCTTTTCGTGTATGAGTCTAGCAATTAAATTGTTACATTTACAAGGCGGGGGGAAAGGCTCAGATAAAAAATAACAGTATTGATTAGGGATATTTTTGTTTTGATTCCGTAAAATAATTAATACACGCAGGAAAACCACTATTCTAGGTAATACGATATAAATATAGTTTATAGCGAACGATCAAATGCAATATGCTAACTGGTAAACACGTTTACTCAATTATCTAAAATATTAACAACTTAGAGGGTAGTATCTCAAAATATAAAGCCAGTTTACCTTCACATCTCTATTTTCATAGAAGTGAGTTTTAGCTGATTTGTAATGATTTTTTAGTGCAGAATTATATAACCACTTATATAAACTTATCACCTATTCGAGTCTTTTCGAATGATAAGTTTCAAGTCTCATCTTCATGCTTCGAGTTTTTCTTAAAGACTCGAGTCCTTTTGTAAGACACAAGTAGTTGTTAAATGACTCGAACTCGGCTTGACTCTAGACTCCGAACCGTTTTAGCACACCGAGTCTTGCTTATTTGAGTCGAGTCTTTAAAATTACGACTCGACGACTCGAGTTTTTTGCAACCGCGACTACGCCTTGTTAGATTTTTCGTATAAACTAAGGTTTTCTTTTTTTTCATATATTTCAACCAGTGAATAACGTGTTAAAAACCGAGGGTTGAAATTATAACAATTTAATAGTGGTCTCCATCGAAGCAATCACTCTAGTAATATCCTACTAATATCACAATTTTATGTACGGTCGCCAGCACATCAAGTTAGTTGATTTTGAACTTAATCATCAACGTTTTAAGGTGTAAACTGTACCACCACGCGTGGTGTTCCAGTATTCCCATGAGCGGTCATCGACAGCAGTGATTAGTATTAAAACATTAGGCTTTTAGTGATGTTATCGTGTGATGTAAAATGAGTCAAGCGCTTATTATTGTAGATTGCGTGACTTATGCCGATAGGGTCCTTAGCAATACACGTCAATGTACGAATCGTGCCAGCCGTTAAATTAAGTAGGTTTCTGTAGACGCTATTTCTTATAGTAGCACTTCGTTCAGCTTTGATATTATCGTTTCGTCGCCTCGATAGGTGATTAATATAATTTGATAATTATTGTTGCTGTTAACTATACTCCATTTGGTTAGGTACTTAACTAAAGGTAAACAAATCATAAAAAAGGTTCTTTTATAGGGCATTTTTCATCTTGAAACAAAACGTAACCAAAATAAATTATTTAATCATTCAAAATAATTTTCCTTTACTATACTAGCATATTTTACTACTTTGCTTAATATTAAATGGTAATTATAAATTCTTAAGCTTGCGACCAATAAATAAATCAAATCTGATAATTATGTCATAAAGTATTGCAATGTGCCTACTAGAAAGAATCTAAAAAGACAGGAAATCAAAACCTTTTTCTACATAATAGACTTTTGATAACTCGAAAAAATTAAGAAGTAGTAGCGCGAGGAAGCGCGGCAAAATAATTAACCGATATTATACTTAGTCGGGTAACCAGACGCCATTCGTAACAGTGTTGTACTTTCGTTCGTTTTTGTGTTTCTTTTGCCGTAAATTGTATTATTTAGTTATAGTTTTGTTTGTTCGTTGTTTTTATTGATTGTTAGATGTGCTGTTATTAATTTCACTCCCAATTCATAAGATACCATTGTAATAAAGGTTGAAGAGGCCTGAACGCCGCCATTTTTATTGTTTACCTTTAGTTAAGTACCTAACCAAATGGAGTATAAGTGTCCCTCTTCCTAATTTTTTCGTCACTGATAAAGCAAAAATTTAAAATATTTGCTATTTTTTTAACAGAAAACTGGTCCAATCCAACTAACAGCTGATTTCTATAACAAACTATCAAGAGATTTGCTTACTAGAGCTATACTCCATTTGGTTAGGTACTTAACTAAAGGTAAACAATAAAAATGGCGGCGTTCAGGGCTCTTCAACCTTTATTACAATGGTATCTTATGAATTGGGAGTGAAATTAATAACAACACATCTAACAATCAATAAAAACAACGAACAAACAAAACTATAACTAAATAATACAATTTACGGCAAAAGAAACACAAAAACGAACGAAAGTACAAACTGTTACGAATGGCGTCTGGTTACCCGACTAAGTATAATATCGGTTAATTATTTTGCCGCGCTTCCTCGCGCTACTACTTCTGAATTTTTTCGAGTTATGAAAAGTCTATTATGTAGAAAAAGGTTTTGATTTCCTGTCTTTTTAGATTCTTTCTAGTAGGCACATTGCAATACTTTATGACATAATTATCAGATTTGATTTATTTATTGGTCGGAAGCTTAAGAATTTATAATTACCATTTAATATTAAACAAAGTAGTAAAATATGCAAGTATAGTAAAGGAAAATTATTTTGAATGATTAAATAATTTATTTTAGTTACGTTTTGTTTCAAGATAAAAATGGCCCTATAAAAGAACCTTTTTTATGATTTGTTTACCTTTAGTTAAGTACCTAACCAAATGGAGTATAGGTTTTTGACATAAGGCCTGGAAAGTACAAGTAATCTCAAAATACAATTTCTAGTAAGCAAAGCTTTCTACTGACTAATTTCTGAAAGGAATTGACCGTAGGACTCATTATAACTAGTAAGTTGAGGTGTAATCAATAAGAAAAGTGTTATAAATCAATCAAGTAAAGTTTAATGCATAATTTTCGGCTTTTAAATAATTTTATGACGTACTTCTTTAGCACTCTAAACTTATTTCAGAAATAAAAAATACGGCATTTCGTTGAGCATATTATCAGTTACCCCGCCACTGTCTTCTTCGCTGCCTTTCTTACACCCCCACCCCTTCCCCTTTTTCTGTTATAAAACTTATATTCACAAACATAGAGTATCTGAACCCACTGTAATCTTTGTTCTCATAATTCCAGGTATCCCTCCAACAAATGGGCAACTCGCGCGCCCGCGCAGTATACGAGGCGAACTTACCCGATTCCTTCCGAAGGCCGCAGAACGACTCCTCACTAGAAGCCTTCATCAGAGCCAAGTATGAGCAGAAGAAGTACATCGCTAAAGAGTGGGTACCGCCTGCACTGCCTAAAGTTAACTGGTAAGTTGATATTATACTAGCTTTCCGCCCACGGCTTCGCCCACGTGTTTTCTCGAGTTTTCTGTACTAAAATAATGTATGTATTATACATATAAACCTTCCTGTTGAATGACTCTATCTATATTAAAAAAAATCCCATCAAAATCCGTTGCGTAGTTTGAAAGATCTAAGCATACATAGGGACAGACAGACAGCGGGAAGCGACTTTGTTTTATACTACATATGTAGTGATTTTGGCATTACATTATGCTAAATATCGCCAAAGATATGAACTTGCTGATTTCACCTTAAGATGTAGAATGTGGAAGAGAAATTCGATATCACAGGCAGTGGTCTCGGTAGCTTAGTGGCTAAACCGTTTGGTGTATTTACCCGGAGGGACGCAAGTTCCACTCCTGCGTGCTTTTGCTAAGTAGAAATTATTGTGGTTGTATATAAATATACTTTTATTTAACCCTTTGAGGAATACAGGCGTGATAGGATGGTATGTTAAGCAACAAATAAGGATCTTTTTTCTTAAGAAGTTTACAGATGTGTAATATTTGCCGTTTATGTTAAAACTCAAGCTCTTTGTCTTTTCAGGGACAAAGAGATCGATGAAGAAATAGAAAGGCAGAAACGGAAAAAGAAATCCACAACATCAGGGCTAGGCCCTCTGCCAGCACCCACTACCAGTGATAAGAAATACAATGTAAGTCATTATAGTAATTTATAAAGTTATTTAATGTAATATTTGACGTTTTCATTAACACTCGACGTATATGGAATTTTGATAGATCAGCCATATTAAAACTCAACATTAGGAAGATTCAATTAGCATCTCAATGATATGCCAAGTATTAGATGAAATACTGAGAATCGGTGACAAAGTCTCCATACAACTCTATTCCTGCTGGATTTAGGGTATACCGAAATTGTTCAACCAATTCATAGATTTAACAAAAATGTATGTTCCATATAGAGGTTTATAACACTGAAATTTTGTGCTAAGTATGCCTCTGTTCACATTCGTAGTACGTGTACAAACCACTTGAGTGATACCAGTTAATAAAACGTATATTTTATTGTTTTTAGGAATCGATAAACAATCACTTCGTTCAAGATTCCTTGTGGTCAAATACAATTTGTTGTATGTAACTCTGTTCATTAATTTAATAAACACAAAAAACTTATGTTAATCAAAATTATTAAAATTTCAGAAGTCTGACGTCATTCCCAGCATTCCAAAACCAAAATCGTCAGTAAGTCCAAAACTAGGCAGGTCTACTCCACCGACAGCCCAGCCGGACCTCAGCAAGACTTCCAACGGCTCCGCAGACCTTCTAGGCCTAGATACGAGTACGAAACCAGACCCAAAACCGGCCAACGACGATATATTCTCCAGTTTCTTCTCAGCACCTCAGGAAAAACCAGCAGAAGTGAAACCCGAAGACCTTAAACCAGACCTTAAGACTGAAGAGGAGAACTTCTTTAAACAGGCCGCGCCCACGGAGAAGGAAAAGTCAAAATTAACAAAGGACAGTATATTAGCCTTGTACAGTCAAACGCCTTCAACTAATTTAGTGAACCAATTCAATCCGGTGCAACCTGTTCAGCCAGTGCAGCAGACATACCCTCCCTTTGGCAACGTCTACCAACAGAACTTCACCAGCATGCCCACACAAAACGGTATGCCATTCAACCAGTTCCCAATTAACAACCAGTTCCAGCAACCATTCGGAGGACAGGTACAGCAACCGTTGCAGAGTCAGCCGTTCCAAAGCAATCAATTCTTCAACCAGCCGCAACAGCCGCTGTCGCAACAGTTCAACAGTTTGAACTTAGGACAAAGTTTTCCTAACGCGTTCGCGCAACCGAACGCGAACGTTGCTAGCAACACAACATGGCAGTAAGAATGTTGCAATGTTTAGACTTTTTTTTATTTACCGCAGATGTATTTGAGGGTAGATGGTTAATTTGTTGATGTAGTGATGTTTAATTTAACAGTAACTAGGGTTTTTTTTTATATGGGACGTAAAATATCCACCAGTAAGACATACATACTTTGCCAAGTTGCAATTGACCAGCGAGATGGAGCATCATGAAACCCATGAGGCTGATCTGTCGGACAGAAATAGGTTTATGTTGAAGAGCCTCATTAATATGCTGATCTTCTAGCTTATGAGAAGCCCATAAGACGGCCATACTTTAAATTATAGACGTGAGTCAATCCATAAATGTGCCTTTTTAATTCCAATGATATGTTCAAAAACAGTATTTTTTAATCCCGTTTCAGTACTTCGATGCCATAAATAGTTTTGATGCCATAGTAAAGTATTACCTAAAGTTATTCTTAATTTTTCCTGTTTTTGAACATCTGCAACATATTGTGTATAAAAAGGGGCTGTACATCTTCGCTTCTTGGTACTGAAAGGTATTTAAAGCAGTATTCTCTTCATATAATATCTCATCCATTACCTAGCAATGATTCTATTGCCCTTCGAAATCGATAAAATAATTAGGGACAGTTTCACCACTAAGCTAAGCTAAATAAGCTTCGGTAAAATTATCTGCCAAATATCATCATTTAATTCAGTCAGTTTGCTTGTCTGTCGGTCTCAAGGTTTATTAACCCTGGTTTGGACCAGTCGTTAAATTCAAATTCACTTGGTGTGTTACTGTTTTCGGGATCAGTGATGATGTGAAAAAGATGTTTCTTCCCTCCCTCTAACAGCCCGGAGCTGCCAGCGAGCGCAATATAATTATAACCAATAGATTTTCTGATGTGGCTATGTATTTATCTCAACAATATCTAATTACTACCATTAGAATTTCTATTGTGTCTATTGTATCTTATTCATAAATATAAACAGCACTACATAACAAATAATGCCGAATACGTCTGCGTGGAGGTTTCGCGTGTAGATATGCAGTTAATTGGGCGATGGGCGATGGCTCGGTCCGCTTCTTAAGCAGTTGGTTCCTATGTAATAATGCTCAGATAACTTACGTTTTCACGAGGCTTGGGACTTCGGAATGAGTGGGGAACAGTCGGTCTAGTACTTACTAGTGTTAATTACTGAGTTAGTATAGAATTCCTTGAAATTGTGCTTCAATTTGCTGAATTTGAATGTCTGTCTGAAGAAAAACTAATCATCATTATATTTACAGTCTCATAAAAATATAAAACGTTCAATTCCTTTAGCTATTATATGTTTTGTCTTCTTTCCCCTGTCTGAAAATATAACGTGTCAAAACAAGACAAAACACATTATGGTTTTCTAAAAGGCTTATTAAACGTATTATATTTTTATGAATAACACGGTTAGTGCTTAAGGCAGGGGGGCTATAATTGATGGTTGCTTTTGATGAACCATAATATGATTTAAGGACACACCGCTATACACTGGTACAAGTAGGCTTTCCTTCAATACAAAGTGGCCATATTAGACCCCCCTACACTGAGACCAAAGTCTGCTACTTTAAACTGTATCAGGCAGAATGGTAAAAAAATCAACAAACAATACCGAAGTGATTGATTGACTTTTAAACATATTATGCCACAGTAATATAGCAGACTAAGCTCTCGTTTATTTGCCATTACCATGCGGTAAATCGATCGCTGAACCTCACTAAATCGTATCTCAATAGATCTCAAAGCACAATTGTAAGTGTAGTTTAAAATACTTAAAAAGGCCTTAATCACCCCACTGGTTTTGAAGTCATAATGGTCACTGCACACATGTACGCACGACGACGACTCAAGATATACAGTTTGCGTTTTGGAACGACCGTATTCCGTCGTAATAGCGGTGATTTTTTTAGTGCAACTGTATAGCTTGACAATGTGTATACGGACGTATCGCAATATGAGGGCTACTATAGCAATGGGTGTGATTTCGAAAAAAAAATATTGTACTGTCAGCATCATAGAACTGTACTACACAAGGTTTTTAAAAAAACATACAAACACTTGAAGCTGATAATGGTAGGTACTGTCTAAAAATTGGGTTGCCGTAGGCCATTCGTAAGCAACTGGTTACACGGAAAGCTAATTATTTAGGTCTAGGACCTACTGCGTGGTAGTTTCTACCCATAGGTAAGCTTCATAGGCGAGCTAAAGTAACTGGGAAGCCTGCCCGGGCAGTGGGCAGGTAGCCTATTTCTATGATTGTACCTTTCTGTTTAAATAAAAGAAGACGGGCATGCGTGCATAGACCACGTTATTTCAAGTTTTGTTCAAGCATTATGGCTGACTAGTAGTAAAATTATTAAAGCTTATTTTTAGGTTGTGTGGGGGAACGCGCTATTTAAGTCATAGAGCATCCCTCTCTAAAAAACTAAAAATAATCGATAAAGCGTTGTGGTTCAGCCTCTTGTGGGCGGAGTTAGTGCACAATGTAAATTATACTAACTAATGTTTAACGTTCAATAAGTTTTTAGTATTATAAGTAATAGAAAATTAACGTTTTTATGTAAATTATGCCCGTAATGCCTAAACAGAGCTTAAATAACTTTAAACCAAGCTCAATATAGAACTGGAACTGTGCAATTATGTAAATCTGATGATATTTTAATTCATTTTTTTAATTTTCATTGAATAATTTATATTTATATTGTGTACTCTAAAACGTTTACACTTTGATTAAAAATTTAGCACTTTTTAACACTATTTTTAAATATTTATGCACAGAAAATAATTTGTGTTTGTCTAACAATCTTAATTTTAAGTAGATTTTTGTTTTTGCGAAACACAGGCGTCCCACACAAAAAGTATATTTTGAATCAATACAGAGCTACAAAAGAGGTTTTATTTTTATATTTTACTAAATGAAATCATATAAATTATGAGATTGATCCATAATAAATAATAATTATTATCTAAAATGATTTCGGGACGTTTGTAACTCGAAAAATTGGTGCGTGATCATCATATTATATTATTTTTTATTTATATAAGTAGGTATGATAAATTGTTAAATAAATCTGATAATCATTTTCTCTAAATTGTAAAGTTTCTATATTATAACTATTTACAACTTAGGCCATTCCCATATCATGCTTTTAGGCAGTTTTTTGGTGTTACAAGTATTCCATATTTTTTTAATAAACGCGAATATTTAGTTGATGTACGAATATGGGCGAGTTCTGGGGCTCTGATCATCAAAATCACCCCTATTCATTAATTCACCGTAATTCTATGAATTTTGAGAAGTATTCACACTTATTTTGGTCGCAAAAGACTGATTTTTCATGAATCGTTCTTTTGATCAGGGTCATTTAACATCAGTAATAATTTGTCAATTTACCAAGATTTTCATAGATGTTTGCTTTCAGACCCTGGCCCGTATATAAGAGACATAACTTGCAATATTCCAAAGGCTATTTGAGATCCAATAATTTGAGTTAAAAAGCTAACTAGTGCCAACAACAGGTGGTATATCCTCGACCCTATTGGTGTGCTTCGAAAGCACTTATTGTAGAGCGAAGTGCTCGACTACTTAATTTTATGTCTGAGAACTGCTGTAACAATGTTTTAGCTACTTTCGTTATAAAAAACTCAAACGATACCAACGAAGTTTATTATTTACGTGCCCGACATTAGGGAAGCACGTAACTCGATTCTTGTTTTTCGACTCCTGAGTTAGACAATTTCGCGCCAAATAGAGATGCGCAAGTTGCGGGTCGTACTCCGTAGTTTAAAAAAAAAGTGACTTATATACGTGCGAATGCGCAATGTGCGATCAAATGGTGTTGATGACTGAACAAAAAATAGCAATAAATTAATAGGATGATTTATACATCGCTTGCTATTGAGGATTGTATTGACAATACTTTTGTAGATGCCTAATATCTACAAGCAAGTTAAGCGTAGATGGGATGGTCACAGATTAGTAAGTATTGGAATATCAATGTGGACATACTGACAGGTAATCGAAAGTTTGTCATGTCACCAATGAATTAAATTTGTGAAGCATAATATTGTGTCCAACTAGGTATGTTATGTAGGTACTTACTCCATATACTTGTTGCTGGGTGATTGTGGTGTGGCGTTTATAGTTATTATAGTGATGTATAAATCGGCCTATAAATCACAACAAAAAACCTACATAAAACTGATGAACATGATATTTTGATCTCGTGTGTATTAATAAAATTATAGTATGATATGGCAGCGGATTATAAAATTACAATAAATACTGGTGAGTTTTTGAGAAGGAATTATGCGACAAAACAGAAATGGTAATCATAAAATATAAGCTGCCGTCCTTTCCCAAATAATGCACGTTAAAAAAAAACTGCAGCTTTCTTCTTTCCTGCTTATACCGAGCTTCGGGTTTGGTTCTGCTAGTCCATCTCAGAAACTCGCATTGTCTGTAAAAGTATCGATATTGTGAAAGTATGAGTTTAAAATAGTTACAGATTTATCCATAAATGATCTCCATAAGTTTACATCCCTGTCTAGATCCCAGTCTTGCTAGCAAAACTAAACAAATGCGGGTTTCGTTATCAAATTACGAACCTATGCAGTGGATTTTCTGTAGCTATTCGTTTCGTTAAACATATATTATGTGTAGGAGTAATAAAAAATGGAGTGAGAATATTCTATAAAGTTGTGGGTCACAACTTGTGCACAAACATTGCTACCTCCTTTTAGGAATGTACAACGCCAGCAATATTACTTTGGCAGATGTTTCTTTCCCACAATACAGCACTCCATTTGTTATTACTCCGTGTACACAATGTCCTTGTAATGCAGTGGCGATTAATAAGATGTCCGTTCAGTACTGATAGGCTTCATAATTTTCGAACTTCATTAAATCCACGTTTGGTGTATTTAGTTAAAATATAATGTGATTCTTTATTAAGTGAATAATATGTAATATAGTAAAGTAACGGGCCGTTAGTCATATTGGCTGAATGTAGCCCTGATTGAGCCTGTATTTCGTTTACATAAATAAATATAATGCCAATAGAAATATGTTTTATTAAATCCGCCTCACTCCTTGGCTACATGTATCGCGTGTGGCAATCGCTACATAGCCATACCATCACGCCTGTATTGTCCTATGGGTCAAGAGTTCAAGGGGTGTACCAATGTTCACCCACAGTTCGCCGGTGTTTATTAGATCCCCTGTGAATGGAGGCGCGACTACTGCAATGAACTATGAGTAGTGGCGGAGGTGCACCCGGCTACACATCAAGCTATACAAAACCAGTTTACGCTGGCCTCTTGTTGTTTGGGGAGCAAATAAAATGCGAGATCAGGTTAAACTGGATTTGTATAGGTTGACCTGTAGCCGTGTGTACGTCATGCTACGTGACACGCGCAATCTACCGTGCCCTCCGTTTTCACATTATTACCAAATCTAAGAATCGTAAGTTTTCTTTGGAATGTTATGAAAGCGGTCTTGCAAGTAAGTAGATGACGGCAGAGGGGATGTAAACTGCCAGTCACTAGGTACCCACCGCAACAAATCTTAATTTTGCTGCAAACATCACTCTCTGCTGAGGCCCCGCTGAAGGTCAAATTATAAATTCACAAATCACACGAAAGTTGATGGCTTGCGGGTATCCTAAGTACCTCAGACTAATAATCCTGGATTAATAGGATTATTAGTCTGAGCTAAGTACCTACCTACCTAAGTAGAAGTCAGTATCTACCTTTATTATTAAACAGATTATATAGAATTTATTGATCTGATAATTAATTAATTTGTTCAAGGTAGAGCTAGGTAGAGCCATAATTTGTTTTTATTTTTTTACAGCTACTGCTTCTACAAGATTTTTTTTAAGAATTCAGGAATATAAAAACTGCTAGTATATTGGAGAGAACGAAACGTAATCCAAAATTACATTGCGGTTGTTTCTTGTTGCTGACTGAATGCTGCGTAAAACGAAACGCCACTTGATAAAGCTTGGGTCAAACTTTAATATTTTTACAGATTTTTGTAAATTAGATGAGTTTTGTGAAGTGAATCGTCGATAAATCTAGAATCATGGATTGTGGGTAAGTTCGCGTGCTTAAAATTGGATATTTATCAGTTATTTGCTGACTTTTCTTTGTAAACTTGCTTATTGTTTTGGAGTTTTGGCGCCCGCAGCCATATTGTGTCAAACAGCTGTTGTGGGACGACTTCTGTGCGCTCCGTTGTTTTTGTCGTTTTTATTAACAAAAAAATGTGTGTAAACTCGTTACATCGTATGTAACAATGATAATGTAGTGCAAAAAACGTGTTTAATAAATAAAAGTTAAGCATTCGGTTGATCGGGATGTGTTTACGGTAATACGAAATCATTATGGCTTGTGGATTGCAAAACTACGACGAGGGTGATATATCCGCCGAAGAACTAGAGTTCCAATCAAAATGGAGCAGGTTTTCCGACTGGTTGCACTGTATTTGTGTGGTTACGTTCGACTTGGAGCTAGGCCAGGCTATGGAGAGCGTGTATCCTCCAGACGTGAAACTGTCAGATCAAGAAAAGTGTAATATCTGCTATTTGGCTTTCCCCGATTCTAATTCAGGGTGTATGGGAGACACCCAGTTCCACGTCCGTCTGCGTTCGAGGACAGGTCTCACGCGGCAGCAACTCGTGTATAACGAAGACAGTGTGCCAACGTTGCGCGCTGATTCCACGCACTACTGGGGCTTCGTATACTTCAGACAAGTCAAGGACCCCTCCCTACCGCGAGGATACTTCCAGAAAAGTATAATTTTACTCACTAGATTGCCATTCATAAATTTATTCTACAAAGTTATACAATTGATTGCTCCTAAACATTTTGAAGAGGGAGAAAGGAGCTTAGAGGCTGCCTGTCATGATATTAACAGATGGCCTTCACTCGACGCCGGTCAGAATGTTTTGTTACCTGTGCTTGGTACAGTGTTTCAATCATACATTCCTAATCAACAGACCGGAAAGATAACTCGGTCTGATATAGCAAAACAGGTTCATTCTCCGAATGTACC
Source organism: Subacronicta megacephala (assembly GCA_958496365.1). Classification (NCBI taxonomy): domain Eukaryota; kingdom Metazoa; phylum Arthropoda; class Insecta; order Lepidoptera; family Noctuidae; genus Subacronicta; species Subacronicta megacephala. The sequence continues at coordinate 5,960,620 of OY292536.1, forward strand.
TCATATATTAGCATCAATTCAAGATGTGAATGTATTTGATGTACTATCAAGTGTTATTTCACATTTACATTTACTATGGGAATTGGTATTGACTGCAGAACCTATTGTTGTTATGGCTAGTTCACCAACTGAGTGTTCTGCTTTAGTTCAAGCCTTGACATATTTGATACAGCCACTGCCATATTCGGCAGAATATAGACCATATTTTACAATTCATGACAGTGAATTCAAAGAGTTCACTAGAAAACAATTCAACCCGCCTTGTGTAATACTGGGTGTGACCAATCCATTCTTTACGAAAACATTACAACATTGGCCACACACTATTAAGTTGGGTGATGCTACTTCAATTAAAACTAAGTTAAGGAAAGTTGGGAATCTGAAGCTTTTGGACTCAGCTCCTGGAGTATACACCCAATATAAAGCATTTTTAGAAAAAGATAAAACTATCATAAAGAAATTACATAATGGTATAAGAACTGATCGACCATCTGAAGTTCAAACTGCTATGGTCAAGCGGCACCTGCTAGAGCTGACACAAAGTTTTATGATTCCTTTAGAGAGGTACATGGCATCTCTAATGCCTTTACAAAAGAACATATCTCCATTCAGAGCACCTCCTGTTCCAAATCCATTCAACCCTGAAGATTTCTTTGCAACTCTGCAACAGTCAGGGCCACAATTGACTACTGGCATCAAAGGTGATTGGATTGGCTTGTACAGGAACTTCTTCAGGACACCCAATTTCAGTGCATGGTTCCATGAAAGACACAGTGATTTGACAAATAAACTGCATGCATTACAACTTGAAGCTTTAGCTGAAAGTGATTTGAAGAAATGGTCAATTGATAAGAAGGAAGTTGAAATAGTAGATATGGTCTTGAAATTAAGAGAAGTACTAAAGAGTAATCCCCCAGTGGCGGATAATACAAGAACATTATTGGCGCGGCGGTTGGAAGATCTTAACTGTGTACTGCCTGAAGATATGAAGTCTATATTGAATGCGGCCACGTGACAGAAGCATTGCTGCGCCTCAAGCTTGAGAGGATGCAGCGACGACTGCAAAACACAATTCAGGAAACTAAAATATGGTCACCCTGTTGTGTGTATGTGAATACATTTTTATAATCAACATGCAATCGTATCTCATTTAATGGTTGATTGAGAAAACTGCGATGAAAATACGAATTACAATTGATTGCAATATTTTTATAATGCCTTTTACCTTACTAATGTAATGTTTAAATACAGTAAGAAGAGTTCTAACTGAATTTGATGCTTGGTCTGACATAATTGTATAGCAATAGACATTGTCATTCAAAATAATTGAATGGTATAGGAATAATAGCATTTTAAAACAATATTTTGGTTAAGGATGTTGTAATTGTAGCTTGTTTAATAATCTGAATCCATAAGACCATTTTATTGTTTTGAGAATCTGCTTCCATTTAGTACCTACCTACTTTGATATTATTGTTTTATGTTTAAGAAGTAGTTATAGTACTAACAACATTTCCTGCTAAGAATGACTGATTTTGGGTTAATTTTAAGATTTTTATACAGTTGTATAATGATCCAAATTAATAGTGGTGGTGGTGTTTGACTTTAATTAGATCAAACAATTATTTTAAAACAAATTGTCCTTGTTTAAAATATCCTTTAGCGTTTCGTAATTCATTTTCAATGATACTAAATAAGTTTTCCTGTAAACTACATCATTATTTTCTTCAATAATACACATAAATCATTAATTTAAATTCAAGGTATTTGTGACGAAATCATCGTTTACAAACGTATACAATATGGGTTGACATTTTTTTATGTACAATTAAAACGGCCATAATTTTGCATAATAAATTATAACTCCATTTTATACTGAATTAATATCATGTTGAGTATGACTGGTGGATCGTTTGCTCTTTGATAACGATATGATATTATGAAACGACGTCGATTAAAAATAGGTGTTGTAAATATAGTAGGTATAATAATTATATTATGTACTAAATCATTAACATTATCTTGTATCCTATCCAGGGAGAAAAGGTCAAAAGATTTTTTTAAAGATATTATCTAAAATGTGTAATCCAATTTACATTATAGGTACCTATATACGATTATATTATGATTGCTGGGGTAAATAGGAACGAGAAAAATATATCGGAGAGTTTATGTACCTATCTCAGTATGAATATCACGTGTTTGACTTTGATAAACCCAAAAAAGAGAAGTAGGTATCTCTTATTTTGCGTCATCGCAAACTAAACTTAGATGTGATTAGGTTTAGTCAAATACGCTCTAAATCTCGTGTAACCAGGCATCGAAAATAATTCCGTGATAAAATCTTCGTAAATAAATTCAGGTGCGAGATATTATAAAAAAATTGCGAATCTGGACACTTATAAATATAAAACTGTACTTACAAACTTTATATAATTATATATTGATTTTGTTAAACGGGAATTCTATGTGTAGGTTTAGGTAGGTTTGGATTTTAGGTACTAAGAAGGATTAAATAATCCTCCTTGAGTGTGCAATTGTGCATTATACTGGTTGAAATTATCGACTATTGGAAAAATATTAACAGGTACATTATAGCATATACATATGTATAACTACCTAATGACAAATTGGTAAAATCAATATCTTACTTTTATTATCATTTAAAAGTTGAGCTATTTTAAATTTTCATTTAAAAATAAGTGACTACGGTTTTCCGTTATGTAAGTTAATTACCTACAAGGTATAAGTTGCTTGTATATGGCCCCGGGTCGAGTTAATGTATATTTTCGTACAGTATTTCGGTAGAATAAATGTTTAGAATCTCTGTATTGTATGTGGATAGTATATTCTATGTAAATGGTTGTTAGTACCAGCAGTAATCTTCCAGGGAGAAACATACTTCAATAGCAACAATAAAAAAAGTAATGTACAGTCGCCAGCAGGTAAGGTATACAAAACTGTAAAATTTCTCCAAATGATTTTAAACCTTAAATTGTTGAAGATAAAGTTCAAAATCAACTGAGAAAATTTGACATTTTGTGGTAACTTGATGTGCTGGCCACCGTACGAGAAAACCCTGTGTAAAAACTAAACTTTATTGACAATCGGAAACCTCAAAGAGCTTGTTTCAACAAAATGAGTATGGATTAAAAATTAACAATCTGATATAGAACATTCCTAACACAGGGGATTCTTTTCCTGAAATTACACGCAACGGAATTCTTGGTTCCGTTATCAATAGGCGGTATTGATAGGACGGTGACCTCCGAAGGCCGTGTCAGTACCTAACTTATATAAATCATGTCACGTGACTACATAAATACCTCAAATGGCATTGTTTTTTTAAAACCAGTCCCAGACCTAACTGTACATAAAACGAAGGTTTGAAAGTTGAGTTTACGTAAACAATACTTACGTCTCGTACGGCACGAATGATTGCTGCACAACTATCAACCCTATTGTAACTCGTCTATATTTCACATAGAATTCCATCCAATCGTTATTTATTTAACCGCGGAAACAAACGGTTGTATTGTAAACGTAGATAAGAATATTAAGATAAATGTAATTGTTATCGCTTGAAGGATTGTCTTAAGATATTTAATCAAGTCCAGATATTGTCTTATATTTATAAAGAATATGATATTAATGGACCGCGCTCGATAATAATATGAAACTACCCTATTACAATTACACTGAAAGGTGATCGATTGTTGTCAATGTTCGTCCAAATTGGGAAACGAGATGAAAGTGCAATTGAAAAATATGGGAATTAATTTAGATCTCTAAATAAAGCTTAATTGGACTGCCATTCTACAATCGGTCATTATCTACCTGTACTTTTAAGTTATAAGAAGGAATTAGTTGAGCGTGCGTCAGACGGTAAGAAGCCGGAGAGGCGATTATTCATTATACACAATCATTGTACACCATATTCAAGTTTTTAATTCAATATGATAATGTCAACTACCCTCGCTCAGCCTACTGTTTGATCAACGCTTGTCTAAAATTACATTCAATTCCGGGTATCATTTCAACTCTTCGAATCTTTGAAAAAAATACCTAGTTTTTATAAAGTCAAGGTGAAATAATGTAATAATCAACAGCCCGGAAATTATTGTTACGATTACGACGGACGGTAATGGACTTACATACAATTTATTTTGCGCGAAAATTTGTAAATAATTGGGTGCCAAAAATGAATTATTTCCACATATGGGAGGAAAATAAAGGCATTGTAATTTTATTTTTCTATGTAAGTAGTTACATAGCTAGTTTTAAATTTTCTTTATGATGATGGGTCTGTTTGCTCAATTGTTTAAAAATATATATTTCTGTGTAAGGGGTATGTCAGCATTGGTGAGTGGGCGGAATTAACGGTCTTCAGAATCTAAACGCGCGTTCGCCTATGTTTGAACAGCCTTCGGGAGTTTATTGTGTCAAGGTCGGGTCGAGCTAACGCGACGTCAAGCTAACTTGTAATTGGATTGAACTAGTTTAACCTTCTTCTCAGTTCTGGATATCCGAAGTTACGTTTGCGTATGAATCTGGATCTGGTAGAATTCGTCTGGTTGAACTATCTATTAACAAGATGCTTCATGTAATTGCTGTAGCTTGCAGATATACAATACAACAGCAAGCCAAATTACAGTAGGTATCTCGAAAAGGTACCGGGAGTCACAAATTTGTAATATGCATAGTGTAACCAGTATTACACTTGCTTACTTCAAGACTATACAGTGCCTACGGAAGGTACGGTACGCACGGCTACACTTCAAGCTATACAAAACCAGTATACGCTGGCCTTGAATTGTGCGGAAAACCTTTACAATCGGAGGTCAGTCTAAACTGGATTTGTATAACTTGATGTGTAGCCGGCTTCCTTTTTCAATAATTGGACAACTACGTGTCTTAGCTGCGACGAGAACAGACTCCCTCATGAGTAGCTAAGAATGGTTCAGGATCTTATTTATTCGTAGTTCAGGATACCCTTCCTTGCTGCGTCAAGTAGTGAAATAATCCGATCCTGTCCGCATATACGTTGTTAATATGTAAGTCACTGACTATAGTATATAACATATCCCATCGTAACCACATGTAAATACAACATTGTACAAACTGCACTGTGTAAATGAAATAAACATTATTTTTCAAATAACTCTTTTTATTAACGCTTATGCATATTTGTGCGGCCCTAATACGACAAGGCGGGAATATGTACGTAATACAGGGGTTCGATATCCAGAAACTGTACAATAACAACACATAAATATAGATAACTTCTAACATTAGAAGTTTTCAAAGGAATTCTGTAAGTCTGTCTTTCGCAGCTACGTATTCACTAGGCAATAATTGTCGCGAAGCTTTTGTTTAAACATTGTCTGTCAAACATGCTGGATTGATAGTATGTCGCACGAAGAGCCAGTGTTGGTCTCGCAATCGTCTGTATGCCCTGTTGATCTGAATATATAATATTGTAGCAAACATGTCACTCGCTGTCGCGCAGGATTATCAAACATTCGAAGAGTTACTAGTTCTGCCTCAATTGTTGCCCAGTTAATAGCTAAGCTTTATATAATCAAGTAGCTAGCTACAAGTCTATGTAAGTTATTTTTACATTATGAATAAGTAAAAGTTATTAATAATTTACTCAGACCTCACTTAGCCCTGAGGTGTACACGAGAATTAAGACTATTTATTGAACAACAACCTTTTGAATTTAACAATAATTTGTAAAGTACCCACTTTAGTAATGGCGTAGGGAGCCCCTTTAATGGCGTCAAAAGACCAGCTTTTTATAAAATGCCATTTCAAGTATATGCAATGCAATATACTCAAAAAATTATTTATTATAGTATTAACCTAGTGGTACAGTTAATGGATACCAAGAAGCACTATACATAAATCTAAACAGGTACAGGGGACATGGCACAAATAAGTCCCTGCGTCCCGACAGATCCTTTGGCGTCGTCCATAACAAAAAACTAAACATAACAGTCTATTAAGTATTTACATAACTAAAGGCGGATCGGATCACAATCTATTGTATTTAGCTTTGCTCCATATATTGTCGTTGTCGGTGATGAGTGTGTAGACTCCTGCGAGGGTGAGGCCTACCGCTGCTCCCAGGCCCATGGAACGGAGTCCGGAGGTGCTCTTGTATATGATACCGGTTGTTGTGGCTGCTATGAAGGTGTTGGCGGTGTCTTCTTTGTCGCGAATCCATGTGACACCGAGGGCGATGCAGGAGTAGAATGATGCGATGATGCCGAGAGTGCAGCCAGTATTTGTGCCTGGATCATTATTATGGAACATTTAATAAGGGAACCTAACTTTAAGATAGAAAAATCATTTTTTAATTGTTTTAAATATATAGTTGGCATTCTTTGGCATTTGGATTCATATGATTCTGAGAAACATGATTTGTAAATTAGTTACATCATTTATGTTTCAATTTTGGTTTTTGTGCTCAAATTATAAGGTGGATGGGATAGAACATACAGCTGTCCCATTGCTTAGCATTGTTCTACTTTTAAAACCTGAGAAATAAACACATATAAAAATCTATTTAAGCATGGTGATTGTATTGGAGCAAATAGATTTAGGCATGGTGGTTTGAAAACCAGTATGCTCGGTGGACAAATAAAACATTTTTTTTTTATATGTAGCAATAGTTTATCTGTGACTGTAGTGTCTTTTGTAATCAAAAAATAAAATGTATGAACCATTACACAAGTTTGTCTGATGATTATTGACAAACTGATGACACAGTACTGACCTTGTTTCATGACATAGTTGATAATTTGAGTTCGTCGTACTTTGCCAGTTTGTCCTGCTAATGTTGTTGCTCTCAATCCTTTGTATAATCCTGCCATACCACCCAAGCCTGTAAAATAATAAGTTCTTGTTTTATTGGTGATAGTTTCTATATTCTCTTTTATCTGAATTGTTGGGGAAACAGACTTTGTTTCATTATTATGTTCACTTCGTTTGTTTCTTGTTTCTTCTATGGCAATACAGCCAATATCCATTTTCAGCCAGTGTGTCATACTAGTGGTATAGAGTCTGGCAAAAATCTTGAGCAATGTAAGAAAGCAATGGCTATCACAATGAAGTGTTGCAATACAACCATAAACTCTTCTTGGGTTCAGTCATCAAAAAGCTTCCAATAAGATTTTTTTAACTTGTCAAGCAGCATATTGTAGACACAATGCAAAATCTATTGTTATGTCCTCATGAGGAAACTGTATGCATTGACGGGTTAAGCAATTAGATGAGTTACTGATATTCCGTCTGATGTTCACAATGTTTTAATGTTGTTTTTACGTATATTTTGTAAATAAGGATCTTATATTGCTTGTTCTCTTGTCATAGAGCTTAGCCAGCACAGAACTGCTTGTATGGCAAGGTTTCATTGACAATTTCTTATTCATAAGTATTTGGTGCCATAAGAAATTTGCCAAATGTATGGTCTGTGTTGGTTTTATTTGTGATGTATTTAATCTTTAATTTGAGAAGGGACTACTTAATTTCAATTACTTCACCATTGTAGTCAATATATGCAGTGTTTATTGCATTCAAAATTGGCTAGGTTACCCAAAACATACAGGTATACACTCATACTTTATTACTGCAAAATTAGAAGTATTGATCCACTATTTTACTATACCATTAGTTTTGTATATTCAAGATTCAAAATCAAGTTCAAAATGGTGATTTGTCATTCAAGGAAAACATTTATTATTTACATATTCACTCTTACGCAGTGTTATGTAAAATTCATCAATAGTTTGGAGGTTATGTTCATTTCGATTTCATAATTACCTGATCCTGTCATGAAAGACATTCCAATGATGGGCAAAGCTACATTAGACCTTCTAGCAGTGGAAGCCATGTGACTGTCATCAGGATAGAGGAATTCTGGCTGCATTTTCGGTATGATATGGGGATCGAAGTTCAAATAAGGAGAAAGACTTGCTCCCGCCTGCTGCGTCTTCTCCTCATTCTTATTTATGGACAAGATATCGCCGAACAACGACATTTTGATATTTTCGACACTATTTTCACTAAACTAAATCTAAAACGTGAATCGAAATCACGCAGGAATTTGAAGAAATCGAACTTTATAAAATGTCAATGTCAAAAAAGAAAAATAGGTACGTACTATAGACAAAACATGACAGAACATACAAAAGTTGCCGGCATAGAAAAAAGTATTTGTCAGAGATTTATTGTTTCTTTTTCAGGTTGGCTGTTTATTTCATGGCTACAGGCTAAGTTTAGTAAATTGATGCTATTCTTATTTTTTAGATTATTATTTTAGACTCGCGTCGCGTTAAAGATTACGACATAATTTATAGTAGGCAATATAATATACTTACCATCACTAATCAGCAACCTTGTATATTGCCACGCGAAGTGATTGCCAAAGGGATTAGTAAGTTATTTTAGTGAAGGAAAAATACGACCGCAGGTAGGATTCGAATTGGTTAAGTACACTAGACCCACCCTGTCGAAATTTGGCTTCACATTAATTAATTTACGTCTTTGAGGCGACGTCAGTAACATCTGTTGAAAATGTGCTTCTCAACCGACGTGACTTGCTTTACAGCAAGTACGATGTCGTACAATGCCAACTTACCTTTTAACTATCTTTTTGTATTTTTTAGGCATTTGCCATGCAAAGAAAATGCATTCCAAGGTGGCTCAGCGGTCATAGCGTCTGGTGTACTTAACCAGAAGACGCAGGTTCGAATCCTACCTGCGGTCGTAATTTTCCTTCACTAAAATAGAAGCGTTTTACCTACCAATAAACGCTTATTAATTTACTTACCTTATTCGAAGCTTATTTAATTGAGATAGGCACTGCGTTTCCCGCCTTTACTATTCCTTTCTCTTTCCTGTATATATCTGTCTCTTTCTAGCACGTCATTTCCGCCAGCAGTGGTGGGGAGGCTCGTGAACAGAGACTCGCCATTTTGATATCATTGAGTCTAATTACCAGGCAGAGCTTGTTCATAAGCTTCGAATAAGGTAAGTAAATTAATAAGCGTTTATTGGTAGGTAAAACGCTTCTATTAATTTGACTTGACCGTTATTCGAAGCTTATTTAATTGAGAGATGTTTGTTATCGCCTGGTGGAAGTGACGGAGACGCCAATGTGAGCAATTTGCAAGGCAAATGAATAATTATGTAAGCTAAAGGTATTGAATGAAAAGAAAATGAAATTAGTGGAAACAATATATTATACTTGATCCCAAACAAAAAATATTTCTTAAGAAAATATGATTAATACAAGAATGTTTAATCAACCGGATTAAATAAAGCGGTTACCGAAGGTCTGTTATCAGAGGGCATAACCTCACGTTTATAAAATTTACAAAAAGTATTTTGTGACCGCCAGTTTCCCCTAGCGAGAATATCTTCAAGAGGATAATTATCTAGCCAGTTTTTTGAGGCCACAGCTGACCTAATACTCCCAGGAGATGCTTTTATACCAGCTTCTACTAATAGGGACTTGATCCATCCTGCAATTAGGGTTTTTGATGCAGGTTTAGGCTCACCTCTTATATTCATAAATAAATTACTGGAGTTTACAGCACATCTACGACTTTCTAGAAGTGAAATTGTATGCTTAGCCCAGTAGACCGGGTCTAACTTTTTGTTATCTTGATTAGATATTAACCTCCAGCCGGACTGTCTATAATTTATGGAATCAGTTTTTGATCCGAACACTGGCCAAAACACTAAAGAATTATTTTGATTAGAATAATAATTATTAGAATCAACCCTGAGCAAAGTTAAATCATGTATTCTTCTCCCGGAGCATAGGAGAAGTAAAGCCGCTGTATGTCTCTGTACTTGAAAAATATTATTTTCATCAACGAACTTAGTCTCTAGAAAACTGGCAAGGTCGTTTATGTTCCAAACCGGGGGTTTGACATGGGTGACCGGTTTATTTAATGCTATAGATTTTAGAACATGTTTTACCAAAACATTTGAACTTAATTGACCAGATTCTTCTGGGTTGCAAAGGGTTGATACCACTGATTTATGTAACAAAATGGAACTATACGATAACTTATGAACTAAATGTAGATCAGATAAAAATCTAGCCAAATCTCTTGCATTTGGAATTGAGCTGTTAACCTGTTGAGATTCGCACCAAGTAGACCATCTCTTCCAAGCAATGCTATACACTTTACGTGTTGACGGTCGCCATGACTTCGCAAGAAGTTCTAATTGACTACTATTCCAAGATGTTAGCATCTCGGACCACCCCCACATTTCCAAACTTCCAGGGTCATGTCGTGAACGTTCGGTGGTGGGAGTCCTGTTGTCGTGTCGATCAGTACTTTGTGTAGCTGAAACAGAGTGAATGGAGCTGCAAGGGCCCGCAATTTGATGTCGGGACGCCAAAAAACTCGCTCCCATCGTGGAACTACTATCAAGTACGTTCCCTTCGGTTGATTGAGACAACTCAGGACCTCGGGGATCTGATAAGGTGGAGGGAACACCCATGATAGGTTGTAATTCTAGGTCTGGAAGAACGCGTCGTAAAACAGAGCTTGACAGTCGTTCTGATCCAAGGTGAATGTTAAGTCCAGAAGAGGAGCAGACTTTGTGCCGCCTTCGTGATGGCAATCTGCAACTACAGACTTGTTGTCGCTCTGAATCAGGACAGTCTTGTGTCTCAGGAGCCGACAATGACCTTGCAAAACTTTTAGGACTGCTAACAATTCTTTTTGGTTGCAATGAAGATCCTCCTCGAATTCCGACTACAGACCCGAGAGCGAGAGATTGTCTAAGCGGGCTCCCCAAGTCGTGTCTGGCGCATCTGTTGTGAGGAAGTGAGACGGAGGCGGCATGTGTATGGCTGAAGGTTGCTGACAATTCTGGCGCCACCACATCAGATTGTCTATAGCTGCAGGAGGCAATGTGTGTAAGTTCCTTTGATCCCCCTTCAAGATTTGGTTCAATAGGTTCAAAAGCGCTCGAAAGAGCTTGAGTCTTCCTTTGGGAACCGTAAAGCTGGCAAAATTCAGTACACCAACGAGACTCTGAAATTTTCCTGAAAGCAACTGAGCTATTTTGTTTAAAAGTGCAGGAATCTTGTCGTCGGGAAGGCGTTTCTGATTGGACCATGGATTCCGAAGAATTCCTAGAAACACAAGGCCCTTCACTGGTGTCATCGACTTTTTGTGGTTGATCACCCAACCTAACGTTTTCAGAGTATCGAGCACGATGCTCACATGACTCCGAAGTTCGTATTTGTTCTGATGAGTGATCAAGAAATCGTCGAGATAAACTATTATTCTGACACCTCGTTGCCTCAGTGTCTGTGGTCTCCAATTTGTGAGCAAAACAAAGGTTTTGGGCGCTGTACTCAGGCCGAAGGGTAAGCAGGTCATTACGAGCAATTCGTTGCGATAAATTAAGCGCAGAAACCTTCTGTGGCTGCGAGCCACGGGTAAATGAAAATATGCCTGCGGTTGTAGAAAATTGAGAATGCAATGCTCGTTTATTATTTTCAGAATGTAGTCTGGTGCATTCATTTGTTCCCATCGGTCTCGAAAATATAAGAGGCGGCCCGCTCTGAATGAGTCAATACTTACGTCGTTTATTATTATTTTGCGGAAGAGGCGATGGTGCTCGTTTTCCTCCATGCCTGTGTTGATTGTTTTGTCTAGGATTTGACCGTCCTCGAAAGCTATTGCGACTATTCGGTGCGACCGAATTGTATTGAGCAGAAAAACCATGAGCGTTACAGCCACCTTGCGGAGGTGGATCGCTTCTGCTGCAACTTCCTTGTGGAAGTCGGTTATCATTAGCACAATAAGCATGCGCATTATTGTATTGGCAAGTTGGAGCGGCATGAGAACCACCGTGGAAGGTCTTATTGTAAGGCTTTGATCCCTGCGGGGAGCCTCGAGGCTTTTTTGCATCTACCTGCGAGGTAGAAGACTTATTAACCTTTTGCAATGGCCAAAAACATTTTCTTACGCCACCAGCTTTCTCTAGCGCAGCGGTAAACTTTTCTGTGTTGAACAGGTTTGTACATGTCGGTGGAATTTTATTTAGGCTCGCCTTCATCAGCGGATCCTTAACCTGTTTAGTCACACAGTCTCTCCGCATTTTGAGAACCTCGGCACGATGCCCACAAACGATCTGTAGTAAATCTGCGGAATACTTATTAAAATCTCCAGTAGAAAAAAGATCATCCACTTTTTTAAACAGGGTGTCGTAATTTAGTGAGTTACTATTCCTTGCCCATACCAACAGATCTTGAAGGGTTCCTTGCAAGGCTTCCCTTTGTTTTAGCACGCACATCGTCAGGGCTGCAAAAGTCTTATCAGCATGCATGAGGTGACGAGGTGAGTCATACTCTTTAACTTCATCATTCATTTCAATGTCTGTATAGCCCGGCGAAAAATTGTACATTTTTTGAGTGTCGGAATACCTAATCTCATTCCAGTCACTCTTATCTAAATGTTGCAAATCGCACAGCAACTTCAAATATTTATCAGAAGTCTTAGGCACTACAGGTTCTTTCAATTTAGTTTCGAAACCTAAGGTAAATTCTTTATCACCACATGCATTATTAATAACAGTATCAGGTTCAGCATCAAGCATTTGTTCGTAATGGTTTTCGCTAATACCGGACATAAGAGAAATAGCATCATTATCTAAATTGGTACTCACGTGACAATCGTTTCTGTAAACCATTTGCTGACGAAGGTTGCGTATTTCTTTAGTTAATGTACGAATCTTACGATTTGAATGATGTTTGCGTTTGCCCCTCTTTTTATTCCTTCGGCGACTTCTTTTCGGGTTACTTCCGCTGGAAGAGGAGCTCGAGGTACTTGACCTACTGGAACTCGAGTTACTTGAACTACTCGACCGGTCTCGCCGCTTATGTGGCAAGGAAGGGCATGGAAGCACATCACTCGGCACCTTCTCAGTATTACTAGACGGATTTTTCATAATAACTATAAAATAATTAAATTTTTGATTAAAGTAATCTTTCAGCTTATGAAGCAAAAACAAAAAAAAAAGAAATCAAAATACCGTCAGTATTTTTAAATATAAACTTGCAATATTTAAAAATAATTATTATTTCACTGATATTAAATTAAATTTAAATAAGTGTAAGAAATACTAGATAGGTCTTGTAGCCCAAAGGTCAAAGCGACCGATCACGGCGGGAAACAAGACGCCAATGATATCAAAATGGCGAGTCTCTGTTCACGAGCCTCCCCACCACTGCTGGCGGAAATGACGTGCTAGAAAGAGACAGATATATACAGGAAAGAGAAAGGAATAGTAAAGGCGGGAAACGCAGTGCCTATCTCAATTAAATAAGCTTCGAATAACGGTCAAGTCAAATTAATAACTTAATAATCTTTGCATGGAAAATGCCTAAAAAATACAAAAAGATTGCCAAAGGGATGTTCAAACTTCAAAGACTACTACGAGTATAGTGTGTGGGATGTTGTTCTATCCTCTTAGTAGCCGTAACCGATATAAATATATTTTTTATTTCAAATATGGATTTTTAATAAGATTTATAATATTTATCATCGAACATTTTATAAGTAATACCTAAAGGTTCTATCATACTTTATTTCAGTGAAATGAGAACTCCAGAACAAGTGAGAAAAATCATAAAGACTGCTAAGCTACACGAGTCCGAACTAACTGAAGTCACACAAGTATTAAGATTTGCAGATGCAAGTATACAAAATGATAATTTACGACTTATGTTGCTGGATGACACACTCTTGAAGGAAATAGAAGCTGGAAACGAGCTCATTTTTAAAGGTATAAAGTAGTTCTTACATTGGATAGGGCTGTCTTTACTTGGAGCTGTGCAAGACATGCTCATTGCTATAGTGATTACAACCGCGGTTGCTGAGTGCGGTCGATTCTCGCGTTAAGCAAGGAACTTTTAATAAACAACTCGGAGTAAGGAATTTAATGGCAATAGGCTCGCTCTTATAACTTAGGACTTATAAAGGCATTTTAAAATTTTCCGGGCTATAATAGGAAAATATAACACAAAAATAACGCAATAAAAATTGTCGTTTAAGCTCTAAATCTAAAAATCCCAGTCTGTTACAACATGCAGCACTAATAAGGAATAAAAAAATGTATTAATATTACAGGCGATCCCGACGAGAATGTAGTTCTGTGTACAAGTAACAAAACTTATGATGTAAAAGAGGCTGAAACATCTAATAGTCTTCTTCTAGTCCCAGAATTAATGTTTGCAGCGTCGACAGGACTGGACGAGACGGTGAACAATAACTCAATGGAATGCGACTCAGACTCATCATTCGATAAATCCAACGCCAGTTTGAACAAATCCACTGAATCCGACGAAGGCGACAAACCTCCTAGAAAGATTGAACACAAAGATGTTATCAATACTTTTTTTACATACTATGAGTTGAAACCGTGCAATCCAAGACTATCTAAGCTACAAAAATTGTTAGAACCCACTAGATATCATGGCTTAGAATTAGAGTATGCAATAGAGAAAACGAAATTGTTAAACTACGATGCAATTTTTGACCAAGTTCAAGCTTCTAAAGCGGAGTTGCATGAAGAACTTGAGAAAATTCAAGCGATAGAAATTGATGGATATTATAGATTGCTTGAATTTGATTACGAATTTCGTGTTTTGTCATACATGTTGGATCTTATAGATGAGAATTCGTGGCTTTTGGACAGGATATCAAAGGAAGAAACTATAGAGAGTCTCAAAGAACTGGTCCCTCGGCCGATATTAGAGGCAATGTTCAGATTTTATACCACGAAGACTATCATTGAAGATGACGTTCAGTTTTATCAGTATAAGCCAGACAAAGTGTGTAGATTTTTAGCTAGGGTGTTACTGAAGAGTGCTGGTAAATTTAATTTGGTGGAGTTTTTACAAGCCTGGAGAGATTCGGTCCCCGAAGGAATGGTTACAGATGTAGGTATATTCAGTGATATAATTTCAATCTACGTATTTTTATAGTGGCTTCAATATACTTTTGATATTTTATTTCAGGAATCGTTGCTATCTGGAATAGCATTAGTTGATAAGTCAAGTACGCCACAGGTTGTATGGGCTTTCGCTGAAAGTGACTTGCCCGATGAAATTAATGAGCGATTCAAAATACTATTTCAAACTAAAGCGAAGTGGACTGTAGATGAAATATCACCATATATTCAGTAAGTATTTTCGTTGTCAAAGTAAATACAAGTAAAGTTGACATTGTTTTTGGGACATCGAAAACTTCCGATTCCGCCATTGACTGAACAGTGACTGTGGCTGCATTTTTGGTGTAGCGGTTACACAACTGCTTATCATGAGTTTGCTTCTCACCCGCGGCAAATTATGTATTCTACGGATATTTGTTTTGAGTCTAGTTGTAGTTTGTCGTAATTGGGTGTATACTTGTGAAATCCCCAGCGACACAGGCTCATTAGCTAGTGAGAGAGCTGCCCTTTATTAATATAAAATATAACATCCATCTTCAATCCAATGGAAATTATTGGCAATTTCAGATGTTACGCAACAAAGAAGTTGAACGTCAATGCTCTTCTAACAAAATATGCTCGAGCATCAACTCAAGACGGTGTCAGAGTGTTCTCAGCTAAACACATGAAATAGTGTGCCAATCAGTAAGTGAAAAGGTCTATAAATCAATAAAATCCAATGGTGCTCATTGATTAATACGTTTTATTTATAAAAAAACAATTTACATGTAAAAATATTTATCAATTTTATTATACGAGTTCTGCATTAGCGCATCATACACAATATAATATAAAATATCTCGTTATTTCGTTTTAATTATTATACTTAATTAACACAGCCTTCCTTTTCTTCATTACTACGTTCTCAAAAGCCATCTCAAAATTGTACGACCAGCGTTATATTAACACAAAAAACATCCAAGGAATGTTCGCAAAGATTATACATGAAAAAATATATAAGTAGTATCTTTACAAAACTTATAACTTAATGCTTAAATCTAGTAATCTTTGGTATTTAGCTTAAGATTGTTGAATGTTCTTCCTGAGTTTGTTCAGTTCTTCCCACATTTCTGGTGGCAAGTCCTCTCCAACTTCCTGCTTGAAATACTTTTGTATGGCATCGGCTTCCTGAAGCCAGAAGTCTTTAGGTATACTGAAAAGGGTGTTCATGTCGATTGGTCCGAGGTTCTGTGTGTTAAGTTCGCCTTCAGCTGGTACGTAGCCTAGTGGGGTTTCGGTGAAGCACGGCTCATTGTCGCAGCGACGGAGAATCCAGTCGAACACGCGAGAGTTCTCACCATAACCGGGCCAGAGGAAGTTTCCCTGTAGAAAGGAGATAGTTATTTTTATTTCGTTTAAATAATGTTACAGCCTAGTGGAAAAACTATAACTGTCCTTATGCGGGGGAAAGTTTAATAAAGAGGCGGAAAAAGCAATATTTATTCAGTCTTGTTAATTCTGTCGAAAAAGATAATTAGTAAAAGATGATTAAATTTATAGTAATTGCTACATACCTTAGCATCTTTACGGAACCAGTTGACGTGGAAGATCTTGGGCATCTGGCGACCAGCCTTTGGCATGGACAGCCAGTGCTTCAGGTACTCGCCGAAGTTGTACCCGAAGAAGGGTCGCATGGCGAACGGGTCGTGCATTACTTCCTTGCCCTGTAATAGAGAAAATGCCGTTAAAATAATGTAAATGAAGATTTCAATTTAGATCGATATACAGCGTCATTAGTTTTGAATAATCTTCTGCTTATAGCTACAAGAAATCGTCAATTAAAACTTATTTGAATAGTGAAAACTTGTCCAACTCTACAAAATTTTGGAAGGTATGTAAAGTCTGCTAATCCACACAAGGCCACCGGAATGGTAGACTCATTTTTATGTTACTTCATGGATTCATATAAATAAAATGTCACCATCATAAAAAAATATATATAATAAATATGCTTACAGAATGTTCAGCCGCGGCTGTAGCCTCAGATCGCATGGTAGCACCCATGAACACTCCATGTTGCCAGTCTCTTGATTCTACAACTAGTGGCACGCCAGCTGGTCGGCGACCACCGAGTAAAATGGCGGAAATCGGAACTCCTTCAGAGCTCTCCCACTCATCATCAATGATCGGGCATTGTTCGGCAGGAGTGCAGAATCTGTAAGAATCATATAGTTACAAAACTCAAGGGTACAGAATAACATTATGTTAGGACTCTATTTATTCCCAGAAATTAGGGAGAATATTTAAAGTTGGCAACTCTCAAAACCATAGACATTTTCAACTAAGTTTTAAATGGTCAGGGTATTGAGAAATTCGTCTTACCTGGAGTTAGGATGAGCAGCAGGTGTCTTCTTGCTGGCGTCCCATGGCTGTCCCTTCCAATCGGTGAGCTTCTCAGGGGCGGCGCCCATTCCTTCCCACCAAACTCCACCGTCACTGGTCTCGGCTACATTCGTGAACACTGTGTTTTTGAATACTGTTGCCATTGCTATTGGGTTCGTTGCTTCGGATGTTCCTGTAAAAAAAATCACGTTATTGTTTATTGTACGAATCAATTCTTGCGAACATTATTGAAATCGAATCAAATACTTTGGTTTCAAGAGTGGATTTCCATTTCCTGTGAAAGTGATTGAGTTGAAACTCGCATCTTTTTCTTTCACTCTTTTCTTACATGTGAATGCTAACGCTTACCTATACAATTCCAGTTTAAGCTGAACACGCATTGAATAGGCTTTCCATCCAATAAGAGGCCAGCGTAAACTGGATTTTTATAGCGCGACGTGTAGCCTTGGGTACAATACAATCTTCTAATCACTTAACCACTTGGTGACAATTAAAAGGCTCTCCTTACAATTATCTTCCAATAATTACCTGGAGCAACTCCAAAGAATCCGTTTTCGGGGTTGATAGCCCTAAGAATGCCGTTCTTGTCGAACTTCATCCAGGCGATGTCATCGCCGACACACTCCACCTTGTACCCTGGCAGCGTTGGGGTCAACATGGCGAGGTTGGTCTTCCCGCAAGCCGAAGGGAACGCCGCCGCTACGTAACGCTTACGACCTTTGGGGTCAGTTATGCCTACGATCTAAGAAAAAAAAAACACATTTAAGGCTAAAGCGTCAGGGTTGGGCGCGTAATTAAAATTTTTCTTGGTTTTTTTGGCAAATTTTACGGGTATTTTACACCAAAATCTTCGATGATAACGATTTTTAAGCGAAAGTTTTGTTACTCAATAAATTGTGAATTAGTTATTGTTGATGTCGCAATTTCTACTGCAATGTACGCACGGCTACATATCAAGCTATACAAAACCAGTATAGGCTGGCTTGAATTGTGCGGAAAACCTTTACAATGGGAGGTCAGTCTAAACTGGTTTTGCATAGCTTAATGTGTAGCCGTGTGTACCAAGAATGTGATAAATTCGAATAATTTGCCAAAAACCAAGACAAAATTGAATTTTGCGCCCATCCCCAACGCTTTAGCCTTAGGTTTTTTACAAATCATTCGGCTATAAAACATTCTAGGATCATGGCAGTATTAAGTATTGCGACGTAAAATATAATTTATTTACAACTAAGTACTAAAACTTTTTGAGTAAAAATCGTTACCGTGGCAGAAAGTACTTAGTGTAAATTATAAATTGTGGCACACATTATTACACAATAATCTTTTACGATTTGTAAGCAAAAGTTTTAGTAGGTACTCAGTTGTAAATCACTTATTTGCCTGTGCATTTTGCTATGATATGCTTGTACAGAAACTGAATGCCCTGGAGATAATTATGTTACTTACAGTAAGTACGATTGATTAAAAAATAATTATATTTATCGTAGTCTCACCAGCATGTGTTCAGCCAGCCACCCCTCCCGGCGAGCGAGGACTGACCCCAGCCGAAGAGCGAAACACTTCTTTCCCAACAAACTGTTACCGCCATATCCACTGCCTGTAAAAAAACATAAATATTTAGCAACTTTTTAAATTTGAAATGGCATGGCCTGAAACTAGTAAATGATTATTGTGTGGCAGAAAAAGAGTCTGACATTACCATCTGCTCTCCACAGCGGATATCCTTTATTGCTAGGTGTGGTGTGATGGACTTTATAGTTTTGACGAAATTCCGTCATAGGTAATTTATTAACTATCTATCTTTTTACTAAACTACGATATAAGTACCGTTTTATAAACACAGAGCTTAAAAATAAAAAGTTTACGTCAAACACCACTAGATGGCGCTAGTAGGTGTTTATTATTTAAATGTGGCGTATTTCAATACGCCTTTCTGAAATTTTGTTAAAATTCGAACATCTTACGTTACATACGTTGTTTTTATTATCTATGTTATTATTTACATAATAACTTCGTAAACAGTTAAATAGGTTAAATGTAACAGTTTTATTACTTCACATTTTAACATTTGGAAGCATATTCCAAATGTTAAAATGTCAACATTAGATTTGGTAAACGCGTTAGTTTGTAGGTACCTACTATTATCTATTCTGTGGTAAGGATTAAGCCATGAATGTAGTGGCAGAGCGGCACTTGAGGTTCACCTACGCATTTCGTATTCTACCTTGCTACAAAAAACATTACAACTCGAGTCGCTTCTAAGCAGTTGCGTGCTTGCGTGTAAATCCGGTCCTGGCTAAAGGTAAACTGTACCCACCGTAGCTGACGATTTCGTTGTCAGCTGGCTTGTGCAGTATGATGGTGCGCGGCGGGTCGCAGGGCCAGCCGGCGATGCCGCCGCCGCCGAGCGCGTGCAGGCACCGCACAAACTGCTCATCTTGACGCAATACCTCAAGCACCTTTGCACCTGATGATGACAAACATTTATGTTATCAAATCTACTGCCCTTTGTATCAAGACGATGTACTTATCAAGATATGCAAGATTTAGTTCGGCTTAGGCAGGTGGAGGAATGTGTTAATTCACCTTTAAGGACTTACCCTACCTATTTAAATTCTAAATACCACTCACGCATTACTACCAGTATTGTAAAGCAAAGTTTAAATTTTTAAGCATTTCCTCAATGTGGCCTTGACTCCACTCATTTTGTAATTCGCCCCATTTCCCCCCCGTTTCTCTTATTCTTTCTCCATTGGAAGTCTTATAGTCGTAAAGTGTGAAAAGTTTGGTAAGGTAAGTAAGGAAGTAGTGAACTTATCAACTTTGTCACCGTATCGCGGTGGTTTTTTCAGTTAATCTTGTTTAGAAGTTTGTCTATTGAGACATTCTAGAACATTTTTTCAATTTGTTGACTATTTTTGTGAGAGTTACTATAATAAACAAGATTTTCTAATTTGTTCGGAATACAGGCTAACGGAATAAGGTCGTAAATAGCACAAACCAATTTACCTACATATTTAAGCGCACGAAAGTAAAGCTATTGCTTCTAATTTATAAAGAAACACATATATTTCTTGAAAGTAAGTACAGCGTATTACATTTTTATTTTGAACTTTTGGCGGGCTTTCCGTAATGCGGCCATTGGTGTTGGCAAGGGACGGATCCCTTGCCGCGCAGTGCGTCAAAACGCCAACCCACGCAACACGTGGCCGTCGCGAACCCCTATTTGTCCATAAACATAATTATATCGCAATTTACAACCCAATCTTTGACTCTCATCAGTGTAACGGGCTGATAACATCGGTGAAATTTGCATAAAATTGTAGAAACAATTTAAAATTCGAACTCCAGTGTGTTTTGTTTAAAGTTTAGTGTCTGTTTAAGCGTGTTTTGTGTGGTTATTTGTTTATTTAAAAAGCGCGCGTTTTATTAAGTGATTATGTAGAAGTCGTTGCATTTGACTACGACAGAGACGATTTGTCGCGCGGCAGTGCGCCACGTGACGTCAACGGAGATGGCCAAGATTGATTCGTCGGATTCGTCAGCTCCGTCACCGGGCAGTGGCCAAAACGAAGAACTAGATAGAAACAATGATGAAGAGATTGATATAGATTTGCTTATCGAGGAAGTTAAGAGACGGCCTCCCCTTTTCACGAAAGCTCTAGAAGAGCTGGAAAGGGAGACAAGGCAAGAACTATGGATAGAAGTTTGTCAAGCGATTTTTAAACAATGGAATGATTTTGATCCGGCGAAGAAAAAAGAAAAAGGTACATATCAGAAGAAAATAGCTCATATTTTTTCGGAACATCTTGAGTAATTCTCTGGGGATACCAGTTTGGAAATAAATTAAGATTTTGGACATTCTATTCGATGAATTGACTGAGATACCTGCCTTAAAAATCGATATCGGAATAAGGAATTTTTATACCCTTTTTTACATTTTGTATAGATATATATATGGTACATTGAGTGACTGGGTTCGATTCCCACGTAAAATAAAGAGCAAATATTAGAGAAACAATCAAAAAGCGGCGATCGATATCGGAAACTGTCCGTGGGTGTAGGCATGCCCATTTTCCCGCTCACAACCAGCCAACAGACATCCAAGTGAGACGTGTTCGTCGCGCCTCTTTGTTATAAATACTTACATCATTTCACTTTTCATCAAATGTTTTTATTTCTTTTATAGAAAAAGACGTGCAAACCAAGTGGCGCTCTTTGAGGGACACATTCTACAAGAAATTCGGGGGAGCGCAGTCGTCGACGACACCAGGAAAGAAGAAACGAAAGTACTATTATCTGAATAGTCTCTCATTTTTAATTCCGACAATGGCTGAACAAGATGGCGCCATTCAAGATAATAACAACGAACCAGAGATTGTCTTCGAGACGGGCGACGTACCGAGACGTAAGATCCCAGACATTAATAACGTGATGCCATCAATTTCTGCACAATCTATGCCTATTTACGAGCAGCAATGGCAATTCCCCGAGTTAAAACCGTCTGAAGTCACAACGCCGAAGGTAACACAAGAAAAAGATGATATCGATGAAAATACCCATTTTGCACTTATGCTCGTTCCGATGATGCGAAAATTGAATGACGACCAGCGATACCACGCTAGAGTCTCGATCCTTCGCTGCATGAGGCAAGCCAGCCTGATGGGTCAAGAGAAGATTGCAATCTTACAAGAAGAGCTTAAATATCCTGATCCTGGAGACTCCAATTTGATGCAAGATTTGAACTATTCGATGCCCGAGGAAGCTACATTTGACGATGGCCAGGAGTATCCGGCGCCGGCGCCTATAGTGTCAGGCCGGCCTACAAACCCTGACGGTGAAATACAATACCCTGAGACGGATCCTGAAGATGTCTAGACGGTCAATGTTATCTATAAATAGTATTAAGGTCAACCCAGTGGGTGTTATTATTAAGGAACTTTCGCAATGTTGCCGAATTAATTAATTATGGTCTTTTTAAAAGATGAAAATGTGTGTTCGATGTTGTAATACCTGGGCCAGTCTAAAATGTATTCCTGAGTAGGCTGTGCATTTATGTGTGCAATTATTTATATATAAAATAAATGTTTTGGAATCAGTGTAATGTTTCAATTCAATTGTTTCATGTACCTACCTACGAGTTGATGACAAACTCATAAACAACTATCAAAATAAACATTCTATTACACAAACAAAACACAATCAAAGCGATCCATATTCTATAAACACATACATACCTTACTATAATATAGATACCCACCTAATTAGTACGAACTCACTTGCCCGTTAGAAAAAGAAAATCACTCTTTCTCACTCTGCCCACCCGACGGCAAGTGCCGCAAAAAACCCGTCTCTGTTACCATGTTACCCAGTATATTTTGACTCTATCAAGTTTATCAATTACTCCCATTAAAGGTCAAGATACACTGGGCTTTTTTACACACCTATAACTTTATATTTGTAGGTAAGTCTTAATTTATTGATATTCTGTGAGTACATACCTATCCTTGTCATGACGCGCATAGAGTAGACGACGTACGGAGAGTCTGTTATCTCCACGCCAATCTTGGACAAAGGAGAACCAACGGGACCCATTGAAAACGGGATTACGTACATTGTACGGCCTGTAGACAAATTATTACATAATTAGGGCAAAACAGGGTTAGGATATCAAATATGATCGAATATTTAAAATTAATTAATGCGTTAGACGTACTTCACAATATTTACTTTACGGAAACATATTCTACAAGCAATAAGTAAAATATCCTGTCTGCGGAGCGTATAATGTGTATGTATTTAGATTATGGCTGTATGTGGGGCTCGCTCCCGTGCTGTATCGATTTTAAAGGGGAGGCTGTTGTTTATACCTAGGTCACTATCAGGTATCTGTAGGTCTAAATTGATACACGCATTGAAACACATCGATGTATGTATAGGGTGCCCCAAAACTCGATGCATTGACAAGAGGGGTATTTAATGAAACTACTTACATTGAATTCATTTTCGAAACAACAGACGTTACAAAAATCTGTATTCACAACTTATATCTAAAAGTTACTTGTGAAGTGTTTCAGGTAGGTTTTTTTTTGCCTAGGCACTTAGTTTTTTTTTTTAAATATGAGCCCTTACCGTATCACTGTGTACGATTCTGAACTCAACGTAAGTCACAATGAAAACTTTCAGTTCACTTTGGAGCCTAATCCTTCGGTTACGGTTGGAAAAAATGATCTCAAGATGTCACGTCATAACTCATTGTTAAATGGAAACAAAAACTCACTCTACATGACATAAATAGCGCTCGCTTTGTTAGTATTGTTTCGTAAACATTTTTATGGCTCCCAAAGAAGTTTGGTAATTTGGCAGCTATGTACTTCCAATATAGTTCTTGTGGGAAATTATATAAGTAGACTTTTATCAAACAATTACCTACTTATGGTATGAATTTTCTACGGATAAAGAGGTAGAGCAAGTTTCTCCTTACTTAAATTTATTGACTGTTTAATCAATATATTTCAGTATATAAGTGTCTACAATTTACCAATTAATAACAAGTCGAGATAAGCATTTATTTTTAACAATCCCTAATGATGTCTCATAGGTATTCCTTTGAAGCGCTGTCTCTTATTCAAGGTGGTAGAAGTATTGCTGAGTTCGACTGGATGGCAAGGCCAAGAATGTTACTTGAAGCACTAGAAGATTGTAGAAACGGCAGTAAACGACGGTAGCCTAATCGCTAGGGCGTCGGACTTTCGATCATGTGGTTGCCGGTTTGAAACGTACCCATTGCACTACCGACGTGAACCTACTCGCAACATAAGCATTTAGCTTAGCACGAGGGGTGAACAAGAATACTAGTAATGTGTGACCAACATTGCTAGTAATCTTAAAAATAACGACGTTCCTCACAATTGCAGGAAAGCTGCCTGTTCTCAACTGCGTGTGAAGTTTGCCCGCTCTTCCGTGGAGAACCATAGCCTAACCCCATATTCTAAGAAGAGACCCGTGCCTAGCAGTGGGAAAGTTGACTTACCTTTCATGCATCCCGGGAACCTCTCATTGATCGCCTTGTCATAGTCAGCAGGCGAGATGTAGTTGCCGAGTACAGACTTCTGACCGGCGCGCGCGACGGGCACCACATCGCGCTCCTTGCTGGAGCAGATGAACGTGCGGGACTCCACACGAGCCACGTCTGCCGGGTCCGTGCGAGCCAGGTAGCTAGGTGATAGAAATGAGACGGGTTTTATGGAGTGGTTTGTTTTAACATGCGGTAGAATTCTCCTTTATTTGGAAGAATGGAGAGAAATATTTAGGAATAGTCTTCTCTATAAGACTTACTAAGTACTTGGAAATGTGACAAAATTTGTGAAAATACAAAAGAACGTGATTATAATAATGGCCTAGGTCATTGAAATGATTTTTTGAATTAGACTGGATATTACATCGATACTAATTTAATAAAGCTGAAGAGTTTATTAATTTGTTTGAACGCGCTAATCTTTGTAGTTACCACGGACGGAGCTACCTATCGGATTTGAAATATTATTTTCGTATAATTATAATAGTCACATTGACAAGGTATTATACAATATAGGCTAACCAATATAACGCTAAGTTCTTAGAAGTGGAGTAAAGTGGGTGAAACCGCGAGTCCAGGTAATTATTACACCATAGAAATTTTGAGTCAAATATACTCTTGAATCCAAACTTTGTGGGTGAAATACAGGTGGCGCGTACCTACTTCTTTAAATTACTCTACGCTTTTTTGAGACAAAATCACAAATTTTAATGAAAATTGGAAAATGGGTGGACGTAAATCTTATTATTTTGAGCAACAGCCACCTTACTTTAACACGTCAAAATTCTAAAGTCATGTGTCCCATATCCTGCAAGCATAGATACTGCAAGTGTACTCACCAGTTGTCATACTTCTGAAGTCGCTTCAAAGTGCCCTGCTGTTGCATGATGTGCAGCAAGGCAGCTGCTTCGGCCTCGGATCCATCGCACACGTGCACATGCTCTGGCTGGCAGAGTGTAGCAGTGCGCTCCACGAAGGCACGAACCTAGGGGTTAGGATAGCGTTACACTCCTAATATTCCAGTATAAGTGAACCCTCACTGTATGAAAAGCCTGTATTATCTGAGGTCAAGTGAAAGAAGTATTAATCAATGTGTAGCGAAGTATGTGTCCGAGAATCATATTTTGTTTTACCAAAAGTGACATTTTGAGCTCCTCTGGTGAAGCTTATTTGGGAAAATACATATCAAAGTTAAAATCATTTATAGATAGACGATTAGGTGGTACTTTTCGAACGTAATTTTTATATTATAGACAGCCCCCAAAACGTTAGTGTTTTACTCGTAGCTAGTTAAGTACTTTTGAATGAAAGCTGTGAGTTTAAATATGTGGCTAGATTCATCTGATTTTGAGAGCCCCAAACAATAGAACAGTACCTATACGAACACACCATCACGCGTACCTATATATCAGCAAAGGGTTAGGCACAGTATCTATATCTATTTGCACAACCACAGATCGGCGGTATGTTTATAGTTTATAAAACTGCTACCAACGTAGCAGTTTTATGGGCCAAATGGAAGCGGCAAATAGGACAGTAAATTGTAAGTGTATTACCTTAGGTGTCAAGTTGGCAAGTTGAGGGTTAGGAGTGGTGGCGCCGCGAAGAGCGGTCTGATGGGCTGCGCGCCCGCAAGCCAGTGCCACTTGGGCATACCTGGGGACAAAACAAACACATTTTAGGAAAATAAGAATACTTAGGTGCAGAGAATTCTACAAAGAACACACTTTATCTTTTTACTTGGTGTGTCGCTTATCCAATATACTCGTACCTACCTATCTGCCTGCCCACAACCAATATCTAAATAGGTGCAATATCAAATTACTACCTATTATATTAAACGGGGTTTAATATAATAGGTAGTAGTAGTGTAGTATAATCATATTTAGGCAGGGTGGTAAATATGATTTATTGAGAAAAAAAAAACAATTAAGATGCATTACACTAATTTTGTATGCACTTAAATATAGGCTCTATTTGTGTTTCGTTTTTATTTTTTTAATAACCGCTGACAGTGCGGGTTATTCTGATACCTACTTAAAAACCGTTTAAAATATAATTACAATCCAGTCGCAATGTAAATTTTGAATGGAAGTCTTCTAAATTATACCAATCAACGACTTACGCGTATATTATGTTGAAATCACAATATTGAAGCATCGAAACATCGCAGAATGTCGTTCATTTGCGACGAAGACGTTTTGAGAATAAGATTAGAATTATATTTTGAACACTATCATGGGTTTAGTGGTCGCTGTTTTGTGGAGCTTTAAAAGGTTTATAGATAAGAGGCCAGTATAAATTGGTTTTGTATAGCTGGACATGAAGGGGTACAAAGAGGTCAGATGACAACGTGACTTAATTTACCAGAATATGTTTACTTCTCATGGCAAGCAAGTCTGCCATCCCTAAGGAAAGAAAGTGAAAAGAAAAACGCTAACAATCTATGATGTAATCAAATAAGTCTATGATGTGAGTATTGTTTCGTCTTGTTATGTTTTTGCTTTTTGAAATATTGTACGTCGTACTCTGCGTGCATTGTCATTAGCCCCGACATGAATTTTTTTTGGTAAAATATTAACTTCTCATATAAGTGAACTGTAATGTTCTTTTGAGAATAAAGATTCTTTAAACCTAAAACTGAAAGTTCGAGGCTGTAGGCAGACGCCGTTTTCGGTGCACCAAACACCCACATCCATAATCCCAATTATTTATCTTCCATGTTTTACAATAGTCCTGCGTCCACCCGGGATACTTCATGGCTGACTCCTATTGTGCAGATGTGGAGTGTCCCGGGTTTGAGCCCCATCCCATATTAGATTAAAGTTTTCCAAAGGGCCTCTGCGCGTTGGACCTGTGTCCCCCCGCACGCCTGCCAAAGGACCAGATGTCTTCCTCACGGGAGGCATGCTGTGATCACCAAGGTGGAGATACAAATAATAATACTCCTAGTCTTTTTCCCAATTATATTGGGGTCGGCTCCAGAGTAGCCAGATGCAACTGAATATCAGTGAAACGCCTTCCATCTGACCTCCGCAACCCAATTTATGGGCAACACCGATACTCGAAAGATAAGAGTGCTTGTCAGGCTTTTTGGGCTACTGACTAACTCTAAAGACTGTCATAGGTGGTATGACAAACGGGACCTACGGCTATACGTGCTCTCCTAGGCACGGAGGGGTCTGTCTCGATATGTTAAGAATGGTCACCCATCCACAGACTGACCGCAGACGGAGACCTCGCAGTTATAACTTCGCCACGAGTTCATTTTATATGACAGCGTATTACCTTGACGGATTCAAATGCAATAAACTCTACTCAAATACCCAATGGCAAACAAAGAAATAAATGAAATATAAGTATCTTTAATATTAATGTGTTGGCCTACATATACCTACCTGGTTCCGGGTATTTATGTATGCATGTGTGATTTTAAACTAAATTAATTATAATTAGTTGAATTTTATAATTATTAGGTATATCCCGGATTTGTTATACTTTAACATTTGATGCTGCAATAAATACTGATAAGTAATAATAGATTGCTTCATTAGTCTAGTGGTCCTAAGTGCGACTATTATGCTAGAGGTCCATGTTGGTGTACTTTAGTAGACCTCTGCCTAACCCTTCGGAGACTACAGGCGTGATGGTAGTAATAATATAATTAAATATCAAATAAGTAATTAACAGTATTGAAATTCTCAGTAGCAGCTCGGAGTCTGGATTTGTGCCCGGTTAATGGCAATAGGCCGGCCCCTTTTTACATGGGACCTAAACATGACGGCGAAATGTGGGTTTACATTAGTACACCTCTGCCTAACCCTTCGGGGACTACAGGCGTGATGGTATGTTACGTCTATGAAATTTTCAGTAGCAGCTCGGAGTCTGGATTTGTGCCCTGTTAATGGCAATAGGCTCGCCCCCTATTACATGGGACCTAAACATACCGGCGAAATGTGGGTGTAAAATTAATACACCTCTGCCTAATCCTTCCGGGAATACAGGCGTGATGGTAGTCATAATATAATTAAATATCAAATAAGTAATTAACAGTATTATTCTTATCTATTGCGTATGCAGTCAGTTGTGTCTTGAGATCTCAGGGCTACATTTGAAACTTTGAACCGGTCACAAAATGTCGGATACTTTATCTAGTAGGTACTGCACTTTGTACTTAGTATATCAACACTTAATTAAGTAGGTTTAGATAATTATTGTGTCGATATTGGCAATAAGTTAGTCAAGCAACATTATACTATAAAGCTAATGGAAGAGGAAAAAGAAAAAAACTTAGAAACGGCGGGAGAAACCGCGGGGTACGTGTACACGGCTACACATCAAGCTAAACAAAACCAGTTTAGACTGACCTCCCAATGTAAAGGTTCTCGGCCTAATTCAAGGCCAGCCTATACTGGATTTGAATAGCTTGTGTAGCCGTGCTTACCTACTATATTATACAGAGTGGAAGGGACATCGACAATCACTTACCATGAATTCAGACCATGATTCTGGAACCGCTTACAGTTTGTTTCAAATAAGTAAGCCGATCGGAAGTTGTCTGCAAGTGGTTTAGAAGTGGTAAATTTTAATAAAAAGAGCCGGTGTAAAGATAATTAGAGTCGTATATGTTTCACATTTCTAATGATTTTGTTTACTAATTTCGATATTTATGTATTAAAACACTTAATTAAACGATTTTACCACCGCGGTAGTTCGGAACGGCTAACTTCCGATCGGCTTACTTATTACGAACAAACTGTAAGTTAATATCTTTCGTAGTTTGTTACAAAAATCTGCTTTTTCCTACAAAAGTGCAATACTTACACGTTTAAAATATATTTTTTTTACAACCGGCGAATACCTTAATGTAATGAATTTATAGTAACCGGTTGTGCGTTGATGTCCCTGTCACCCTGTATAAATGCGAAAGTAACTGTCTATCGGTCAGTCTTTTTCACGTCTGTCAAACTGCTAAATCAATTCTATATAGACAATAGATTGAACCTTGAAGGAGAACAAAGGCTGCCTTTTATCTCAAAATTATCTCTCTAAACTAGTCTTTAATAAAACAGCTTAGATATAAGATTTCATAAATTCGGATCCTCCGTAATAAGTATCTAATGACAGTGCCAAACTGCCATGCTGTGAAGAGCCGAGAAAATTTTCCATAGAAAAGCGTCATCCAGAAAAGTAATAAGTACGTCATTTGGTGTATTCTCTGCTTTCCTTGGCAAGATCACAAGACCAAATTAAACGTTTCTGATTGAAAACTCGTTGGTCGCTCTTGATTAAGTCAATAGACAGAAATAATTTGTAACAAGATTCCAGTGAATTTGAAACAATGATGTTATGAGAAAAAAGAGACGCTCGTGGAAACTTTTGTAGGTAGCAGACGTCAAAACAAAAAAAAACGCGTTCTTTTTTGAATTTGAAATTCAAAAAACGAGCTTTTCGTTTCATTTCTTTGAAAGAAGACTTTTGTACTCTCGAAAGCCATTCCATTTAAATTTCTAAAAGTTAAAGAAATATGCGAAATTGTGGACTTCTCAGGTTTCTATTTAGGGATTAGTAGTTAGTAACAAAGTATTTTTAATTAAATTATGTGGGTACCCTACTTGATTTTTATTCTTTAAATCTTAGAGTAGAAAATAATTCCAAGGAAGATATTAAACCCTTAAAATATGTTTAAAATATAAACAGGTAGATGCATCTATACGCCACATAAAGTGGCATTAAAATAATTATAAAATAATTTTAGTATCGTGGATAGAACTATTTATTATCTAAAGCTGTTTCACTATGCTTCCTCCTCTCTCCTAAATTGCCGTGCCCGACAGGGTCCATGATTGATACCTACTAAATTATTGTATAACACCTGTTAACATTGTGGAGTGCAATAAATATATTGAGTATTGAGTATGTCAAAACCGAGGTTCCTGAATTTCGAAAATAGAACACTATTTGTATGAAATAACTGTCGAATTATTTAACGAGAATTTACTTATTCGGGATTGGTGAAATTTAGCTAATACTATAAAAAACGTGAAATTTACCTGACAAAAACCTTACAAAAAATTACAAATAATTCGATATATAATAATTTTAATACTCACTGGTTTGACTTCCTTGCGTAGTCTTCAGGGATTGCGTTGAAGTGCAACATTTTTTAATTATTTTAAGTAAATTAAACCGTTAATTAATACTTTAAAATTATCAAAATCGAAGCTAAATTTTATCGAAATTACTGAAACTGAATAGAAATATCAGCCACCTATAATATCCTATGGTGTTTAATTTATAACCCATTTAATACTTTACGTGATGAAACTGGCACCGGAATGATTAAAAACTTGCGCGCGCGCCCTTTATAGCGGAGGAGTGTAATGCACGGCGCGCTCTGATTGGCTGAAAGCGCGGGTGTGTCATGACGTATGCAAATGTTGTTATTGGAACTTGTTTTTCTACGTTTTATCGATTTGTTTTGTAATGCAGATATTGCTATTTGCGTTTGACGAAACTTTATGTCATGATAAGATGAACATATGTCATAATAAAATATGTAGTCACCTGTAGTAAAGCGCCATTGCTACGATTGAGGACCTGGATTCGATTCCCAGGTCGAGCTAAGTGTAATTGGGTTTTTCTATTATCGAATATATATCGAAATTCTCAGTAGCAGCACGGAGTTTGGATTTGTGCCCGATTAATGGTAATAGACTTGACCAATAAACCAGCGAAGTGTGTTCTGCCTTGTACATAAATAAATCTCCTTTTAACTCTTCGGGCGTGGTTTCCTTGCGGTGTTTTCCCTCACTTTTTAAGCGCGTGATAATTAATCATATTAATACAAACACGACTTCGAAAAGTCAGAAGTGCGTGCTTTGGATTCGAACTCCAGACCTAGGACTTGGCAGTGGTCATGTCTAGGCTAACACTGTTTATCACACTTCGGTACATACAATTGCAACGCCTTGTACTCATAGGGGTACCAAGTCGAAGTAGAAACTGGCCCATTACTCGTTATCATTCTCGCATACCACTTTTAGGAACCTACTTTTCAAACGTACTGTAATGAACCTTGAATAGATATACTTACTTGCTATATCCATTTGAATGTAATTTGTGTCGTATATTATACCATTGGTTTATTCCATGGTTTATCACAATTCCGTTCCATAAATTGGTTTCGCCTCTGAGTGCCTTGGTAACTGTGAAACCTTATTGCGTCATTCAATCATAATATACAGTATGTACATGAAAAAGGACGCTTATATATGTTTATAATGAGTATGTTATAGTATAATGTGATTAAATCTCTATTAGAATGCATTACACTGCTTGTATTTTTCATGGATTTTTTCAATAACCACTCAATAAATATCAAAATAAAAATGTGTTCCATCAAACATCTTTTAGTTTCTAAAGAAAGTCTTTTTTTTATTTTATAATTTTTTTTCTCGTTCATGGGCCATAAATCATGGCCTTACCCCGAAGTAAATTACTGCTAGATAGCCAAACTATAAAACAGTTAAACAGATTTACGATTAGTTTTATATTTGATAATAATATGTAACAGATCGTTTATATATGGTCACCATATAAAAATAGCAAAAAGAGGTACTACTTGAAACTAGTACTTACCTACTTTTATTAACATTTACTCAGTAGTAAACATTAGTGTATTTTATGGCTCTTTTTGTCTTTGTTATGAAAGGTTTCTAACGTGATAACTAAACTCATTATTACATCAGCGAGTTGTGAAACTCAAGGTAAATTTCGTCACAGCTAAGAGTCGTATTCGACGGGCTTGGCATCGACGTGTCGCCTGCATTACAAACAGACTTCTACACTCGAATAACAACTAATGATAACACATGTGTTTATTTTTCTAGTTAAAAAAATTACTCGCACAATTATTAATGACGTCAACAAAATCTTTGGACGACATAATTTAAAGTAGTTTGGAACACAGACAGTCACATTGACGTACTTTGCGTGACACGCAGGCTTCAAAGTTAGACATTTAGCCACTATTCTAAATGACTATTAGGCAATGAATGTGAACTTGTGAGGCCTTGTGAAAAATCTACTGTTACACTCGCGAGAATTTCCGCCTATATATATATATATATTTTTTTATGGGATAACTCGGCAAACGAGCAGGCGAGCTACCTGATAGTAAGTAGTCATCACCGCCCATGGACATCTGCAAAACCAAAGGAGTTGCAGATGCGTTGCCGAGCCTATTTAGGGAAAGGGAGGGGAAGGAGAAAAGGAGAAGGAAGGGGATTGGGGGAGGAATTGGGCCTCCGGCCCTCTCGCTCACCGAGCGAAGCGCAGTATCGAAACGCTACTACTCGGACGTCGGTCTTCTGCGAGAGTGTGGTACTTCTCCGGTCAAGCCGGCCCATTCATGCTGCGAACAGCGAGGCCCTACCACAACAGAAATTAGTAGTAATCAGTATTCTATAAATTGGTCGCTAAATGGATCGTTCTATTCACTTCTCCTTTCACGAAGAAGTTTTTTCTACTCCTTCTACTTCAGTACAATTAGTGCGAAATGAAATGAAATAGACAACACTCGCAATCCTAGGTGTATCGTTCCAACTGTTTCTATATCTGTGGTTCTAACACATTTGATCTACTACCAGCAACACATTTTCCTGCAGCCAGCGTCCTTTTCAGGTGACATTTCCAATCACGATGTATCAATAGGGAAGTTGACGGAGGTTTGTTTTATCAAAATAGGTAAATTAAACGAGTATTAAGAAAAAAAAAACATATTTTGACAAAATAATGCGCATTGGCGAGTAAATTCAAAAATATTTTATGTTTCTGGTGTGAATTCAGATGCTCCTTTCCACAAAATGAGAGTTAGTTTAGTGTATGGCGTATTTATTAATGAAAGTACTAAATAACCGCTGTGATACACTCTATGTCTAACATAAAATGATTACAACTTCCTTATTATTTCACCAATTCTAATTTTAGTTTGTAGATAGGCTCTACTAATGATATACAAAAAAATAATAATATACAGTTAGCTACCCGATTGTTTGTGTGAGGAAAAAATATTTGGAGCTTATGAAGACACGAGTTTCCTACGTTGGGTCTCATATCTAATAATCTATTTTTTTTGTTTTATTGCATTAGATGATAAGGCCAAATAGAAAATAGCAGATTTCATGGTTTACCACTACAGAGTTTGACGTCATCAACTGACTGCGTTAGTTTTTCAGCTCATTGTATTGTGTTGTGTTGTTGTGTGTGTGTGTATTTGGCGGGAACACCAATTGAAAAGAAAACCATAGACAATAGTTCGTTTTGTTTGTTATTGGTGCAATTACGTATGATTGTTATGCATGTATTATATTTTTGTTTGCGTTGATGTAACAAATCAATGTGGTGTCTTAATAAGTGAAGCCGACATTTGAAAAATAAAATGTACAATCGCCAGCACATCAGGTTATACAAAACTGTCAAATTTCCCCAAATGATTTTAAACCTCAAAATGTTGACGATTAAGTTCAAACACATCTGAGGAAATTTTACATTTTCTGGTAACTTGATGTGCTGCCCACCGAACATACACATAGTGATGTGGTCCAGACAGACGTACCTAAGTATTGATTTCTCAAGAAGTTTTGTTCCAAAAGTCCAGAGAATCCATAAAAAGCAATTGTGTGAGGTATTACGTCTAAGCTAACATGATGATTACTTTATGTTGATCATTAATTGCCTCCACGCAGGTCACAAGTTCAGGAAGATAAACTAAAAATACAATTTCCATTCTACATAACAATATTTTTGTAAGTCTCATGATGAAAAGTACATGTTAGATTGTTAGTATTGTCATTCTGCGATCCGTGTGAATAAGCGATAATGGAAGCTGGGTGCAAAGTGAGGGCACTCAATACCGAATAAACCGGTTTTTTTGTAAACAATGATACTTAAATTGCGTATCGCAATAAGTCCAAGCCAGCATGGCATATGGCTATCTTATACTAAAAATTTTCCGAACCAAACTCAGAATCATGTGTCTAAAATAGCTAATTAAGGAAAGCACCACAAAATCAGAATAATATCAACAAATTTTGTCTGTTACAAAAATATTTTTGGAAATATCCTATCGATTTTAGAGTTATAACCATTTAAACCTGTAATATAATCACCATAACTTAAAAAAAAAAAAACTTAAACCAGTAAACCACAAGATTTTTTATGGACCATATTTTTATTTTGTTAATTACGCTGCGGTTATTGAAAAAATCCATGAAAGGATCCATGATGAATCCATCCACTGTAATAATTCTACACACTTACTTACAAAATGAC
Organism: Subacronicta megacephala; assembly: GCA_958496365.1. Classification (NCBI taxonomy): domain Eukaryota; kingdom Metazoa; phylum Arthropoda; class Insecta; order Lepidoptera; family Noctuidae; genus Subacronicta; species Subacronicta megacephala. The sequence continues at coordinate 5,995,409 of OY292536.1, forward strand.
TAGAATGCATTATAATTAAGATTATATTTATTTTAAGCATATTTATGCAGGCTGGTGTCCTGTTTTTAAGAATAAGTAATGCAACGGTTTGTAATTTGAAGTCAATCCATCGAAGAGATATTTTCGACTTTGCGGACAACAACAGTTGTTTATTTTTATCTTTGAGCAATGGGGGAAGTACTGTGTTGCTCGAAGGATTTTGTACATTTGAAAATTATAACATACATTTGTAGAGGCTCAATCTAAAATAAATCCACTGGCACTTCATTCAATAAATGTTTCATAAATTCATGTTATAAATATCGTGAGTCCATCAAAGCTCAAGGTGTACCCGATGATACATTGTCAATAATATTTTGTTTTGTCTTCATATTTAGCTAGCACGTAATATCATACAGCCATGGACTTTATAGCCATTAAATATATAATTGGCAACAGTTTATTATCAAAATATTGATGGTAATAAATTAATTGGGTAAAGCAAAAATAGGCTTAAAGGAACCCTAGAGGGTGTCTAATGGAACAACTTCTTCATTATGAGTTTTGTTTTGCTGCAGAAGGACCTCACTGGTTGCCGGGCCCCGGGGAAAGTGGCGAAGTATCAATATATATATATATATGGTAATTTGCATTGTGCTTGCATTCCCTTAATCATGGTTGTGACACTTAGGGCCATGGAACTAGTGATGACATTCATCGCAAACACCCACCCGCCGCCGCCTGCGCGCGATAAACGTTATCAAGCTGCTTGGACTAATCTTTTCACCTAATTATTTTGTAGGTCGTACTCGATAGAAGGAAAAGAGGTGATTTTAAATGAAGTACCTAATTAAGTAGCATAATTAAATAATAACACCAAACGATTACTACTGTATCTTTTAAAATGATGGTTAGATACTAATATAAATATTTGGATGGGCTTGTGGGTAAGTAGGCTGCTCAATCGTTTTGCCTCAACTGGCAATTCGGCAATTTTGCTGAGATTGGACCGATTTGTAGTTCACTTGAATGCTTTTAGTTGTAGCTACTTAGATTTACTGTTTACTATTATTTTATGTAATTCAGGTGTCCTACAAATAAATTTTCTTTTATTTTCTTTCTTTCAATCGATCTGCAATGTTAAGCTACACTTTTAGTTCAGTCAATCAGTCCAGTTCAGTCTATACCTAGATGGGTAATAAGTGTCTCGAACAGCACGTAAAGCCGTCGGTTTCGCTTGTTATAGGAACACCTATGACAAACGTTAGTGTTTGTCAAAAGTTCCTAAACCTTTTTAACATAAACTCATGGTCGAGGTACTGTATCCTTATGATACCGGTATTGTCCAGAAATTGGGTTGCTGACATCGACAGTCACTTCGCGTAAAATACTGATACTTAGCCGCATTTAAGTACATTTGAATCCGACCCCAACACAATTGGGAAAAGAATAGGATGGCTTGGTGACTCCATATCCTGAATCAAACAAATGCTATGGGGTTGTGTATATCAAATAATAACGAATCTTCAAAATCGGGGAACAGACATACATTTAACTTGACTTCGACCTCATCTAAGTTGGTTAAACTGAATTTAAGATACATCCTGTAGTGGAATACCTACCTTATATGTATTAAAAACCTATAAGTAGGCATATTATGTATCTTATTAAGTATTACCTATTCGGTATTCTTTCTACTTACAAGAAGGGAACAATACAATATTATCAATACTTAAGTACCTAGTCATAAATTATTACTTACAGACAACAATATGACATATTTAGTACATGTTATTGTTATATACACAGTCTTAAAGTCCACTATAGATATAGTATATTATTTTTATTATTCTGAATCTAATTGGACTATAATTGTACTTGGGTCATGTTGTTATTAGTAAATATAAAGTCTTAAGTCCAATGTTAGATTAATTAATCAATATGAAGGCACTTACTTAAGGCAGACTAGCTCGGTCTAATTCTTACCTATTTCCTCAATATAAAAAGCTGGAAAGGTTTTTTTTGGTTTGAATGCCTTTATCTCTAGAACCACAAGTCGGATTTGCAAATTCTTTTTGAGTTTGTTAGCCTACTTAACCTATCATATGGGACCATCACGTTACGACCCTAAGGAGCGTGCCAAATCTGGTGAAACCACGAGGCAGAGAAAGTTAATAGAAACATTATCTGCCACTTTGCGCCATTAGCCTAGTAGCAGCAAGCGCGGTTGCTAGGCGAGAGGTCACGGGTTTAATTACCTAGATCGAGTACCAGGCATTTGGAATAATACATTGTAGGGGTACCTATGCTACTAAAAATAGTAAGACATAAAACAAATAAGAGTTAATTAAGAAATGCAGTAAGTAGATAATTAATATTCTTGGATTAATTTATTTTTTACACCAGGAAGCGGATCTATAAACTGTAATTGTTAATTAGAGTTAATATAATTGACCTAACGTTACCCCCGGAACCCATCACCTTCCTTATTCTTATCATTCGTCCTAGGCCGAGTCTGATAAAATTAGTTTTTTCGTTAATATAATTATGTGTATCACACTGTCGTTGTAGACTAACTAACTAAACTAGAAAAAAAAAGACTGCAATGCTAAATATTATCCACGACAATTGATGCCAGCAGTTCAGCACGCATGGTTTTGACTCAACGGAAATTTTGTTGACAACAAGGATTATACAAATACCTACATATATATAGTGTTCATAGAAACGTTTAAATAATGATGTTATACTTATACGTGAATAAGATGCATTATAGTAGTTTTGTATGTATTTAAGGATTTTGAATTTAGAATTGTCATGGATTTTTACAATAACCAATGAATAAATTCCAAAAATATATTCCTCCATCAAAATATTTTAGTTTTTAGATTCCAGCTTCTTTATATTCTTTAAAATGGATACGATTTAAAAGATAGTACATGTCTCTTTTCATTTAGGGAGCGGTTATTGAAAAAATCCATGAGAAACATAAATAGGTATACATACATATTTACAAATACACAAATACAAACAAAATTACAATACTACATTTAAAAATGAAAAACATATTGAAGCTGTGTCCCATTTTCATGGATGGATTCTGTACATATGGGCCGCCTGAGTACATCTCTGTAATACCCTTCGAGAAATACAAATGTGGTGGTATATTGTCGCAAGAGTGACTGGCCTACTACAATAATAGCTAATTTAAGAATAATTTAAATTACTAGATAATAATAGTGCCTACCATAAACAAAAGACTAAAATTCCTCAGGAATCCTTTAGCAATTTTCTGAGTACCTTTATTAATCACATTCCACGGAATGTGAAACAGCTAATTCCCAGTGCCACGTACTTACATACAGAGTGTTTATTAACAACTGCATTGGATTCGTTAGTGTTGTTTTGAGAAGGAATATATAGCAGTATTCTCATATTGATCATTTTTTTTTGTAGCGAATATGAAAGTCGTTTTCCCAATCCCCACGGGGATTCACTCACTAACGTTATATAAGGAACTATTAATTAAATTTTTAATGAATTAGTAAAACGAGCGATCGGCTATCCACCTGACAGCAGCAGCCATCCCGGACCAAGAACGAGCAGGCGTGCTGCCCATAGGCAGCCATGTATACTTGCCATCAGGATTTCAGGTTTTGCAGATGTCTGGAGTTGCAGATGCGTTGACGAGACTATTTAGGGAAAGGGAGGGGAAGGAGAAAAGGAGAAGGAAGAGGATTGACGGAGGAATTGGGGCTCCGGCCCTCTCGTTCACCGACGAAGTGTAGTGGCGAAACGCTACTAGGTACTCGGATAATATCGGTCTTCTGCGAGAGCGTGGTACTTCCCCGGTCAAGCCAGCCCATTCATGCTGCGAACAGCGTGGCCCTACCACATACCTGTAACACAAGAGCTGGTGCTGATGTGTAGCTGAGAGGGGGGAACTGACTCTAACGCGCAAAAGCCTACATCTCGTAAGTTCATATCAAGGTGCTTCAAATTACGATAGGCGATATACAATCGGTTCACTAAGCGGCATCTACAGCCTAAATATAGACGTCAGCAATACCAGTGGGTTTAAATCACTCGCGCGTTGTCATCTTGAGTGAGACCTCAGTTCATTGGCTAAATAATATTTCAAACCGAAATACTTACAATACTATTAGGCCGACATGCTCGGCTTTTGATCAACCCAACAAAAAATGCTAAACGAAAGCGCGCAAAAAATCAATAACAGTAGGTATTAAGTATAAAAGTACTTACTTACCAAAATATTTCGTTAAGGGCCAAATGCCCGGTTATATATGAATCTTTCTCGAATTTTCTATTTTTGGACCAGGCAACCTATAGACCAGGTGCGGACCAAAACCTATGCTAAAACCAAAACTAAGAAGGAAGATACATACCACCGGACGTACGGTTTATAAGGAGGCAACAAAGCTAATATAATGGAACCTTTAATTTTTCCGGCCTGTTGCTATGGAAGCAGATGTCGACGATTTATACGTATCTAATTGCGCTGTAGAGGTGTAACAGGAAAAGATTTTCGGCTTATTTTGTTTGAGCTTCTGACGTTGCCTATGGGAGTCATGGAATAAATTCAACACACTTTCCGTTCCCTATTATTAAACGATTTTAAGTTCCATGGTTATGGCAATAGGTTTATTTATTGTTCCAATCCTTGGCACGTCCCCTTTCAGAGTGAGAGGGGTTAAGGTATAGTCTATCACGCTTGCCAACTGCGGGTTGGCAGTGTACTCCCGCTGTCGATAAAATCTCTGAGGCATGCACACGCAGTCGCGATGTTTTCCTTTCACACGCCCATGCATACGAAAAGTAATAAGGCGTCTTGGATTCAAACTCGAGACCTATGACTTGGCAGTCCAATAGGCCTATAACTAGGCTATCACTGCTTATTTAATTTACTAATAAATCATCTATGATATATAATTATAATTTATCAAATTTACTACCGACTAGATCACTAGAGAAATGATAAACCAATTGAATAAAGTTCAAACTCAGAGAAGAAAATGATGTAATTCACAAATAAAATAAATTCAAATTAAGAGCTCTTTAGTTATTGTCTTTTTCCATGGAATTCTCAGTAACAGCTTGGAGTTTGGATTTTTACTGGGAAACATGGAAACTAAACATACCGGTGAACTGTGGCTTCACATTAGTAACCCTTAGGGGATAACAGGCGTGATGGTATGTTATGTTTGATTTTATATGTTTTTACGACATTACCGAATACATATACGACCTTCACTACCATTTCTCGTGGGAATCGTAAACAGGAAAAAAATTCGACCCTCTCTTATTACAACTTACACCAAATAATTTAAATCAAATCCAGGTTTAAAATTTAAGTTCTAAAAACCATTTGAAGCCATTTTTTTTCTTCAGAATAAAACAAATGAAATTCATGTGTTCTTATTTAGGTATACCAATGTCACAATATTAATATCTAGGCTCATTTGAAGACCCGAATTATTATAAATCATACATATATACATTATAAGATACCCGTCTATTTAGAAAACGAGGATACAGAAAAAAAACATAATTAAAAACTTGTCACATTTAATCATTTCCTAGGAAGTCATAGACTAAAGTTAATAGAACAGGCTTTTTATCGCAAACTCCTTATAATATCTCCTTCTTTGTGCACCAGAATATTTGTAAGTAATGTATTCCCGCGTTTCTTTGTCTGCCAGCCACCTGCGAGACCGGTCGTGAAGGTCGTGCGTTGTCACCGAAAGAGAATGGGGACGCCTTTTTAGCACAACTAGGAAGCTTAGCTCGGTGCTGCTAAAATAAGACGCAATTTTAAAGAAATAAAGAGGTTTATTTGTGATTGACGCCATATTATTTTAAAATTATATCTATACTATACTAAATATCATAAAGCGGTAAAGTTTTTGAGTTTGTGACGAGTTTGTGACGAAAATCACGAAATCGGACGAAATACGAGCCTACTGCGGGTTGGCAGACTTCACACAGGTTTCCAAACAATGTCTTTCTTCACCGTTTAGGCGCGTACTACTTATTCAGAACCTAAAAAATGGCATATATTTCTAAATTTGTCCAAATAAATATTTCAAATATTTTTGTGTATGGGTACCTCAATATGCCTAGGTACCTAAGCATAGTATAGGACGGTCCGGTGAACTAACGACAAACAAAAGACGGCTGGCAGTGATTGGACTAGGAAAGTGAAGAAACTCTGTGGCGTTCACTACGAGACGCCTATGTCCAACAATGGACGAATATAGGCTGATAATGTATATTCAATGATGTTTTATCACAATGAAACATTAAACAGAACCAGAATAAAACACAGAAACATAAAAAAAATCGAAACGCCTATACATTTCATTGAGTTCCAGACATGCGCACGAGTGTATTAAAAATGTAGGCGCTCGTAATGTTTTTCGACGGCTAAATTTAAAAACTGAAAGTAATTCAAGAAAATTACAATGAGGATGATCTGCAAAAAATAATCATTGTTTTGTAGGCAAGTAAGAATAACTAGCAGATATAAAAAAATATTTCGAGACAGTGATGTAAGAAGTCGACCTTTTGCACTAGTCTAGATAACAAAAGTCTGCAACATAGGGACCAATAAGGACTTTAGTTTCAAAACTTTTTTAGTACTATGTTACTACATATTAGGTAGTAGTCCTGCTGAAATGTCAGCATGAAGTAAGTAGCAGTATCAACGAATCAAATATGCCTGTTGAGTTTCGTTTGGCGAGCGTGGAGGCGTGGAGCGCTCCTTTTCTCCTTTCTTTTTCCCTAACGGTAGGCAGCGGCTTGACTGTGATTTCTTTGCGTTGTTAATAACATAGAACATATATATCCATGGTTGGCAGTTGCCACCTACTATCAGGTGGGCCGCTACCTCGGCTGCCACAATGCATCTACAACACGTTCGGTGTTGCAGGCGTCCATGGGCGGCGATGACTACTTACTATCAAGAGACTGGTGTGCTCGACTACCATAAAGAATACTAAACAGTTTCATGGATCATCCATCAGAGGAGGCAGGGGAGTATATGTCGCACACATATGGTCGAAATAAAAAACCGCACTTGCCTTATAATCGACGTAAAAGGATATTCCAATTGCCACGGCTCTGTCAAGCTGAAGTGTGTAATGGAATTTTTGTACCCACAAGAAGCGAGGTCTTGTCTCGCATCCTATTTTAAGATTAGATACCCCAGCGTGTGATCCAATAAAGTTAGATTTTTTTTTATGGTATAACTCAGCAAACGAACAGGCTAGCTCTGATGGTAAGTAGTCATCGCCGCCCCTGGACATCTACAAAACCAAAGGAGTTGCAGATGCGTTGCCGAGCCTATTTAGGGAAAGGGACGGAAACGAGAAAAGGAGAAGGAAGGGGATTGAGGGAGGAATTGGGGCTCCGGCCCTCTCGCTCACCGGACGAAGCGCACTAGCGAATCGCTACTACTAGGACTGCGAGAGTGTGGTACTTCCCCGGTCAAGCTGGCCCATTCATGCTGCCAACAGCGTGGCCCTACCACAACAAAAGATAGCGATCGGATTACAAAAATCAGAAACCACGGTGCATTGATGTTGTCTATCGAATATACAGGGTGAAATTGAAGTCGTGGACATCCATTGGATCTATTAATCTAGTAGGTACTTGTGAGGAATACCTAGGCATATTAATAAAACCTTAATAGTATTAAAATGTAATGTTTACCGTCTTCTCCGCTTGAATAATAATTGTCTTTATTTAATATTCTGCTTTTTAATTACTTCGTACCATTTTCTTTTCTCTATAATAGTCTACTTCATTAAAATTCTAGCTTATGCTATCCATACCTAATATTTGCACTAGTATAACGAGAAGTCTTTATTTGAAATTATGCGCACGATTTCAATTTCACTCTGTATAATGATTTAAACAGGAAATAAATTAAGAACATCAAGTTAATTACTTATTTAAAGATAGAACTGTGGCTGGGTTTTTTTTTATCTCTCAACCGACTATAGACGCAGTGATATTATAGCCGGACATAAACAATAAACAAAACTGATTGGGTTTGCAATACTTATTAAAATGCGTTACGAGAGTAAGAAGTATTGTTTACTATCTCGCATAGGGGATTTTCCGCGATAATTGAGCAACACACAACAGAATAATAAATAACATCAAGCTAAACAATTATCTTTGAGCATAGGCACAAGGAAAATTTTGCTGGATTTGATGACTAACTGATAAGGGGGCTCTTTGACTGATAGTGTCTTCTAAGGGTCGAGTACGAGTAGCTGGATAAATTGCGGATATTATTATCATGACGGGTTTTAAGAATGGGAATTAACATATACGTATACATACCATCACGCCTGTATTCCCCGAAGGGTTACCCAGAGGTGTAGGTACGGTGGCCAGCACATCAAGTTACCAAAAAATTTCAAATTTTCTCAGTTGATTTTGAACTTTATAGTACTACAATTTTGTATACCGTATTGTTGACAATTTTGTATACCTTGACCTGCTGGCGACTGATTTACTAATTTACACCCACACTTTGCCGGTATGTTTAGATCCCAGGGGCGAGCCTATTGCCATTAACCGGGCACAAATCCAGACTCCGAGCTGCTACAGACAATTTCGTAGAAAATCTTTCGGGGAAAACTGGCGTGATGGTAAGTGGGAAAATTTCCTTTACCTAAAAACTACTATGTAGGTACGACCATTTTAAAAAGGCAAAGAGAAAAAAGGTTACCCATTTTGTACATTCGTTCTCAAATGACGCGCGCTTGCCACGCACAAAAAAAAAATTCACGAATTAGCATTTAGGTATTAATTACTATTTTATGTTATCATAGGTTTCTTGTTGCACGCGTAGATACGTCAGTTTGATAGGCAGCACGTGAATATTTAATTAATATAGTAATTAGCTAAGTACGATCATAATATTGTCAGCCCGTGCCAATTCTAAAGGTCAATTCGATATTTGAAATCGTAAACATTACTTGCACAATATCTAATAGTACTTAAGGTTAGGTATTGAATCTAGAAATTATTTGTTCATATTCTAACGTTTATTTGAAAACTATAACATCAGTATTAGGCAGACTGCCTCGATAGTCTAGTGGTCCCAAGCGCGACTAGTACGCAAGAGGTCCTGGGTTCGATTCCCAGGTCGAGCAAAGTGGTATTGGGTTTTTCTATGAAATTCCCAGTAGCAGCTCGGAGTCCGGATTTGTGCCCGATTAATGGCATTAGGCTCGCCCCCTATTACATGGGATCTAAAACATACCGGCGAAATGTGGGTGTAAATTAGCACACCTCTGCCTAACCCTTCGGGGAATACAGGCGTGATGATGGTATGGCATTATTGGTATTAGGCAAGGGTACTCAAATCCACAGACTTTTTTAATGAGATAACTTGGCAAATTATTAGGCAAGCCAGCTGATGGCAAGTAGTCATCATCGCCCATGGACATCTGCAATACCAAAGGAGTTGCAGATGCTTGAAGAAAGAGGACTGAAGGAGGAATTGGGCCCAAAACCCCGTCTTAGCATTAAAAAAAAAGTTTATTTCATCAACTTAAAAGTGGTACAATTGCTGAGTTTGGAACCACCTTTTAAGCAAAAATTTGCTTGTGATAGGTGATTCCGCATTCACCTTTAGAGAATGGAAAAATCTCCCCTAAGTGTCGGTAGGTATATTCACCAGTTTGAACTACATATAGGTAATAATAATTTATAATCGGTCATAATTCGCTACAAAATAACAAAGTTAGTTTCCATAACTTTTAACGCGGGTACAATACCTATCTGTAACCAATTAGTAATAATTACTTTGCGGTACAAATTATATATTAGTTTATATTTTATTACTATGAAATGAAGATTTTTTCTTTTTTATTATACTTAGCTGGGCAATGTTGTAGTCATCCGATCTAGAGGCTTGCACACAACCTACCTCGTGTCTACAACAGCTAAGTGTGAAGGGCGAAGGCGAGTCTTCGGCGCCATAACCGAACATCCAGCTAGGGGAACTCAACCCCGAAGGAAAAATACAATAATAATGGAAGCAAGACCCAAAGAGAAACTACCCCAGGAGGGTACCGACAGAGTCGGAGAATCCCTCCCTGAGCATGGCTCAGGCTGCCCCGCGTATTCTGGGGGGGGGCAAAGTTTTGCAACATAAGGAAACAAAGAAGACTTTGACGCAACAAGTGTTCCACCCAGGCCTATTTAATAGGTCACGTTCATCATCCTACGGTGAAGTCGAAGAAAAGACTAGGGAAAAGAATCCCGGAAACCTACCATCCACAGAAACTAACCCTAGTAATAACAGTAATCCTACTGAGACGGTACCCCATTACATAGTTAATCCACCCCCATGGCAGAGAATACCAAAGGTTAGATTAACAAAAAAAAGGAAAATGCCAGACTCTCCAGAGTCCATAGAAATCTCTAATAGATTTAGTCAACTGCCCATAGACTTGACAGACGACACAGTGTGCGAACCCAAAGTAAAGCACCCAAGCAAACCACCACCCATAATCCTGTATGGCATTGAAGATATCCCAAAACTCACAGAGCTCCTAGGGACTACTATTGAGAAGTCATTGTTTACATTCAAAATTGTCAACAGAAATCAACTTAGAATTAGCATCGATAACGTTGAAGCATACAAAAAACTCATCAATGTAGTTAGAGACAATGGCCTAATTGGACATACCTTCAATTGGAAAGATCAGCGATGTTGTAGAATAGTCGTTAAAAACCTACACCATACCACACCACTATCTGCCATAAAAGAAGCCATAGAAAAATCAGGCAACACAGTAACCGGGGAAATCATCAACGCCAAATATGGACCAGATAAAATACCGACATCAACATTCTTTATTAATTTAGAACCAGGACCAAATAATAAAGCAGCCAAGGATATAAAAATCATTTACAATCAAGTAGTTGTCATTGAAGACCCCAAAAAGAGGAACTCGGTAGTACAGTGCCAACGTTGCCAGCAATATGGCCACACTAAGAACTACTGCCTTAAACCGTTCCGCTGTGTTAAATGTGGGCAATCGCACAAAACGTCAGAATGTACCAAAATCGACCGCAATACTCCAGCAGTATGTCTGTCAAGTATATAAAGAGATACTAGCAAGAAAAACAGGGAAACCACAACCACAGATAAAAAGAGGCAATATACCTCCAGAAAATAATCCAGCCAGCCTAAACTCCCCAAGACACAATCCGGAACATAGAACAGCCTTGAACACAGAAAGCAGACTAACATATGCTGATGCAACCAAATCACCACACAGGAACTACGAACAAACTAGCTCTATCTCACCCACCACAAATAACCACTCTTTGGAATATTTACTAACAAAACAATCGGAAAAATTTGATATTCTCCTACAACAAATGAGTACCCTAATGAGTCTCATAGTATCACTTGTTGAAAAAATTACAAAATGAACACACTAACAATAGCAACGTGGAACATTAATGGGCTAGCTCCCAATAAGAGTGAGGTTGAGACCCTAATCAATATACATAGACTTGATATCTTACTCGTATCAGAAACACACTGCACAGCTAGAAGTTCTGTTAAAATCAAGAACTATAACACTTACTATACAAATCACCCTGACGGCACGGGCCATGGCGGTACAGCAATAATTATAAAATCCTCAATAAAACACCATGTGCTACCAGAATTCTCAACCAACCATATACAAGCCACCTCTGTACTAATTGAAGATAGAAACGGGGACTTCAATATCTCTGCTGTGTACTGCCCACCGAGACACAAAATCACTGAAAGGCTATTTTCCGAATACCTAGAGACCCTATCAGGGCGCTTCATTGCTGGGGGTGATTGGAATGCCAAACATCCACAATGGGGCTCCAGACTGACAACCACACGAGGTAGGGAACTTAAGAAGTGTATCGACAATTCCCACCTCTCAGCAATTGCAACATCTGAACCAACATACTGGCCCGCCGACCGTAATAGACTTCCAGATGTACTCGATTTCTTCGTTATTAAAGGCTTGTCCAGACTGTTCTACACAATACAATCCTGCCTAGATGGTTCATCAGACCACACTCCGGTCATCCTGAAAGTAAGCACTTCAGTTCTACAGTACGAAGCTAAGCCAACACTGTATAACAAATATACTGATTGGGAATCAGTCCGTGACCTTATAAATACAAATTTGAATTGCAAAGTACCACTAAAATCACGTGACGATATTGACTTTGCTGCCACTCATATCACTTTAATAGTTCAAGATAGCTGTTGGAGGAGTACGCCTGAAATTAAAACTTCAAAATTAAGACACAATTTGGTACCTCAAAATATAAGAGCAAAAATTCTTGAGAAAAGGAGACTTCGTCGTGTATGGCATACAAGCCAACATGGAGAAGACAAGAGGGCCTTCAATCGAGCAAGCCGTGAACTAAAAGAGATGATCCAACAGGCGACCAATGCTACTGCTGAAGCCTATGTAGAGTCCTTAACTGCCACAGATGCTACTAACTATTCACTGTGGAAAGTATGCAGGAGTAGTAATCACCCAGTTATTCCCAAACCACCTATCAAAAACCCCAATAATACCTGGGCCAGAACAACCCAAGAAAAGGCCGATGCATACGCCGCGCATTTGACACAAGTATTTGCACCCAACGTACCGGATTCGGAAGGTAATGATGATGATGTTGACCAGGTACTCACCCAAGACTTTCAAATGGACTTACCTATAAGACATGTATCCCCAAGAGAAGTACAAACAACCATCAACCTCTCGGAAAACAAAAAAGCACCAGGGTTTGACTTAATCGATAACAGGGTACTAAAAGAACTCCCGCTCAAAGCCATAATATTCCTCACCTCCCTCTTAATAGCATGCTGAGAACTGGTCACTTTCCCTCGATATGGAAAGTATCTAAAAAAAAATTTTGATACTGAAACCAGGTAAACCAATCCATGCCATCACATCATACAGACCCATAAGCTTATTACCAACTCTATCTAAATTGTTTGAGAAAATCTTGCTCAAAAGACTTTTAAGTACTCTATCGGAGCGACTGATAATCCCGTCACATCAGTTCGGTTTCAGACAGGAACATGCCACAACTGAACAGATACATAGGGTATGTCAGATCATCAGAACGTCTCTGGAAAAAAGACAATACTGTTCGGCAGCATTTCTTGATATACAACAGGCATTTGATAAGGTGTGGCACAGAGGACTGCTTTATAAAATCAAATATTACTTACCACATACATACTACAGCATTCTCCAATCCTACCTATCGGATAGAATATTTCAAGTAAGAGAAGGTGACAGTGTGTCTTCTTTCCATGAGATACACGCAGGTGTACCCCAGGGGTCGGTACTAGGTCCCGTACTCTATACTTTGTATACAGCTGATCTACCAAGAAGTAATGACGTAACCATAGCAACATTTGCCGACGATACAGCTATACTCGCATCCAGTAGTAGTTCAACAGAGGCCTCACAAATTCTTCAGAATAGTCTTACTGCCATAAGTGAATGGCTCAAGAAATGGCGAATCAGAGCAAGTGCATCAAAATCAACACAAGTCACTTTTACTCTAAAAAGAGGAGACTGCCCACCAGTTACTCTTGGTGATCACCCACTCCCCCACTGCGATCATGTAAAGTATCTTGGGATGCATCTTGATCGCAGAATGACTTGGAGGAAACACATAGAATCCAAAAGAGATGAACTCAATCATAAGTATCGACGACTATCCTGGTTGTTAGGCAGAAACTCAAGATTGTCGCTAGACAACAAGTTGTTGATCTACAAAACAACCCTAAAGCCGATATGGACATACGGAATTCAACTCTGGGGCTCCGCCTGTGACTCTAGCATAACAAAAATACAAAGAGCTGAAGACTCCATGCTTAAACAAATAGCTAACACCCCATGGTTCATAAAAAATACAGAAGTTCATGAAAATCTGAAGGTTAGCACTGTGAAGGAAGAAATAATCTCCTTCTCAAATAACTACAAAAAGCGACTACAACATCACCCAAATGAGCTGGCTGTAGAACTTACTGTTCCAAGAACCCTAAGAAGGTTAAAAAGGCGTGAAATATTGGAATTGCACACAATTCCCCCTCAATAAAGAGACAGTCCCAATGGGGTTCTGTAACTTAGCTGCACCTACCTTGCCGCTCCCCAACACATCTGCTCATAGTCATGTGACTGATTGCAGGATATATATATATATTATAAAAAAAAAATATATACTTAGCTACTTATGATTAAATTGTTGATATTTCGCTTTGAATCTATATTTGAATCTATTATGTAAGTAATATAATACCGAATACAGAAGAATTTGTTTATTTATTGTTTACACACAGCCACACATCAAGCTCTACAAATCCAGTATACGCTAGCCTCGCGTTGTACTATAAGCTATATACTGGATTTGTTTAGCTTGATGTGTAGCCGTGAGTACCTACCTACTGCCAAGGAATAAGGTATATTTTACCTTGGCAAGTCAAGTTAAGAGGAGTCATCGAGTTTGCTCGGTGATACCATTAAAATATTGGGAATATTTTTACGGTATGGCTAATAATTCGGGTCAACTAAGTAATAAACTTTAGATAAACACATTTTAAACAACTTTTTAGATAGGTGACGTATTCTTGCATATAATCATGATTATAAGACATTATTAGTGTGACTTCCATTCAGTGTAAGGTCAGATCAAAAGTTCAGTAATTAAATATTTTTTTATCATTAGAATGTACTGCGCAATGAAATTCGGCCTACGGAGAATCAAACAAACGGACTTGTCGAGGAAATCGACATCATCATCGTTATACCTGCCAAACGAGGTACACTGCTGAACGAAGACCTCCCCCATAGACTTCCACAACGACCGGTTATATGCCGCCTGCATCCAAAGACTTCCAGCGACCTTTACCAGGTCGTCTGTCCATCTCGTTGGAGGTTGTCCCACACTGCGTTTTCTGGTGTCATCAACAGTCATCAGTTCTATGAGCTATGTGTCACATCACACCTACTGCCACACGCTACATTACCGTTCAAACCTGAACGGTCCGTACATTTTATTCTGTGTCAGTCATTTGGTAATGTTGGTTACCCTTTATTAGAATAATACCAACATAACCGACGGATTACCACAGACTAACGAAGCAGTGTTCAACCACTATTACAAATACCGCAATCATTTTTGCCGACTAATATTGCGTATTCAAACTTGGAATAGGCATTACAATTAATATCCATGTAATTGTAATATACATAATGTATAGTCCGTCCTAGTACAGGAGACGTCTTTAAAAAAAAAGAGAAAAATATTCACGCAATCAAGAGGTCAAACGAAAAATAAAAACAAAAGAACGTAGCAACGATTACTCGTGAAATTGTCCAATAAAGATGACTTCATAACATCATAGACAGATGACTATAAACATCGTAAGTATAATATTTATAATATAACATAGATTACGTGGGAGGAGGGTGTGAGGCCAAGCCTCCGAGAGTCATTTTGACCTCTGTATCTGTTATCAACTCTTGTTCTCTGTATTTGTTTTGCAATAATATTTGTGCGGCGTGTCATTTGCACTGATAACACATACATAACATAACATACCATTACGCCTGTATTCCCCGAAGGGTTAGGCATAGGTGTACCTGCTAATTTACGCAGTTCATGTAATAAGGGACAAGCCTATAGTCATTAACCGAGCCAAAAAACATGCTCCGAGGTGCTAGTGAGTATTTCATAGAAAAACCTAAATTTATTTATTGACCTGGGAATCGAACCCAGGACCACTAGCGTACCAGTTGCGCTAATGACCACTGCTTACTACGACTAATGAAGCAGTGACTACTCATATGATTATATCTATACTAATATGATAAATCTCAAGAGTTTGTTTGCTTGTTTGAACGCGCTAATCTCTAAAACTAGTAGACTAATAGACACTACTATACTACTAAATTATGAGAGCCTAAACTTCTGAATTTTCTTCTTTACTTCTTATATCTATGATCTACACGCACTCGACTACATCGATGTCGTCATATCACGACTGAGACTGATCGATTGTAATGTTAAAATAGATTCATAAATATAGCCCATGTGTTGATAGGCGAACCAGTTTAGCAGCATGTATGCAACTGATTGGCATGCTAAGCATTGCAAGCATGCAATTTCCTCACTGGCAGTCTTCGCTCAGCCATATTTTTTTAGTTTGAAAATCAAATAGTTAACTCGAAACTCAGATCAAATAAAAAGTTAAGATAGAAGTTAATGACCGGCTAAAATTACGCCTAACGGTGTACAACACACAATTACACGCACATATGTGTTAGTTAACTACGCCTTATCTTGTCAGTCGAGCTACCGAGGTATCGAAAGCTAACGATAACGCGTAGATTTTGTGTACGTGTGTGCGTGTAATTGTGTGTTGTACACAGTTAGGCGTAGTTTTAGCCGGCCTCACTTCTTTGTTCGCAAAGTTCCATCTTTACTTTTTATTTGATCTGAGACTCGAAATAACATTTTTTTTTTTAATATTTTTAATTTTTTTAAAGAGTATTTTTTTCAATAGTTGGGTTAGTTTTGACAGATTTCCTATACAAAAATTGCATAACGCTTATTTATCCGTCGTATAAAAGTTATCTGATGATGGTAAAATCACTCCTTAATAGAGTATAAAACCCTTAAATACGCCAATTAAAAATTATGACCTTATAAAAACTCATAAAAAAATCCTTAAATAAACCATCAATTCCTATAAAATCTTTAAATTTGCATAGTTAAATAAAATTAACTTACTTTTTAGTTATTCGCGAAAACAAGAACACCATTTTGTATTTCTTTTCAGTTTACTGCGCCAATTGTATTATTTTCTGCAACAAAAGACGTAAAGAGGGTTAAATATACTTATTATATAAATTATATATTTATAATACATAAGAAACACCCAGAGAGAGACAATCGCTTATGTTCATCATCCCATAATCAGCAGCCCGACACTCGAACAACTGGACCATAGACGTTGTCAAAATAATAAGCTATCATTCAATTTCCGAGATGCGAAACACAGATTAAATACGGTCAAAACCATCGCTCCTGTTTCACCCCGCTCGTTAATGTGTGTATGCCTGCCACTTTAAATTCTATTGTGAAGCTTATGTTGCGGATACTGTTTATTTTAATACTTATAAGTTTTTCTACTCAACTTTAAATATTGTAAATGCTGTGCATATCTTTTATTGGTTTTAACATAATATGTCCATATCCCACTATTTGCTACTTACCAATGTTTGTGTTTTTATTGTTGATATGCCTTAATAACTTAATAAATAAATAACTATCGAATCTGTCGGTAGCTGTCAGAATCCATAGAAACCCCCTACTATCCAGGGGCGAATTGATTCCCACACTGATTCCCCTAACAGAAAAATCAATACCATCGTCTGGCCGGTCTCAACTCTCCACCGTGTTACGAAAAGAGTTTTTCTATACCCGGAAAAATGTTTCGAAATAACATTGTTTTGGTCTTACAAAGATTATTTGAATTATTTACGTACAACGTGACTGAATTCATACAAAACTTAAGGTTACCTTTTTTTTTTGGTTTTTAGTGTTTGTGTTATTTTGATATACCTATATACATGTTTGATGAGACGATTATGTGAGATGGGTTACTATAAAATACTGATATTTATCTGCATCACTATCAAAAACTAGGACCTAAACATACCGGTGAAGCGTGGGTGTTCATTTAGTACGCTTCTGCTTATAACCCTTCGGGGAATAAAAGCATGATGGTATGTTATGGCCTGTTTTATTTTTTACTAGGTAAGGCCTTGCCCTCTAAAGGAGTCCAGCTGACCCACAGCGTGCCATGGTAGCGGCGAAGGTCACAAATCTTATGGCCGTGACATAGGTCAGGGGAAGGCAAGAGCGGTTTTTGTTGGTAATTACGAGTGCAACATACCTTGTCGACCCCCCAGTTGGCAGGAGAGGATCCATAAAGTTTTTCCGTACTATAAAAAAGTATTCTACTTATTTCGACTATGTTGGTTTTTGTAACAAAAAACTACATAACGTAGTTTTTCGTTGTGTATTGAAATAGCTTTATATTTTCCACGTAATTTTTTTATTTAAACGGTAAGAGGCTCGCACCCTATTACATGAGACCAAAACATACCGGCGAAGCGCGGGTGTAGGTACATTAGAAAACCTCTGCCTAACCCTTCACGGAATATAGGCGTGATTATGTGTTAGTTATTCTGTATGTGTTCGTTCCGATTGTAGGCGGATTTATTTAATTACTGGCTCAGCCATTGAAAGTGCAACATGGCATAAAGAAGACTGACTTATTGACAAATTTGTATATTACAAAAATATTCGTCAAAAAACTAGAGAAAATTCATTCTTCTCATTCTAACACTAACGATGACTCCTACTGACGACACGCCCCGAAGAAGTTCGGCGTTCTTTGATAATGGATATTCAATGTTTATCCATTCATAGACTAAACTTAGCAAACAGACCTTGCAACTTGCAAGAGATAAGGTAAACATAATTACCTATCTGACAATTAATTTATAATCGACATCGACACACAACCGCTTACCATGAATTCAGTAGGTACATGATTCTGGAAACGCTGACAAGGATATCTTTTTACAATATCGAGAAAACTTTACTCTATCTAAGCTTGATATTCTTATGTACCTAGTTATTCGATAATTTGATACAGAATTGTCTATAAAAGTTGTGATAATCCTACAAAGTGTATACTTCTCTATGTACTTATTTAGACTGTAAATAATAGTTCATAATTACATACATTAATAATAAAATATTATGATCACTATATTATTAATAAGTAGTAAACCTTTTCACCCGGATTTAAGCAATTAGATAACATTCTGAAGTCGCTACTAATTAGTTTTTCTCGCATTTTCTTATCGTTATTTATGGAATATTTGCAATTTATTTATAAACCATTGTATAAATTAACATTAATTTTTATATAGAAGAAAATAGGTAACTAAATATAGGTAAATACTTGTGAGGGATCATCATGTAAATGCTACTAGATCGCAATTGTATTTAAAACCTCTTGGAATAAAAAAAACGGAATTCAAATTACGTTTCGATAACTTTCATTTTGATAGCCCAAAAAATGTTAATCAGTCTTCAGTTAATTTATTTTAAAAAACTAGCATTACTTATAGTCCTATAGGTACCTTATTTACGAAAAAATATATAAGTAGATCTATTCAATCCAAAGTTAATTTGTAAGATGGTTTTTGTTTTAAAGTACGAGAGGAGTTTTTATGTTTTAGTCTTTTGTAAGGTGCTTCATCCAATACTAATATTACAAAAATGTTATGAATGACGATATCCTAAGAGGACTATTTGCTAAAGAAGCACTCAGTTTCCACTAGGCTGGTACTTCAACGGGTACTTTAGTGACAATATGGCACCCCCGAGAAAACCAACACACGGGTTTTGCATCGGCCGATAATGTACTTTGAATGTTTTTAAAAAGATTTGCTTGGCTTTAACCAAATAATATTTATTGAGAAATATGTGTCCGTGACCACAATAAAAGTTACCATTACCCCTGTATTGCCCGAAGGATTAGGCAGAGGTGTACTGCACCCACATTTAAGGTTTAGATTTCATGCAATAGGGGGGAGTCTATTGCCAAACCAAACAAACAATTTCAAACTCCGAGCTGCTACTGAGAATTCCATAGAGAAACCCAATCACACTGCTCGACCTGGGAATCGAACCAAGAACCAGTCGCGCTTAGGATTACTGAGGAGTGTCCCACGAGAACGCAACAATGTTGCAGTGTTGTCGCTGTCTCTACAGTTTGTGGATCAAAGGACCAAAAAGCGTCTTAGTAACTTACAAAAAAAAAAGAAATCCTTCACAAAGTCATGATAAAAATGGAAAAAAAACAAATCCATTTCTAGAAATAACTGAACCTACAGTTATCAAGTTGCAGTATTGTTGACAATAATGGGGCGGTCATAGGAACGTCACCAATCTCATAATTATCTGTCGGCTTCTCAACTAATTACATCATCCAACGATAACGAGCTGATTTGATTGTTGGCTCCGGGTCTTGGAGGCTCGCCCTATTGACTAATGGTGACACGGCTTCTAGATAATATAACATCGTTCAATAATAAACAAGTTTTCTTTGTCATTCTGATGACGGTACTCACGTACACATCTGTGTTTTGCCCAATAATGTTTCTTTTTATAATGGCGGTAGGTATAATAATGAGGTCTCGCAAAAAAAGGTCTTAATACACTTCAAAGTACCTAGTGTTCTGACTTTTTAATTGTATTCAGTGACTTGACAGTTCAGACATAGATAACATTATGTGAAGCGCACATCTGAGTCTATAATAACGTATCTTACAAGTTTTTTCACCAGTCATCAATTTATAAATGAATAAGGCTAAACGTTTAGCCATAGTGAAAGATTTCATTACACTATGGTTCAGCGTTGGGCGCCAAATATTTTTTTTTTCAGGTACTTGGCAGTAGAAATTGTGATATCAGCATACCATCACGCCTGTATTCCTCGAAGGGTTAGGCAGAGGTGTACTAATGTACACCCACATTTCGCCGGTATGTTTAGGTCCCATGTAATAGGGGGCGAGCCTATTGCCATTAACCGGGCACAAATCCAGACTCCGAGCTGCTACTGGGAATTTCATAGAAAACACCAATAACACTTTGCTCGACCTGGGGATCGAACCCAGGACCTCAAGCGTAGCAGTCGCGCTTAGGACCACTAGACTAATGAGGCAGTGACATCAGCAATAACTTATATTCACGATTGAGAATACGACCGCGGGCAGGATTGCGGCCTGCGTATTTTGGTTAAGTACACCAGACGCTATGACACTATGCTTAGGGGTCATAACCAGAAGTCGCAGGTTTGAATCCTGCCCGCGGTCGTATTTTTCCTTCACTAAAATAAATTAGTGTAATAACGACTGCCTCGTTGGTCTAGTGGTCCCAATCGCGACTGCTACGCTAGAGGTCTTGGGTTCGATCCCCAGGTCGAGCAAAGTGTTATTGAGTTTTTCTATGAAATTCTCAGTAGCAGCTCGGAGTCTGGATTTGTGCCCGGTGAATGGCAATAGGCTCGCCCCCTATTACATGGGACCCAAACATACCGGCGAACTGTGGGTGTACATTAAGTGCACCTCTGCCTAACCCTTCGAGGAATACAGGCGTGATGGGTATGTAAAATAAATTAAAACTTTCTGTAAAAATCGTTATCATAGAAGAATTTGGTGTAAAAGAGAGAATGCTGCCAAAAATAAGCAGAGTCCGGGCTAGCACTAACAGCATCCTACAGGTCATTCCGAGTAAACAGGACTCAAATATCCTGAAAACATTTATTGAGACTCAAACTTTATAAGCGTTTTGTTAACCTTTTAATAAGTATGGACTTGTAACTTGGTTCGAAATAAAGATTTATAATAATAATAAAAAATGGCAATTTACAACAAAATCTTCTACGATAACGATTTTCACAGGAACAATTTACGAAAAACCAAATAATAAAAAAATATTTGACTCCCAAAGCCGTCTTAACTTGACTTGACTTAACGCGTAAAAATAATCGCAAACGACTCCATTTCCAGATGGAAAAGGGAAGACGTATCAAAGTAAATTATGACTACTTTCCAAAGGTTAAGACAAGGATTTAGATAGTACTAAGGTCACAAAATAATCAACTTTCGGTGAATTATTGTTCTCATTAAAATGCAATAACTGTATTTCGTTAGTTATTAGTCCTCATTTGAGTTGTTTATCATAGTTTGTCAAAGAACAATTACTTTATCAGACGCAATGGAAAAATTCGTGTTAGGTATGATATTTTCTGTGTATATTTCCTTTAATTTTAAATTACACATATTGTTTTATAGCCAGCACATCAAGTTATACAAAACTGACGAATTTCTCCAAATGTTTTTAAACCTTAAAATGTTGAAGATTAAGTTCAAAATCGACTGAGAAAGTTTGACATTTTGTGGTAGACTGATGTGCTGGTGACCGTACACACGGCTACAGGTCAACCTATACAAATCCAGCATCCACATGATCTCGCATTGTATAGACTTCCCATACAATAAGAGACCAGCGTAAAATGGTTTGTATAGCTTGGTCTCAGATCAAATTAATCTGAGAGCTTGGTGTGGAGCCGTGCGTAATACAGAGTTAATCATGTTCTATTACATAATATTTATACAAAAAAAATTAAACTATTTACTATTCAATTTTTTATAGACATATGAAGGGTTTTGAATGTTGTTTTAAATTTTGACATTGATTAATTTAATATTATCTATTTATTAATGCAATTTCTTTTTTAAAATAGTCATTGTAAGTATATATAAATCTTTGATTGTCAATTGTCTGGCGGAATATGCAGGACAATATTGTACAAACTATAGGTACGGTATTATACCTAGGTACTTACTGTACTGTAAAAACATTTCATTTCTCGATTGTCGCAACTGCCGAGCGCTTGGCTGTGTGCCCTATAGGTCACGAGTTCGGGTCGTTGTGCGGAACACATTATATTTATCATTTTATTAACTGACAAGGCGATTTATGTTTATTTATTAAGATCATTATTGTCACGCACGGTACAATAAGAATAGGACCTTAAAAACTCTCTTTAAAAATAAATGAATAAAAAAAAAATGCCCTTATTAGTTTTCTTGCTTGGAAGCTTGGAGATTGGATTTGTGGTACTTAAATGGCAATAGGTCCTATGACATTTAACCTAAAACATACCGGTGAAAGCGTGGGTAGGGAGCAGTTCCTACACCTCTGCCTAACCTTTCAGGGAATACAGGCGTGATGGATATCATTCTCGTAGCGATTTTCGACCTGTGTTGGGTTCTACTTACTTCCAATTAAAAATAGATGCGGCTTAATACCATACATAACATACCATCACGCCTGTATTCCCCGAAGGGTTAGGCAGAGGTGTACTTAAAGTACACCCACAGTTCGCCGGTATGTTTAGGTCCCATGTAATAGGGGGCGAGCCTATTGCCATTCACCGGGCACAAATCCAGACTCCGAGCTGCTACTGAGAATTTCATAGAAATACCTCAAATACCCAATAACACTTTGCTCGACCTTGGGATCGAACCCATGACCTGTAGCGTAGCAGTCGCGATTGGGACCACTAGACTAACGAGGCAGTCTTAATATCAGTATTTTACACGAAGCAACTGCCATCAATTCAATTTTCTTTAGGGCTACACTGGATATAACCAATGGATAGACTGGTTGTCAGACTTTTTTGGACTTCTGAATACCTACTACTAACATTGTCATAGATTTTCGTATGACAACTGGGACCGACTGTCTTCTATTATATGTCATAAGCGGTCCGGGAATTGAACTATTGTGATGCCAGGCCATGCATCACTGCCTAACCCATGCGGAGTAATAATTCAAGGAGCAATCGTTACCTACTTCTGTGTGATTTAATAATACTTATGTGTACTGATGCTGATATGATGAACTTGATCCCGAGGTAAATTCAGCCATGATAATATCTGACATGAAGTCTATATTCAATGTCCCACTTTATCAACGTAGGTACTTAACTATTTCATAGAGTTTACATATTTCAACGTGCCATTTAGTAGTGGTTTAGAGTTTAATCCTTGAAATATAATTTTCAAGGGCGGATCCAGGATTTATTTTTGGGGGGCTCAATAGCCATGACCCTAGGCAGGAGGGGGGGGGGGGGGCTTAATTCTCATGTCTTTCTTTTATATGAACCATGTAGGGAAGGCATTACAGGTACTTAAGGTTATACTTAGAAAAAGAAAAGAAAAAGCCAAAGTTATTCTGAAATGTAAACGCAATGAAATTTGTAAAGAATTTCACATCCAACTTTCTTTTCTATGAAAACTGAAAGTTAAAAATATTTTGCGAACTTTTTCTTTTTCATAAAAATAGCGAACATAAATAAATATTGAAGTATAAAGTACCCACTTCAGTACAAATTCTTGTCTGATAATGTTCTTATTGCAATCAGGAAGTTTTAAAAGTAAAGTTTAAGATTAGGTACTAATGAGGTAGGATATAAATAAGGGTAGTTGGCATCCACTCCAACAGTCGAGCAAATACCATCGAGTAGGTAGTATCGAAAAAAAGACTAAAATATGACAGTTCTTTTTTAAAATATCGGTATAGTTTGTGACTCTTGCCTTAGCCTAAAAGTTCTTTATAATGTGATTAGTACCTATTTATTTGCGAATAAATAAGTTAGCAAATCATTTTCATATTATCAGCATAGTAAAAGTCATAATATCAATACCTACTTACCTATATTGTTTACATTGAAAACACGAGAATGTTATTAATAATTCTATCACTCTGTTGTCGTAGACGATAGCTACGTCACTTTCAATGCATGTTCTATATTTAAATTCAAATCGATCTATATTGTCTTCGAATTGTTTAAAAAAATAATATTTTATTTTTTTAACATTCTCTATGAAATGGCTAAGGAAAATGGCTTACCTTCTCTCGGTTATCGGTCCGTGAATGAAAACCGGATTTCTCGTTCGCGATGCAGTTTCACGTTACAACGATTTTTTTTTATTAAAAAAATATGCGCAAGACGTGTTGTATGCGGTCGACGCACTACTATACTGCGGTAAACAACTAGATGATACAATTACTTGCCAGGCATCACTATCAATGATACCAAACGTCTATATATATTGTGTTGCCGAAATGTTGAACATAGGTCAAGACCTCACAGGTGATGACGATCATTTATTTTTTTATTGCGTTCGAGTAATCGAATGAGGGTTGGTGAGTAAGAAGTCTTTAATTTAAAGGACCTGTCATGAAATCAAAAGGAGAGATGTTGCAAAAAGTTTTTAATTAAATAGGTCATAATGGTAAGCATCGCACGCAGGTAGGAACAAAAAATAAAAAAAGGGAAAAAGTATAAATAGATTTTTTCAGCATTTACCTCGATAACTAGGTGAGTACCTACTCAAAAGTTTTTTTTTTATGATGAATATGTATGTCACAGTATAATATAATGTGGTCTCTTCTCGAGTCTCGTGAAGAATGAGTATTGAACCAAATACAACAAATAAAAATCAGAATGGAAGATGTTTATAAACTTCATAATGTCAACACATTAAATTTTAATGTCAGAATTAACATCAGCTTTATTAAACACTAATAAGACTGTGTATTCGTTGATAAAAAAAAGCAATAAGTTAGAATACTTATCTACAGAAAAAAAAAAACCTAATTGGCAGTTTTTTTGGTTAAAGGACAGATGGTATGAGAAACTCCTCTTTGCTTTTAAAGGTGGATTTGTCTTACGGTCGGGTCGAGGACGTCAGGTTCCGGGTTCGATCAGAGGTGGGGCAAAATTTTATTAGGATATTCTGTAAGAGATTTCTCAGTAGTAGCAGTTATTGTAGTAGTATCTTGAACGGTGAACTGAAATAACAGACCAAAAAGGTCCCTCAATTAATTATAAAATATTGTAGGTATAAATATATTTTTAAACATTGCTTTCGCGAAGAGTAGAACGCAGATCCCGATCGGTGAGAAATACCTAAATATGTAGTCCGACATACAATCTCAGTAATGTTATACGCACCATGTAAAGAATACAAAGAAAAATACGTAGAAAACAGATTTCATAAGACGTTTGTCCTTATCAATAGTTTCCAATACCAAAGGAATGTATTGAAATTCATAAATAACCGTCTACAATGGCGACAATTTGTAAAGCGCCACCTGGCGGATCACACGGGCATTGTCGCGTCCACTATGCAAACTATTGTTAGTTGGGTCAAAGAAAACGTTTGTACGAATGTATTTCATATCCCACACGGATCCTAAGATGTTTACAGACTGCTTTATGTGATATGGACTAAGAAAAGGTTTAAGCCTTTTATACAAGCTGTTGTTTTGTATCCCGTCTAGGGCAATTTTTCTTGGTTTTCGCAAATTATAGTAGCAGAAAGTTGGGTTAAATTTTCAAATTTGGCAAAATCCTCAATAAATACGTACGAAATGAAAGGATATTCTTTAATGCACACAAAACGAATGTCAAAGACAAGTTATAAAAGTACATTGGGTGGTCTTATCGATAGCGATCAGCGATCTCTTACAGACAACCTTTGGATGGACTACTAAGAGTATCTGCTAAGATAACGATGTAATACTTAGTTGTGAACTCATTATAGTTTGTGTAATTAGAATGTATATTATTCGTATTTTTCATGGATTTTTTCAATAACCACATACTAAATTATAACAGCTTCTGTTATTCGGTATAAAAGCAACTTTTAGCGGTTATAATTCTAAAATAAATGGGTATTTGTATTTATTAAAAAAAAGCGGCGGTAGCCTAATGGCTAGGGCGCCGGACTTGCGATCATGTGGTTGCCGGTTCGGAACTCACCCATTGCACTACCGACGTGAACCCACTCGTAATACAAGCAATTTAGCTTAGTATGAATACTAGTAATGTGCGACCCACATTGCTAGTAAGCTAAAAATAATTATTTATTAAAAAAAACCTCTTCCTCAAAAGCGTCTTGGCATAATAATTATGTTCTATATCTACGTGCAATTGCCATTAAATGTTATTGTGTGTACCGTAAAGATAAAAAAAATACCATTTCACCTATTTCAACTTCTTAAAAAGAACCGAATATTAGGACTTAGACCCTATTTGGGGGTTATATTTTCATTTCTTTAATGCGTTTAAAATGTCTCCATAATCCGGAATGTAGAAGATAACGTAGGCCTGAGGGACGGAAGTCGACCAATCATGATTATAGCAGGGTAGGTACTTGCAGATCTAAGCACGTTTGTAAGGGTATCGTAGATTTTGCTTAAAAAATCATTAGGTGAGCACATGACTTCTGGTGGAAACCAACATTAAAATGAATTTACATATAGGATAATAGCT
Organism: Subacronicta megacephala; assembly: GCA_958496365.1. Taxonomy (NCBI): domain Eukaryota; kingdom Metazoa; phylum Arthropoda; class Insecta; order Lepidoptera; family Noctuidae; genus Subacronicta; species Subacronicta megacephala. The sequence continues at coordinate 6,022,455 of OY292536.1, forward strand.
GGATCCGTGTAGCGATATATCCAAGATATATTGTGTGGATGTAGCATGCGTGTGCGGAGCTAATTAGTGTCAGGAATATTAAAAGGATCAAGAAAGCGTTTAGACTTTTTCGACTGTTTGTAAAATCTGCCAATCCGCACTAAGAAAGTTTGGAGTCGACTTTACACTAGGCCGTAGCCGGGAATCAAACTGTTGAGATATAAGAGACAGTAACTTACATCTATAATTAAAAAGGCTCATAGATCCGAAATAAAATTACTAAAACTAAGGCATTTTGGAAAGGCTGTTTCAACCCGAACTAAGGTAATCTCAAGATCAAGTTCAAATGGTTTTATTTCAAATAAGCTATAAGCATATAAGAAACTTATGACTCTAGTTGCACGGTTCTAAAAAGTTGATCCTATGGAGAAGAACCGGCAAGAAACTCCATGGACACTCTTTTAAAATAAAAAGTATAACATCTAGTTCTAGGATTCGGTATCTACGATTCTTTTTTACAGTATGCAAAAAGTCAATGGACATCAGGGTTGGTTTGAGCCTGAAAGGACCGGGTGCCTCCCCACAAGCTCCGGGGTTAGACTGCGCGGGCTCCCTATCTTACAGTGCAAGCTAGGGCCCCGGGGAAACCCCTGATTTTCGACGCTTTAAATTTTCTTCGGTTCAGGTTGGATATGGAGTGCAGGTTTGACATGGTCTGCAGAGAAATCCTACTGTGTGTCATCAGATGTAGCTAGGATTTTTTTTATTCGACCTAACTCCGTGAAATTCGATGTTCAGGTTTTGTAATCGCCATGTCAGAATTCTGAAGTATGCATCAGAGAAACTATGTAGTCTGGGGTGCTGGTACCCTCTAGACAAGCCAATGATCCTGGAGTTACCTTCAAAAATCAAAGAATAATAAATTATACACTACTTATCTATTTGCATTAATATTCATTCTTAGATAAAAGGAGATTAATAAAAAAATATTAACAACGACCTTTGTTTCAATAATAAAGTTATTTGAACAGTTAAATTCAACATCACTTAACATAATGAACAATCTCACTGAGGTTGAGATAAAAATAGATCTATGAATCTCATTATTTAAAGTGGGTATAATAAGTTAAAAAATAGGTTAAATGATATTAAATTGGTGTGATGGCAATAGGCTCTTCCCTCAGATCAAATAAAAAGTTAAGATGGAACTTTGCGAACAAATGAGTGAGGCCGGCTAAAACTACGCCTAACGGTGTACAACATACAATTACACGCACATATCTATTATCTAACTACGCCTTATCTTGTCAGTCGAGTCGAGGCTCTCCCCTTATGGCATGTTTCTTGAAAAATGCAAACCTTCGAAGTGTGGATGTACATTAACGAAAATTGTATGGCCTATAGTATTATACAAAAATATATTATGTTTTTTTTTGGTTTATGGTAGAACACAGCAGGTACCTCTTTGTCCTCAGGGATGTGTCCTAACAGGTGTTGCCCAGGGGGCTTCTGTGGTGGTCTATTAAGAGGACACAGTTCCCCCCTTCATTTGCTTATGCTGGCCACAATGACAAATTTTCTCATTCAATTATGAACTTTATTGTTTGATAGGAAAAGTTGTTGAGTACAACGGGTAGAATCACCCCTTTATGGGTTGCAGGCTTCGAGCAACATTTCCGTGTTGATCGAAGGTTGCAGGTGACGAAATCGACATACACAGGATACATGCGAGTATTGAAGAACCACCTCCTTTTTCGAAGTCTTGATGAATAATATGCTGACCGGTTAAAGACCATCACGCATCAGGATATACCTAATTATGCATTGCATTAGTTCAGTACCAAGCAAAATGTAAAGAGCACTTTTAATACAGGAATCTCGTGCCTTCCTTTTAAACAAATGTATAATGTGATTAAGTACCCTCTGCTTTTACCCAAGTTCCATTACCTTAATGGTTGGTTATGTTAAGTTAATTAAACATTAATTATTTTATGTTATTATGTATGTCAGTAGCAGCTCGGAGTCTGGATTTGTGCCCGGTGAATGGCAATAGGCTCGCCCCCTATTACATGGGACCCAAACATACCGGCGAACTGTGGGTGTACATTAAGTACACCTCTGCCTAACCCATCGGGGAATACAGGCGTGATGGTATGTTATGTTATGTTATTTTATGTTTCAAAATTAAAGGTCACAAATGAAATTTTACCATATTTTAGTGGACGAATTAAATTAATTACTGACCTTATTGGTGATGTCTTCCTAAAGTTATTTGCGTAGTAAGTAGTTGAAAACCGCCGAGTATGTATGATACGATATATGAATGTTGATGAAGCAAAGAAGTATGCAAGAATCTTAGCAAGTGGCGGGTACCTAACAATTTCTGGGTATAGCTAGTTACGGCCGTTGAGTCCCCTACTAATATAGCACTGCTAAGCAGTTGGGGACACCCCCCGCCTCCTCAATATTCTTACGTAGGTCTAGGTACTGAACTAAGATAGCGATGCGAACCAGCGACTCTTGCTATTGAGCGCGGCAGCCAGACATTTAGCCACTGCCCCTTTCAGAACGAGCTTCGGTATTATTTTAGATGAATCATATTAATAATATGTATTTATACCCAAATAATATTACTTAACGTTTTGCGAAACTAAAAATAAAATACCTACCTGAAACTACAAGGATTTATTTGGAGATGTTCAACCTCCGTACACGATCTTTTCATAAACTAAATAAAAAGTTTTTTTTATTATTATTCTTTTTTTAAATCTTCATATTATCCACGAGAATTTTTATCATACCTTAGAGAGATCAGTGCAGCAGCAGATAATCCTTTATGGTCCGTAGGTGTGCGTGGTGAGATGCGCGGGAAAACTGGCCAGTATAAAAAGATGGCCGCCCCTTCTGCTGGCCACTTGTGTGTTGCCCGTGACGTGCCAAGCACTAAGCAGTGACATGACGACAGTGCCGTGTAGGTGAGTCCCGAACTTTATAATAAAATGAGTTAGTTCGTGAGTGAGGACTTTGCCTAAGCGGATGAAATTCAATAGTGACGTAAAAGTTTAGAAGAATAAATGTGTCCTAAAATTTAAAGTTTTTTAAAACGTGTCTTCTAAAGTTCTAAAGTTATTGAAGGCGACTAAAGTTGGTGCATGATAAATTTGCTAGTGTTGCAAGTTGTAGGTTGCAAGTACAGCTAGTACCAACTTTTACTTACAGAACAGTGTTAAAATTTAATAGTTGCTTAACTTAATGACGAACTTAGGTTTAACTTAGGAAACGTTTTAACCTTTAAAGCTTCTCATCTTCAAATTGTTTAATACTACATAGTCGCGTTTTAAAGATCTGTCATCTTACATTAAAATGTAGTACCTACCTATTCCTCTCGTAAGTGTTTTATTAACTTTTAAGTGGAACAGTTACGTTCTAAGGTATCTGTCAAAAAGTGGTTAAAATAATGCACAAAGTATAGGTGAACACAGCGTTTCTGTTGTGTAAAAAAATAATTTTATGGGAATTTTTGCAAACAAGCAGTGATTTTACGCAGGTATCTATTATAAGTGCAAGCACTGCAAAACTCATCGTATTTTGTCAATTCTTTTTATTTATTCAAACCTCTTCCATTGCTAGAGAAGGCAAAAATGTTTAATCGAAGGACTCAAGACAGGATAGGCGGAAAATTAAATAGAACAGACTTGATCGTTACTAGCTATTTTAATATTTACAGCATAACAAGCAATAGATACTTGCTTACTTATTTCCCAATTTTATTCAATTTCTCCTGTATGACTCCTATTTCAGCCTATCATTTACATTTCAATGTATTTTGTACTGAAGTGGAAATCAAACCCGCGACCCGTACCATTATTTGAAAGCCAATTGCTCAAACGATCCTCTGACGTTGTTTCGGCGTTTATTCTCGGATGTCGTGATCCTGAGAAAGGAAATGCCGGCGTCATGTTGGTAAAAATCTATAATTATGAGTTGTAAACGTGAAAATTTTCAGAAATAAAGACAATTTTTTAACAAATTTTATTTTAGACCAACTGATAAGTAACTTCTATGGTAAGACAGTTATAAATCGTTGAAATGGAAAGTCAATCACTAGACTACAAATAGATAATGTAACGAACTAGCTGGTTAATAGTTTTTTTATATAGTATTAAAAAACTTTACAGTTATCTTGAACGATATAAATAAAATTCGCGCTTTCAAAACCTGGGTCTGAAGATACATCTACTGACAGATACTGAATCTAATCTTTATTGAAGTTTAAAACAAGTAGAAGAATAAAGAAGTACGAACGCTTTATAAAGAAAAAGGTAGGAACAAACGAGAGTCGTAACTCGTAGCTTACAAGAAAAAGGCGAGGCTTAACAACTTATGAGTGTAATCCTGCGGTATTGCGACACTTGCGACAGAATACCATAATTCCTGCTTATCCTTTGACAAACACTGCCCACACAGACTGTCGTAGATCATTTTAATAAACTAGATTGACTATGAGAATGCCACTTGAAGCTACGAATAAATAATAAGACTTGAAGTTACTATATACGTGGTCCACTACCACATGCTCTTTTGTCCGGTCCCTCCGGCAAAACGAGTTTTAGTATAGAATTTGTATGGCGCGTTGGTTTGTGACGTCATATAACCAAACAAAAATTACTAATGACCAAAATCGGTTCATCCATTCGGGAGCTACGATTCGACATTCGACGGTCCAAAAAGCACTTATGGCCCTAATTTTGAAAGTCAATTTGTATAGCTTGATTTTTCTACCGCGGGAGAGCCATGCTTTGCCACGAATTGGCTAGCTCGATCGGAGTGATATCAAGGCCTCACTGAAAACCGGCGTGAAACAATGCTTACGTTGTGTTTCGAGTAAGTGAGTGAAGATACCGGAGTCCCAAACCCTTTTAACAGGCCGGCAACGCACTTGCAACTCCCATGGGTGTCTGCTCGTTTTCCCATATCCCGTAAAAAATATTTATTTTGTCCATTGCTGTTTTTAATTGTTCCTGTGTGTCGCTTGCCAGCTGCCTATGACGATTTGCGGAAGGCAGCTGGCAGCAACTGGATGAAAAAACAGCTGAAGATCGGGCTCTGTTGCGTTCACTTAAACGAAGCCTACGTCTAGCAGTGGACGAATACGGGCTGATGATGATGATGAAGTGTCCTTTGTTGCACATGTGCAGGTGTGTGGTGGTGGTGGCCGTGTGCGTGTTGGCAGCGGCGCTGGTGTCCGCGCAGATCACCTTCAGTCGGGACTGGTCCGGCGGCAAGCGAGCCGCGCCGCAGCTGGCGCTTGACTGCGGACAATTCACCAGGCTCTGCAGACACTTCGTAGTTAGTATCTACTAATCATTGTCCGATGTGTAGATTTTTTTGAAGCTTACTAGCAGTGTGGGTCGCATATTACCAGTATTCTTGTTGTACTAAGCTAAATGCTTGTATTACGAGTGGGTCGACGTCGGTAGTGCAATGGGTGAGTTTTGAACGATCGCAATTCCGACGCCCTAGCCATTAGTCTACAGTAGTATAGTCGTCCAACGGCACTTTATGACACAAGAACGCGCCGGTGGCCCAATTGCTCCCTCAGTCCTCTTCCTTCTCCTTTTCTCTTTCCCCTCCCTTTTCCTTTACAGGGTCGGCAACGGCAACACGCGAGCGATACCTCTGCGTCCATAGACTACGGTTTACAATTTATTTTTTCGTGATGCGCAGATATAAACACAAACAATAATAATTCTAAAGATTTGTTGTTGTTGTGAATTGTTTTAGCTGACAATTTTAATGTACTTAAGTCCCTTCGTGGGCCGCATTGTACCATATCGGAATAGCCGAATAAATTAAAAAATAGAACAGAATATAGTATGAAGTAGTGCCGAGTAATTTAACAGGTAATTCGGAATTGGTGAAACGCGGCCTTAATAATAGAATTATTTTTTATAATAAAATTATAACTGGGTGTTTTCGTGTAGATACATAAAAGTTACCTAGAAAGAGTAATATGAGGTGTCTTTACAAGAGCAAGAGAATTTAGAATATGTGCGTAAAAACTTTGGTTGTGGCGGCATCACGCATAAACTACTGCACGAAATTGAATTCGGTTTTCACAGTTGTATTCTTGATCATTTATCATAAGATTCGCCGCATGGAAAAAGAGTTATCTAGGTACGTACATATTTAACTCCCATGTGTCGTACGCAATATATCCGTAACGTCTGATACATTTTGATGTTTTTTATTGTATTTATGAGCACAGTTATTTGCTTTAGTTTAACCTTGTAGGTGACTCTTTCGAATCCGCGGACAACATAGTATTAAATAGGTACTAAAGAAATAAGTTGTGTATTTTCATGTTGGCAGCACGAATTGAAGCAGGCTCTGACGTCAGAGATGGCAAGCAAGCGTCACCAGGAGTTGGACAAGCCGCCGCTGTACGACGAAGAGTAACGGATCTGATGCCGCACCATAACGGTGGCTAGACTCCCGAACTGAAGGCCACATTATGTTGATGATAAATCTTATGTAATACCGGTTGGAAACTGATTAACTAAGTCTGTTATAATTATGGCATATCTCTTTATATTTTTGTTACAACGAAATATTTTAAAATTTTACGTGAAGCAGGCTTATTTGTCAACATGACTACAAAGAGGTTTTATAATTCATTACAAGCTGTTAAATAAGCATGGATTAATTGCAGTTATCTTAATTATATTACATCTATATAAAAAGTTCAGTGTGCTGGAATCTGATGCTGTATATATCTCTGTATGTTCACAAACATTTTATTGTTTTCATTTTGCAACTACCAACTTAGTCCAAGGCTTTGTCATGTATTTTTTTGTAAAGAAAGAGGATAATTAGGTATTTCGTTTCTGTGTTTAATCACCAACACACATTGCTAAGTGATAATATACTATAAACAGACTTCACAAGATTCATGCTGCCTTTCTAAACACTATACTACTTAGCTATTTGTTCATAAATAGTTACACTTTTTTGTTTCTTTCTTTCATCTGTCATTTGGTATTTCTTTGAAACGAGAAAAAACATAGTACTTAACATTAGTAAAATAATACATAAATGGCACAAAATACTAAATATGCAAACTATCTTTTCAAAATCTTCCATCTTACTGTTTCGTCCAACTAAAAGTTTTCACTAATCATGTGCTAAATTTTTAATTAAGTTAAACGATGTATTTATCGGGGACGACATTATGTGACAATTTAATGACCATAAAAGTTTTACCATGAAACGTTAATCTTTAATATTGCGGAGCGCGTCTGTTGCTAAGTTAATTACCGTAGGCGTTTGGTTTATTGCAATTTTAATGTCACTTCTAGCTAATTGATTATTCGTCACTAGTTTAAAATCCTTTTTGATGTGTGATTTTTATTAAGAAAACGATGCATCTTTGGTTGGCGGTTCTTTTTGTTTTTGGGTAACCGTCTTCACAAGTTCGACTATTTCAACTACAACACTACTAATGTTATCACTGTGACGAAATTAACTCACCACAACCAACCAATTAATTTTACGAGGTAGATCATTAGGAACAAAGAACTTTAAATAAACTAAAGACTACTTAGGTACTTACTTACTGTGTTTCAATTGCTGCTTTAAACACACTAAGTATTTCTTATTTTCACTGTTGTATTTAAAAAAAGTAATATTATAGGTGAATTTGGTCGATCTATGCTATTGTCATGTAAGCAAATAATTGCAACCCATTTCGAGCTTACGTTGAAAACCACAAAAAGGTCTCGTTTGATAAATATCTTCCAACCCTTTCTCATGTTTTTGTTTAGAAAGGGACATAGCTAGTCTTAGTATAAAAACAACAAAACTGGCACTGTATAAGTTACTAAAATCTAGATTATTTCAATTAACTTTTCCAATCTAGTCAATATTTATGTTACTTCATAGTTCTTAAGTAAGTAGTTAGGTTGATTAGGTATCCAATTATGCGAATTAAATGCTTGACAAGCGATTAACGATATTTTGATAAGTATAATAATATCGAATGCATAGCAACTAAAAATCTCTGTATACTGTATTATAATAAACGCGATTGAATTCTAGCGTGTTTTAATTTTGTAACAACATAAAAAGACAGCCCTTTTTTGTTCATTCACTCAGCCTTTGTTGCAACTTTGAACTTGATACCTATATAGAGTGACTCAGCCTCAATTGAAAATATTTTCTCGTTGTCATCTGATTAAAGATGATCAAGAGTTAACAGAGGTTTTGGAATAAGGCCTCTAGAGAATAATGGTGTCCTATCTTATCAGAATAAATAACAGCAATCTATCTATATCCGTATATTTAGCTGAAAGCGTATAGAAGTATCATACTCCTTTCACCTACGTTCATGCAAGAATGTTGATTTATGGTGGTCTGTACCTAGCCTAATAATACATTAAAAAGACCTTGCATATTTAACTTTACGCACTTCAGTGCACAAGTAGGTACTTCCAAAGAATAAATGGGTATGTATTAAAGTAATTCATAGAAAAGAAACAATCAATTTACTTAAAATAATTATATTACATATTGGTATAAATTGATTTTATTTACACATAAAAATATAATTACAAACTACACACGCATAATTATTGCAAAATACAATCAATTCCAATTCTCTGTGAATACTACAGCTAGTATAGAAACACATTGTTTTCAAACAATAATTTTATCGAATTATATGAATGTTGTATAAAATAATGTCTTTTTTTATATATAAAGGCTTAGTTATAAAATGAAATAGCACATCAACATGTAGGTACTTGTATAAATGTTATATGCTTTTATTATGTAGACATGTGAAAGGGTAAAGTTATTTTACCTCTTGAAAATGTTCGAGTGTTTTTATTTATCTTATCGTTCCGTGGAACTGCGTTCAGTTTAGGAAGTTATTCTAAGTAAATATATTTCAGCTTCAACACAAAACCTTTTCCCTTTACAGTGTACGATTGTGTAGGTACCTTTAGCCCGAATTTAGAGCCGGTTACAGTAAAAATGAACTGCGTAAGTCAAGAAATACTAAACTACGAAAAAGTAACATCTAAAAATTCGAATAGGTGACATAACGTATTAATATTATTGCATTATTAAACAAAATAATACAAGGTATGGGGGCGAGTATATTTGATAAAACATTAATGGAAGATGAAATTTATTATTAAAATTTAAAATTAGATGTATTGTGATGATGATTTTTAAAATGAAGAATATCATATTATTTTAGTACAAGCAATCAAATTCCACGAATAAAAAAATACAGATTGCCAAATAAAGCAAAGAAAGCGGTAGTCGGATACCATTTATGAAACAAAAATTTGATTCATATTATACAGACGACTACGCGGCGTTTGGCGAATATAATAGTTTTTATTGCGAAAGTATTTTACATGAAATAAACGTTGCCGTCACGTAATCGACTAATTACACGCAATAGACTAATGCATAAAGCGTATGCAACCTTTTTATATCTTTATAGTAGAAATTTAATGGCATCTGGTGTACGCCAATAGTAAGATTAGCGTCGACTCACGCGCAGTGTCTACGTTTCTCTTCAGTTTTTGTAAACATCTGCTGTTTATCTGTTGTCAATAATTATAAACATAATGTTTACAACATGGTCACTACTAATAAACTAAACTAGTTAGTAGATGCAATGTTAATATGAAATTAAAGCTAGATTCAGTCAAACTACATCTATACACACTACAAAAAAAACTTCGTTTATCGTCAATCGTTTAACGATCTGTTGTCATGGCTCCAGGTTGGTGGTAGTGCCATTTTTGAAGATCCTGAAAACCTCATCATTCTGATGGAACTCGGAAAATTCTAGGTTTGCAGTTTCTTATAACAGGTAGGTCTTAAAAAAAATATATGCCTGAAGTACCTTCTGCGTCCTCTTGAGATAGTTAACAGTCGAAACAAATCGACCACAACATACGTTATTATAATTAAGTTGGTCCGATACAAATACATAATACAATACCTATTTATTTAACACAAGCATGATTGGTCCTGCCAATAGAATACTGGTTGTCGTTAAGGCGGTTGTAGATTTGAATGGTTGGAGATAACGGTTCATTTTTTAATGCAAGGTTCACGGCAAAATATACCTTGCTCCTTCGCAATACCACACTTGCATGCAAGTTTTGGTGAGACCCATAAATTATATGAGATCTATGTCAGTAGATTAAATTTCAATACATTGTTTACATAAATATAGACCTTACGCTTATCTCCATTCAATTCAAAGTAGTCATATATCGAAACAATAAGATTGTAAGGCTAGTTCTAGTAAAGCTACGTTGAAATCTATTTGTCATTTTACGTCGTAGATCACAGCGTTATGTCTTTTAAATGATTCATCTTGCATATCACATACAAACACATTCTTTGTAAATGTAAATTTATATCAATAAATTTTGTATTGATGTCATGGTTTTTCAATAGGGTACTTGACTTCATACTTCATTATATTAAATCTTGAAACTAGAAATAGCCACCAAATTATATGTGTGTGTGAGAGGTTGGTATATGACTAAAGGTCAACCTATACTATTCCAGTTTAAGCTGATCTCGCATTGCATGGGCTTTTCATACAATAAGAGGCCAGGGTAAACTGGATTTGTATATCTCGATGTGTAGCCGTGCGTACAACGGTTACTGGATAGTATCCAAGAATTTGGAATGTTTAAAACTTGCGTCTTATGTATTATTAAAGATATTTTTTTTACCGATGTAATAGCACAATGAGTAATGTTTCTTTTTGTTTCTGACTTTTTCTACCTTTAGTATCACTTCAATAACTTTTAAATGTATGCTAATAACAGATTATCGAGGACGATGATTGTGTAATTTCTTTAGTCAAATACCCTATGACAACAAAGTTGAGCAAACTCCATACCAAAAGTATTCCTAATCGTCTTCAGTACCGCAACACCTGACATACTCCAATGCTTTATTCAAGCAATCGAGCCATATATCTCTGTCCTTCAGGGTATCAGCAGCCAATAGATGTCGTCGGACGACCGAGCCGTCCGGGCGCCGGACGTACACGAGCGAGCCCGAGTCCGGCACGATGAGGCCGGCCGGGATGGATGATTCTAGAAGGATCGTGTTCGGACGAGCGCACAGGTCGCGGGGAGCCTTGATGGCGCGCTCCGAGATTACCGTTGATAGGTCGATGTCACCGATTGGCATCTGAAAGAGGGGTTAGTACATTGTGAGATTGGGTCAGGGGTGAAACGGGGGCTCGTGGCTAAGTTATAGCTGCGCACGTACACCTATGACGATCGTTAGTAGTAGTCAGAAGCCCAAAACGCCTGATAACCAGCCTATCTTTCGAATATCAGTGTTGCCCAGAAATTGGGTTGTTGAGGTTTGATGGCAGTTGCTTCGTGTAAAATATTGAGCCGCATTTGGTTAGAATGGATCCTGACCCCAACATAATTGGGAAAAGGCTAGGTTCTGTGTACGCTGTATGGGTTTTTGTAAGTTGATTTGATGAATCTAAATATATATAACTCAAAGGTGACTGACTGACTGATATAGTGATCTATCTTTGATAGATAGATCGCACAGCCCAAACCATCGGACCACCACCGAAGGATCGGGCTGAAATTTGCCATGCAGGTAGATGTTATGATGTAGGCATCCGCTAAGAAAGGATTTTGATTAATTCTACCCCCAAGGGGATAAAATAGGGGATGACAGTTTGTATGAGAAAACACGCGGGCGAAGCCATGGGCGGAAACATAGTGGATGAATATGGGGTTTTATCATCAATTTAAAAATACATAAATCAACTTCAACTACAAACGACCTAACTGTTTGCGTGCGGGGACACGTTCTCCGCGATGGGCAGAGTGCGCTGTCGCTAATCTAACACAATGTAAATCTACTGCGTCAGCAGTGTCCCTACAGATCCTTCTAATGTAGGGAGCAAATCCTTTTCATGCCAGGATCCTCACACGAAAATCTAAATAGTCAAAAAATGTAGTGACCTTCTTCTGCACATCGTCGGGGTACTTCCAGTAGGCGAGGCGGGGCGGCTGCAGGCGCACCCAGCGCCGGTGCCAGGCGCCCAGCCCCGACACGTCGTCGAAGGCCGTGAGGAAGGCGGCGTGCGGCGGCGGGGGCGCCACCTGCACCCGCGCCCGGATCTCCACGCCCACAGAGCCCTCTAGCGGGCTGCCGCAAGGGACCTGAAAATGGTGCACATTAGCATTGATGACAATATAAGCTGATTTTAAAAAACTTATAATTTTTGATTGTCAAATTTGTCTGCAAGGAAATATCACATGCCGTGATCATACGGAACTCGGAAGCGATGGGCATCCATGATAACGCGCTTGCGCTCCTCCTCCAATGGCATCCTGAATGTGTTTCTAGAACAGTGGGACTCCTCCCTCCTACGAAGATGGGTAAGAGTTCAGACCCGCTGACGCCAAATAAACTGATAAACAATTGAACGAACAATTCAATGGTTCATTAGTTGTTTATTATTCTTAATTTAATTTAATACTAACACTAGACTAAGCTGTACTACTACTAACATTATATGGATTTGTATCTGAAATAAATTAATTTGAATTTTGAATATCTCCATACTTCTGTATTACAATAGATCGACTACAAATGGCTGTGCCATTTGTGTTTGATTTGAATTTAATGTTTTAAAAATATATATATATTACCTATGCGTATTCAACCTGAAAAGTCAACTCCAAGATATTACAATCCAAAAAAGTAAAATTTTTCTCTAGGTTCAACCCATTCTGTACTCATTTGCCTGTATATGGTTTAAAGCGGAATAAAATTATCTCTTACCTTATTGAGTGTAAAGTTCTTTCTGTTGGCCTGCTGCAGAGCGAAGATGCAGTATCCGTGGAGCGCGAACTGTGGCGAGCGTACAGCCAGAGGCCCGGCTGGACTCTGTACTCGTGGCGCTTTTAACTCTGACACTTTTGATTTTGGAGTCAGCAGTTTGGAGCTAGACTGTAGATAAAAATAACATACAGGATTAGTATATTATATACTTCATTTTAAGAAGTGGCTTTTGACAAATAGTAAAAAGTCCTCTTGTTTCTTGTTGTCTTGGGCAGAATTTTGTTTACAGTTTTAACGTCATAATCATAAAAATATAAAACTTTTAACAGATTTCCTATAGCTATCATTCGTTTTGTCTTCTGTTCCCTGTCACATAACATAAACACATTATAGTTTTAAAGTCTAATAAACCTCTTATTAGACTTATATTATTATTATATTTTTATGAATATGACGGTTTGAATATAAACAGAATATTGTCCATTATGACGTTAAAAACAACAAGTGACAACAACCCCCAACCATAGTGATTATAAGAGTATTCATTAGCACATTAGAGACAGGAAGTACAAAAACAATTGTAGAAATTGGTTTGTAATTTTTACCTTTTTATTAGTAATGTGATATTTAACCTCATGTGACAGTACTTCTTTTGATGCTTGTAGCAGATACACTTCTACGGTCACCTGGAAATATCAAATTTAAATACATATTATTATATAAAATTCACATTTAAAATATACGTATGGAATTGTGGATGAATGATTAGCATGCCGAGATTGTGTGGGAACAATATTATTTGCTTTTTTGTGTTGTCTCGTCTTGTTTGTGTTTTGTATTTATGGGGACACTCTCTCTCATTTAAGAGTTCGGTCAAGAGTCTTGTCTGTGGAGCAATCGCCACTTTTCTCTATTCTCTGCCTTCTGTTTGACCTCTTGATACGACTCTACTCCCACGTTTTCCTTCATTCTGCCTTCTAAAATATTGGGGACTATTAACCCTATAATAGGTAGATATTCTCGATAGTTTTGTCGTTTGTATAGTGTTGATAAATTGGTAGCGAACCTTGAAGTCGCTAGCGAGTCCCAGCATGCGGATGTCGTCGGGGAAGTGCAGGATGTGCGAGGAGGGCTGTGTCTGCTGCATGCTGGTGGCCAGCACACGGTCGCGGCACTTCACGAGGCACACCGCGTGGTGACCTACTGCACCGTCTGGAACCAAATGTTACTTTGAAGCGGCGGTAGCCTAATGGCTAGGGCATCGGACTTGCGACCATATGGTTGCCGGTTCGAACCCCACCCATTCCATTGCACTACTGACGTGAACACCCACTCGTAACACAACCATTAAAAAAAGTAAGCTTGAAAAAAAAAACTTGTTTTGAATATTAATATTATCATTAGTCTAGTGGTCCTAAGGCCGACTGCTACTGCTAGAGGTCCTGGGTTCGATCCCCAGGTCGAGCAAAGTGTTATTACAATTAAATTCTCAGTAGCAGCTCGGAGTCTGGATTTGTGCTCGGTTAATGGCAATAGGGCAATGTAATAAGGGGCGAGCCTTATTACATGGGACTTAAACATACCGGCGAACTGTGGGTGTACATTAAGTACACCTCTGCCTAACCCTTCGAGGAATACAGGCGTGATGGTATGTTATGGTGGTACCTATGTCATTATTATCAACCCAATTACTGCCCCATAGCTGGGACTCAGAGTGAGAGGGGTTAGATTATGTCCACTCCACTTGCTCACTGCTGGTTGGCAGGCTTCAGAAATCATTAAGAAAATCTCTAAAGCATACAGGTTTCTTAGATATTTTCCGTCAACGTTAGCCTTTAGGGGAATACACGCGTGATGGTATTTTTACAATGGTGATGGTTATGAATACGGGAATATTCTTAACGGTCATCTCTATAGTGATACAGTTTGATGTACAATACCCAGCAGTTAAAGTATGAGTGAGTGTGTGTGTACCGGCGTTGAGTTGCCTCTGGTAGTCCCTCCGCAGCGGCAGGCAGAGGGCCGTGAGGTGCAGCGTGGCCATGCCCGGGGTGGCGGCCGGCCCCGCGCCCTCCACCTGCAGCCGCTGCAGCTCGTGCACGCACGCCTGACGACGGTGACCTGTAATTTTTTTTAATGAGATTGGATGCAAATCAGCAGACGAATCGCCTGATGGTACAGTTTGTTCGAAATAAGTAAGCCGATCGGAAGTTATCTGCAAGTGGTTTAGAAGTGGTACATTTTAATAGAAAGAGTCGGTGTAAAAATAATTAGAGTCGTATATGTTTCACATTTCTAATCATTTTGTTTACTATTTCGATATTTATGTATAAAACACTTAATTAAACGCTTTTATCACCGCGGTAGTTCGGAACGGCTAACTTGCGATCAGCTCACTTATTTCGAACAAACTGTAAGCGATTACCGCCACCAGAGGAGTCACAAGTGCGTTGCTGAACTTTAAAAGGGAGTACGCTCTTTTCTTGAAGGTTTAAAGGTCGTATTGGGTCGGAAATACTGCGGGCGACAGTTCATTCCACAATTTAGTTGTACGAGGCAGAAAATTTCAAGAGGAACACACCGTTGTCGACTGCCAACCATCTAGTTGATGGGGATGGAACTGCTGTCGCGTAGGACTATGGCGGAAAGTGGCAGCAGGGATCAATCCGAACAATCTTCGGAACACTCCCCATAGTAAAGGCGACAGAAGATGCAAAGCGAGGCCACATCTCTACGCAGTGCCAAGGGGTCTAGCCGTTTTGAAATATCGTCGCTCTCCATAATACACGTTCTAATTACATCCGACCACTGTATTCATACCTATTGAACTATTGAATATGGGCCTCCTCTCAAAGTTAGAAGGATTACACTATAGTCCACCACGCTAGCCTAGTGTGGGTTGTAAGACTTTACACACTGTCGAGAAAATCACAGTTCACAAATTTTCCTTCGACATTTTAAACAAATAGTAAATTAGTAATAAGCAAATTATAACAAAAAGACGACGAAGTCAAAAAGGTGCGTGTGTGTTGGATTCGAACTCGAGACCTACGTCTTCTTATTCCAATGGTCATATCACAAGGCTATCACTACACCACACATTAAAAAAAAACTGTCAAAAGGTTCACAAAATAATATTTAAATAATGTGGATGCGCATGAATATCCTACATAACGAAAATACTTTATCTCTATTTGTAACTAAATCAGTATTTTTGAAAGTGTTTCTTGCAAATGTATTTCAAAAGACTTATGCCCTGTAGAACCATGTTCACCAACTTTTATTAGTCTAAGAATCTTCCAATACCGGTTTATTAGGTAGATTTTCATTGGTTAGCCAAAGAAAAAAAAAATGGCAATGAAATGAACTTACTGGCTAACAACAGCAATCTTTCTCCCTCCGCCTGCTCAGGAGAGCCGCTGAACTCAATTGTAGCTGCGCATAGGTTCAATGCTTGACTGGCCTGAAATAAAATATTAAAAAGTTATAATTTATCATCCTCTTAGCCTTTTTCCAACTATGTGATGTTCGGCTGAGAGTCTTATCAGATGCATCTAAATAACAGTATTTTATACGAATCGATTTCCATCAGACCTCCGTAATCCAATTTCAGGGCAGGAATTTTGAGCTACTCCGAATTTTTTGATAATCTATAATTTTGAAATATTGTTGTGACGCATGCAAAACGGCCTGTACTGAATTTGATGATTGCAGATTTCTTTAGTCTTACTTTATTTTTATTTTTTATTATTTTTTAGCATTAAATATTGCGAAATTTTCACAAAGAAATGAATTTTCTAATTAAAGAAAATTTCTGGTGAAAGAAAAATTCGATCTCAGGCAGGGTTTGAACCTGCGTCCCTCTGGTTAAGTACACCAGACGCTTTACCAACTAAGCTACCGAGACCACTGCCTGTGATGTCGAATTTCTCTTCCACCTTCTACGTCTTGAGGCGACGTCGGCACCATTTATTGAAGACATTACTATGTCTTTCAACCAACACGACTGCCTTTACAGGTAGTTCAATGTCGAACGATATTGCCTTACCGTATTATGCTTATTTTTTATTATTTTTTAGCATTAAATATTGAACTACCTGTAAAGGCAGTCGTGTTGGTTGAAAGACATAGTAATGTCTTCAATAGATGGTGCCGACGTCGCCTCAAGACGTAGAAGGTGGAAGAGAAATTCGACATCACAGGCAGTGGTCTCGGTAGCTTAGTTGGTAAAGCGTCTGGTGTACTTAACCAGAGGGACGCAGGTTCAAACCCTGCCTGAGATCGAATTTTTCTTTCACTAGAAATTTTCTTTAATTAGAAAATTCATTTCTTTGTGAAAATTTCTTACTTTATTTTATAAAATCTTACTAGCATTGTGGGTCTCGTATTACTAGTATTCTTGTTAACCCCTCGTGCTACGCTGAAAGGTTTAGGAGTGGGTTTCGAACCGGCAACCACGTGATCGAAAGTACGTCGCACTGGCATACCGCCGCTTTTAAAAGCTTTCGTGTAGTTCTGCAATCTTGGCAGCTAGCAGTTACCTGTGATATAACAGTCTGTTGCTTGGCGATCTCGTTCTGCAGCTCCTTGATGCGTTCCCTGACGGTGGTGACGGCGGCCGCGGGCTCGGGCGTGGCCGGGGGCTCGCGCTCCGGGGACACGTGACGGATCACACGCATCGGAGTCGTGGGGGTTGAAGACTGCAGAAGACACAAATGACTATTGAACTCTTGGAAGGCCAGACCTATGTTGTGTTATAGTTTTTTGCTTGCTTTTGTTAATGATAATACTAAGCTATAGTTGCACTCAAAAATCAACCCTATAACTACGAAATAAGGGTCGTCCAAAGTGCTGTGGGCATGTGTGTGCATGAAGTGTAGGCTATATTTCTAGGCACAGTATTTGTAAGATGAGTTAGGATCACAATTTAGTTTAAAAAATACCGAGGCCGAGCCTCATTCTCATTCAAATACATTCATATTCGTACAAGATATGAGTGAATATACTGAAACGAAGGCCTCCGTTTAGCAGTGGACCTCATTTGGCTGTTACGATGAGTTAATATTCATAATTGTTTTCTTACTTTTCTTGAAATGTGGGTTTATCTTAAATTCAGACCTTTGCGGAACACACAGAAAAAAAAAAAACAGGCTCCAAAATCAGAGCAGTTTTTCAATTCGGTTGTTTTTTCGTGTTTTCCAATTTCTTTTTAAAATTATCGATGCTTCTTTTTTATGTAATGGATTATACTTACGTCAACGTTAGTCCCTTTTTAATTTGTTTGGAGTCTCGACTATCAATATCAACGATACATAAAAACATAAAATGATTTTTTAAACATATTAATTAGACTAGCATACTCACCGCGTTCTGCGTGCGTCTGTAGAAGCTAACGCTGTGGACCAGCTCGCTGCCCTTGTCGTTCCTCGCAGGGGTGGTCGGTTGCACCTTCAGCGGCGACTTGAAGGTCGAGCGCTCCTGGTACACGAAACTTGATGAAGACTCCACAGATTGCTGCAACCACCACCAATAGAGGTTGGCTCGCGATATTGAGACATGCAATACATACCGTACAGAAGAACAACCATTTATTAAGCTTGGCTTCTGTAGGGTATCTATTCCTTATTTTTGAACTACTGAGGTGTATTATTATTCAGACTAAGCCTTAAAAAAACTTGCTTCTGTGCATTGAAGATCAAGAAGGTTAAAAACATCCCCGAACTCAAAAAGTGTTTTTAGAATTCTTGTCTATTTGTTAGGAGTTGCCGCAAAAACTACTGAACAGATTTAAGTTTTGTTTTCGCTGTTAGAAAACATATGCTCCAACTTCAAAAGAATAAGTACAAATAAAAAAATAAATTAAGTACAGTATTTTTTTTATTTGTGCTCACTAAATTTAATGTAAACATTAACTCTAGGAGGTAAAGGAAAGACAGAGGGTGGGCATCCTTAATATATATTTTTTTAATAAGGGCCACGAGCATTATTTTTTTTAATATTGATTAAGCTTCCGTTTGACCACAATCTCACCTGATTCAATTCAACACGCTAGCTTAAAAAAAACCTACTTGCTAACAATATGGAAACAAAAGCCAAAGGGTACTTACCTTGTTAACTTTAGGCGGTGTGGGTCCTTCAACTTGCTCATTGATAGCTTCGTCCAGTATATCATCCAGTTCGCTGTCCAGCCCACTGCTGCAGCTGTCGGAGTCACTCTCCCGAACTGCTTTCTTATAGCTTGTGTTGTTTTTCTTTACCACCTGATAATAGACGTGATTTTATAATTATTAAAGAGGAAAAAAAAAATTTGTTTGTAATCTACAATTAAAACGATTTTAATAATTCTTTCGCCATTGGAAGCTACATTATTCCCGATTGACATAGGCTTTATTATGCCGTGGGATAACCGGGATCCTATGCAAACAAAACCGCGTGCAACTCTCTATCTAGTCTCCTATCACAGCAACATACCACTCACTCACAATTGAATCACGAAATTTCTTTAAATTCGGTGAAGAGGTAGCAGAAATTGGCTTATAAGAAATTGGAAGTTGACCACGGGATTGAAACAAAAAAACAAACGCGAGAAACACCTCAGGGTTGGCTATTGAAATTATATGAAACTACTTTATTAATTGCTATGTTATAGGGTGATTATTTTACTTTCGTTTATGAAACCAAATTGAAATTATTTATGGTAATTTTTACGTACCCTGAATATGGTAAAGTGATGGCAGTTTCTATTTATTCTTTATTTCTTACAGACTGTGTCAGTGTTATTACACAAAAAATAAATGATGTTTTGCATAAAACAACAAACAAACTATTATAATCAGGCGATTAAGTGCTGTGTAGTTTTCCTACCCGTTTTCCTTGAACAACTAGAACACTTAAAAGCAAACAATAGACTTGTTGAATTATTATTTAAATGGCTTTATGAACTAGTTGATGATGTTGAATATCCTTTTAATACTAACCTAACAACAACATCTACTGATAACTCGTTACTATGTCTTTCATCCGACATAACTTACTTTACAGTTAGTTCAATGCCAAACTTGTCACTTGTTTAGTGCAGGCTGATGCCCTGAACTGCTAATTTACAAATGCTGTTACATAACGTCGATGATAATCCAATACCAAGTAACTAATAATGTACTCTATCAGGCCTAACTTTGAATAAATAACATTGAAAATTGGCCAAGTTACGATGTCATATTCTACTACTAAAGAGGTATGTAAGAGTTGTAGCAAGTTGCGGTCTAGTTTCTGCCTACCCCTTTGAGAATAAGGCGTGTTTATATGAATGTATGGCATATTCCACGATCATCAGTTATGTTTACAACCTGCAACCAATACTACCATAGACCAGTACAGAATTACTAAGTTTTACTTTACAATACTTTGTGTCTTACATTCATGACTTCGCGTCCAAATGATGTCTCCGCCCAGTTGTCAGATTTGTTCATTTTGTCATTTGCACTTGAAGGGGGTTCTTCTTCAGAGCTGAAAAACAAATAATAGTTTTTAATTAGGCATTAAAAAGTATTTATCACAAAAAAAGGACATAATACACTGTTTATCTTATTCCCTTTATTGGTTGTGAATGTTATTAGTCTCAGTATGTGTTTGTTTACTTTTTTTATAACACTATGAACATTGCTAGTCGTGTTTGAGTGGTTTTTTAATAGTTTCAACTATTTATTACATACTAACTGCTTCTCGTGGTTTTACTTGCATCCTAGAGGGCTGTTTGAGACGAGGATGATAGCATATTATGTCCAATATCAAAATTAGCTCAGCAGCATAGACGAGTTTTTTTCATAATTATAATATTAGTAGGGATTTAGACACTACAATGGTTCTCAGTTTGCCTAATTACATATTAGTACAGTGGATTAATTACTAAAAAAAAGTGATTGTTCCCATTGTTAAAATAGTAGGTCCATTGTTCTTTTGCCTTATTTATGTAGCAGAGACTCAAGAATATCCTGGCGAATCCAGACTTACGAGACATTTTTTAACCTAGTCTTTGGAAGTATGTTGCCTTGGCCTGCAGTAGTTTACTTACTTTAAAATAAAAAAATATTGAAAAAATATCATCATTTTATAGTGTTTTTCAGAATGGTAAAGCGTGTTCATTTATTTCATATTGTCGTTTATAACATCTCATACCTTCGACCTTATTATTAATAAAGTATCTCCTATAGTGTTTTAGGGTTTGTAATCTAAACCAACGAATTTCTATTTAGGACGACTTCTCAAGTTGTTTTTGGCACCGGTAATATAATATTCTACAACCTACTTCTAGGTTACCCCATTATATCATTAATGAGGTAACTTAAATGTACCTATGTAGAATCTAGAACGTGTCCATTATGTTTCTATTTTGTTTCTATCCGGTATAGGCGTCAGACTCTGGTAACTGAAACAATAGATTTTGCATTGTGTCTATCTTGAGGAATTATTGATCTATTTTATCCTGCAGTATATACAAGGTTTATTTACAAATTCAGTTCGTTTAACGTAATAAGACATTAATTTATTATTTTTTGCAAATCATGAAATTTTATAATGTTCTGAGATAACAGACTTTAATTTAACGCAATGATATATTATTTTAATTTTGGAAAATCATGAAATCTTTCAATGTATTGATGATTATAAGCACATTTAACGCATTTTTTTTCTGTTTCGCCTAATCATGACGAATGTTTCAAATGATAAGAGAGAGTTATATACAAAAGATGAAGTTCATGAGTTCATCAACTTTTAACTCGAATGTCTAGTTACCACTCTGGCCTAGTGGGGGTTCATGGATCGCGCTCAAAGGCCGTTCTGCCGGACAAAAATGGCCTAATGGTCGTAGCGAATTTTACGTGACAATAGGGCACGGGAAGGCGAATGGGTGTTTTTAGTCGAGTCCCCTACCGCCTAACTTTATGGAAGATGATCTATGAGGATTTCCCGCATTCCCAAAAAGAAATGGGCTAAAATTATTGGTTTTAATGAATTATGGTATGATTCACAGTAGAAAATTCTTAAGAATCTTCTGCGTGTTCCAAATATTTAAACTTATTTTAGAAGAACTGCATCGAATCGGGGTTTTTTTTAACATCTATTTAAATAGGAATACTATTTCCTGCCAACTACATATATATGTAGTTGTTGGAAGGGCTTCCTCAATAGTCTAGTGGGGATTCGGTGAAACTACTACTCTAGACGTTCTAGTTTCGATTCTCAGGTTGGAGCAAAGTGCTATTGGGTTATCTGAAATCCTTAGCAGCATCCTAGGAGAGGCCTACGTCCAGCAGTGGACGAGTATGGGCGAACGATGATGATTATGAATGGCAATAGGCTCGCCCCCAATTACATGGGACCTAAACATACACGACTGCCTCGTTGGTCTAGTGGTCCCAATCGCGACTGCTACGCTAGAGGTCTTGGGTTCGATCCCCAGGTCGAGCAAAGTGTTATTGAGTTTTTCTATGAAATTCTCAGTAGCAGCTCGGAGTCTGGATTTGTGCCCGGTGAATGGCAATAGGCTCGCCCCCTATTACATGGGACCCAAACATGCCGGCGAAGTGTGGGTGTACATTAAGTGCACCTCTGCCTAACCCATCGGGGAATACAGGCGTGATGGTATGTATGTATGTATGTATGTATGTATGTATGTATGTATGTATGTATGTATGTATGTATGTAACATACACGCGAACTGTCACTGTACATTAGAACGCCTCTATTCCCTCTCCCCTCTTCCTCTTCCCCCTCTCTCCTTCGGGGAATACAGCCGCAATGTTATGATACAAGTTATTCTGTGTTTTTATTATCTTACGTTAACATCTTAATAATCATCGCGTAATACAGTGTTAAAACCAGGTGCATATAGTATAAAAGTCTGTATTTAAAATAAAGGACATGTTGACATCTGCTACTTCAGAATAACAATTACCTACCTACTCAAGTACTGTAGGAAGACATCTGGTTCCCTCCCCTAGTTGTGGTAAGCGCAGATGTGTTGGCAACAATTAGACATCTGTTGGTTAGTATTTTGTTTACGATTCTTGTAATCATACATAATAACTAGGTGATCACTACATAGCTACATAATATAAAACAAAGTCGCTTCCCGCTGTCTGTCTATCCCTATGTATGTTTATATCTTTAAAACTATGCAACGGATATTGATGCGGGTTTTTTAATAAATAAATTAAAAATTAAACCTTACTTTATGAATAAATAAATAGGGGGGAAGGGGTTCAAGCGAATCTTATTTTTTCTTACAAGGGGCAATAAATTAATGACGCATATGTAAGAGAATAGAAAATAGATTTTTCTAAAACAAGTTCACATCAATTTGTATAGGAAAGTATTTGAAATATCAGTGCCTTTTAAAATAATGGTAGCAATACTGTGGTGATCGACGTCAATAGATATTGATAACATTGTTCCTGATGAATGGAGGTTCAACATGGGGTAACCCTATTATGTACTTACTACTAAGTAAGTGATGTATAAGTAACGTATATATTATAACTAGTTTGTAGATGCTTTGGGTTATCTTTTACGCCGATTCCAACGGCTTCCCCACTTGAACAACTACAACATTCTTTGATCACCACTGCAGGGTACTCCAGTTACCAATGGATGCTGACTAGCTATGTCCAAGCCAGCTCATCAGAATTCACATAGAGGATTTGTATATGCAGCAATGAAGGGCACACATGGCCCTTGACCGAGAATCTATCACAATACTGATCAAATTGAACCGTCGTAACTAAGACTGTAAAAATATTTCCGTGTATGCAGCATTGCAGGGCTTGGCTACGAATATACTGCATTACTGATTAAACCAAAGCGAGGTAATTACTGTAAAAATAGGTTATTAGGGACACAATTCTTCCAGCGTTGCAGCGTGGCGTGCCAATATTCAGAAGAGCTGAAGTTAGGAGGCCCACCAGGCAGTGTGATTAAAGAAAAACGTTTCCTAAAACTTTTCTTATTTAAAAAGCAAACAAACATCATACTGAGGAAATTAACGAGGTTTTTAATAATTCAACATTCACATAATAAAAGGAATAAAATACCAAAAATGTGTTTCAATAGCTTTATTTTTACAAAAAAATCCTTACTAATTAAGTTTAATATTATCACAGACAACATAATTTATAAAATACCTGAAAGGAGTCTTATAATTATAAGATTAGTCAAAACTAAATTATATTAAATTAAATCTTCAATTTTATCAAAAACATGGCCTATTTAGAAAATGCTTGATACTGAAATATGGCGTTATATATTTTCTATGAATGCAAACATATGATTTATCGCATGGTTTTATGAGGGTGAAACATGTGTTGCACATGACATCTGTAGACAAATGTTATGTCGCTTCATGTGTCGACAATAATGCCATTTTCTATGCTCAAAAATGGTTTTGACGACTGAAGAGTCGAGAGACAAAACCTGTGTCTACTGTAGTCATGCTACGCTTGTTGGTAATTGATAAATGTTAAATAGGTAGAGTATAGCTATTTCTATTAATGTGACAAACTCAGTCCTTACAACAAATTGCATGATCGCATTCATGGAATTCCTACGTCAGCTGTCAAACTATTGTGAATTTCAACCTTATAATGATAGTTTTAGAGTCCACTCTATGTTGTAAAGTAGAACTTCATTGTGCTTGTATCCGTGCTGCAAATGTCTAACCATTAGCCCAAATATTTTAAACTAGTATTCAGCTAGATAAACCTTCGTCGCTTTCAATCTAGTTTTTGTAATTTTAGTACTTATACCGTGTCAACTAAGCCTGTGTAATCTGACTATTATTTCTACTAAATCTCTGCCTACCCCAATGGGAGATGTATGTATCTTAAGTAATTTTAAGTATTATAGAATGGTGTAGATTTTTAGGGAACCAACTTTACAAAATTAAAATATGTATTGTGGTTTATATAAATAAAATTGTACTTATTTATATTTAGAACAAGTAATCTGAAAACAAGCGAAAGTAAATATTTTGTAATTTTACTTCAGCGTGATTTAAACCTGTTTGGAATCTGTTTAGCCTAATTCGACAAGTACTTAGCAATATTTTTATTCCGTTCAGTTGGTGCCCTATAAAATCGATTGCTAAGGGCGCGTACACTCATCAACATCAGTTCCCAGTAAAACAATATAATAAAAAATTAAAAAAACTTCATGATCAGAACATAATGTGCACTGAAGTTAATGAGTGTTCTTCGCCTTAAGTTAGATAGATCAGTATATTTAGATAAGTATATGGGTTCATCTGCCTGTCTGTCTGTCGAAATATTTCAGAATTTAAAAGCAACTAAGATTTTTCTATGGAAATGTACTATTGTATTATTAAGCTCGACTAATAAGTAGTAATATAGTATTCCTAGTGCATAATGCGTCGGTTTAAGTAGATACGCATATATCTAACCTAGAGCTATTACTAAAGAATGTAGTAAAACCACTACAGACAAATAGGCAACATACAGTCTTAGATTTTTTTTTTTTTTAATTTATGTAGCATACTTATTAGCTTATTCTTCCTCAAGAAGAACGTCAAAAGAGTTTTAAAAAGGAGGTTAATACTAATATTGTTTTTGTTTGCTTTATACGTTGTACAAGTACCTACGGGCTGAACTATAAATGTCCATATGTCGGATTTCCGCAATGCAAAAAGTTACTCGGAATAAAGTTAAATTAATTAAGAAAGTTAAGTAGTCAACGTCATTTTCTTTTAGCATGGTAGTATTTATTTGGTACACACAAGCTATTTCCTAAGAGCTACCATATTTGATACAAAGGCATTTACGACAAAATTCGCAACACAAATGGTCAATGCGTTTTTCGTTTAGTACGATGAAATATAAAGGAAAAAGTATTAAAAAAGGGCTACATTTTAATATAAGGGCATCACTTTAGATATGTACGTCAGATAATCAATAATTTTTGCCGCCATAACCGGCCACCATGCAAATCAACTTGACCCAATAACATGGAACATTTGCTGAATACTTAATGAACTATAATTAGTTACATTTGCACACCATAATTATGTATGGTGTCTTTAAACTTTTTGAATATATACATACGATATTTGTCATAGTTGAGAGATATATTTCACAACTTCGAATGAATAACAAGTCTATCTAAATGACATAAAACCTCATTTCGTTTATTCTTAAAATATGCTACAGCGACAAAATATTCGCCACAGGTTTTATCGATTTTGAACGTATTATTTTGTTGAAATAATACGTAATAATATATCATGTTGTTAGAGCGTCATTTGTCACCTAGTTATAATACTTTATGGGATTTTTCGTCAATCAATCAAGCAGTGGCCTGTCTGCATTGCTTTGGAACTGTTACTTTAAGATATTTTTTTTTATATTTTATGGTTAATCAAAAATTTTAAAGATCTTCAAGTGATAATAGTTGGCAAGTAATTTTTTTTAATAACTAAATTAGTTATTACACCTGCACTCCTATAAGTGTCGATACTAGTAAGTATTTCAAGTACTGTCAAGGTTAGCAGTGAATTTGTTGGTGGTAACACGAGAGTTATCGCGTACGTGACGATTTCACAACTTACGTCGTGTAAAGTAACAGATTCTTGTGAAATTCTAAGCATGACTGTACTTCCAACATTGTATCGAATTACTTAGCACTATCAAATGTATGTAAGTACCTTATTTTGTAAGATCGAGGAGGACGCTTCGCTGTATTCAAATTTTTTTTAAATGCTAGATTATTATCTATTCTCATTTTATAAGTGAGACAGTAACTCTATTCGGCACGGGATAGACGACAGCAAAATTATATCGTGACGCGCATGTAAAGCATGCATCCCCCCTCTTCTAATTACCGGACGCATTCATTTTCAAACATTACTAATGATAGCGAACAATTAATACATTTCCAAAACAGTGTATAAAAATGTCAGTCTAAATACATTTAGGCACGCCCGTAATTGATATTAATTTATTATTTTAATTGTTATTAAAATATTAATTAATAATGAGTGGATTAAAAGAACATCAAACAAGTGACGATATGGTGTACACGCAGATCGTGGTTGACAAATCCGGTATAAGCTGGTCTCACATTGAACGGAAATCCGTAACAGTGGGGTCAGCCTATACTGGATTTGTATAGACAAACTCGTCATCGTTTTTTTTTATTGTGTGCATTGTCCGTGACTGTCTTAATAAATTATTTTTCTAAAATCGAAATCTTGTTGCAAATTATTATTGCAATGTTATTTGTGTATTATTCATTATATGCCATACGGTAGCAGAAGTGCATAATTTGTATTGATTTCTCTGCATTTCATAATAGCTGTAACGCTCAACACATAACGTAAAATATGAAGATACCAACTACAACAGTATTGTCATTTAAAAAAAACATAACATAATATTCATATCTATTGAGATTGTTGTACTAATAAAATTTACCGCAAATTCCATATTCATAATTGTGTTATGTATGTAAATCGAGAATTTTCTCACCTGTTGAGCACTTTTCAGCCTTATTATTATGCAGGTAAGGTTGAAAAGTAATAAACCGCTAAGATTATCGATAGAAAACCACATGTATCTAAGTAAGAATTGGCTCAATGTCGTCTTGTTGTTTGTTAGAGGATTGGTAATGACCTAGTCGATAACTGGCTAAGCGAGTCTATGTATACAAGTATGTTTTAATAAATAATTAATGGGAATATTAATAAATATTTATCGATTCGTTATCGTAGTCTACTTTTTGTTACAGCAACGTGAATGTCGCAACGGTTACTAAATTATAACTTAAATCTTATATTATGTAAGTATCTATCTAAAAAGCCAGATAATTATATTTTTGTTTGCAAGATTCAACCTTAAATAAGTAGGAACGATTTAAAATAACATCGCAACCGATCACACAAAAGTTGCTGGTTGCTGTAACACCGCCATCTCGGAACTCAAAAAATTGAGTACAACGCCATCTAGTTTATATCCTGGATAATCTTAACCTTATACTTAAATACAAAGAAAGAAGAAGACGCATTCGAGCGTATAGTGTCCACACCTCGATCCACCACAGTCTGAATATTCTTCTTGATTATTAGAGTTGTCAGTTTCAATGTCTGATAGATTTGGGTACAGACTGGTTGGTTGTTGTAAGACCGCTCCGTTAGTCTGTGCCTCTTTTTTATTATTGTTTACTTTAATTCTTTTGACGTCATCTAATACTGATAGAACTACGGGCGAGTCTTGCGAACCTGGAACAAGTTTTTAAAAGTATATTATTAACTGAACATTAAACAAGTGATTATGAAATAATGATGATTTCCGTTAAAATCCGGTTGTATTACAAATTGACGGTCTCAAGATTATTTGTGGAGTAAGAATATCAGAATACTCTTGACATTATAATTGGAATCTATTTGGGGAATTCGTAAAAAATATCTATGCACGGCTATAGATACATACATTATGTTTAAACTTTTTCAGTAGAAGCTGACATCTCACCATATTGAAAGTCTATACAACGCGGGGTCAGTTTATTCTGTAGGCATTTTAAATAGTTACCATGTACACACGGCTAGAGGTCAACCTATACAAATCCAGTTTAAGCTGACCTCGCATTGTGTGGGCTTCTCATACAATAAGAGGCCAGCGGTCAGTGGCCAGTGGTTTTGTATAGCTTGATGTGTAGCCGTGTGTACCACTAGAAATCACACGTTTCCTAAGTGAGAGTTTGATGACAACTACACAGCTTATCATTAAAAATTTAAAAATACCTACTTCTTCTTTTCACAGGCTGTGATCCAATAACTCTGTCTTTTTCCTTCTCAACCTCTCTCTCCTTATCATTTACTGCTTGCTCAGACTTATTTTTCTCCTCGAACGTAACTTTGGGGATATTGGCAATGATCTCCGGCTTTTTGTTGGTCTGTGAGAGGCTTAGGGTGCTGCCCATGAGAGGGGCTTTCTCTGAAGGGTCCTGTTCGCTGGCATCATCGTCAGAATCATTGGGGTTCTCCGGTTTAGGCTGGGCTGGTTTGGGCTGAAATTCAGAAGAATAGGAGTTAAATCAGAATATTTTCGAGTAACACTAATGTTTGGTGTTTTCTGTGAGTTATTACTAGATAGAACATGATTAAGCATTAGGAATTCTTAACGACTTCAGAGTTGATGTCAATATTATAATACCTACTATAGATAATGTTGCCGTGTCTTGCTAAAATTATCTTGTTGATTGAGTAGATGCATATTACAATTACAACTAAGCACGAACAATAAATGTAGGACTAGTTACTACACATAAACATTATATTTATGTATTTACGGCTCTTTGTAAAGGCAAGGAACTTGATGCTTGAAGTTTGTAGGTAGTAAGATCTTTTTCCATATTGATGATACCATTTATTCATTAAACCCTTCAAGTCACATAGTATGACACAATGCAGAGTCTATATTTTCAGTCTTATCAGATCGGTACAGGCGTCAGTGAATTTAATTTAAAAAATAAAACTTCAAGTTACCAGATAAATCTAAAATACCTACATTTTACATAAAACAAAGAATAGAATAAATCCTGATATTGATAAAAATCTTTCCTTCATCTTTTTAACTGCCGTGGCATGCCTTTAACCACAGAATAACTTAGGTACTATTGAGTCTGTTACTATCTCTTTAGACTATTGCACAATCTGTCACAGTTGGTCGATTGGTCGATTGCTTTTTTAGCCCACAAATGACATAACCTGGCCAGATCATTTAAACAAAAAATATTTGTTCTACGGTGCAATTAATAATGACACAACATTATTTAGTAAAAATGATAATATTGAGGTGTAAATCAATATTGTGTAATAAAGTAGTAGGCGTGGAAATGTCGAAATCGAACCTAAATGGCCAAACTGCCAATTAATTCAATAGATGATTCACTGTAGTAGGAACACTGTGTTAAATTTAATGTTAGCATTATATTATCATATTATTTTTTACCACACGGTGTATCTTGTTATGTATTTTACTACAAGAAGTTAGCATACGAACATAATTTGTAGTAGTTATGGAGAGCTGAATGAACAATTATCATTAAAACGCAATAGTACTGATGTTCATCTCTGTGTTTGGGATAAAAAAATCTGTACCCTCAATAAATGAAATAAAAATTACATAAATATTAGTTTTTGTAGTTGTATTACATAGGCTGCCTCATTAGTCTAGTGGTACTAAGCTGCTAGGCTAAAGGTCTCGGGTTCAATTTCCAGATCAAAAAAAGTATAATTGAGTTTTTCTATGAAATTATATTTTGGTTACGCTAATTTCGCATTACCTCGTAACATACTATCACGCTTGTATTCCTTTAAGTGTTAAACAGAGGTATAGGTACTGCTGTACAACACAGTTTACTGGTATGTTTGAGGACTGCCCAATCAACCCGGCTCGACCCTCAAAAACGAGACAATGTCCAATCAACCCGGCACGACCCTCAAAAACGAGACAATATTCCATACATCCCAAATGCTTACATACAAATAATATACAACTGGTATTTGCTACATGGTGCTTATAACACACTCAAGTCTTAACCAATAACTTCAATTCACATGTCCATATAAGAGCAAGATAGATACGTCATGTCATGTGGACGACGACGGCGAGGTAAGCGCGTTTCCTAAACGAGTGAAACATCTGTGAAAACTGGGAATATAATACCTTATGAGAAGAAGATGAGAGAAGCGATTTATCGGAATGGCATATTATTGTCATTTGACAGATTTCGTAAGGAAAAATGTATTAAGCTAGCATTTTTAAACTGTCCTATTATTGGTCGTAAGCGCGACTGCTAAGCTAGAGGTCTGTTCTGAAAGGATTGTTCGACCATTAAAGAATTGTGTTAGTAAAAATTGAAATGAGTAATTTTCTAATACTGTCATGCGAATTTCACAATAAATAACGATACAATAAAACTGATTGTATGTATAATGAGTTTGCTTTGCGCAGATACTCATAAATAACCTATACTTTTTATATCGCTGGTTTGCGAGAACATCGACGTAACTCAAAATTCTGTCAAATTGATAATGTACACCAAACGATCATAAATCTTTAACATTTTATCGTGAACAGAGGCGCACCGTTCGTTAGAAAGAGACAGTGACATGATTCATTTGAGAAAAAAACACTAGTAGCGTAGGTAATATTATTTATAAAATTTATTAAAAAAATAAAAAATGCCAGTCTCTAAAATCAGTAATTTTTAGTTACGTCGCTATTCTCGCAAACCAGCGATATATCAGAATTGCTCCTATTTTCTCAACCTTCGACCACCGTACACCGTTAAAAGCTTCACTTAGTAAGTCCAAATTAGTACATGTTACGCCATGTTTTTGCAATATGGCCTCTTTTTGAGGATAAGGGCGTGTACACTCAACAACAGCATTGTCAATTATCATGTATTGTGTACTCGATGGTACACTTTCGTTGTTTCGCGGCTGTTACGCCAGAACACGTTTTGGCGTAAAGAAGAGATCTTTATACAAATAGCGGTAACATTGCATGTTGGTCGCGACATGTGGTTCCGGAAGATTGCGTGGACAAAAATCTAAGTTCCTAAGTTTAGAGTTTTTTTACTGTGACTTGACCACGGTGGGGTTAAGACCTATGATACGGTACAGTGATTCAGAAGCTCAAATAGCCTGTCAAACAGTCTATTTTAGGATAACCCGGTATTATTGATTAGATAAGGTAGTCTCTAACCTTTCTTAGTATGTAATCTATCTTCTTTCAAATGGTATCAAAATCTGTTCAGCGATTTAGGCGTGAAACTGTACCAGATATATTGACAGAGTTACGCATTTGTAGTAATATTGGTATGGAAGTATGGATGACAGTGTGAGTACTTTCGTATTAAGTAAATAAGTGTTATTGCAGTCTTGAAATTAAGTTACAGTAATTTAATTAGTGTTTTACACAGTACAGGGGCCGTATTACCACGTATTAATGCCATCATTTTTACGCTGTGAAAGAGGGACGCCACTATTTAACCTGTAGAGCGGCATCCCTCTCTCACAACTTAAAAATGATGGCATTAATACGTGGTAATACGGCCCCTGTTCTTAATTTCCTTACTGGGGAGAGAAGCAGTAGGAAATAAATAGCATTGGTTTGTTGCTCCCGCCGGGAATAACTCATGAACTAATAAGTAACGAGTAGGAACGATGCGGTTTAGTGTACACACGGCTACAGGTCAACTTATACAAATCCATTTGAAGCTGATCTCACATTGCATAGGCTTCCATACAATAAGAGGCCAGCATAAACTGGATTTGTATACTTAGCTTTTTTATTCTAGTTTCATCTTTAGAATTAGACTCGAATTTGACCTTTAGCGACTACTTTATTGAAATATCTATTTGAAAGGACCGTAGGATGATACTAACGCATTATAGTTAGAGTAGAGTGGGTTAGGCTATACACTAGCTTAAAACGGTTAAGAAAAACATCGTAAGGGAACCTTTGGCGGGGTTTGAATTCTGCCAGCCCACTGTAGTACCGTAGGATATATGATACAAATTGTACACGTTATAACGTTGCATTTTTGCTGATTGCGAAAGATTTAAAAGGTATATTGCAAATTAAACGTATGAAATAAATGACTCAATGCATTAATACTGAAACAGTTACTTCAAATTGGTTTCCTCTGTAAAGGATAAAATAAAAAACTTTACTTAAGATTGTTGCCCAAGATTGCAAATACAATTTCCTGTTTGCATTTTATTTTTGACATTTATCACTAACTACATCTCTTAGCACAAAAACCAAGCTACCGTGAGTGTCAAGCTGATAAGCATGAGGTCATATACTCATACCACAACATGTTAACACGATTATTTAATAGATAGAGGGATATAATTTTAGATGTTGCCCTACATTATGAATTTGTGACATTCGTATAAGTATTGTGAACTTTAAAAAAAGATGTTCCGCTGAAAATGCTAGGGTACGGGGTAGGGGGGTAGGGTACTACGCAAAATACGCGCTTAGTCGTGGAGTTGCGGAAAAAAGCCCGCTGTCATAGGTTACGTAGGCATGATTGAACTTAAGATATTATCTTATCGTTTTTTTTATAATAAAAAATAATCAAAACTCTTTCTCACCTTATAATGGAACCTGTTCTGCAGCATCTCCATTTCCCTTTCTCTTTCTTGCTTAAACTTATTCGCGATCGTCGACTCACTGATCGTCTGTTCTTTACTGAACAGAGCTGCCAACTTTCCCTTGATTCCTCCTCCCAAAGAACTCTGGCTTATATTGTCATCAGGGATATTGTCCTTAGAGTTCGCCCTAGAGTTAGCCAAGGAGTTCGCTTTAGTTGGCGTCGTTTTTTGAGGCAATGGCCGTTTGTCAACTGAAAAAAAAAAAAGAATTGTAAACTTCGAGGTCATTCAGTAGGTGCAGAGTTCGGTGTGCCAACAATGAAGGTTTTTTACTAGTACGAGTTAGGGTAGTACAATGTATGTATTGTGGTGTTTGAACCGCAAAAAGTTAGATAAATCACGTTTGGTTCAATGCTACGTGATCGATCAATTAAGATTTAGGTAGTTAAGAATGTTATGTGTTGATACAGCGACTTTGTAGATAAAACATTTATGTTTAAGATTTTTTTGTTTAAGGTCGATGGCTTGAATAGCTGTGATCGGTTTTTGCGATAAGGGTCGTGAGTTCGATTACTGTGTTGGTGCTTATGAGTTGATGCATGTTTGTAAATGCACCCTATACGAAAATAATAGTTTGGAACTGAAACATCTACCAATGTTGAATTTAATCTGTAATTTGCCAGTTTAAATTTCGAATCGTAAAAATAAAACTGTTACTTTATCGCTAACTGTCTCAGTATTGGTTTAATTGTTCAGGTTAACGAGGCGAGCCTTGACTGAACATCTGTCGGATACAGGTCAAGTAAACCAATCCAGTTAACAACCGTTTGGATTGTAATCTCAATTGATAATACCTTTGTTTTATAAGTATTTGCTATGGAGTACACAGGTGATCAAATTAATTGGAATAAGTTGCACAAGAGATTTCTGTTTTTTTTGTAATATTAAAATAACTGTGTTACGATATCTTTTAACGCATTTTTATCAATTTGTAGGTATAAATACCACTATATAGATATGAAAGTCTTCCTTATTCTTATTGTGTCAATGGACAAACAATTATAGATAATTAAAGTTTAAAACATTAATAGGCGATATAAGCCCTCCTTCGGCATTCAGTAAAGAAAGAATAGATTAGGTAGGATTATATTATTGACGGATAATATTTATCAATCAACCAAAACTGTGCTTTAAATGGGAATATCATAAGAATTACATTTAGATGGATTGAAGGAAATATAAAGATTACTGCGCCTTTTATCGGCTTTGAAGATGATGAGCTACTCAATATTAGTTTATGTCATGTTGGGGTAAAATGATAACGCGGTCAGCAGTTAGTGAGGCTCTCTACCCAGGGTGCGTCGGACGATTATATACATCGATATATAGCTATTGTTTTATCTTTGTTGGATCACTAGGTACTCGTACAGGCTCTTAATGTAGGTACCCTTTTTAATTATCTTAGCACGTTTTTCTTACTCGATAAACATGACACATAGGCATTTAGCAAATGAAAATAAAAACACAGCCTATTAAGCAACCCGGAAGGAAATTGAGAAAATTTATTATGCTTCATCGACTTTCTTATTTTAAAACTTGTTAAGAAAAATAAAGGTATAACCAACCGGTCAGTTTTTGTATTTTAACGTTTCCTGAACACAAAGCTTTCTAGTTTTGAGGAAATTGAGTGTACCTACGAATTTTTTGTGTTTTACTTAATATCGTTATAAAAAGGCTGTAAGTTCCAATGTTCTTATTTAAAATGACCCGCACCCACTTCGTTGGCTTTCTATTTGTAAAATAATTTTCAAAATCTGTTCAGTAGATCCAGAGATTATCCCCTACAACCTCACAAACTTTAGCTGTTTATAATGTTAGTACCTACTTATAGAAGTATAGATGAGTTTTTTTTGTACCGTTGAAGAGTTCAGCACGGTTTCATAAAGTTCAACGTATTAAGAAGAATGCGCTAAGAAACTTGTTGGACACGACAAAAAAAGATAAAGGTATCTAGGTCCTCACCGGTGCAATATTGTAATATTGAGTGCTGCGAGGACAGTGTAAATGAATTTCTTAAATAAACTCAATGCAACTTTTCTACTTTTTCGATTTAGAATTTTGTCGACATTTTCATAAAAAATACGATAATTTTCCAACAGAAGTCAGTAAAATCTAAGACAACGGTAAAAGAACTTTTTTCGCTAAAATAATAATTCAGGTCAAGAAAACCTAGTGGATGTTACGGAACAATCACAACACTGTAGTTATCTCAAGATTATTATGTCGGAAACTGCATAATGACAGCCACATTGTTTGAGTTAAGCTCTTAACATAATTACGTAGTTTTTGGCACTTTGTGACAAAATACTTTACTAAATTACAACTACTTAGTAGAGATAAAAATATTATGTTTAGTTTCAATAAAATATTAATTCACATAATCACTGACTCTGATAAAACAAATATGTATTGAGTAAAATTATTAGTAGGCATAAGCAAAAAAAAAAAATATATTAATAGGATAAAAAAATCACCTGTATTTTATTGGGAACTGAAAATTGATCAACGCACTGTCAATTGGCAATTTTTTTAAAACAAAAATCCAATGAAGTAAAGATCACTCGAAAAATAAAAAATCACGACCACAGAGCACGAATCACGATCATTGAAAAAAAAAACTTTTTTAAGTCCCAGGCTGCGCGGGCGCTCGGCGGAATAGCCGACGTGGATCACCAACCGTTGGTCCACCACTACTCAGTCTCGAACTAGTGATGTGCGCTTCCGAATCTCACGCTCACCACAGTGGCACTAAACCTTTTGTCACATTTAACAATCTTTTGTGATAGTTTTACGCGTCACTGGTTCGGATCAGTTGTTCGGTTCCGATGGCCGATTGTCGTGTTAACGAGCTATTAATTTCACTAGAAAATTGTCTGATAGCGTGTCGTTTTCATTATAGACACAATGATTACAAAACAGCACTATAATAAAAAGGTGGGCTAGATTGGGAGCTATTGTTAATAACTGATTTCTTATTAACAATTTTAGCTATCTATATTCTACCTACCTAACAGCATGCACCCAATTTAGTCATAATATTGTGTTAACTAAAAAAAACTGTTTGTAGGTACGTAAAGGAACATACCAACGAAGCCAGTCAAAAAGGGCCCCTTCCCCTGTAAATGATCTGCGGAGTCAAGGTTGACGGCGCCTGCTCGTCAGCCTTGTCCGCCATCTACGTCGCATCACTTTTCGGCACTACAATAGCACTTTTGATAGCCGTATTTGGTTTTACGATAACGTTATGCGTAAAATAATAATATGATTTTTAGTACCTACGTTAAATATTCAGCAACAAAGATGGACATTATTTAAAACAAAGTGCGTATTAATTTTGTGTTCAAAGATTAGAAGGTCTAGAGGTTTTGGGGAAATAAGTACATGTGAGATAAGGCCGCCCCTTGTATGTTTTTAATTACAATTTGTCCAATAAAGGGTATATAAATAAATTAATAATGATTCAATGATTCAACAGAGACCTCTGGCAGTTCCTACTAATTGATAGTTATGGAGTTATGATTGGAAAATAGATAAAAAATAAATTTAAGGCATCGAAATGGCACCAGATTTAGTCATATATGATGTATCTACACTAAAGGTTGCAATAAATGTTTTGAAGTTTCAGATCGAAATAACATTAAAAAATCTAGCTTTTAGCTTTCTACGGAATAGGAATATTATTCCGAGGCAAAGATAACCTTGGCCACAAATAAAAACCCTCAAACAGGACTTAAAAAACGACAAACCTGCATGTGTCATTCCCGTGAAAGCAAACCGAGTCTTTCGTGAACATTCTTAGAATATTGAACAAGTACATATGCGTATTTATTTTGGCACATGCTGTTTCTGTGCGACTGGAAACATTAGGACGCAGTAAGACTTCTGAGTAACTACATTAACCGGTCTTGAAACCTGCTTTTAATCTCTGGAGCAAAAACTTCCGAGTTCTTTTACCCGAGGTATTTTAACAAACGACATCTGTTGATCTAGATTATTCTGATTATTCTAT
This sequence comes from Subacronicta megacephala, assembly GCA_958496365.1. Lineage (NCBI taxonomy): Eukaryota > Metazoa > Arthropoda > Insecta > Lepidoptera > Noctuidae > Subacronicta > Subacronicta megacephala. Next base: position 6,059,543 of record OY292536.1, read on the forward strand.
TGGGCAGGCTAAAATGGCAACATTGAACAATTTCTCGGAAATAAATTCATTTTCCGGATCCCAATGGACTCTACGCAATGTTTAAGATGAATCATTATAATATACCGAATGCAGCCTTCATAGGCATACTGGCCATATTACGGCCTGTATTAACTGTCAAGTCATTTTGATGGGCTTTTAGTACTTATAGCCAACACTCGAGCGAATAATGTGCTTGTCCAGCCTGGTTATGAGTATGCTTTATAAGCATCTTTCACAGTCTACCATCATTCATTCACTGCTGCACTTGTGCGTGGCATCCATCTAGAGTGCTACCTGTACCTTTTAAAACTTAAATCCTTATGGATCGTCTGCCGCCTGGGGAGGTGACAAGGTATATCGAACTTGTACCCACTGAAATCCGCACATGCCCCATAGTTACTCCCATGGCATTCGTGACTTTGACCAACTTTGCCAAATATCAGGGATTTATTGAACTTTCTACAAAAAATTACGAAACCGCTAAATTCGATTAGGTTTCCTCAGTTTCCTATTGGTAAATGCAGGTGTTTTAACACGATATTATTAGCATCACTTGTGTCTAACAATATAATAAAATCTTAGAAAATAATTTTAACCTATTCATTGATTGGACAGATTATTAAGTACCTGCTCGGAAAAATATGTATTCGGGAAAAAACGAACCTGATATTTTCGAGATACGGACTACAAGTGAGAACGACACTAAGCAGAAACCGTCATACTAAACTCTGAATGTATTTAATAACTTTCTCAGAACAATACAGCCACCAAATTATAAGGAAGGTTCCCTTTACAATTGCAATTGAAGTAATAACAGGTACTCGTAACTTAAGTATATAGCTTCCACTCTATTTACTAACAATTCTCAAAAAACTTTCGCAACGGTATCGTTATTAGATTTGTTTGACAAGAAATATGTCAATGAAATGTTTAAGTACAGGCACCATATAATTTAGTATGGATCATTAGTAGTGTGTCACCAAATAATATGTTATTACCGAAAGTAATACCGTTTCGCACAATCATAGGATCAACGGAGGGTACTGTGAGCTATATGCTGACACTTATTCCGAACGAGGAACATAATTACTGAGTAGTAATTATGTTACTTTACGGGCTTTCGCCCGCAACTTTTGCCTATGTGATCACAATAAAGCCTTCGGCAATCGAGAATAACTTAGCTATGTATCTACAACTTATACGAATTTTTATACATAGGTACATAACACCTCTATTCTCCGAAGGGTTAGGAAGAGGTGTATTCATAGTTCGCCGGTAAGTTTAGGTCCTATGTAAAAGGGAACGGGCCAATAGTAGAAAACCAGAGACACTATAGTGTAAGCAGTCGTGCTTAGGACCACTAGACTAAATTGGGGATAATATAATTTTCAGGATCGGATAATTATTGCCGGAGATATTCCCCTACAAATTACAAACACTCTAAAAGCTTTGAAGCGTCTAGTAATGGATCTCACTAAATATAATATAGGCATACAATTCTCCTAATTCAAGATTATTTCCTAGATTTTCGCCTAAAGTCATCAGCTTTAATGGCTTATTCTGCGACGTATGTTGTGCGTGATAAGTAGGCGCTGATTACATCCGTAATGATGACATAATAATGAGCAAGGTTACAAACATTACTTACATTCGTTTTGCATTAGCTTACACTACGTCATCTTATGTGTTCGGAACATTTGACTGACGACCTTAGGCGTTGTTCATACCAAACGTATTGTCGGCCGCTGACTGTGAGCGCGCGTTACGTAATTTATCGCTTTTTCATATATATTTAACTTGTCGTTCACACCGAACCGACTTACGCTATTACGTAGTCCGTTGTCGCTTTGGAGCATATTCACAGTCGGCGGCGGACAATACGTTTGGTGTGAACAACGCCTTATATTATTGGCTTAGATAAACAATCGACAATCCGAACTGTTTATGCTATAGTATTATGACTTGAACTGGCTGAACGAAAGATTGGATATCCCCTGATCGATAAGATTCGAGCGTTTGCAAATGTCAATCTGATACCTTTTAAAGCTCTCGGAAAACATTAATGCCATCAGAATCTGCTGGTTAAAGTGGACTTGTATTTATGTTATTCAATATTTTTGGGAATATTATAATGTTATCTACTGTAAGCTTTTCTTAGTCCATTTTGTCGAAATTTCTACCTACCTTCATGAGCGTCATCAAAGCGCCAAAAAAAATAGTCAGTTTTATTCCATAACCGTAACTTGTTATACATTTATATATTTAAGGTAACTCACTAATTACACATTTAATCAACCCGTTCTGGAAGGCTTGTCACTCAGCGCTTACCCTCTTGCAGTCCATTGCCTTTTCAACACAGAAATAATTGTGGAAAAGCCGACTTAGCTCCCAATACTAGCGGAAGTGGAATAGGCTTACAATAAATAATATTAAAAATTAATATTTTAGAAATATTATTTAGCCTATTTAATACTGTTCTACTTGAGAAACATACAAGATAAACGCACGAATAACTTCAATATAAAACAGTAGAAAAAAAGAAACAGTTTTTCGTCATCGCTTTCTCTCGGAGCTATTGACGCTAGAATCGAACGATCAGTACAGACTGGGGTCACTCGAGTATTACAAACAGGGCTATGAATACTTAGCAATCCTATATTTCTTTTATACAACCGATTAACCAAATGATTTCCAACCGATTGATGTTTGTATTTGGATTGTGTGACGTTTGTTAGTCACGAATAAACCGAATTTAATTCTCATTCGTTTCTTAACCAGCTTCAATAATTATTGGCCAGTTTTACTATATCACCGATGATATAATATTAAAGACATAAATAAAAATAAATAAAGAGACAAAAAGTTGGTTGTTTACTTTTTTTATAAAAAAGAGGTGATAACGTCCGACTATCATGAATGCAACTTTTTGTCGTTAACATATTTCAAAGGCAAATTCGTGTATCTTGCGCTTGGAAAGAAGAAGTTGTTTGAGGTTGACATCTCAATAGAAGGGGAGAGAGCAGGGGCGATTGCTCCTTTAACGAGAACTCTTAAATTAATTCCTGTTGAAGCGCAATGGACAGCACTATAAATGTACAGTTTTGAAGATAAATAAGTTTTTACTAGCGGCACACCGATGAATAGCAATAACGTTTTAGTGTCACATCTATACAAAACCTAAGTACTAGGACACTGTTAATTTACGATTACGACTATTATATTGTGCATGAGAGATTTCTTAAGCAATTGTCCTGGTAAGGTACGGCTCGGTCTTGACTGTTGCGAGTATAGTTATTTTAATATTGACGCTTTCTGCGATTTTTATATCATATCGTCTCTGAAATAAATAAGTACTGTCTGTTTCTGCCACCTTAGAGAATGGAAAAGCTGTAGCGTTTTTCGTAACCATTAAACATTATAAACTTATCAAAAAATGTATTCGATCGCAAGATATGTGTCAATGCAGATTATAATAAAAAAAACTGTTAAAACACTTTAAAAAAATATGCGATTTACGCTTATCACTTTATCAAAAAGATCGTTAGTAAATGTTGTCAACGTAAAAAATTAAGTAAGTATACTGGTTTTCGTGGGCTTGTGTTTATGTTTTAACATGTGTTAGAGTGCCAGGAATAGAGTAGGGCTGCATACACCCCTGGGAGACAGGTGTGACAAGTATTTTTGGGACCGACCTACCAATAAACTATTTCGCGATCGTCATCGAGGCAACCCTACTGTCAGAGTTTCGTTCCGTTAGTTCGCAAAGCCGGGCTCAATAGACCATTGTCGACGACAACATTATGCAATCGGAACCAGGATGCTATTGCTGTGTGTTTGATGGTACGAGGAAATATAAGTTATATTGTAGTTAAAACTTTAAGTTACTTATAGCTGGGTTATTCCATACATACAATCAGAAATTATCCCCCATTCTAACATTTTGTTTGAAATCTCTGCGCACCATTCCGAAGTAAGGAATCCCCAATTGTCTTTACACGGAGTCTTTAAATTTACCACTGCAAATCCACTTGCAGACAACTTCAAACGAGTACAGTTATTACGAACAAACTGTACATACCTACCACTTGTATATGTATGTACAGTTTGTAATCTACCTACGTAGATTATAATATAAAATCAGAATAGGCCGAATACTTCCTAAAGAAAGCTCCTGGATTCGTGGGCCAATAATAGTACCGTTTACGCTGACTAATAATCCAGTCAGGGGTTTTGGGATAATGGAGGCATTTATAGGCAGTCTATGGGGTGGCAGCGACTTCGAGCAAAATATTGTTATCAGGTGAGCTTGGATCTAACGTCAACTTTACTACAAACAGTCAGTCCGATGTGCAACACCGATATATCACTATATAGTATAAAACAAAGTCGCTTCCCGCTGTCTATGAGGGATAGACAGGTGTAGGTACGCTTAGATCTTTAAAACTACGCATCGGATTTTGATGCAGTTTTTTTTTTATAGATAGAGTGATTCAAGAAGAAGGTTTATAAGTATGTATAATACATACTTACATATTATCGTACAGAAAAGTCGAGAAAACACGCGGGCGAAGTCGTGGGCGGAAAGCTAGTTTAAAATAAAGGTGACATGAAGTATGGAGTAAGTATGGCAAAGATTTACTCATTTAATTCTCCTAATAGGGAAATACGTCGTGAGGAAACTCATGCCTCGCGAAACTCAATTATTTAAAAGAGAACAAGTAGTGACATCTATTAGAGTTATTTAAAACTAGCTGTTGCCCGCATGCACCAACATCACAGAAATATTGATATTTACTTATTAAAAATCCGACATAACATGAGACATGCACCAGATTATAAGTTTGATCTCCAGCAATAGGACTGTGAAATCCGCGTTCAATTCGGTGCAGTAACTTTGGCGTGATGCGCAAACGAACAAAAATTCTAATTTGGCTTCTATTTCTCATAAAGACCTCACAATTATTTATCTTAAATACCTTCTTTGTACAGACATCATCCAGTTACAATGTATTATATTAATATGATGTACTTATCTAGTTGAGCCAGTTGAAGTATAACTGACAAGGCGGTCGAACCCAGATCAGACTTCTACTTTTTTAATATCTATTTAGTGAACATTGTCTACTTCCGTACCACGAGGGCAAAGGTAACAAATCTCCGGTCTCCAGTCTATCGATCGTAATAGGTATTTTATACCAAGATTCTTAGATCATTCATTTTATCTTTAAAGTTTCCGACCAATTTGTTAATTTTTGTTTGTAATGATTTTTATTAATGTTCAAATATTTGTACTATTAAATTGTAATAACTTATTTTTAAATTGTAATTGTAACTATTCTCTTCAATTTGATTTTATTTGATTATTTAAAAAGTTATTTTTATTTAAAATAAATAAATAATGTAAACGAGTGTTATAAAACTCGTCTCTCTGTGAATGATGTGCACGCCTGTAACTGACTTGTTTACACAGAATGTTCTTTTTAAATGTATTGTCCACTCACTTATTGTAAATAAGTTGTTGGTGTGCCTTATGAAATAAAAATAAAAAATAAAAATAAAATTTTCTAACCGACTTGAATAGAAAAACATTTATCTTAACCTATCATTGACAGTTTATCTGATACCGGACAACTAGGAAATCTTTAACATGAAGTCAAAAAGATGAAAGTGACTCTTCAAATCTGACTTTTGACAACTGAAATAAGACAGACCACGATAAGTTTTCTGCCTTACTTAACTGCCTGACTGGTTAAAACCTATAGAGCACTTAGCTTACGCTAGCTTAAGCACTGACCATCGACAAGAATAGCCTGAGTATAATCTTTATCGAAGTCAATTGTAGATTTGAGTTCTATAGGTTTAAGAGTAATAGCTTTTTAAAAACTGTAGTCAGATTGTCGGACCGTATTATCATTCAGATCGGAGCGACAGAGGCAAAGAATTTGCAGTTTGCACTGTTCATACCTACTTAACTCAAATATGTACGGAATTCTCCCCTTACGGTATTTATAAAGCCAGTGAAGTATTGGCAAGAATTCAGTGCATAGTTAAAATACTTCGAGACAAAATCCCAAAGTAAGAATGGTCGTCTTACGTTATCAGTGATATCGGTTCTTATACAGTATTACAGATCTTTTTTTACAAAACTGTCACATAACAAAAGATCTGAAATCACTAACTGGCGATTTTGTCCAATGGAATATAGTCGCCTTGCGGCCCTGGCCAGTTCATGTTGAATTTATTGCTTTTAATTCATTAGAATATTCGATCCTCAAAATCCGTCACCGCGACAATCACAGTTTAGGTAACAATTCAAGCTTTGAAATGTATTGTTCTATATTATAACTGTATGTCGAAATCAAGGAATGTTCTAGTCAAGCGTGTTACGGTTCAGTCCACGTTTGCGGTTTTCGTCAAGAGAGATTGTGGTAAATTTCTTACTTTTACCACAAAAACCTATTTGCTGTTTTGTAAACTTCTATTGCACTTAGTAGTTCACGTCAATCACTTAAATTTTAACTCTATTCTACAGTTCTTTTAGATGGGCACCTAATAAGCAAAATTTTTTTAAGCAGGAGCTTCTCCAAATTCAAGCAAAAAAAAATTATAAGAGGACTATTTTATTGCAATTATTTTGCTTTACAAATGATTAAGGCAATCCTCAATATCATTGTTAAAATTGTTGGCCATTATTTGTTTACATTACATGATAAGATTCCCACATGTTGATCAAAGAATTAAAACAAAAGATCTCTTCTCTCTGTATGCTATAAGGTTTAAATTACAGTAATATTACGTTTTCCGGGTTCGACATTTGTTTCGAAATCCGTTGCTACATGTATATCACGATTCGTGGGGATAACCTATTTATTTCAATTTTATTAATATGCCGAAATGATTCCATCGCCATTAAGTATAAAAAAAAGTATAGCACCGTGCTTTGCAAAATACGGAATTAGGGATACGGACGTATACCCGTCTTCAACTGTCTAACTATGGTCAGAGGTGGACCAATTCGCCGTTACCATTAGGCCTGACGTTAGAAGAGACAAGCCTATTGTTATTAACCAGGAGCAAATTCCCTTAACCTTTTGCACGCCAGAGTATAAACGTATCGCCGTACCCCTGACGCCAGGCCACTTTTTCTGTCAAAAACACACTAAAGTAATGATTAAATTGTTTATTTCATAAAATGGGCGACGTATATTTTGTCATATATTTGTGACGTTGGCGTTCAGGGTAAGATTTCGTTTGTCACATATATGTGACAATGGCGTTCAAAACGATAAGCTGCTATTGAGAATTTCGTAGAAAACCCCAATATCATTATGCTCGACTTGGAGGATCACGCTGAAAAAGGTGCGCATGTGACCACTAGACCAATGCAGCAGTTTTTTTTCTCTAGTATCTATTCTCAGACGAGTATTATCTATACAATAACTTCCCTATTTAACTCCAAAAGAGTCATGCATGTTGTTAATCAAATAACCGGGTCAAACCAATAGGAAAAGAATCAGTAAATACTTCAAATAATAATTGTTGTCGAAACCGTGTGACACAGTTTTTATACAAATATAGTGTGCAAAAAATTTTAAACAGTATAAGTTATTACCGTTACACGTTCAGACGGTATTAGGAAGTGCTAAGTATAGGACATTTGTTCTGAAAGACTTTTGGAATGAAGTCGGCCGTCATTAAGCACTCCTTATTTGTCTTAAAAGTGGTTGAAAAGTTGGAGCCGCAAGTAGAGATAAGCGGGGCTCTTGATACAATGATCTTCGGCATCCATGAAATGTAACCTGTTAGGTTGCTTGGGGCTGACTTGGGGAGTCCGCCGCCCGAGCAGACATTGGTCCCAGTAGGCGGCGCAAGCGCGTCTTTATATGCTTAAGTAGGATACGAGGCAAGACCTCGCCCTTTGAAGATGTCTGGTGTTTGTACAGCCTGGCATAGTGGTGTCGAATTAATGGCCATGACTTTAGGGCAAAGGAAAGCAAGTGCGATTTATAGTTGGTATGACGCTCCGGGCAAAAATGGGTCTTATCAGAATGGATCATGATTGTTAGTCAAAGAAAACTAGAATGGAGACCATGGCCCTAAGAAGACCACCCAAAGGCACGGAGGATTTTTGTTGAATTTTGTTAGTTATATTTAAATATTATTTATTCTTTATGTTATTGCTTTGTATTAGTTTGTATTATTATGAAGTGTAGGTTTGCAAACCACTATTGTATTGGGGGGTTATCCTGTAAAGATAGTGTGTGGAATAAATAAACAAATAAATTATAACTGAGAAAGTTTGTATATTTGTTAGTTAATCACGCCAAAATCAGCTCTGGATGAAACGTGGCACACAGATAGTTTATAGCCTGGACTAACACAAGTTCTGTTTACATACCTTTATTCAAGTTGGACCCAATTTTAATGTCCAAGCAGACGAGTCAGGCAACAACTAGCACCAAGTAATATGACAGAGTTTTTATGGAGAATAACAAAAAAAAAGAATGTGTGTCATCTTTTCACCAGCATCAATATTGTCAAGCAAATGTTTGTTTATGAAAGTAGTGTCTAGAAAATTTGTTCACTTACTGATAAGCGAGACAAAGCTTGTTTCACAAACAAATGCATCATATACTGTATCGCATTCTTATTTCATTTGAGTCAAAGAAACATATCTAAGCAGACTTCTAGAAACAAGGAGGTCCTTCATTAATCTGTCATTTATTTTAATATTCGCGCATACCTTTTTTGTGTACCGTTTTGATGGATATCTTTTTCGTGTGACGTAAATAAAAATGTACTAAAATACTTCCAAGGTGATCTTTGAAACCCTTTTATTGGTGTCTCACCATCAATTCTGAAGATGCACAACTAAGTTATTTGTTGGAAGATTTCTTGTTTTTTTAAATATCCTCATTATACAGAAACGAGTTTAAAAAATATAGTTATAAGTATAATATAAAAGATATTGTATTTTCCTGTCTGATATCGTTTACAAAGCCCTTGTTGACAGTTTTCAGTTTTTTTTGGCCAAAACCTGTTGTTAAAAGATGTTTGAACTTAGCAGTGTGGGTTTTTTTTTCTGAGAAACTAAGTAGGCACATGATTGATATTATAATACAAATTTCCTGTTAAAATGTGTCTCGTTTTGTTGGTCACGTAAGTGAATAACACTCACGAATTAAATTACAATGGGAAATTGTTTGTGAATAACGCGTACGTATAGTTTTAGTATCGCGTCACATTATTCATGGAAATTAAATGTGGTAAACATTTACGTTATGTTATGGGCACTAAGTTTACAGCACCACAGAATAAGCTGGGCTACAATCTTTTTTTTTAGTATGGTTTGGTAAAAAAAATGTTGAGTACCAAGAAATTCCAAGTATGAGGTTATACCTATGTTGACGATGTCAGGATCAAACGGGAAACATACCCTTCCAAACAGAAAATAATGTTCCAATTTGGTTCTTACATGAAAGAGTTCTTGGGTTAAAAACAATAAAAAAGCCGAAAATAGTCCTATTTTCGGCTTTTTTATTGTTTTTTAACCCAAGAACTCTGTCATGTAAGAACCAAATTGTCTAAAAATAAATCTGTTATATCTACAGTTTCAATCTGTTTTTAAGAACAATATTGTTACAATCCAACAGTAGTGCAATGCTTTCATCTTGAGATTTCTCAAGAAGACCGGTTCAACGTATTCGCAATAACAATTGAAATGTTGCAATAACACGTAAACAATTTACACTATTATATAAATACATAGTGCAGCAACAAAATCTGATAGATTCATATAACTAACTAAACGAGCTTTAAGGGTTAATGCACTTTATAGTATTCGGAACAAAAAATCGGTTGCTTGATTCGATTCTCACCTATCTATTAGTCGATTATGTAAGATAGGGCTGCCTAAAGCTGAATCAGGCGCCTATTCAAATGTGGGTGACGCTTATCGGTGTCATGTTACTACTTCCATCAAAGTCCTTATACCTATAGTCTGTACTAACAGGGATGACAGACTTGACCCAATCAAAAACTAACTCAAATATTGCCAAAAGCAATTTTTAATTTGCAAATGTAGTATGTCTGTCTTAAACTTCTTTGCAAGTATAACTGTGTGTAGATTGACTGAGTCAGTGTAGGCCTTTTCCCAGAAGTAAGAAACCTATATTAGTCATCGTGACATTACAACATCACCCTATTTTATTTTAGACATCCTTGATACAGAATAAAAAACTCATAAGCCAAATCGATGTTGAAATGGCAACAAAAAATTAACCAGACATCGTTTTGTATCAAGATCGATACAATGCCGTTATCTGTGTGATTATACGAAGGATTATACATAATTAATATTTAGTAGGTACTTAGATTTATGCAGTAAAAAATCTAGTAACAAGTCTGGCTTGATTTGGGTCTAGATTTTTTTTTATCTTGTTGGACGAGTATTACAGACTATTTGACCTTTGTTCAGGAGCGGGTATTTAGTATTCAAACTCCGCCGTATCTATCACGCTTAGCAACCATAGTTTGGAGAACTCGTAGTTTCATTTTGGACCTATGCAAATAGTTTGTTTGTTTTTCAGTCCTAGGAATCTAGTACTTGATGATAATGATAAATTAGACTTAAAACTAAAACGTTTTTACACTGTAGGTGGTCTGTGTCATGGATTCATGGATGCATTAATCTTCACATAATATCATATTATGTTGTACAGTGAAAAATTTAGTTTAAAAATTCGCGAGTTAGGTTAGTTTATATATTTTTTTAGTTTTATAGAATACGACATCAATTAAGTATAATGTATTCACAACTGATTTCTAAAACTTTTGCTTAAATAAGTAGATATCGTTATCTTAGTAGGTAGTACTTAGTGTATCTAAATTGTCAATCTGGCAAAATCTTCAATTACTAATCGGCAACAAAAAGAAATTGGCGCCCTAGGCAAGACGGTTCGCGTTAATGCATTATAATATTAAGATAATGAGCATATTTTGCTAATGAATCATCAACTATAGGTACCTATTTAATGTAGTTCGTTCGTACTTTTTTCAGTTTACTTCCAATTAAGGCTAGTATTTATGCAGAAATGTCACAGAGTTCGTTGTATCCGACGTGTGACATCACGAACCAGGAACCAGTCTAAATGGCAAAAGGTCTTTGACATGACCTGGGATGTAGGGCCATTGCTACAGACCACAAGGAAATCATACATAATGTATTATGCATATTTAAATATATTTCACACCTTTACATACTTTTTTCTAACAATACCTACCTTTGCCTATTTTAATATTTTTTTGACGCATAAAAAGTGAAAATTATGATACTTGTCCAATTTATAACCTTTTTTACATAGAACGCAGGAATAGAAGTTGAGACTTGCAATTTTTGACGCGCTATTATTGTTATGTTAATTTTTTTTTTTTTAAAAGCTGACTAGCAATGTGGGTCACACATTACTAGTATTCTTGTTAACCCCTCGTGCTAAGCTAAATGCTTGTGTTACGAGTGGGTTCACGTCGGTAGTGCAATGGGTGGGGTTCGAACCGGCAACTAATATGATCGCAAGTCCGATGCTTATAAATATAATAATATAATATTTATTGTATAGCACTATGACGTACACACGGCTACACATCAAGCTATTCAAATCCAGTTTAGACTGACCTCCCATTGTAAAGATTTTCCGCACAATTCAAGGCCAGCTTATACTGGTTTTGTATAGCTTGATGTGTAGCCGTGCGTACACATACACAAAATATCATACATTCATACATGTATACGGGTTGAATTGATTACCTGATTGTAATATGCAAAAAATTAAAACCTATGCCATACATATCTACAATGGGATATTTGAAATATTTGTTTTTTCCACAAATTCATGGAAGGATTTATCATACCTAAGCTATTTGAAACAATTTTATCATTGACAAGCTTTGCCCTACGGTTACGCCTTCTTTGCCCGGCTCCTAAGGATCGTAGCGTAATACTAGATAGCCTATAGCCTTTCTCATGAATGCGGCTATCATATACAAAAATGATTTAGCAAATCCGACTGGTAATTCCAGAGATTAGCGTGTTCAAACAATAAACAAACTTCAGCTTCATTATATTAGTATAGATAGATTATTCAGTCATGTTTACCCAAAGCAACAAGAGTGTCGACATCTCCGAGTTGTATTTGTCCATCACATTGAAATGACATGTTTAGCATATATAAATAAAGACTGGCTTAAATAAATCACTGTCCCGAATTCCCGAATCGACGTAGAGGCAGATTTACGCAATTGAGTAGTCAATAATACCAACTGTATTAATGTGCGATAACAATGTTTACAATGATAACGTTTTATAAAAAGTTCGTAATAACGGCATAGCACATAATATGATAAAGCCTATCTTGACTTTCTCATTAGTCTAGTGGTCTTAAGCGCGACTGCTACGCTAGAGGTCCTGGGTTCGATGCCCAGGTCGAGCAGTGTTATCGGATTTTTCAAAGAAATTCTCATAAGCAGCTCGGAGTCTGGATTTGTGCCCGGTTAATGGCAATAGGCTCGCCCCCTATTACATGTGACCTGCACATACCGGCGAAATGTAAGTGTACATTACTACACCTCTGCCTAACCCTTCGAGGAATACAGGCGTGATGGTATGTAGTTGTTCTAAGGGCTGGGTAGAGGTACACACGGTTGTTACTGAAGCTTATGATTTAACTTATATGTAGAGGTAGACGCTAAAGGTTCTGGGTTCGATTCCCAAGCCGAGGAGTGCTTTTGGGTTTTTCTATGAAATTCTCAGTAGCAGCTCGGAGTTTGGATTTTGTTCCCGGTTGGTCACAATAACCTTGCCGTCTATTCTAAAGTGCAGCTTAAATCATAGAACACATTGCCCAACCTGGGAAACTATCGCATCACGCTTGCTATGGAAACAGAAAACTATAAAGTAAATCATTGACTTGTGTCTTTGATTGATAAGTGTCTTTGAAGGACCTATTTACAGAAATAAATATCAATTCATTTACAGATTGATGTGGTATATATATAAAGCTAATCGTTGTTCTTATCCAAAACACCAAGGCAGACCACATTGAATAAATTAGAACACATTTACCCTCGGGGACCTAATGAAGACAATAGTGACCGACCGAAACATGTTATTTTGCCGAAACCGAAACCGAAACCGAAGGTTCGGTTTCATTGTAGTTTCGGCCGAAACCGAAACCGAACCTTTTATAAAAAAAAAGTCCTTAAAAAGTCGAAAAAATGTTAGTAAGCCCGTTTTTTTCTAAAATTAATATCTCGCCGACCTATAATTACAGGTTTCTACTTTCAAAGATTTATCACAATGAAATTTCAGCACAGTTACAGAGGTTCTGTTTGAAAATTTAACTACCCTATAAAGTGAAAAAAAAATACATTATTTGTAACACAAAGTTAGCGATTTTTTAATGGTGGTATAAAATAAAACAAATTTATTATTAAAATATGATGCTTATATATTATGTTTATTTATTTTCAGTTACTTAAATTTTAATTATACTCACAAATATCACAATCAGTTAGCCTCGAATGGCTAATTCAAATATATGTAATTAGATAATCAAAATATCAAAAAATTGCCAAATCGGATGTCTTTCCTTTTGTGACATTTTTTACCTAAAACAATAAAATTATTCATTAATTAAAACAATTTATTTTACCGGATTAATCGCGTTTACTATTAATTATGTGTACAACTAAACCCAGAAGCCCAGCCCAACACTAACCCTAAGCGTACGTTACTCGTAAATCGTCAAAAAACCTACTCACACCATTACATTACTTAAATTAATAACTATTCACCTTTCATCTTATTGCATAGGCAGGTACCTACAATCGTTATTACATTAATAGTACACGCAACTAAGATGAATTTTAAACTTTAATGAAGCAGGTACCTACTTAACCTTGGCACTTACACCTTTAAAATTAAATATATTCGTCAATAGGTGGCAAACTATTAAAATGTAATATTGTGTAAATAAGCGTTAAATATTAACTATAACATGACGAATTCACAACAAAAACAAATTAAAATACTTGATCAAACTACTTACCATTATTCGCGGAACAAACACAACAGGTATTGACACGTCTACACGAGCAAAGCGCACTGATTTAGGTAGTTGCCGGCGGAGTCAGGCGAGCGACGCCATATTGCCAGCCGTGCCGAGCGCGCCCGACGTTAGCCGAGCGCGACCCGAAGGTACGATGTTGTAAGTTTCGGCGCGGCCGAAAGGTTCGGCCGTTTTTGGCCGAAACCGAAACTCGGGCCGAAACTTGATTTTTTGGCCGAAACTGGCCGAAACCGAAACCGAAACCGAAATTTCGGTCGGACACTAGAAGACAAGTATCGAGTTTCGACGGAGACCGATAACATCTAAATACCAATACTTGGTGAGACAGCCAATAAAAACCTTAGATAAATCTGAACATGCATGAAGGAATAAGCCGGTTTTCGATATTGCTTAAAAAACGAAGGTAGTTTCGACATCCTGCACAAAGCACGACTTTGGCATTTAAAATAACTTTAATTGTTTTAATTGATTAGTTTTCTTTCTTCAATTCGCGTGGTATTGCTACACATACTCGTATATTCCAAGCTAGCTCCAACCCGCGGTTTCACTCCCGTGGAAAAGAAGGAATGTAATCAGAAACCAACAGTAATGATCTCATGTTTCTATGGATCTGCATACAACAGAAAGGTCAAGGTCTATTTCGGGATCTGTTCAGCTAATTAAGATAAGATTTACCGCAGTTTTTTAAGTTGGGAGCTTATGCTCTCTAACAGTGAAAACAAAACTTAAATCTGTTCTAAAGTTTTTGCGCTAACAAACAGACAAGATAATAGAATATTTTTTTGGTTTCGAAGGAAAGATAATATATAAGTACTTACTCTAATCCATTTAATGTTTTAAATTTTTATCTTCAAGCTTCAATGTACATAGATATATTTTTTACTATTTAATAGTAACTATATTAAATGTATATTCTCTACGAAAATCGTAGTTTCTTGCTTTGAAGCGTCACAGGTCCTCACAAAATTTACACGGAGGGTCAAGTACGATGGTGACGAAATCATTGTTGATTGTTGAGATTTTTTATGAATAAGCAAATTCTGTATGTAAGTAGGTTATCTTATGTGAGGGAACAATTAGCTGTTGTTTTTTTTTGTTTGACACAAGAACCTGAACATAATTTGGCATCAATAAGGCATAAAGACTTTGTTGTTCTTTCATAAGATTCCAGTATAAGCTTAATCGAGTTGTACATTATTTTGCAATTCAGGTCAATTTTCACTTGACCATATAGCAATTATATACAAATTCGCTGCACAATACATTACCATTATTTACTTAACAACCCATGCTATCGTTAGACTGCAATTAAATCAATAAATGGATACAGAAAACTCATCTCAGTAATTGCGTAACACCGAAGCCATTGTAGAAAAAAAAAACAGAAAACTGTTTATTGGTCACGGATCATAAAGACAAAATAATTGTGAAGGAGTTAGCGCGTTCTTCATTGTTGGCAGTAAATATTAAAAATGAATTGAACTCACCTTTGTTATCGCCGTGCAGGGTTTTGACGGAGGGTGCGAGGCCGAAGGGTGCCTTCGGAACGATTGCTGCGCCCTTGTTTTTCTCAAAAAGCGCTTTACGTTCCCTCAAAGACATTTCAGCCGGATCCTTCGCCTTAGGGCTGCCCGACTCGAACATCGCCGCCTTAGACAACACAGAACTTCTGTCAACACTCCCGTTTATTTTCGGACCCAACTTTTTCACTAGCGGCGAACCCTTCTCCGACGCCGGCTTGTCGTCCACCGGTTCCGGTTTTGTTTGTTTACAATCATCACTTGCGTCATTATCGCTGTCGAGTTGCACTGCATTCTCTTTGTCTTTTTCACTTTCACAATCATCTTCGGTGATGTTCCGTGGCGGCGTGGGCGCTTTGTATTTCTTGATGGAGGGTTTTTTTGTAACTGCCGTGTTTGCGGGCGCCGGGGCCACCATTGTCGCCATGTTGGGGGCTGAAGCGGCACTGGGGGTAGTCGATGCGCACTTCGGCTCCTGTCGGTCGGGATCGGCGGTTTTCGTGGTGAATTCGTAGACGAGCCGCGATTGGCTGGCCGAAACTCGCCGGTACCCTTCGCCCTCCTACGATTGGACAACGGCCGCGTAACGCAAGGGGTGAGCACGTGCTTGCATTTCGTTTATTGATACGTTCTGACAGTCGAGTTCGCGCGGTTAGTTACAACTGGGTTAGGTTAGCGTCAAAAGGGTTCGTGGCGAAGTTGCATCACGTATGTCGGTCGTTTGCGTAACACGCTGGAATCTATTCTGATTATGTTTGAATGGCGCGGAAAAGTAACAAAATGGTTTTGGGAGTTGAATTAACGTGTGTGGTTAGCTCGCGGGGTCGTGTGTGCGCGCGTGAGTCCCGTGTGGCGAGCTCCAACTGACTGGCTGTCTGCGGAGGGCCGCCACACGCCCAGCTGATAATTATATTTTGACGCATCGAGTTGTTTGATGCAACATGCTTTGTGATTATCATTATTGAGGAAATAATATGTATTATTATTTCAGGTAAATGACACGTTGGTTATGAAAATGATTTATAATATTCAGGCTTTTGTGTGCGCGTAGGTAATCGCGTCTGGTGCGCGGACTGTGGTCATTAGTGCGTCACGTTGACATTAGATGTAGATGCGGGTACCTACTCTAATAGCTGTTTTGATAAAAAAATAGAGCGAGGTTTTAATTTGGATGATAATTATTATTTAAATGCCTCTTTATCAGCGCAAAAATCTTTATAAGAAAATATATAAGATATAAAGTATTAAACTAAGCTTGTGCTAGGAATATCTTCAATTAACAAAGGCACGTTAAAAATTATACCCAAAAACATTAGTACACACAATGCAGATATAAGTAAATAAGTATGAAATTGCAAGGGCACGATATTCTAATTATAATAACAAACAACGAAGCTCCGTAACGTATAATTTTTAAATGGCAAACGCAATTAGCATAAATATTGTGCAAACACGGCACAACGGACGAATAACGGACTAACTGGTTAGGTTGATAAATGAGCCACGATGTGGCTCATTTATTTTTTTATATTTGTAATTTATTTATTTATTGAGACACCTCAATTAATTAATAAATTACAAATATTTTTTACTGTCTTTTTTTTATTCATTAGGATTACTTAAACTCCTCATATTTACGGAGATACTGGTATATCCGTAAATCTGAGGAGAAAAATAGATAGAGGTAAATTAACCTGGGTTAATTGCGGAAGAATCGTTTGACAGCTGCAATTACTTTTAATGAGGGCATCCCTTTTTATGATATGAAAGGAATAGCATGGTCATTAGTCATCATAACAACTGTCAAATGTATATGACGCAATAACTGCAAGTTGTAAAGAGGACACCGACTACTGAAAATAGACTGGAGTGGAATTTTTGAAATTATGTAACTGGCACGTGTCTACTAAAAGGTTTAGAACCAATGCAGTATATCCTTATCTTTCGTCATCTTTATAAGCCGTCATCTCATCGGTTACTTCCTTAAAAACACCTTTCTCACAAATCAGCCAGTTTCCTTGTTTTTTCTCACCCTTTTGATTATTACAACATTATTTTTAAGATGTTTCGTAGTATTAGTATCGGGCTGGCATGTCTACATGCCAGCATGAATGGGTCGGCTCGACCGGGGAAGTACTATTCTGCCACAAAACATCGACGTCAAGTAACAGTATGCATACTGTTGCGTTTCGTAGTGTGGAGCGCAGGAGACCCAATTCTTCCCTTAGTCCTTCCCCTCCTATTCTGTCGAGTTATCCCATAAAAAAAGATACAGTCGCCCTTGAAATTGTCTGCTTATTATTTCCCAAAAATTTTGCGACACGACTTTTCTACAGCATTATAATATGTATAAGTATAGATTCCATACAGAAAAATAATATGAGTCAGTACGGAAAACTGTACATTGAAGTATGTGATTAGTACTGACCTAAACTGGTGAGTATGATATGTATTATATGTAAAGAACACAAATTGTAAGTCAAGTAAACTAAACAGCATTGAAGGATACTCATCGTTGTCAAAGGCGTCAAGCTCATGTTATTATTAATTTTAATATCTATACCACAAAGGTTTCATCATCAACCCATTATATTGTCCCACTGCTGGAAAAGGGTCTTCTTAGAATGAGAAGGATTAGGCTATAGTCACAGCGAGCATGGCGGGTTGGCAGACTTCACACGGCGCCGCCGTCGAGAAAATCTCTCAGGTATGCTGGTTTCCTCACAATGTTTTATTACTACGCACATGACTTTGAAGAGTCAGAGGTGAGTGCTTTCAATTTAAACTTGAGACCTTAGACTTAGCAGTCACAAGGTCATATAACTACGTTATCATTGCGCTATAGAAACGTTTGGGTCCTTGAATAGATATCGCAATTTTTGTGTCCGGGGGCAGCTAAAAATTCGGCTACCTGCAGAATAGTCCATTATAAATAAAGTATGTCCCTATGATAGTGTGCATAACAAAATAATGAGAACATTACCAGCTTTTAAGGAACTGCTTCATTAGTCTAGTAGTAGGTATGTGTTATTGGGTTTTTCTATGAAATTTTCAGTAGCTGATCTGATTTTAGATGTGTGCCCGCTATTGGCAATGGACTCTATTACACGGGACCTAAACATACCGGTGAACTATGGCTGTAGCAATGATATAATAAATCTATGGTCTGTGTTACATTAGTACACCTTTTTCAATTAACCTTTCCGAGACTACAGGCGTTATGGTGTCTAAGGAGATTCTTAAAAAACATATAAGTACCTAGATAAGATCGTGAAGGAAGCAGTGTAGAAGATAGTAGCATGTCCAAGAGTTTTATTAATGAAAGGTGTCTGCCAACTAGGACTGGGCCAGCAGCTCGATGAGCCTATGAACATGAGCATCCATGACACGTAGTATAAAGAAGATTGTTGTTGAATTTCAGCGCAGGATCATTCAGCAATAATGAAGATGCAGTTAAAAACGAATTTGTTATAACAGAAAACATAAAAACAGTGAAATGTTAGAATCGTAATTTTGTCACTTAATTCCATCCCTAACCATAAATTAGTTCCATAAACATGAGATCAAAAGTCACCCTTCTAAAGTAGATAAGGGCATCAATGAGTGTCCAAAAATATCAAATTCCAAGTCCGTAAATTGATCCGAGCCTATTAACCAATTCACCTTATTAAGTTTGGGTCCCTGCCGAATTATAAGAGGCACTCCCTTAAGGTCAATGGCTTTAGAAGCTAGCTACAGTTAAGTTAACTGACGTCGCTTGGGAGAGATATAACAGAAAAACAAGGAAGTGATATCATATTTTTAGAAGAAAATTAAGACTGCAAAACCACATCAATTTGTAAAAAATCTGGGAAGAACAAAAATTATAAGTAGTTTTTTTACAGACGATACCTATCAATTGGACTCCTGGATATATTGTATCTCTGCGCCACAGGTTAGAATTCGAAGGATTGGAATGATTTGGAAGGATTGGCCGCAAAAAGCTCTGACCCGAGAGGCGTAGAAGGAAAGTAGGGAGGCCTTTGCCCTGCAGTGGGACAATAATGACTAAAAAGTAAAACCTGTCAAATGTGTCACCTGAGGCATGCCATTTACTATGAAAGTAATAAATCTATGGACATTTACACTATGGTCAATCTTCTATACGTATAAAAAACATTGTCACAGGTACAGTTTGTTGGAAATAAGTAAGCCGATCGGAAGTTAGCCGTTCCGAACTACCGCAGTGCATAAAATCGTTTAAATAAGTGTTTTAATACATAAATATCGAAATTAGTAAACAAAATAATTAGAAATGTGAAACATATACGACTCTAATTATCTTCACACCGACTCTTTCTATTAAAATTTACCACTTTTAAACCACTTGCAGACAACTTCCGATCGGCTTACTTATTTCGAACAAACTGTAATGTCTATACATTATACATATTGAAGATGACTGTATATCATAGATATTGAAGAAAGAATTAGAGCAATAGAAGCCAAAACAAGATTTATTAGAATTTTTATCTGTCTGTCTGGATGTATGTTTGTACACGCATCACGCAAACACTACTGCACGAAATTGGATGAGATTTTCAGTTTTTTTCTATTAAATCTGAAGCACTTTATACTCAGGAACTCAACATAATTGTGTTATTTATATTGAAGCAACTTTTTACATTTAAATCACTTAAGCGTAGCGAAACGACTAATGCTCTACTGTGAGTGATTTTAATCTGCATAATTATTATTATCTACGTAAGCATACAAGCACAATATTATGTTCGCTCAGTCATAAGTTCTTCAGTAATATTCTGTGTAGGTACTTAAAATAAAATCTGGGCCTTTGTCCATATGGCAACGTAAGCATCATATTTTTAAGAAAATGACTTCGATAAAAGTCGTCGTTTACTTTCAAGTCTTCGGAACTGGATATAATATCTAATTTTAGTTTTAGGTACCAATAGATCTCAGCAGTCCTTCAAATAAACCTCAACATTCCTAGCCACAAGTCTACGAAGTTCGATGCACTCAAGCAATCAATCTTATAAAGCCTTTACAGAAAAACTCCCGATATAAACGGACTGGTAAATGGTGCGCAAAAACTTGGTTCAACAAACTCCTCCCAACCACTTTTATAGACCCACATTTTTATAGAGTTCTAAACAAAATGCGGTTCTCAATCCTGGTTGGTTTGCAGCTGGGAAGTGAAGCTAACGTAACAATGATGCAATAATAAAAAAGCGCGTTGCGACATAAAAGTCGCGGCGATTAATCGGTGCCGGGGGTGTAAAAAGACAGTAAATCCACACCGTTTAATGCGTCCAAGATTTATAGTGTGTGGGCTTTTCTATGTTTACGACAACACATGGCTGCGTTTCTGGAAAATTCTATAATTTCTCCCTTGCACAACTAAGACCAATCATGTTTGAATGCACAATCCTCAATTTGCCGAATCCATTGTGAAGTCTACTTAATGATTTCTGATTTCAACATTAGATGAGAGGTTAAAATAATTACTAGTATCTCGTCTTGTATGAGGTTCCCTAGTTGCTCCAGCAATAGTTGCGTTGCAATACTCATATAAAAAATCAATACAGTAATGAATCTAATACCATGAAGATTCTAAATTTTTTTAAGTGGTAAGCATGCGTTACTTAATCACTGCATATTATAAAACTGTTAGAGATAAACGCAAAAACTACTTAACGGATTTTAATGGTGGTTTTCACTAGACAGTGCTTCATGAAGAAGCTTTAGGTGCATAATTTATTAATGTTATGAGTAAATTGGTTGAAATATGACGATAATTGTGAACAACCGTACGAAGCCGGGCGAAAAAAAATAACTAGTTCATCCCGCATTACAAATAGTTATCCTGGCAGTCACGTTTCCATGTGCCTCTCTCCAGATATACCCTAAGAACACACAACCATATAAGGCAGTTGGAATGTATTAACTAAAAATTAGCACCATAAGCTACCGTGCTTGCGTAACAACTAAGGTATAGCAAGTTCATATTTTTCTCAGAATTATGAGTATTGAATTACGTTTAACTGATAAAGGCTTGTAAGCTTTTTGTTTGTAATATTAACACGTGTAATGAAATGCAAATTTATCTCTCCCTCTCGCTCTATTTTTAATAGATATGGAAATGTATGTTGATACATTATATTTGAACGGCACTAGCTAGTAATCAATAAGTAAGCAATCAATAAATAATCCCCTAAAAAATGGTTGAGCTACACGAGGACTGATGTATGCGTACCGTCAGTTATGGCAGGCCAACTCAAAACTGTTTGGCTCTTTCTTCAAAAGGCCTGTTCAGATTTTGCCCTACATTGTAAAACTCGCATATCTATGATATAACTATTGTCTGGACTTTAAAAGAGACCATGATTCTTTGAGTTTGTTTTGACATTTCTTCTCAGAGGTCGTCAGATAGGTAATGTCGGCGCCATCTAGTTTAAAAAAAAATGTAAAAAAATCGACTTGTAAAAGTGTCTTTAAAAGATCTATTTACAGAAATAAATATCATTTATCATTAAGCATAAGTAACTCCCAAGTATTTTCAGAAACTCTTTACATTATCCGTACGTAGGGTTCACATGAATGCTGCATATTGATTATAAGTAGATAATCAAGTCCTAAGTTTCCTAGACCATATACAGCACCGCTATTTTTTTAATTGTGGATAAGGATAGTACAACTGCCTCATTAGTCTAGTGGTCCCATGCGCGATGCTTAAGGTCCTGGTTTCGATTCCCAGGTCGAGCAGTGTTATTGGGTTTTTCGCAGTTTGGATTTGTGCCCGGTTGGCAATAGGTTCTAGAACCAAAAACTCGAAGCCGTGACATCTACCAACCCACTCCTATCATGCCAGGAAGTGGGAACTGCTTAGGTTAGGTTGGCTCCTTAATAAATGGTCTTAAACATACCGGCGAACTATGGCTGTTCATTTGTACACCTCTAATCCTTAGGGAAATACAGGCGAATGCTATGTCATGTTTTGAACTTTTGCAGTCACCCTTTACAATGCACAAATTGTTCCTTGAAAAGTGAAAAGGTTGTTATATGAAGTTGTTTAAACATTATCACCATGTCATCAACTTTTTTCCTATCGACACTAGACACAACTGTACTGAACTGAAGTTCCTGCGCGAGTCAACTTCTCAGGCAGCTCTTCTTAAGCAAGCTTCGAAAATTCAGAAGCCAGTGTGGCAATTAGTTTAAAAACTTGCCTGACAAATAAATATAACGAACGTGAATAATTCCATGGTGACCCATATTACAGTTATACGGAAATGTTGACGCGAACATGATGACATTTTAAGCGGCGACACCATGCGAGATGCGTATTTAGATTGCAAACGCAACTCTTGCGCACAACACAAATACGCAGGTAGAAATAGATGCTTCCGTAGCGTCGAGAGTTTGAGAGAAAATATCGTTTGGTAGGTGATATTTTGATATTTAAGAATGGACAAAGGGAAGGCACGTGCTGGTTTTAGTTGGTACAACGTAGCCAGCTATAGACGTTCCCTGAGCATTTGCGGCACCCAAAATAAGGTGTATACTCGATGTTTTTTTTGATAATAAATAGGGAGGGGAATAAAGTATGTTGTTTAGAAAGCTACTACCTTTTTTCAATTTACTTTAATTTTCGGCAAATTGATTCATTATGTTACAAGTTATCAGTGATATGATTGTGTCTTGTTCCACATATGTTCTTTATTTTGAGGATGACCTTTAGTTCTCAGATGCTGAGATCCTTTTAAGTTCAATCCCGACCTCAGGCTAATTATGACGTCCTCGTCTCTAATGTCCTCACATCCTGTTATCGCCATAATTTAACACCTTTTATTTTAAAAGAGTGTCACCCGATCAAGGGGCCTTAGACAAAACGTTTAAAAAAACTGTTAATCTGAAATAGATCGCTATGCATCTGGGGCCTTACCACCTAAACAATGATAGTTTACCACCATTCAAGGACCAGTGCCCACAAAGTATTACAAAGTAAATGATCTATTATGTTCGCAGGTCCGTTCGTATGTCGCTATGAATACTATCACAATAAAATCATCATACAATGCAAACTACTGTCATATTTTATTGTTATGAGTTAAGTCAAATACGGGTCCACAGTTTACTGAGTATAATAAAGTGGAATTAAAGGTTTGTTTATATTACTACTGATTTTTTTTATGGTATAACTCGGCAAACAAGCAGGCGAGTTACTCGATGATAAGTAGTCATCGCCGCCCATGGACATCAGCACAACCCATGGAGTTGCGTTGTAGAGCCTATTTAAGTAAAAGGGAAGAGAAGGAGAAAAGGAGAAGGAAGGGAACTGAGGGAGAAATTGACCCTCCGGCGCTCCACACTATCCGTACGAAATGCAACAGTATGCATTCTGCTACTTGACGACTTGACGTCGATATTCTGTGGGAGGGTATTACTTTCCCGGTCGTGCGGACCCATTCATTCTGGCATGTGGACATGCCAGCAGGCACTACTACACAAAACTGATCCATAGGTATGTAGATATAAACACTCCTTTTTGTATGAACACATGTCTGTATTTTCCTAAGGGTTAGCCAAGATGTACTACAGTTCATTTTATGGACTGTATATTAAAGGGTGAGCCTAATACATTATCACCATCGATACTCCGAGTTGCTATGGAAAGCGATAATAACACTTGACCAAAGAGACAAAACGGTTAGAAGATTAAAAAAATATTTTCTACACGTGTAATAAAAGTAATATAACTTATTAACATGTGTACCTGATTAAAAAAATATATAAAACGCATGCAGAATTCCCCGAAATGATTACACAATATTTTATTTCTTGAAAAAATTAAGAGGGATATTGAAAACGTTCTGTGGTTAACACACTCAGGGCTGTCTCTGAGAAATATAATAAAAATCATGAGGAAACAAAAGGGACCAGAACAGCATTCATCAATAGCCCTTTTGAAATAATATGTTTTCCGTAAAGCGAAACAATAGTGAACACTCGCGCGAATAATATTACGACGTCATTATGCGCACTGAAATGCGAACGAGTGCCGAAAGAATGCTTCTGCGCTGACTTTATGAGTTGGCCTTGAATTTAGGGTTATCAACCTCGAGTGTAAATTTAAATATTTGATATTTATCACGATTATCACGATTGACATTATTCACGATATGCTGGTAAAATAACCGGTAATTATTTAGTATATCTTTAAGGTCTGGTAACATACTGTATGAAATATTTTTTTTACTATAAAATTACATCTCTAAACTGGCATGAATACAGTAAGACTTCTGATTTAGTTATTTTCTCTTTACAAACGAAACAGTAAAAAGTTGTTAGCACTTTGCCCATATAACTTAGATTTATTAGCTATTCCAAAATTTTCCTCCAGTTATATTTATGTAAATTATCTTTGATTCACCTCTATTTATCGCCAAGGGTTCTTCAGACACCCCTACAACCCAAAATTCGGCACGAACCCAGAAACCCTTTTGTCGCCGTAGGCCACCCAAACGCCCGTCGTCTTGGAATATCTAAAGCTTTAAATATAGCCGTAAAAGATCAAAATAAGTCGTAAAAGTCGCCGTGGCTATGTTTACGTTCACTACACGAGACAAAGGGTAGTCGGGCCTCAACGGTTTAGTTACGGTGGGTGGTGGGATTATATTTATAGATTGTGAAGTTTTGAACTTCGGCAGGGTCAAATTAGTTATGTCTGCCGAGTTCATGTTTAGACTAGGTTAGAATGAAATCCTATATAAATATTAATGTCAATGTTTCTGCCTGGACTGCCTCATTATTGTAGTGGTGGTTCGATTCCCAGGTCGTGCAGTGTTATTGGGTTTTTTTATGTAATTCTCAGTAGCAGCTCGGAGTTTGGAAATGTGCACGGTGAATGGCAATAGGCTCGCCCTTTATTACATCGGAACGAAACATACCGGCGAACTGTGGGTATTCATTAAGTACACCTCTGCCTAATGATTGCCATAAGGTCCGTATGACGAAAGGAATCGAAGACTTAATTAACATGCTCACGGAGTGCTCTCGGCGTCCTAATAATGATCACCCATCCATGGAATGACAGCGAAATGCGAAGCTTAACATTGCAAATCAATTATTAGACACAAGGCTCTCCAGGCTCCACGAAGGTACTTATTTTATGAATTGAGAGAGGTTTATCCACAAAGATTATTTATTATTAATATGACCATGGACCGACCTGTATCTTTCACAAAATTTACAGCTTTAGATATTGCTTTGCATGCAAATCAATTAAAAAAATAACTAGGTCAATAAAAAAAGATCATGGTTATTCAGATAATCACAAATTGAACATTTTAAAAAGGAAACCTAAATAGTCCTTATCAAGGTCACTTATCAACTACAACTTAAGAACTGAATTAAAATAAATACAAAGAGAATGACGAGCTAAAGACTGGTTTTGCATACGACATTGAGTATTAGGGAAAACCAGTTGGCAAAACTCCGGTGGATAAGCTTTCTACGTTGTTTTTGGAAAGGGATTTAAGGTTTAATACTGCCTTTTTCGCATAGGAGTAGGCAGAAACTACGGAAGCTATTTGCTCATCCGTACATACTTCTTTTTCTTCGTCCAGATTCATAGATCTTGTCATACACACGCACCGTTTGCTTTGGTTGCTGTGTGCTATTTCTATACTTACTAATATTATAAAGAGGAAAGATTTGTATGTAAGTCTTGTATGTTTGTCACGAATTGGCTCAAAAAGTACTGGACCGATTTTAAAAATTCTTTCACCATTTGAATGCTACATTATCACTGAATAATATAGGCTATTTTTAATTGCAAGAAAAAATAAGGATCCCTACTAAAACTACAATAATGTTACAAATATCCACCCGTGCGAAGCCAGGACGGGCCGCTATAATAATATAATTTAACGATCATAAATAATATTAAACGGTGAAGGAAAGTATCGTGAGGAAACCTGCATGCCTGAGATTTCAACAGCTTGGGAATTCTGTCAGCCTGCACTAGGCAAGGCTAGACTTTATTTAGTCTATTAGTGTAGAAGTAGTGACGCCCTTTCATGATCGGCACGACCGGGGAAGTACTACCCTCCCACAGGATAGCGACGTCAAGTGACAGTATGCGTACTGTTGCGTTTCGTATGGTGAGTGTGGAGTGCCGGAGGGCCATTTCCTCCCTTCACCTTTTCTCCTTTCCCTCCCTTTCCCTTAAATAGACTCGGCAACGATTACACTCGGCGTTTCTACAGATACTGACATACAACTTATAAAACCCTATTGTTAATCGCCTTTCATTCAATCTCTCAAAATGCCCCAAACACCTCAAGCATAATAATATTAAAATTCGTGTCACTACATCGCCATTTAAACCACAAAGTTTCTATATCGTTGAGTTTTCATCTCAAACAATAAGACTAGACATTCAAATATGACAGATCGTACGTAGATAACAAAATCGATGCTATTAGTATTCAGTGCGGGCGCTACGTCAAATTGTCGCTACATGAGCGACTGTAATCCTTGATTAGGTAAGAACAAAGTAAATGTGGAGTTGTTTTTAAAAGTGTATTTATTTATATATAGTTGTAGTTTGTGTATAGTTATTGATGAGCATTTTGGAATGAGGTCTGTCCGGTTGTCATACGAACAACGAATTTTAAGGATACTTAAAAGCCTGAAAAGTCAACAGGCAACCGCTCATTCTTAAGAATACGGTATTACCTATAAATCGGGTTGCGGAGGTCTGGCAATTGCTTCACGTAACATACTGATTTGGTTCCACTGAAAGCCTATCTAATATACTTAGGATTAAGGTTGAGGCCGATGAGGACTTAATTTCCTACATCAAAGCAGAACAGGGCCCCTAGACAAGTGGCATGAACGCTAATCCAATAGAATAGAATAAAATTCTCAATGTATGGGAGTGACACTAGCTTACGACATGACATGTCAATTAATGTCGTAAGCTAGTGTCACTCCCATACATTGAGAATTCTATTCTATTCTATTGCATTAGCGTTCATGCCACTTGTCTAGGGGCCCAGGACTACAATTTGAGGATACTTTCGATACAAAATCTAGAGTGCTAACAGCGACTCCATTGCTTGTTTGCTAAGGACGTACTGTTTGAACGTAAATCTGTCGCCCATTGAAGGCGCGCCGAAACTATAATGTTTGTATCGTATCAATATAGATTACGATATACATAGTAAATAGCGGCAGTTTATCAACATTTGGTTAAACAAATGTTTATTGTCTTCTTTCATTTGTTTTTGCTGTCCATACTTCCTATCTTACAAAATAATCTTATTTGATTCTGATAATTTGTGAGAATTATAATAAAGTTTAGAGAAGGATTGCACTGAGTTGGTAAAAGCTTCGAATGATAATGATCGATAATAATAAGGTTTACTATTATGATTCCCTTATAGATTGGGATAATTTCGCAGTAAAATATACAAATATATACTAAATTGCTATGGTGTACGTAATTCGCGATATTCAACTACCTCCTGCAAATATTTCATTCTAACTGGATCAATAAGACGAACTACACTAAACTATATCTTTTTTTTTTAATAAAGCATTACACCACGAAACGTTTGTAATGTGAGGACAAATTATGAGACCGACATCTTTATATCAAAGAGCTTATTTTCCTTGTTAAATCCGCAGGGTTTTTACGTGGCTTTTATGACGGATAATAAGTATCCATTGTCAAAAACAACGGGGCGTTATAAGTTTGACGTGTCTGTGTGTGTGTGTCTGTCTGTGGCATCGTAGCTCCCGAACGGATGAACCGATTTAGATTTAGTAGCTATGTTTGATGAAAATTGGTCGAGACATAATTGTACTTTTTTTATGGTGTCCTTAGAAGCTACACGATATCAATTCATTACGAAATAAAAAGAGTTCAGGGTACACCGTACCCTGAATTGACACTCTTTTATCCTGTTCTTGTATTTTTTATCGTGTGCGGATATAGTCAATAAATTCCTTTACATCATCGCCGACGCTCACAGTGTTTACTTTATTCGCAAGAGTAATATTTTACCCGCACAAAGCTCCTGTAAAAAGAGTCGGAGCAAAAGCACAAAGGGACGTTGACGCACTACAAAAACCGCAGGCCACTTAAAGTTCGGCTTTTTGGATCTTATTCCAACGCGATAGTAAGCTTATTGGATATCGTTATGACGTTTAAACGAGTTGGAAAATCAACTCCAATGTGTAAACGCTTCATGATGCAACTTCGCCGTAATCTTTCGAATTCACCACAATCCGAATCGATTCAACATTTTTACCCATAACCTGTTATATAATTTTTGACAAATTTCAACACCCCGTTTACCATTGTGCCAATCATAAGAAACTGAGGGTAGTTAGTAACTAAAACTATTGTGATAAATTTAAATTAGTACCTGATTGGGATATAAAATAATTCATGTATAATCGGCAATCTAAGCAGAACACTTTTTCAACTTGAAAATGGCTTTATCAATGGTACAGTCACTTAAAAAAGTGTTACTATGCAAAAATATCAAAAGTTGTTCAGAAAAGAATCTCTAATGCGAAACATTTATTGACTAGACTGTATTCTAAACCGATTGGGAGTAACATTTATGTATCGATGTAACATACTGGTAAGTGAGATGAGTAAAATTAACTACAGCACAAATTACCATACAACTTTAGAGACACCAATATAATTATATTAAGGTCTATATGACTTTATGGCAGGTCGAAAAATGTATGACAAGATTGCCAATTATACTATTTGATTGGGACATAATCAATACAACTTGGGAGTAATTTTAATGTGGGACTCGGTACAGTATACAAACAGCTTAGGGCAAACGAATGGATCATTAATGAGAATGATTTGAGTTGGAGATGATTTCTCCTTGTATATTTTTAAAAGTGTTTGCCCAAGCTGTCTGTGCAGAACCAACTTTATTATTCTAAAATCACAAAATAACAGAAAATTACTACTTACCTTGTTACTCATAAAACAATATCATTTCTATATTCCTGTATTTCCTTTAATTTCGTAAAAAAAACCTAAATAAAGGTCACAGCACACAGAAAAACGACATTAAAGGCGAGTGTTCAATCCTAAAAAAGATGTTTAAGTAATCGTTATTATGTACGTCTTACATGCTATGTACTTACCAGTTCGGCTACTATCTGCCTGCCCAGCCTCTGACACTCGTTCACTGATGATTTAGTGAATGTGTGCGGGTCGAATTTCTTAGTCTGTGAACAAAATTTTTATGTACATTTGGCGGTGAAATTTTCGTATATGTTCCAATCAAAAACACGTGGTCGTTTAAACCTAGTTATAAATACTAATAATAATACTCTACTTTTGAGTGCACCCTCCCGATAGATCTACACCAGAGGTCCTGGGTGCGAGTCCCAGGTGGAACAGAGTGTTATTGAGTTTTTCTATGAAATTCTCAATAACAGCTCGAAGTGTGGATTTGTGTCCAGTTAATGGCGATAGGCTCACCCCTTAATACATAGGACCTAAACATACCAGCGAAGTGTGGGTGTACATTAGTACACCTCTACCTTACCCTTCGGGGAATACAGGCGTGATGGTATGTTATTTGTAAGCGCGCTTCGTAGATCGCAGTGTCCTTTAACATCAGGCGAATTGACGGTCTAGCGTAGACCGATCGAGAATAAAAAACAAAATGAATATAAAATAAACACTATATACCTGAGACTTGCTTGTTGATTCTAATACTTTATTAATGTCCTTAATTGAATGTATTGATATGTCCACTGCAGACGTATCTAACTTGTCCTGTTTCTTCTCAGATTTCGTCGGAGCTTTCTTTGTATTGTCTGGTTGCTGTAACAAAAGAAGTGCTGATGAGGATTTGTTGCATCGTCCTTTCTCGACTTAAAGGCAAGTACTGTGCAGTTTCCGTAGCTCCTGACGCAGGTGCGAGAGGGAACACCGGGGTTGGTTTAAGTCAGTAAGAATACTGAAAGACTCCTCCGCCATCCCCGGGATGGGGGACATCCGTGAGGATTTCCACCCAACAAAAATAAAACAAGTAAGTTAGCCGCGTGGAGAAATGACAACTCGCTCCTGTACGTCCAATCAAAAAGTGGTGACGCGTAACATTCGTGTGGTTTTAGTTCACCAACCACCCATCAAGGGTGGAGTCCGACAAGCCCCATCGCCTTCCCCGGGCGGCAAGTCCATAAGGATTTGGACAAGATAGAAAAAAGGTTATTTTTTCGCAAGGGAAACTCAAATCGCTGCAGTGACAATAAGTACCTAATATTTAAATCCATACTTATATTATAAAGAGGTAAAGTTTGTGAGTTTGTGAGTTTGTAGGGGTAATCGCTGGATCTAATGAACCGATGTTGAAAATTCTTTCACCAATAGAAAGCTGAGTGCAGTGATAGCCTAGTGATATGACCATTGGACTGCCAAGTCAAAGGTCTCGAGTTCGAATCCAAGGCACGCACCTCTGACTTTTCGAAGTCATGTGCGTATTAATAATTAATTATCACGCGCTTAAACGGTGAAGGAAAACATCGTGAGGAAACCTGCATGCCTGAGAGATTTTCTTGACGGCGTGTGAAGTCTGCCAACCCGCAGTAGGCTAGCGTGGCGGACTATAGCCTAATCCCTCTCGTACTGAGAGGAGACCCGTGCCCAGTGGGACGATGTAATGGGTCGATGATGATGAATAGAAAGCTACATTTCTTGAGTGACGTAGTCTATATTATCCACGCGGGCGAAGCCGTAGGCAGAAAGCTAATTTAAGTTAATCACGAATATAAAGTCTAAACAATTGTTTGATTAAGACGGTTTGAACTACAAAAACAATAGGCGCTACCAAGTTCGGGAATACTCGCGTTCAGCCACTCACTGCAGCAATCAAGCTATTGTTTAAATTACAATCTTACATAAATAAGACCATATCTATGATGTATGATTGTAGACATAGCAAAAGAAGTATGCGAGAATCGTAGCAAATCGTGTTCTATAGTTTATGCCTACCCCTATGGGAAAGGCGTTAGTGAGATGTATGTAAACAGGGTCGCGCCGATTTCCGGCAGCGCCTGTTAGAAACTTATAAAACACCTGTTTACTAAAAAATATAGGCGCTAGCATTTCATTCGGCGCCCTTAATGCTCACAAAGCGACGGTAGCCTAATGGCTAATGCGATCATGTGGTTGCCGGTTCGAACCCCACCCATTGCACTACCGACGTGAACCGCATTGATAGTAAGCTTTTTAAAAAAATAATACCAATACCGAAGTACCCTGGCGCCTGTATGCGCCGCACACTTCGCACATATGAGCGGCTCGGCCCTGTATATAAACTCACATAAGTATGATGAGTCAAATCGTCCTCCCAATTGTTGATCTGGTCTGCTAAAGCGGCCAATCTTCCGAACTTTTTCTTGCCGTCTTGTTGGGGCCGAGTCTTGGGCTGCTTGGGCTCAGGGTCCGACGGGGGAGTCGCCGACGTGAACTCCAGTTCCGTGCGGTGAATCGGTGAGGAGAGATTTGGCTGATCTGGAAAAATATGGAATTGTTTTAAAAATTATGACCCGACAGACATCCTGCTTGAGCTCGATTGCAACGCCATCTACGGGGTCCAATTGTGAGTCGAAACCGGACCCGCCTAAATAAACACAAAAAATTTCATGAAAATTCGGTCGCGCCATTTTAGTGTTTTTGAAAGTAACGAACAGCGATTGATTTTTATACATAAGAAGAAAGGAAGAAAAAAAGAAGATTCCACATTCAAAAATCACACCAAGGAATGTTTATAATGCTATATAATAATATATAATAACTTACATGTTTACTCACAAAGCTAGTTAACAAGTGAATAGTTCTGTTTCCTATCCTAAAAAAGTAATATCTATTTTATCTAATCCTTACGCTTATCTCACATCCTGTTATGTATTAGAGAGTAATTTAATAAGTTATCAATGTAGGATATATAGCAATGAGTCAACTATGAATTATGAGTAACAGTCAATTGTGAACACATAAAAAAGATAAAATACTATTATGTACACTTGTATACTAGAAAGATTGAGCAGGGGAGTTATGTATTTTGTTTTCCCTTAGCAAATGAACAGACAGAAATGTGTTGGTGGGGACTTTCTTGCGCTGCTTCTTCTTCCCTAAACCGCGGTGAAGGGCGGACGTTTTGTGGACTGTCTTTGATGTAATGTAAAAATGACATTTAAAAAGTACTACCTCTATTCACTATCTTGAATAAATTATTTTGAGTTTGAGGTGTACTGCTGATCACCCACATACATACATACATATTATCACGCCTGTCTCCCATGGGGGTAGGCAGAGACTATAGATTTCCACTTGCTACGATCCTGGCACACTACTTTCGCTTCATCTACATTCATTAATCTCTTCATGAATGACCGTCGGATTAGGGTGCTCAGAACCTAGCCTTTTTAAGAACATCCGCAATTTGGTTGCGGTATGTTCGCCGAGGTCTTCCCCTTCCAACTCGTCCATCCATACTCACCATATATACTTGTTTCGTCAATCTCCGTTCACCCATTCTCTCTACATGGCCAAACCATCTTAACATACCTTTCTCAATCCTTGTTACTACATCTTCTTTCACTCCACAGCGCTCCCTTATCACACTGTTTCTGACTCTATCTTTTATCGTAACACCACATATACTTCTCAAAGCTCTCATCTCTACAGCATTTATTCTGCTTTCATGTTTCTTCTGCCATACCCAACTTTCACTGCCATACATTAGTGTCGGCGCCAACACTCCCCCAATCACAGCCAGTCGTGCCTTTTTGGACACTTTCCGACTATTCATGAAGGTGTGTAGCGCCCCATTCACCTATACAAACTCTTTCACTTGATCTACTCTTACGCTGATCACCCACAATTACCATATATTTTAGGTTTTATATAATAGGCGAGAGCCTATTGCCATTACCTATGTACCGTGGCCAGCACATCAAGTAACCACAAAATGTAAAATTTTCTCAGTTGATTTTGAACTTAATCATCAACATTATAAGGTTAAAAATCATTTAGATTTCTCCAAATGACAGTTTTGTATAACCGAATGTGCTATTGACTGTACAAATCTATACTTGAAGCTGATACTGAAAATTGATTAGAAACCCAAAACTACTCAATGGGGGCGTTAAACTGGGGCCCTTTCACTTGGATGCCACACTTGCAACCACTAGACTGATTCAGTTGTTAAAATTGATATCCAAATATGATGGAATATTTCATAAAAAATATTCAGATTTTTAAAGACTTTTAAAGCAACTAACCTGAATACAGATTGCCAAGCCGGTCAAGTCTAGACTTGACATTGTGCCGGAGTCCTGCCCTCTGAGACTTGGCCTCCGAAATGTCTTCTATTGCCTTCTCCAAGTTACTGGATGTGTCATCTGGAATTGTAAATGTATAGATTATACTTCTCTGGAATCAAAACTAATCAAACACTTGAGTATTATATTAGCAAGTTAATTTGTACAAGATATCGATAATTAAGACCCACTTTGGCGACGGTAGCCTAATACTGCCTAATAGTAAAACCTAAAAATAATGGGCTTGGGCGTCGACTTGCGATCATGTGGTTGCCGGTTGCAAACCCCTTGGACTACCAACACCATTTATAACACAAGTAGGTATTTACTTTGCACAAGGGGTTAACAAGATTACTACTGATGTGCGACCCACATTGCTAGTAAGTAGGCTTTTAAAAAAAGCACAAATACTCCCATGTTAATTATAAATCAATTAACAACAACA
The DNA here is from genome assembly GCA_958496365.1 of Subacronicta megacephala. Lineage (NCBI taxonomy): Eukaryota > Metazoa > Arthropoda > Insecta > Lepidoptera > Noctuidae > Subacronicta > Subacronicta megacephala. Next base: position 6,094,033 of record OY292536.1, read on the forward strand.
GAAACCAACTGTGATTTTTTTAAAAACACCAAAGTAACATTATAATAAGTACAAATTCCCATGAGTAAACCAACATTCTAAACACAAGTTCTAAAGAATTAAATTATATGGGTTAACATTAATACACCTCTGCTTAACCCTTCGGGAAATACAGGCATGATGGTATATTTAATTAGGATTAAATAAATTCTTTAAAATTACCTGACATTATTCCAATTTCAAAGCACACAACGTCCAAGCCAAACTTCACACTCAAAACAAAAATCAAATAAAACAGAAACAACAAAACAACCACAGTTGTTTACAAGCAATAAGCTAATGTTTTGTTGAACTTTTGAGAAACAGCAATTAGTGGTAATGTTATCTGTCATAGGTGAGTAATAAGCAATGCTTTGTGAGTTTTGTGGGTACATTAAATATTAAAAATAATATAATGTCATTGCCTCTTGTGTTAGTCATACTGAACTTCCTTATTTATATAAATACCTTCATGGTAGGCCCTATTTGGAATATTGGTATGTGGTGGTGAGGGACAGGCAAAAATGCATGTCTTATAATGTGTCATTAACCCATCAAGTAACTAATAATAAGTTTTCTAAACTTTCTGCTATTAAGTAACTTTAAGTTATAAATATTTATGTAATTAAAAAAATGAGGTTTACTCCTAAAAATATAGTACATTAGTTTTAAAAATATTTGTGTTTTCTCTTGTAAGCTCATTGTATGTTCTTTAAGAGAAATCAATTCTAGAAACTGAAACACAATTAATTGACAAAAAAATGGTGTGCTACACAATGACTTATGTATGTATGCTGTAACTTTCAATTAGATTTCAATGGTTTCTTTCTACATAATATCATCCCACCTGTATTCCCTAAAGAGCTAGGCAAGTGTACTTATGTAGCGTTTGCTGAAATTTTATGTTCCCATATCATTAATGGAACAAATACAAACAGAGCCCAGTCAGAGAGCCCAATTAATAGCAATGCTCAACTTGGGAATCCAACCTAGGACCACAAGCATACATTCTAAAACCTAACATTTGAATAAAATCCCAACCCAAGTCAAAATCTTGAACTAAAACACAGTACTATTATACTAGTCAGAGTTTGACTGTAAAAACACTACATTACATATTGCATTCAATCTTATTTGATAAAAAAACTAGCTTTCCACCCACGACTTCACCCGGGTGGTTTCTCAGTTTTTCTGTACTATAATATGTTTGTATTATACATATGAACCTTCATCTTGAATCACTATCTATTGCTGAAAACTGCATTAAAATCCCTTGAGTAATTCAAAAGATCTAAGCAAACAGACAGCGGAAGCCACTTCAATTTATACTATGTAAAGATACAAAGAAAGAAAGAATAAAATGTATTTAGCAGACATACATGAGACACCGTGCATATAAATACAACAAAATTCAAATAAAAATAAAATGGTAACCAAGTGTGTCTCACGGCTGCGCTAAAAAGGTCAATTTCAGCTATATGCCAGACAGACTGACGCTGGTTCTCTAATGAACCTAATGAACAATGATTTTGATACTCCTTACCTGTTATCTCTTTTATCACAACATTGCTCCCAGGATGTGCCTGTGAGTCGTACACCACACTAATAGGAGCATCTCTTTCTTCCACCTGAACTTCAATCTGAATGTCATTTCTATGAGAAATATTGATCTCCACTGAAACATCAGAGTTGCGTCTGTTTAAACTCCCTTTCTTAGGACTTTTGAACTCCTTTTTAGTAACTGTAATGTCATTCCTAACTCGCTGCGGTGATCCGACCTCAGACTTCAAACTTGACCTTTTAGACAACGTTTTCGAAGGAGTTTCAGACTTTACTGAATCTTTTGACTGTCTCCGAGGCGATGTGATGGATTCCCGGGACAATTTACTTTGTGATTTCACCGGTGAACTGTCTGGTTTTACTACAGTGATGTTCTCTGTTAGCGGCTTCCTTTTCGGAACAGCTTGGCCAGAATTTGCAAGTTTTTGATCTATCTTCTCCTGTCTGGCTCGCGCTCTTTCTAACATGCGCTGGAAATAAGGTTTAGTTGTTAAATTAAGCGATATAAATGACCTTCTACGGATGGCGACCGTTATCACATAAATTATCGCCCGTTCGTACCTGAGTGAAGGGATCCATAATTGAAACGATATAAAATGTACCAGAATATCACAAATCACACAGTTGACATAGTTTGTAGTACAAAACACGACAACAGTTTCAATAAATTAGTTTTTGCTAGAAAACAATTTTCACAAACAATCACCCGTTCGTAATTCGTTACTGGTTTGACGTTTGAACCGAAATATTTGAATTTAGTTAGCCCTTGATCCGGTAGGCGTCGCGTCATGAATTCTGACGTTCGGAAACCGTTCGTTTGATATGAATTTATAAATTCGTGTGAATCTTTGAAAGTGTTGTCTATTCAAATATTATTTAAACAATGTCTTTATTATTAGAATTTGGTTGCAAATCAAATAGTATCGCAATAAGCTATTAAAAAATTAAAACTAATTATTTACCATGACACTACAAACAAACAGGAAAAGCAAAGGTTCTTTAAAGTTTTTCTACTTTACAACAGATGGCGTATTCTTATTATTTTGACTAAAAGAAGTTCATATTGAATTTAAAAAATCAGGTTTTTTTTACCCAGTACCTATACTGTATTCTACTATTTGCCTTAGATATTAGTTTTTTTTTACTTCAGAATTAAATTAGAAAAATTGCGTCGTTGTATTCATATGGGTAGATAACAGCATAATAATGTAGATAGTGTTATAGAATACCTAGACTACACAGGTATATCAATTATTTAACTCTGCATTATATAAGGTCGGGAATGTACCGGTTGTCGGCGCCCTCAATATTCACAAACTAGTTCAATAATAGTACCTACTTATGTAGGATGATGCGGGTATTTCCACCGTACAAATTGCAGATGACGTAAGTAGGTACGGATATACCTAGCTTGGTCTATGTAGGACCTTCATACCTACATAAATGTTGGTCGGTCATTAGCCTAGAAGATAGATATCATAAGTCATTACCAACTATAAGCAGGTACATACAATACCTGCCTAGTTCAATCATTATGTTTATTTCTATGATCTACAGCCCACAGAGTCAAAATAATGCGGTTTTTGTGTCTGCAGTTTAGAAAGAAATGCTACCATGCAATTTATAATAACATACATACCGTCACGCCTGTATTCCCCGAAGGGTTAGGCAGAGGTATACTAATGTACACCCACATTTCGCCGGTATGTTTAGGTCCCATGTTATAGGGTGCGAGCCTATTGCCATTAACCGGGCACAAATCCAGACTCCGAGTTGCTACTGAGAATTTTATAGATAAACCCAATAACATTGCTCGACCTGGGGATCGAACCCAAGACCTCTAGCGTAGCAGTCGCGCTAGACTAATGAAGCAGTATAGCAGAGCTATATTTAGAAGCAAATCACGTAGATATTTACCTACCTAGCTAAAAATATTTCGAGGGCTGTGTTGATTTGTTTTGATATACGATTAGACCTATAGAAACGAACCTATCTATCATATTTATTATTGAAATGCGTCGGTAGGTCCGCGATAATTTTATTTGTTTATTATTCCGAATGAAAGTCACCAAGATTCTGATTCATTGAACTAGTAAACAAATACGTAGATTACCTAAACATCTAGAAATGCTGAAATAATGGAGTGTTTCCGATTTGTCGATTGTTTAATGAAAGGAATCACGACTCGAGATGGGTTTTTTGGTTATTGCCTAGATATTTTGGGCCAAAAAAGTGCCTCTGTACAAACCCAAGTTACTTATTGATGGATTTCTGCCAAGGCATTTTGGGCATAATAACTAAATGCCCGGGCATATATCCATCTATAATCACGACTCACGAAACACATAAAGAAGCTGCCCAAAGGTTAATTTGGCTCTTCATCTGCCAAGTCAAAAAAAGCGCATAAAATGATAAATCTGATATGATTCAGATTTGACATTTACTGAGCTGGGTTTTTAAATAAAAATTGATCTCATGGGAACTGCTCAAAGTGGCCATTTTATGGCCGAGTTAGATATAGGTACTTAGTTCTGTCATGCCTTGGTAAAAGGATAAGCCAGTTCAGCGAGTAGAGGGTGAAGCTGAGCTGACTGTCCATCAGGAAGTGCTGACCAATTGTTTATTAATACGACTTAGTTCTGATATTTTATTCAAAAATCATTATTTTATCACACGGTGAAGGAAAACATCGTGAGGAGACCTGCATGCCTGATAGGTTTTGACGGCGTGTAAAGTGTGATATTTTTTTTTGAATATAATACCAGAACTACTTAGTAGGCAATCCGCAGTAGGCTAGCATGCTACCGTAGTGGGCTATGACTATGGCCTGATCTCTTTCGTTCGGAGAGGAGACCCGTGCCTAGTGGTGGGACAACGGAATGGGTCGATCATGATGACTAGTTCTGATATTCCTATAAGTAAGTATATGCTTGTATGGAACACATAAAATACTTTATGCCTAATGCAAACATTGAAGCAATTAATTCTTTCTAAACAAAAACCAACAGAAGTTATCTGCATAAATCTTCAGAAAAACATGCAGATAATCAGACTCACAATGAAACCTCATAAATCTTCTTTAGAATAATAACAATAAGCTCTCTGGTTATAGGTAGGTAGGTACCTACTTGACCTAAGACCTTGACACGATACGATTGGCAAATTATATTTATTAATTTTTCCTGCCAAACATTGGCCGCCAACTGAGGCCAATGCTGCAACAGCCAAACATTTAACATACATCGATGTTTTAAGCGTAAAACATTTGTCAAAGTAGTAAATAACGCAGTAATGGATGTAGTTTCTTGGACGTTGGCCCTGGTCGGCCAATAAACCAATACTTACATATTATCGAATTAAGCATAATATGAGAGGTTTCTCAGACGGCGGAACCAGTTTTATATTAGCATCAGTTGAGTGTAGACGCGAAGGAAACATTGTTATTGAGACTTTGTTGTTTAATCATACGACAATAATATGGGTAAGTGAATTTATCTATGTGTGTGTCTATATAAAAATGAATCCCTATTTCCCTTTGTCACGCAATAACTTGAGAACAACATTTTCTAATACGTATTTTGTAGAAGAATGTTACGCAAATAAAAATTGAGAAATTTGCTCAGAAAATTGGTAAGATAGGACAACGTGTGTCGAGTCAGCTACTGTATAATATAATAAGCTGTATGTGCTGGAATTTTAGGTGAAGGGACAGATTACGAAATTACTAGGGAGTTTCCCTCTAATTCAACGTTCAATTCAACTCACAGTTGAAATAGGTCTCGCGATATACTCGCCGAACGATGCCCTCCCGACCCTCTGATGCAGTAAGGTATAGCTTATACACATAGGTTACTTACTAGGCATAGCACAAAAACAATTTATTACTGTACTATTTCAACCGTCGGAACTTTAAAAGATCTTCTATATTGGGGATGTTTTTCCCATACAACTCTCCAAATTAACTTCTGTAATGGTAAAGTAGTTATTTTTTTTGTCTTTGATGGCCTAGTTTATGGTCGCTTTTTTTTTTATTACAATACATTTTATATTTCGTCAAAGCACACAACGAATTTTATTGAAAATCAAAATCCCCAAATAAACCTCACAATCAGGCACAGGGATTGCAAATTAACGGCGTTTATTTTCATGATTAAAGCCATAAGGCCCGAGACACAATGTCAGAATATTTCTGACTACGTACACCTGCCTACTTACTTGGGGGATTGATTTGTTTATCTAACAGAAATTTTCTCATTGGCCACGCGCTACTCTCCTAATTAAAAAATTAAAGTTAAAGAACGACAATGCATATAGGGCACGCAGCCATGCCAAAATATTGTATAGAGTGGGTTTTTTTTCCCAAATGTTAAAAAGGAAGAAAAATAAGTAGAATCACATCAATAAGTACCTAACCTAACCTATCTTACTGTACGCTAGTAAGTATACTATCTTAAGTAATATTTCGAAAAATACTTAGTTTAAGTCTAAGTAATATGTTGAAGCCTCGTATTTAAAAATAATAAACTTGTACTTACTTACTGTCACAAGATGACTCGGGTTGCAGATTTTTTTCTTCGTCGCATTTCCCCATTTTTTTCTAAGATCCGTGAAACGATTCTTCAAAGTAGCCATGTCTGGTGTCACCAGTATTTAATTATTATGCGGAATTGATTATAACATTCAATCATAATAGAATGCGTTCTAATGAAGCATTTTTTTCCGCACTATCCAAAATTAAACTTTAATTTTAAGAAAATATAGTTCATATTCGTAACATCATGAATTATTTAGATTAACGGTCATTTTACACTCTGTTACTTTAAATCACAACACATTTAAACAACACGGAAGTAACAGATATATACGCACTAAAATTAATCAGTCATTGGTTTTTATTTTGAAGCTTATTTCGAATAATGAAAATATTCCCACACTCCCAGTGTCTGCGTTTCGTCACAAAAATCAAAAGAGATCTGAATATGTTTGAGAAAATTCTAGTTTTTCTTGAAAAGCCTATTGTTTTCGCACAATAGCACTTCCCCTTATGTCAAATGTGTGTTTACACAAGCGATAATCGCAAATAATCATAAATTTACCATTGCGCGGGAGTGTACGTACGTGTACGTTGGTACCTATGAACCACTTATGTAAATATCGAATTGAAAATCAATTATGTAGGAACAGGAAAATAATCTTGGTAATACAGTACTAGAAATCAAAAACAAATATCTTCTTGGCTGGTCTTGGTTTTTTTATTTGACATCCAAGAAAGTTAAATGAACACAAGCAATAGGTACCTAATAGTCCTAATACCTTTAAGTATATCTCTTACCCCGCGTTTCCATTGACGACAAAACATGATGCAAACATCTATCTTACTCTATCTTACTCTAAAAAAGTGAGCGGGATAGGTTCGCAACATGTTATGTCGTCAGTGGAAACGCGGGGTTAGTTGCTTAAATTGACATTACAAACATAATACCAAAATTAACGTATCAATTTATACACACATGACGTTTCGACTTTGCTTTGCTTACTCACGTCCCAAAAGGATTTGCTTTCTATAACTCATATAGGCTACATCAACATAAAACATCACAGATTTTAGGTTAAACCTCCAGCAATACAACTGTGAAAACCTCATCAAATTTCGTGCAGTAGTTTTTGCATGATGCATGTTCACACATACAGACAAACAAACATTTTAAGAAAATTTGTTTTGGCTTCTGTTGCTCAAATAAATACCCCCCATACTAGTAGTATATTATTTTTAGGGCGGTTAACCTAATCGTTGAGGGTATTTAAAACCTTAGCTTTCTTTTTATGTACCATCACGCCTGTATTCCCCGAAGGGTTAGGCAGAGGTGTACTTAATGTACACCCACAGTTCGCCGGTATGTTTTAGGTCCCATGTAATAGGGGGCGAGCCTATTGCCATTCACCGGGCACAAAGCCAGACTCCGAGCTGCTACTGAGAATTTCATGGAAAAACCCAATAACACTTTGCTCGACCTGGGGATCGAACCCATGACCTCTAGCGTAGCAGTCGCGATTGGGACCACTAGACTAACGAGGCAGTCAGTTATTTTTATATATTATGGTATAAATAATGCCAATGCATTGACCTTTCATTGTAAGAAAAGTCAAGTCAATTCGAGGTCAGTTTAATCTAGATTGGTAGAGATTCAAGCTATTGTTGTGGCAACCAAACAAGACCCGTGGCATTATTTCACACGGCTACGCGGCTTCACATCAAGCTATACAAATCTAGTTTAGACTGATCTTCCATTGTAAAGATTTTCCGTACAAGTCAAGGCCAGCCTATACTGGTTTTGTATAGATTAATGTGTAGCCGTGCGTACAATGTAGTTTTTGTATTATGTCATTACCTACCCGGCTTCTCGATTTTACCCTGACAGGTAAAACCGGATTCAGCGACGATTTTGTTAAGAAGTTCTGTGAGCCTTGCCATCAAACTAAATCAATATTGGCCATTGAAATGCAATATTGACAGTGCACTTCACATTGAATTCCTTATCGTCACTAGCAATTATTATACAACAAATAGGCCAATTTTTTTGTAAATTATTATGCTCATTATTCTTATTCTTATTCTTTATTGTACACAGAAAAACTCAAGTTTTCTTCCAGCAAACCTTTGAGTGATCGTTGTTGATCTATAAAAATAGGGTTTGAGTCAAGTGTACAATAATGATAATAAGTAAGTAAATACAATAAGCATACAAACTATATGAAATTATCCAACATACATACATAAAATACTATAATAATACATAAATATTATTAAATATATTATATTCTAAATTCTTACTGTAGAAAGAAAATGCTCCTTTATTCTCCTCTTGAAAACGTGCAGAGAGGTGCTGTCTCGCAACGAGTGCGGAAGGGAGTTCCACAGACGTACTGCATATACAGTGAATGATCCGTCATATCGACTTAAGCTGTGACGAGGGGTACGTAAAAGAAGGGATGAATTTATTCTACAAGGTTTTCCCCTGGGGACAAGATACTCAAAGCGTTCCCGAAAATAAATAGGAGAGTTAGGGGTATGCAAGATGGAAAAGAGAAGGGAAAGGATGTGAGCATCTCGACGCTTTCGGACAGGCAGTCACTTCAATTGTGTCCGGAACTCCGACACATGGTCGTATTTCCGAAGTCCGAAAATGAAGCGGATACACAAATTTTGCAGACGTGCATCAAGTAGTAGCTGAGGCTAATCTTAGTTGATTAACCTCTCGCTTGTCAGGTAATAAAAACACGTCATATCAGTTCTGTATAGGTAGGTAATAATAACAGCATGCCTGAGGTTCCTCTCAGTGTAAGCAGATTAAGAAATCTATAATACAAAGGTATAATAAAATTGTAACAGGCCGATGTTTGTAGATTAAAAATACTGAATAACAAATATAGAGGTCTTTATTAGAGCAACGGCTAGTGACCAATAAAACTACCCCATTAGTAAACTGGTCATAAGCGCGAATGCTACGCCACCGAAACAAACCGGCGAACTGCGGATGGACCTACACGATTACATCTCTGCCTTACCTGTAGGTAATACGTACAGTCGCTAGCACATCAAGTTATACAAAACTGTCAAATTTCCCCAAATGATTTTGAACCTTAAAACGTATTTGATTATGTTCAAAATTGATTGTGAAAATTTTACATTTTGTAGTAACTTGATGTGCTGGCCATACAATTTTAAAGTACGCAGGTTTTCTCAATATGTATCTTTCGCTGTGGTTATTATGATTTCGAAGTAAGAAGTCAGTCCGTATCGTTGTCGAAGGTGACTCAGTAGTCTAGGTATCCTCCTCATCGTCTCAATGTAAACGTGACCGTCATATTAATGTGATTAACTAATTTATGAGGTCGTGCAATCCAGCCGGCTCGCCCTTGACTCACTGACATTTACCCAGCTTACACAAAAATGTATTATTGAAACATCCATAACGAGGCTTTGCAAAAAGGAACACAGGAATATTTTCCCTATGTGGGATCTCGGTTTAGGTCAGGATACTGCAATTCGCATTTACTGCATTACGCATCTCGTAAGAGTTAACTTACCGACTTGCTCGGCGGTAATGAGCTCTTGTCTACAGTCCGTACGGCTTAAGAATAAAAACGAATGTTAAGCCGAATACTAGGATTTCGAGCCCGATGTTTTTTCTTTTTTAAAAAAGCAATGTGCTAGCAAACACATTACTAGTATTCTTGTTAACCCCTCGTACTATGCTTAATGCTTGTGTTAAGAGTGGGTTCTCGTCGGTAGTGCAATGGGTGAGTTTCAAACCGGCAACCACATGATTGCCAGTCCGACGCCCTAGCCATTAGGCTACCGCCTATTTGAACAGAGGACCAGTAGCCTAGAACAATAATCGATGTACTCACGAGTACAGACTACAGTTCACAGAGGGCTTTGTGTCTGATGTACTCGTACATCCAGCAGCACCGTCCACCTGCTCTACGAAAATGATATCATTGAAAATTGTTTTCTTTTTATATTACTGCAAACGAGCGGGTGAGCCACCGGTAAATAGTCATCACTGCCAATGAACATCTGCAAAACCAAAGGAGTTGCAGATGCGTGGCTGAGCCTATTTAAGAAAAATAGAGGGGAAGGAGAAAAGGAGAAGGAAGGGGACTGAGCGAGAAATTGAGCCTCCGACGAATATTTAATATGTCTTTTTTTTTCTAGGTTCAACAACTATCCTCCTATCCGTGGTGGCCGTGGTGCTGATGGTGACTTATTCAGAGGCTGGTGAGTTCGGCACAATAGTATATTGACTCACTAATAGTCAGAATTAATAACTGATTGCATTTGCATAAGCTCAACTGAAGGTATGTTAAGATGGTTTGGTCATGTAGAGAGAATGGATGAACAGAGATTGACGAAACAAGTATTCAATGGCGAATACGGAGGGACTAGTTGGAAGGGGACGAACTTTTTTTGTTGTCGGTGTTAAAAATGCTTTATGCACTACCCGCTACGGGGAGAGCGATGGGGTGTGTAGGACTCCGCTATGAAAAGAGTGATCTACCGACTAAAACCAACCTCGGCGTTTCGCGTCACCACTTTAGTGCCGGAACTACGGGAGCCCTGTAGCATTCGTCCGCAGAACCGGCTGTGGTGGGCCACCTATGCGGCCCCCTACGCGGAAGGGGATGACCTCAGCCAACGTACCGCAACCTAATTGCCGATGTCCTTAAAAAAGGCAAGTTCTGAGCACCCTAAATCGACAGTCATGCATGAAGAGATTAATGAATGTAGATGAAGCGAAAGTCAGTCTCCGCCTGTCCTCATGGAAGGCAGGCGTGACAATATGTATGTATCAAGCAAATGATAGCCTACATGGATTGTAAAAGTAACTATGCAACGGTTTTTGGACTCTTTGATTTAAAGCCCAATATTGACCTAGTATTAGTTCAAAATATGTTATTTTCCATGTTCCAGCTAACAACTGTCCCCTGCCATCGAAGGTGTACGGCTGCAGCCCTAAGTGCCAGCAGGACTATGAGTGCACTCACGGCAAGGTGTGCTGCTCCAACTCCTGCAATGCCAGGTCCTGCACCGAGCCGGCTGCCAATGGTGTTGGATCACACAGTTCCAACAAGTACCAGAGTAAGTTTTAATCAGCAAAGATTTTTCATCAGGAAGACTCCGCTACTCATCTGTGCTATTTTAAATGGCTTGCCAAATATCCTGCCGCTAAGCGAGCAACTTCCGTTTTAAAAAGCCAATTACTGTGCCTAAAAGACTTAAATACCGAGGTCAGTCAGACGGCCCGTATGCCTGTTTGTCATCTTATATTACAATATACTATACTAATATTATAAATGTGAAAGTTTGTGAGGATGGATGGATGGTTGGATGGATGTTTGTTACTCACGCCAAAACTACTGAACGGATTTTGATGAAACTTTACAGTATTATTGTTTATACATCAGAATAACATATACGTTTTAATTTATAACGATATTTTGGGAAATTCCCACTGGTTTGGGAAAAATCTATTCCACGCGGACGAAGTCGCGGGCAAAAGCTAGTTACAATATAAAATAAAAAAACTGACCACCTAAATAAAGATATAGAAGAATAGTGATGTGCGTTGTGCAGACTTGTGCAGCGGTATATATAACCCTTAGAGGATATATGCATGACGGTATGTCATGTGGTGTAAAAAAATGGTGCTGCAGCTGCGGTCGGGTAGAACCCCCACAGCGGGCTTAAATAATACTTACTAAATAATATAATAAATTAAATACTTACCGTATTTGGGCCGCTTTGGGGTATCTTGGGCCTTTAATTTTGAGCCATTTGAGGCGTTGGGCAGTGGGAACGTCACTGACGTGACACCACGGGCTGGCTTACGTATTGCATCAAATATGATTACTAAATTAGTTTTTTAATAGCATTATTGACTGCACTTCACCAGTTAAGGCGGCAACCTCGCCGCTACTCCACCACGTGTCATGGGTCCGATTCCCATCTGAATTGAGAAATATTTGGGTATTTCACGGATATTGGTTTCCAGTATGATTTGATTTGATTTGAGTTCCGAAAGAAAGCCCTTCTTCTTCTTCGCTTAGTGTGAAAGTCCTTTTTAGGCTAAAATACCAAAAAATCTATTTACTCATCTTATACAAGGTGTCCCATAAATCAACGTCTAGCCGGAAATGGGCAATAGGGCAAGGTGTGACAGTTATTAAAAAATATGTAAAAACATCTAGGTCTTGAACTTTACAAAATAAAATCATTCAAAATAAACCTTAATAACTGACACCCTGTGATGATCTTTGAAGTCCTGTGACTACAAATATTAACTTTTCGTCGGTATTTTTCTGTGATGTAACCATGAATAACCCTTCTGTAAATTACAGTTAAAAGATAAAACCACGGAAGAGATATCTCTTCCGTGGATAAAACATAACTGCCTCAGTTTTAAATAAAATGATACATTTTTATCTAACATTAAATTCAAAATACTAAATCTAAATCACCAAATTTTAACCGACTGTACTGTAAAAAAATGTACTACACTATTGTGGCAAGTAACTTTAAAAAATGGCGCACTTAGTCTAGATTCCAAATTTTTATGACACTTAACTAATTGCAACTTCTTAATTGCGGAAAATAGTTATTTGTTAGTTATCGGTTCTAAATGAACCGAAAATACAATTTTGGGACACCTTTGTGAACTTCACTATCACTACATAGTATAAAACAAAGTCGCTTTCTCTGTCCCTATGTCCCTTTGTATGCTTAAATCTTAGAAACTACGCAACGGATTTTGATGCGGTTTTTTAATAGATAGAGTGATTTAAGAGGAAGGTTTATATGTATAATACATACATATTTTAGTATAGAAAAGCCAATAAACCACGCGGGCGAAGCCGTGGGCGGAAAGCTAGTATATAATATTATAAAGCTGAAGAGTTTGTTTGTTTGTTTGCTTGAACGCGCTAATCTCAGGAACTACGGGTCCGATTTGGAAAATTCTTTCAGTGCTAGAGAGCTCATTTATAAAGAAAGGCTATAGGCTATATATCATCACGCTAAGACCAATAGGAGCGGAGCATTAATGAAAAATGTTGCGAAAACTTCAAATGCAGAAAAGCCGATAAACCACTCGGGCGAAGCCGTGGGCGGAAAGCTAGTAATTTAATAAACTTGACACGTGCGTGTGGTGTGAGGGTCACTTTGTCCACTGCCCCGTTAGTCTATAGTGGTCCCAAGCGCGACTGCTACCTTAGAGGTCCTGGGCTCGATTCCCAGGTCGTGCAAAGTGTTATTGGGTTTTTCTATGAAATTCTCAGTAGCAGCTCGGAGTCTGGATTTGTGCCTGTATAATGGGAATAGGCTCACCCCATATAACATGGGACCTAAACACACTGGCGAAATGTGGATGTACATTAGTGCTCCTCTGCCTAACCCTTCGGGGAATTAGTATGTTATGTTAATTTAATCAAGTTTATCATTACGTTTTCCAGCGGGAGCAGGGCAGTACTGTGACAACGTGAAGTGCAACTCCTTCGAAGTGTGCAAACTGGATCCGGCCACCAAGCGCATGAAGTGTAGCAGACCTTGAAAACTGTAGCTTATTAAACGTATCATCATTTTATACCCAATACAATATTTTTTAAATTATTGGAGCACTTATTTTTGTTTTCGCCCGTGTTTCCGAAATCGTTAGACCGGTCCATCAATTAGAGATGGAACGGAAAGCTGTTTAGCCGGATACTGGATACTTACCGTATATTCAACCACTCTCTGGCCAGATATAATAAATTTACCAACTATGGGTTACAATGTAAATTACCTAATGATTGATTTTATTTTTATAAAATTAAATAAAATTTTCGTTATTATTGAAAATCCGGTGTCCTGATATTAACATACTGTACAGTGAAATAAGGCCGAATACCGAAAAGTTGCAGCATATTTGTTTCATCTCTAGTATCAATTCGCGGGTTATATAATAATTATTTTAGGGCGAACCGATCTAATTATTATTATACATAAGCGTCTTTATGGTACCCAACTTTGGCGCTCGGGGTCATTCTTTGCCGTAAAACCAAATTAAAATCTATTTAGAATTATCTAATTAGAATTATATTTTTTTGATAAAATATTTTTTTCGCTTGTATTAACCAATAAATGCTTATTAAGTAAGGACCAAAAACAAAACTTATACATGCAGTAGTACACACATAAAGCTATACATATCCAGTATAAGCTGACCTCGCATTGTAAAGACTTATAGTACAATGCGAGGCTGGCGTATATTGGATTTGTATATATTATGATAGTCGCTAGAGCAGGAATACTCGTAAAACTTAAAATAACTATCATGCGATATTTTTATGTTTTTAACTAAAAATTAATGCAAAAAATATATTTTAGGTATTTTTTTTTCTGGTCTTAAGGACGTTGGCATTTGTACCGCTTGCAGATTTCATATGGCTTACACTTCACACCATCGCACATTACACCGCCAGCGCCACCTCCTGGAAAGAGGTTACAATACAAACATTAAAACCTCGTTCGTTTTCTACAAAATAATCAGGGCGTGTTCAAATATCCGCCAATATTCGCTGCCGCTGTGAGTACCAAAATGCATTTTTCGTAAAAACATCAGCTCAATTCTATACATTTTGACCGTGTAGGTATTGCTTTTGTAGGCAAAAAGCAATTTTATATAAACTGACAAAAAATATCAACACCAGGAGGTCCATAACAGACTTCATAGTGTACCTAAGCGGTTGTGCGTCGATGTCCCTTCCACCCTGTATAAGTAGGTAACCTAACCCACTCACCGCTGTATTTCTGGTTATTTTGCCAGGGAGCGCGATCCACGCACGACTTGGTGTTGTACTGGTTGCGACAGCATACCTGGCCCCACTTCCTACAGTCAGCGTCGGAGAAGCAGGTCGGCTTGTTGTTGTTCACTCTATGGGGCGGCGGACACTGACCACTCCCTTCTAAAAATAATTAGTACAGTTTATTGTAATTGACTGCCTCATTAGAATAGTAATCCTGAGCGTGACTGCTATCTTGCGTTCGATTCCCAGGTCGAGATCCCAGACAAATTTTATAGAAAAACACTGGATTTTTCTATGTCCAGATTTGACCTGTCGAAACTGACGGCATGAAAGCATCAGTCATCGTGTAACCCAACCATTATTTAGGGAACTCAACAACCCGCCGCTCGAGGATACAGATCAGCAAGGCAATATCTACGTGGAATAATTGATATTTCTCTGGTCTATTTTTGAATAGCTGACCGTGCTTTGCATATCGAGATCCCTTCGGGCCTCAAAAAGTACACTGTCGATCCCTGTAGTCAAACGAATGCTATGACAATCGTTAGTGATATTCAGTAGCCTAAAAAACAGATTAGCATTTTGTAATAAATCCCAAGCCTTTCGAAACTACTTTAAACGTAATAGGCTGACTCATTAGGAACATTTTTACCTATTATTTTCACATTTCCTATTGTTTTCCATCTTCCTTATGAGAAGGAAGGTATACGTTTTTCCTCTTGTGCAATTCCCCTGACATCTCATGATTGAGAAAAGACATTGTCACTATCGGGCCGTATTAATTACTTATTTTTTTATTTACATTTAAAACCGATATTCAGAATAATCAGACTAAGTAGGTACTATAATTCGATTGCGATTTCGTTTTTTAAAAAAAAGCTTACTAGCAACGTGGGCCACACATTACTAAGCTAAATGCTTGTGTTACGACTGGTTCATGTCGGTAGTGCAATGGGTGGGGTTCGAACCCGGCAACCACATGATCGCAAGTCCGACGCCCTAGCCAATAGGCTACCGCCGCTATTCTATTTTCCCAATACTAGGACAGGGTTCCTCTCGGTGAAAGTGAGGTTTTAGGACATGCTAGTTTCCTTCATGGATTTGTGCCCGGTGAATGGCAACAGGCTCGCCCCCTATTACATGGGACCCAAACATACCGGCGAACTGTGGGTACATTAAGTACACCTCTGCCTAACCCTTCGGGGAATACAGGCATGTTTCGTTTCCTTCACAATGTTTTCCTACACCGTTTTGGGAGCAGTGGTTATGAAATAAATTAAACAAAGTCATGCGCCTGTCTGGGTTCAACCCTACGACCTAATACTCGTTAGTCCCGGCAGTTAGGTACCGCTGGGACGACATCGCGATATTCAGACAATAACTAAACTATTCCAGGACCAACTAAGAAGTATATTCTATCAAGAAGGAAGAACCTGTTATGGTCGTGGCGAATGTCAGGAAACCACGACCATAAGGCAAGGGGAAAGCCAGTTCGGTTTTAGTCAGTACGAGTTCGACATAGCCTGCTGCCTTCCGAGACGATCCAGCCATTTTGTTGTGGTAGGGCCACGCTGTTCGACGCATGAATGGGCCGGCTTGACCGGGGAAGTGCCACACTCTCGCAGAAGACCGACGACCGAGTAGTAGCGTTTCGGTACTGCGCTTCGTTCGGTGACCGAGAGGGTTTCCAATTCCTCCCTCAATCCCCTTCCTTCTCCTTTTCTCCTTCCCTTTTCCCTAAATAGGCTCGGCAACGCATCTGCAACACCTTTGGTTTTGCAGATGTCCATGGGCGGCGATGACTACTTACTATTAGGTAGCTCGCCTAAAAGTTTGCCGAGTTATCCCACAAAAAAGAGCATTTTCCGCCCTATAAAAGACTGCACCATAGAAATCCGTTCACAATCACCGAAGAGATCTTCGCTACAAAAGAAAACAAAATAGTCTTGTGAACCTCCTTAATTCTTCTTCGAAGTGCCTCTCCAATTACTGGAGGTTGGCCGTCAGTTCGGAAAACTTCAGTCTGTCCTTCGCAAGGCGGAACAGTTCTGCGGCGCTGTAAATGCCGGTCCACTCGCGAATATTGCGCAGCCACGACTTTCTTCTTCGGCCTACTGATCTTTGTCCAGCCACTTTGCCCATCATTATAAGTTGCAGCAGTTGGTATCTATCATGTCGCATAATGTGACCCAGATAACCAACTTTTCTCTGTTTGACGGTCTGCATAATTTGGCGTTTCTGACCGGCTCGGCGGAGAACTTCTTCATTGGTCACTTTATGTGTCCAGCTAATAGCCAGCATACGCCTGTAGGCCCACATTTCGAAGGCTTCTATCCTTTTCTTGAGGTCAATTTTAATTGTCCAAGCCTCGCATCCATATAGAAGTATGGGCCATATATAGCACTGCAGAAGCCGAACGCGTAGGGATATCTTTAAGCGGCGACTGCAGAGTACTTTTCTCATAGAGTTAAGTGCACTGCGGGCTATCTCTATGCGAGTCTTTATCTCGAGGTCACACTCCCAAACTTCATTTAGCCATGTGCCTAGGTACTTATACTTATTTACCTGTTCCAAGTTTACCCCTGCTAAAGAGATACTAAGGTTGGTGCGTGGGTTCTTAGAGATGGCCATGACTTTGGTTTTGCTGGTATTCATTTTAAGAACAGCTGTTAGACTACATGCGTTGACTCGATCAACAATCTGCTGCAATTCAGCCGCGGTGGAAGCTATTAGTACTGTGTCGTCAGCATATCGGAGGTTGTTGATATACCGTCCGTTTACCTGTACACCATATTGTTGTCCTTCCAAAGCTTCTGCTATAGTCGCTTCCGAGTAAAGATTGAAGAGTATTGGTGACAGTATGCAGCCCTGCCGAACGCCTCTCTTTATCTCCACCTCACTGGTTTCTTCGCCATCGACACGAATAGTAGCTTTTTGACTCCAGTATAGGTTTCGAATGATCCTGATGTCTTTGTCATCTAACCCGATGTTACTTAAAAGTAGTATTAAGCGGTCATGAAGCACACGATCGAACGCCTTTTCATTTAAAAGTAGTATTAAGCGGTCATGAAGCACACGATCGAACGCCTTTTCATAGTCGATGAAACAAAGAAACACGTCCTGTTGCATATCTTTGCATTTCTGTATTAAAACCTGAACCGCGAAGAGAGCTTCTCTCGTGCCTACTCCAGATCGGAATCCAAATTGGCTGTCTCCCAATTGCTCGTCACATTTAACTCTAATGCGATTGTGTATGATGTTAAGAAACAGTTTTAACACATGACTCATCAGGCTGATCGTTCTGAAATCTTCACATTTTTTGGCATTTTTCTTTTTCGGGAGTGTAATGAATGTCGACTTCACCCAGTCTTCGGACAGTTGTCCAGTATCATACACAAGATTGAAGAATTTCACAAGGGCGTCCACATTACTCTCGTCTACCAGCTTGAGAATCTCAATGTAGACATCGTCGGGACCAGCAGATCTTCCTGTCTTAGCTTTGCATAGTGCCTTCCAAACTTCGTCTCTGATGATAACGGGCCCCTCACTGGTAAAGGGAGTCTGCGTTGTGCTCCTGGAATGATCCGCAAACATGGACCTAATATAATCTTCCCAAACAGATTTCTTTGTTGAGATGTCCAGAATAGGGAGGTTATTGTCGTCTACCAAATGGTAAGTTAAGGATTTACGGCCTATCATATTCTTGATCTCCTTGTACATATTAAATGCGTCGTGTTTTTTACGGAGTTCTTCGACGTAATCGCATTTTTTCTGGTACCATATATCTATTGTGTGGCGGACTAATCTTCTCACCTTTTTGTTGAGTTCTCCATATCTGATTCTATCCACGAATTTGTAGTGCCTTCTCTCTTCCATAAGTTGGTATATTTCATCTGTCATCCAGCTTTGTCTTGGTTCCCATCTCGACGGTTTGAGATGTTCGCGGGATATCCTCATAATTTCAGTTTTCAGTTGATGCCAGTTCTCCTCAACTGAGTCCGAGGTCTCTACTTTCGCATTTGTCACCCACTCATTGATCTCATTCTTCACCCCCAATCCAATTTCTTTCTCACGTAACTTTTGAATATCGATTTTTCGCTTAGTCGACCTTTTGTGTATATGTTTCAAGGCACAGCTTAGTTTGGCAACGACGGGATTGTGATCCGAATTGATGTCAGCCCCAGGGTAGGTCTTGACACTTTTGATACAGTTTCTAAAGCGACTGTTGATCATAATATAGTCGATTTGATTACGGACTATATGTTGAGAGGTATGGCGTGGTGATGTCTACGTGTACAGTCTTCTGGCCGGTAGTTGAAAGAAAGTATTTGCAATGACTAAATCTAAATGAACCTCCTTTGAAGTTGCTTAAAAAGAGAGACTGAAAATCTAACAAAAGAAGGATTGATTATGTCATTAATCTGAGGTACATACACCTCATTATCGACTTTTATTAATAAGATTAATTACAAACAATATATAAAAATACCTGATACGTAGTTGCAGGCCAGAATAACAACGACCAGTACAGAGATGTTCAGGAAACCTGAAGAAGCATAAAATTCAGTGATTAGACATTCTTTAAACTCACGGTGGTTATCAAACATAAAATAACATACCATCTCGCATGTATTCCCTGAAGGGTTAGGCAGAGGTGTAGTAATGAACAGTCGCCAGCACACCAGGTTATACAAAACTGTAAAAAACTTCTCCAAATGATTTCTTCTTCAAAGTTGACGATTAAGTTCAAAATCAACTGAGAAAAACATTGAAACTTTGTGGTTACAATGTGCTGGCGGCCGTACACTCATACTTCGCCAGTATGTTTAGGTCCCATGTAATAGGGGGCGAGCCTATTGCCATTAACCGGGCACAAATCTAGACTCCGAGCTGCTACTGAGAATTTCATAGAGAAACGCAATAACACTTTGCTCGACCTGGGAATCAGGAATTCAGGACCTCGAGCGTAGGAGTCGCGTTTAGGACCACTAGACTAATGAGATGGTGGTTATCAATAAGTTTAAATATCATGCTCCTAGCTTAGCTAGCTTACAGTTTGTTCGAAATAAGTAAGCCGATCGGAAGTTAGCCGTTCCGAACTACCGCGGTGCTAAAATCGTTTAATTAAGGGTATTACATTGCTGAATGACCTTGAGGATTCGGGTTTTTGTGCTAGTATTTGTTACTTCAGCGCCATCTATCGACATTTGATCGTACTCAATAAAAGGAACTGAAGATTAAGCAAGAATACAGATATGTCGCAGTGTCGTCATCGTATTTACCTATTTTATTCGTTCTCTGAAAGATTTAAGACATTTTGTTCCTCTAGATAAAAGTCTTGTATGAGTTACCTACATCTATAATTATTATAGGTAATTCTTGATAATTTTGAAATAAGGGATACCTACACCTTTCTACATATTACTTTAGTACCTAATGAAAATAACTAGGGTGACCTGGCTTAAAACATTTATTTATATTTACATATAATTGAATACGGGTGCCACTATAATTATGATATATATATATATATATTATATTCTGAGGGTCTGATGATGATCAGGAAAGTGCTTATAGGTTCTCGGAAACGGAGATAGCTAGGATGAGCTGGCTTTCAACATTAATCTAATTGAGTGTGGGTGCTACTACATGATACATTCTGAGGGTCTGATGATAATCAAGTAAGTGCTTATAGGTTCTCAGAAACGGAGATAGTTAGGATGAGCTGGCTTTCAACATTCATCTAATTGAGTGTGGGTGCTACTTCATGATACATTATTCACTTTACTTTTTGGAACGAAGTTCCTTATCGCGCGTTGCGAAAGGGGACTAGACGGAAAAAAACGACACTTAAAAGTGTAACGACGTGCATGTTTGTTTCTCTTTACAGAGAAAAAAAAAACATGCAAACAAACATGCATGAAATGCAGAAAGTTTCGTAAAGTCAAAGTCGAAGTTAAATTAATTACGAAAAAAAAAAAAAAAAAACATACAGACGAATTGAGAACCTCCTCCTTTTTGAAGTCGGTTGAAAATGACATTAATTTTGAAATCCAAGATGGCGGACATTATTTTTCTTTATAAATTGATATGGGTATCATTTTCAAGGTTTAGATAGATAGATAGATAGATTATTCTTTATTGTACACAAGAAACAAAATACAAAACAAACGAAGTAAGTAGGTACAATTGGCGGTTTATTGGGATGCTAATTACGAAAATGACATTAATTTTGAAATCCAAGATGGCTGACATTATTTTTCTTATTAAATTGATATGGGTGTCAATTTCAAGGTTTATCAGGATGCTAATTACGAAAATGACATTAATTTTGAAATTCAAGATGGCGGACATTATTTTCTTTATAAATTGATATGGGTGTTAATTTCAATGTTTATCGGGATGCTAATTACGAAAATGACATTAATTTTGAAATCCAAGATGGCTGACATTATTTTCTTTATAAATTGATATGGGTGTTAATTTCAAGGTTTATCGGGATGCTAATTACGAAAATGACATTAATTTTGAAATCCAAGATGGCTGACATTATTTTTCTTATTAAATTGATATGGGTGTCAATTTCAAGGTTTATCGGGATGTTAATTACGAAAATGACATTAATTTTGAAATCCAAGATAGCGGACATTATTTTTCTAAATATTGATATGGGTGTCAATTTCAAGGATTATCGGGATGCTAATTACGAAAATGATATTGATTTTGGAATCAAAGATGGTGGACATTATTTTTCTAAATACCTACATAAATTGATATGGTTGTCAATTTCAAGGTTTATCGCAATGCTAATTACGAAAATGATATTAATTTTAGATATATTTCAAGGCGGACATTATCTTAATTAGCATCCTGATAAACCTTGAAATTAACACCCATATATTGATATGGGATCAGGATGCTAATTAAGATAATGTCCGCCTTGAAATATATCTAAAATTAATATCATTTTCGTAATTAGCATTGCGATAAACCTTGAAATTGACAACCATATCAATTTATGTAGGTATTTAGAAAAATAATGTCCACCATCTTGGATTCCAAAATCAATATCATTTTCGTAATTAGCATCCCGATAATCCTTGAAATTGACACCCATATCAATATTTAGAAAAATAATGTTCGCTATCTGGGATTTTAAAATTGATGTCATTTTCGTAATTAGCATCCCGTTAAACCTTGAAATTGACACCCATAGGTACTTATCAATTTATAAAGAAAATAATGTCCGCCATCTTGGATTTCAAAATTAATGTCATTTTCGTAATTAGCATCCCGATAAACCTTGGAATTGACACCCATATCAATTTATAAAGAAAAATAATGTCCGCCATCTTGGATTTCAAAATTAATGTCATTTTCGTAATAGGCATCCTGATAAACCTTGAAATTGACACCCATATCAATTTATAAAGAAAAATAATGTCCGCCATCTTGGATTACAAAATCAATGCCATTTTCATCATCAGTACCCCAAGATACCTCGAAATTGACACCCATATCAATTTATTTAAATGATGTGCACCATCTTGGATTTTGAAATACGTCTCGATAAAGAGGGGAATAACGACTTTTGGTGATATGAAAATACGCAACTCCTATTGACCTGATCTCGCATTGTAAAGACTTTCCGTACAATTAAGGGTCAGCTTGTACTGGTGATTATGTATAGCTTGTTAAACCTAGGTATCCAGTATAAGCTGACCTCGCATTGTATAGACTGTCCGTACAATAAGCGGTCAGTTTGTACTGGTGATGTAGGTATAGCTTGTTATACATATAAGCTGAGCTCGCATTATATAGACTTTCATACAATAAAAGGTCAGCTTACTTACGAGGTCAGACAAACTAGTATCTCAGTCGGTACCTACTTAGGTACTCCGAGGTTCATTCAAACTTTGGATAACATGATTATTGAATTGAATTAAAATGATTAAAAAAGATTGTCGGCATTTAGAGCCAGACAAAGGAGTGCGCCCGTAGATTTCATTACACTATGGTTAGTCTATGATAATGATCAAGAACAAAAACAAAATTATAAACTACTTTAAATATATTTACAAACTTAATTTCTACGTAATATTTATATTTGTACTATTTACGATATTGCTGAATTCAAAAATCATCACTTTTGTAATTTATTTGCAAACAATAACGCACGTACAGCCCACCCGTCGCAAGAGTCGTCGAGACACTGATATTCGCGTCCTGAGTATTCATCACGGGCATTGCGGGGGTGCTTCACGGGGGGCGCTAGTGAAGTTTCGGGTTTTTCTTTATTATTTAAAAATATTCAAAGAAATAGGAAAAATTAAACAATACAAGTTGTTAAGTGTGTCATTACAAATTTTTTGGTATAACATTTATGACAAACTATTAAGCGGTTAAAGAGACAAAATGCAATTTAGTTTGGAAAAGGACTATTTTCTTGGATTTATTTTTAAAAAATGGGGCAATTTTATGAAAAAATTAAACAATACAATTTATTTGTGATGACCTTAAGTACAACATATATTTTTTATATGGCAAAGGCACATAAGGATTCATCTAGAAACTTCTTTAAACCGAGGGTGTTTTTGGGATTTGAGCGATGTAATACCCTTAAGTGTTTTATTACATAAATATCGATATGAGTAAACAAAATAATTAGAAATGTGAAACATATACGACTCTAATTAACTTTACACCGACTCTTTCTATTAAAATTTACCACTTCTAAACCACTTGCAGACAACTTCCGATCGGCTTACTTATTTCGAACAAACTGTACTTAGGTAGTTCATTGGAGTCGGCTTTCAAACTAACCTGATGCGGCTAAATACCAGAATTTCACTCGCCAACTATGACATGCTATAGGTAAAGGGTTTTTGGTAAAACCCTTTTGAAAAAATATAAAACATTTACCAAAAACTTTCAAGATTTCGTGTTACTACGTATTTAAATTTTATACGCGTAGACTTATAGATGACAAAATGTTTTTAATCTTAACGCTTAGTCATATCATGCTTCCTGTTGGTCTCCAAAATATGTAATAAGTAAATGAATAAAACAATAGTAACTTGTAGGTACCCTAAAAAAATGGATAGGTAAAGCTTTACTTGGATTTTTAGGGTTCCGTAGCCAAATGGCAAAAAACGGAACCCTTATAGATTCGTCATGTCCGTCTGTCTGTCTGTCTGTCTGTCTGTCTGTCACAGCCTTTTTTTTCGAAACTATAAGAACTATGCTGTTGAAACTTGGTAAGCAGATGTATTCTATGAACCGCATTAAGATTTAGACACAAAAATAGAAAATAAACAATAAATTTTGGGGGTTCCCCATACTTGGAACTGAAACTCAAAAATTTTTTTTTATCAAACCCATACGTGTGGGGTATCTATGGATAGGTCTTCAAAAATGATATTGAGGTTACTAATATCATTTTTTTCTAAACTGAATAGTTTGCGCGAGAAACACTTCCAAAGTGGTAAAATGTGTGTCCACCCCCCCTGTAACTTCTAAAATAAGAGAACGATAAAACTAAAAAAAATATATGATGTACATTACCATGTAAACTTCCACCGAAAATTGGTTTGAACGAGATCTAGTATATAGTTTTTTTTAATACGTCATAAACTGAATATTTTGCGCGAGAGACACTTCCAAAGTGGTAAAATGTGTCCCCCCCCCCCTGTAACTTCTAAAATAAGAGGACGATAAAACTAAAAAAATATATGATGTAGATTACCATGTAAATTCCCACCGAAAATTGGTTTGGACGAGATCTAGTAAATAGTTTTTTTTTTAATACGTCATAAATCGTAATGATACGGAACCCTCCGTGCGCGAGTCCGACTCGCACTTGGCCGGTTTTTTTTCTTTCTCTTACTCGCCACTCAAAAAAATTTATATAAGTTTACTTCTAACAACAACAAGTAAATATGGTATTTACTTGTACCCCGTCAAAAAAAAAAGTAATGTCTAGAACAATTTCGGAAGTCGATGGCGGCGAAACACATTAAAGGTACTTCCGAAACTGTCGTTATTTTAAGAACATTGATAGATAAACAGTAACTAGACTTACTCATTTTTTATTAAAAAAATCCTGCGCGTCTACTGTCTACAATAATCGCTTTATAACTAAAGTGAGTTCCCCTTGGCAATATAATATAATGAAATTGATTCATAATTCTTACAGTGGCCTGTCAAATGACTAATCAGAGTATTTGTGTCAATATTATGTTCATGGTATGAATTTAGTGGGAGGAAGGTATGTTATTTTCCTCCTTTATTTTCCCTTCAAGTACTATACGTATATACTATAAGTATGTTTTGCAAAATCGATTAATTTAATCTAATCGTTATTCAACGAACGCGTTATTCAAAATTAGAAAAAAAAAACGTACCTTCGACACGAAGAAGAAGAAGAACGAACGCGTCTCTATCTTACTTTAAATTATTTTATTTATTTATTAATAGTAATAGGTAGTAACCGCAACCAATTAATCTTATGAATTTACACACCCTTTAAGGCACGGAAGAGATAAATAAGGTTGGAAAGGCCCTAGCTGCTATTTTGTTCTAGGACCAGTGTCGCCGCTTTACTCCCACTACTTCAATTCTCAAACATACGCAACGTTATCTTTACAAGTTTTTCGCACACAATCAAATCACACACACATAAAGCGGTGGGCAGCAATTTGTTCACACACTAGCACCAAGCTCCCGTAGGCATAAGACACACACTCGCACACAAGCATACGCTAGTGCTTGAAAAGCTGATTTTTTATCGATAAATACTGTCCGTTATTTTTTTGTATATTGAATGAGTAAAAGGGGAACATAAAAATCAAGAACTATTTTTAAAAGAAACTATGTCCTTGGAACAAAACGTAATCATTAAGCAATTGGGGGAAATGTAACATAACATAATAAAGTTATAACATAACATTATTATAATTAATTGCATGAATAATATGTCGAATAGAATCAAATATTAAAACTTAAATAAAATAGTAGGTATAGTATTTGACTTAGATTTGACTAGACTATATTGTATCTAATCAGTATTAAAATCGAAGTAAAATAAAATGGTCTATGCCGCTTCATCTTCATTCATTCAATGATTCATATACCTAATATAAAATACCTCTAACTAAAAATATACTCTCATCAATTAAATATTTAATATTTCAAAAATAATCTTTGTCAAACGTAAATATAGTTGAGAATTCTATCGATGCTTTTATTTAACTACACGGTCACCTCGATATCGATAGATGTACGCCGTGCATCACTCACGGCCAACCCCGGCAAACGACGAACAACGGCTATGGTTGAAGAGTAGAGAACGCAATGCATGCAGTACATTGCAAGCGGACTACGACATCGTGTTGATTAAGCGAGAACACATCGGGCAGTGTATTTTATTTGTAACTTGTTGCAATAATATGATTGATGTTTGGAATTTCATAGTGATCAGTATATTTTTATGTTTTTACCAATTATTTTGCAATTAAATGCTATTTTTGACTTACAGATGGAAAGATATACCTACCTCCTCGCTATATACTGGTGGTCTGACATTTTGTCTATTACGTAAGAATAACACAACACGGCAGTTTAAAGCGGAGCTCTGTTCTCTGAAGTAGTCATAAGCACACTAAACGCGGCGAATGTATGATTCGGGCGAGCTATGATTTTCTAATCAAGACTGTGGCGCGCCTGCCCCGCCCACATGGCCATTCCAATCTTCTTTATCTCTTCCGTGCTTTAAGGGTATGTTACAGTACCTATACGAAACCTAATCTTCTGTAACATCCCCTAAATCTGTGGTATGCAAATTAATTAATTTGATTTAATTAATTTGATCAGATTGATTTAATTAACATTACGTTAATGTTATTATTTGATGACCTCAGATTAGGAAACTGTGTTGATGAAATTTAATTTTCAACAAGCTGACCGACGGACTTTGTCCTATTCAATAAAAATAAATATTCAATTTGGGTCGCACATTACTAGAATTCTTGTTAACCCCTCGTGCTAGCTAAATACTTGTGTTGCGAGTGGGTTCACGTCGTCGGTAGTGCAATGGGTGGGTTTCGAACCGGCAACCACCCATGGCCCTAGCCATTGGGCTACCGCCGCTTTGATTTAATAATAATAATGTTACGCCGAGTAACTAATAGAAAAAAGTGGATAGGCCACGAAGGTTCTAGATCCGTCATAGAAGCACGTCGAAACATAAAAGAATGTACCCGACTGCACCGCGCGCAAATAATAACCGTTCAAGGCCAAGGTCACGGGTCAACGCCCGGAAACAATAGGCGGTTAGGTACCTACGCGATATTTATCGACTTATCGCGACCATTCGACTCTGGAATCTTCATTGCGCGTATAAATACCGGTCGTGAGGGCTAGGCAGAGTAGTCTTGTGTTGGAAGCGAACAAGTGAAGATCGAAGTGAGTTAACAAGTGATTAATTGTGCGGTATTGTTGAGTGTAGTGTACAACTATAGTGACGTTGTGGTGATTATTGTTGTGTTTTAGTAAATTTAATTAAAGTGTTTGTTTGTTTATTGGTAAATTGGTGTTAATTAATTTATCCCGAACCCCAGCTCGTAACAATTTGGTGTCAGAAGTAGTGGGATAAATATGCCAGTTTTACCAAAGGACGATACGGAAGGTATTCGTACCAGAAGTCAGCGACAGCAGGAGATGGACCAGAGACGTTTTGAAGATTCTCCACCACAACCTTTGGTCCGCCAGCAACCGCTGGAAGAACCAGCCGCTGGCCCATCTGGAGCTGCTCCTGCACCAGGACTTGACCTGGCGGCCCTGATGAAAATGCTTCAGGAGCAGCGGCTGCAGGACAAAGAGGAGCAGGCACGCCGCGAAGAAGAACAAGCACGCCGTCAGGAAGAACAAGCACGCCGTCAGGAAGAACAAGCACGCCGCCAGGAAGAACAAGCACGCCGTCAGGAGGAGCAGGCACGCTTATTGCGGGAGCAGTTGCAACAAGACAAGGATGAGCAGGCTCACCGGCAGGAGGAGCACGCTCGCCGGCAGGAGGAGCAGGCTCGCCGGCAGGAGGAACAGACACGTCTGTTGCAGGAGCAGATACAGAGTGCTAAAAATGACCAAATGCTCCTTATGAAGGACATTCACGCCACATTTAGCAAGGAGCTCAAGGTTGTGAAAGAGCAGGTTGAGCAGCATGACAGTTGGATTTCTGAATTAAAAGTTGAGATGGCTGAGATGAGGAAAACTTTAGACGACCTTAAGGCGAGAAACAGATCTGTGGTTGAACCTCCAAGATATGAGTTTAAACTGCCACCATTCGACGGAACATCATCGTGGTCAGCTTATAAAGTTCAGCTGGAAGCTGTTAAGAACGCAAACGGGTGGACAAAAGAACAGGCTAAGACTGCTCTTATTTTAGGTCTCCGCGATCAAGCCTCAATCGTTTTAGAGGTTCTTGGGAAGGACGTGACCTACGAGCGGCTGGTTGAGGTCTTGGAGTCAAGATACGGTGACACACACCTGGAGCATGTGTATCGGGCTCAGTTGAAGCATCGTGTGCAAGGCAGTGATGAGACTTTACAGCAGTGGTCCCTGGAAGTTGAGAAACTAGTTAGAAAAGCGTACCAGTCTGACCCTACGCTTATTGACGTTTGTCTGATGGTTGCGTTCGTCGATGGAATAAGAGATGTGGACGTAAGAGCCGCTGTGAGACTAGGGCACCACAAGACCTTGAAGGATGCCTTAGCTCATGCCTTGGAGGTGGAGGCAGCAAGACTCGACTATGGAGCCTACCGAGTTAAGGAGATCGTGGAAGCAGTTAAGTGCTACGCCTGTGGAAAAAGGGGACACCTTCAAGCTAGTTGTTGCAAACGTCGTATATTGAAGGAGGAGCGATCTAACGAAGAAAGGAAGTGTGTGGCAGCTCCTAGATGTTACATCTGTGGAGAAAAGGGTCATCTCCGAATGAGTTGCCCGAAGCGAAGAGGATCCAGTGGAAGGTTTCCGAGCAGACCTGGTTTTGTAAATTGGAGGAAAAATGGAAACTGCGAAAAATCTGATGTCCGGCAAGAAGTCACAGTACCGGAGAGAATGTTAAGCACAGATATGAGTGATATAGAAAAAGGAAGCTCTGGGCATGTCAGACAATCAGACCAACAAACGTCCGAGAGAATGAAGACCCGCTATGACCGCAAGATGAACAACAAGGGCTTCGACCAAGGTTCACTGGTTTGGCTGCATAGCCCGGTGCGCGGCAGGGGAAGGTCACCTAAGTTACAAGCAAAATGGGACGGTCCCTACAGAGTCGTGACTAAGATTAACGATGTCACCTACCGGATACAAAAAGGACCAAGAGGTGCTCCGAAGATCGTTCATGTGGATCGTTTAGCGCGGTATCATGGATCTAATGATGCTCGGGACGAGCATGTCTTAGGAGGGGGCAGTGTTACGCCGAGTAACTAATAGAAAAAAGTGGATAGGCCACGAAGGTTCTAGATCCGTCATAGAAGCACGTCGAAACATAAAAGAATATACCCGACTGCACCGCGCGCAAATAATAACCGTTCAAGGCCAAGGTCACGGGTCAACGCCCGGAAACAATAGGCGGTTAGGTACCTACGCGATATTTATCGACTTATCGCGACCATTCGACTCTGGAATCTTCATTGCGCGTATAAATACCGGTCGTGAGGGCTAGGCAGAGTAGTCTTGTGTTGGAAGCGAACAAGTGAAGATCGAAGTGAGTTAACAAGTGATTAATTGTGCGGTATTGTTGAGTGTAGTGTACAACTATAGTGACGTTGTGGTGATTATTGTTGTGTTTTAGTAAATTTAATTAAAGTGTTTGTTTGTTTATTGGTAAATTGGTGTTAATTAATTTATCCCGAACCCCAGCTCGTAACAATAAAAAAACGCGCGAAAATAATCTAGTGGTTAAGTTTTAATTTTTTTCCAATTTGCTGCGCATTTTTCTTTCCGTAAGAACCTTTTAGGATGTCATACAAAACTTTAAAAAAAGATCATTTCTATCCGACTACGAAAAAGAAAGGGTTCTGGGTTTAACACTCTATGTATGGATGTTTAACTGCAACTCGAAAAATACTTATCATTAAATAAAAGATTCGTGGGTTATACAATTTTGGAATAACTGAGACGAATTCTGTTATTAGTATTAATAAATGGGCTATAAAGAACTATAGTGAAGCTAAAATTATTATGAAAAAGTAACTGACTGCCTCATCAGTCTAGTAGTCCTTAGCGCGACTGCGAGGTCCTGGGTACTATCCCAAGGTTGAGCCAAGTATTATTGGGTTTTTCTATGACATTCTCAGTAACAGCTCGGAGTCTGGATTTGTGCCCGGTTAATGGCAATAGGCTCGCCCCTTATTACATGGGACCTAAACATACAGGCGAATTGTGAGTGTACATAAGTACACCTCTGCCTAACCCTTCGGGGAACACAGGCGTGATGGTATGAGAAAGTAACTCACCCATTTTGACGGTGATAGCCCACAACTTGTTCTCGTGAAGGTTAGAATAATACTGCCTACTCAGTCTTCCTTCGGGACTATAAGTACTTTAATGGCTTGTACTCTGTGACGCATTAATCAATTGCAAACAGGTAAACAACTAAAAATGGAACCGCAAAACTCAAAATACATACTTTAAATACCGAATATTGCCGCAACCGCATTTAAACCGAATTAAATTCACTTCTCGAAATACAACCCAACAAGTCATTTTGTAATTATATTTTTATAATGAAATAGTATATAAGTAGGTATTAATATATCGCCAAATTAATAAAATTTAAGTGTCTGTTTGTATGTAATGTCAAAATAACAACTGCTCTTAATCGGCTTACTACATTGCACACCTATTGCACTCAGATTAGGAAACCAACTTACTAAATGCATTTAATATAATCATATAAGGTACTTACAACTATTTTTGTCTGTCTGTTTATTCCGGTAAATGTTCAAAACTTTTGGATCGAATTTGACGGGAGTTTCAGAGAGCTGATGCTATAAGGAGTAACTTAACCTATTCAACATCACACTTTCGCCCTTGGGAGCCGAGTGAAACAAAACTCTGAAACAGCGGCTGTAACAACGGGTACAGCTAGTTACAAATATAATTTAAAACAAAATTACTAGACTAATACAAAAATGTTACTGTAATGTATAAAGAAAGGAAATGTTGATGAAAAAAAAAAGCCTAGCCACTAAAGAGGTTTTACTTAGGTAGTCATAAAATATCGAACATCTCTTGTCGAAAAAAAAAGTAATCCAGGTTGATAGTAATCCCCCTCCGTCTCGTCTCCTAGATCGCGTATAGTCGATACCGTCTTGGCTGTACGCAGTAACTCCTTGGGCTTCCCAGCACGACGACGCTGGCGAGCCACTTTTTGCCGCGAACATGTGATAGCAAGATTTCGATATTTAAAAAAAATGCTAACGTTGTATTGTAGTTTTATGACATGTAAAAAAGTAATGAGTGCATTTTGCTTTCACGCAAATTCGTAATCATAGGCTGTTTTTATTGAAATAAAAATCGTTTAGGTACAAAGGAATATTGCAATTATTTTGATGAAAGTGTCAATACTTATTAAACATATTGCGGACGAAGTAAGGATTTCTCGATACAGGACTTTCTAAAAAAAATTGGCACTGCTTAGATGGTGTTCTCTGATTTCCTTGTCCGTGCATTATCCTGTGTAAAACTACATTACTTACCTCAGATTACTAGGTATTATATCAGACTTATTATTTGTTAATACTTGACTAAAAAGGTGGAAACATTCTCTGCTTCAAAAAGCGTAAAAGCCCTCTAGTACCCATTAAACTAATTAAGAGAGCATAGGTAAATGTTCAAAATATACCTAATTCCCTTCTAATCTATACTTAATATTATAATTAAGTATAACAATATTTATTATATTATATTATTTTATTTTTATATTATAAAGCTGAAGAGTTTGTTTGTTTGTTTGTTTGTTTGCTTGAACGCGCTAATCTCACGAACTACGAATCCGATTTAAAAAATTATTTCAGTGTTAGATAGCCCATTTATCAAGGAAGGCTATAGGCATATATCATCACGCTAAGACCAATAGGAGCGGAGCATAAATGAAAAATGTTGCAAAAACGGGAAAATTTAAATGCAGAAAAGCCGAGAAGCCACGCGGGCGAAGCCGTGCGCGAAAAGCTAGTCCGTCATAAAAGTCTCATTCGGTGATTATCTGGTAATGAAATAGATAAATATTTTCACTATGATAGTTCTCATAAGACTACTTACTTAAAAATAATTTGAAAGTTTTTGTTTTGTGTATGGCCACAAAGGATTGTTACGAGTATCATAATTTAACTAAACAAAAGAATACTCTTTCTAAAAATGAATTAAACGTTCCTTTGTTAATACCAAAATTAAATATTTTATCTGTAAGTAAGTAGGTATCTGTAGTCTGTGAGTGACTGTAGGGTTCTTATTTAGTATATTACAATTATTTCACAGGCTCACCAATACACCAAGCACTAGCCTCTTCTAAGTCTCCCGTAATCTCTCATGACATATGTTTATATTTATCAGGCAATGGTCACACTGCCATTATGCCAACTGACAGCTGTTAAGTCAAGCTGTCGGCTACTGCTTATGTTTGTGAAACAGTGTTATTATATCTATTAAATAGATATAGAAGTACAAACACTACAGTGACTATTAAAAATTATATTAAAAATAAATCAGGAATAAAAAATATTATAATTAGCAGTTACTTTCTTATAATAAATTGTCCACGTTATGGGTAGATTGTTAATTACGGAGAATACTCATGAATTCGAAATTTTGGTAGGTACATTGACACCTAGATTGGAACCATATTATGACCGTTTTAAATTAGCAAAATTGGCTGAGCAAAGTTCTAAGAAAATTATAAATGCAAAAGTGGGTTTGTTTGTTACGCAAAAACGCTGGCCCAATTTGGATGATATCAATAGAGATAGATGAGGCCTCGGAGGCGGTTATAGGCTACATTAATAAAAGAAAAAAACATTAAATTTATGGTGATGTGTGCTACTATGACCTGAATGCAGATCTGCTCAACAAACTCGATCGCCTTCTCAATAACTGCATTCGTTTCGTCTTTAACCTTCGCAAATATGATCATGTGTCTGAATTCCGCACGCTCCTTAAATGGATGCCTATTCGGCAACGTAGGCACATGAGAGCATTGACTATGCTGTACTCTGTTCTCTTTTCTTCCAATTCTCCTTCGTACTTAACTTCTCACTTTCAGTATCTGTGTACAAATCATACAAAATATTTGCGATCTTCAAATAACCGTCTCCTTCAATGTCCCTCACACTCTTCTGACTTCGTTCATTCTACCTTCTTTGTCCAGGCTATTTTATTATGGAATGCTCTCCCGTCTGAAATCAGGTTGGCAAACACTCGGCTATCTTTTAAACAAAAGCTACGAAAACACCTTCTCGACTGTAATTTGGCTGATTCATCGTCTTGAATTGATCTATCTGCTTATCTAATATATGTATCATATATTTATAAGTTATATATATCCTATTATTTTATGTATTACGAGTACATACTTATATGTGTCTGTTTACGTTTATTGTATATCTAATATAATTTATTTTAGTCTACATTTTATAAATTTCTCTTTGATCTACGAGTGCACTACTGTATTATTAATTATCTCTGCATCACCTCAAGGTTGTCTGGCAGAAAATGCCTTATGGCATTAAGACCGCCTTTGTACCAACGGTGCATAAAGCATTAATAAATAAATAAATAAATAAATAAATTTGATTCAGTATTAATTAACGCAAGCAAAGCCGCGGTTCGAAGCCAGTTTTGTTATTTACTCATATCACCCTGCTGACTAATGTATGCCGCGGCAAGAAATATTATTGTGATGAGCTCTTTTACTATAGAAAATAAATGAAACATAACATACCATCAATATATTCCCCAAAGGGTTAGGTAGAATAGTACCTTCTTATTTACACGTAGAGTTTGCGGGTATGTTTAGGTCCCATGTAATAAGGGATGAGCCTGCAAAACGGCTCTTTAGTTAAGTGATCCCGCTTTAAGCTGATCCCGCGGGATGACTTGACCGGTTAATTTTTTGATTATATTTCTTTTGTCAACTGAACCCGCTTTTAAATTAGGCAAAATTCTATTGTCTTTTTTCATATTTGTGTACAGGCGTGCGGAAAGCGGAAGCGTTTAAGACTAAACTGAGTGCATAGTGCCTTGGCCTCGTAAATCCGTCTTTAAAAATATATATAATTATATACATACATAAT
Organism: Subacronicta megacephala; assembly: GCA_958496365.1. Taxonomy (NCBI): domain Eukaryota; kingdom Metazoa; phylum Arthropoda; class Insecta; order Lepidoptera; family Noctuidae; genus Subacronicta; species Subacronicta megacephala. The sequence continues at coordinate 6,128,301 of OY292536.1, forward strand.
AACAATTAGGTACGTACGGCTACACATCAAGCTATACAAACCAGTATCGGCTGGCCTTGAATCGTGCGGAAAACCTTTACAATGGGAGATAAGTCTAAACTGGATTTGTATAGCTTGATATGTAGCCGTGTGTACTTACCGCATCAGTATCTAAAAGAATGCTAAAATCTTTTTTTTTTCGAAGCAATGTCTAAATCTTGGCCATTAAGTAGTTGATATCAATTTTCGTGTTCTTCTTGACGGATTTAAGCATACCTCTTTAAAAGTTTGAGACCGGTGGGACTTTCAGCGCCGGCGCCGTAGAGAGAGTAGTAGAGATGTAAGCCACATCTCTTCTTAAACCCTCCGAAAATTGGACAATATGTTGCTTATTTTGTATATATTTTTTAATGTGTTCATTCCAATTTTCTACCGCATTGTTGGTTTTTTAACCGACTTCAAAAAAGGAGGAAGTCCTCAATTCGACTGTATTTTTTTTATGTTTGTTACCTCAGAACTTTCGACTGGGTGAACCGATTTTGATGATTATTTTTTATTTGAAAGCCATTTCAATTTATTAAGTACGTGCGCGACAAATGGCAGATTACTCAATATCAGGCCATACGATTTCAATGATCATTATCATCATCATTATTGTATTCGTTTTCTCACAATGGGACCTTCAAATGTACTTTACTCAAATGCAATGCGTCTGCGGTTTCGGAATCATGTTTTGACGGTATTAATGTCTAACACTTTTCTCGGTGTCTATACAACTCACAAAAATTATGAAACGGGATCAGTTGACCAATTCAAAATATGCTTAGGTCAACTGATCCCGCGGGACGAGTATGAGCGGGTTCAGTTGACCAAAGAGCCGCAAAACCTGAGCAGCAGTTCAGATTTTCATAAAAATCTCAATAACACTTTTCTCGACGTAGGAATTGAACCCAGGACCTCTAGCGTAGCAGTCGCGGTTAGAACCACTAGACTGATAGATAAGGCAGCAAAAGAATGAACTTCTAAAAATAAAAGTAGCAATATCAACTTGTTAGATCTAACTATATGATATTGAAACTAATTTATCGTCGTGCGATCGATAGTTACTGATTAATTCACATCAAACCCCATATCTGATATCGTATCGATGCATTGTATGCAGCCGAAGTCTGTTGTTATCTATTATACTTAATTTCATCTTGCAACTGAATAAAATATCAGGACCTATGAGAAAATACCGATATTTCCCGATCATAATATGAATTGATGTATACGTAGGTATGTACCTACTTACATCAATATGACATGTGTACGCACGGTTACACATCAAGCTATACAAAACCAGTTTACGCTGGTCTCTTATTGTATCGGAAGCCTGTACAATGCGAGATCAGCTTAAACTGGTTTTGTATAGGTTGACCTGTAGCCGTGTGTACTATGTTATTAATACTACATTAGGTAAAATGTCGTATCTGACATTCACTAAAAAAATATCGTCATTTTTATACATACGACTTTGTTCTGGGAAATGTCCTATGCGGACATTTTCTAACAAGGGCAGAATAATGTTTTAAACATTTATACACTAATTTTCAGGAAATATTACCAATAGGTAATCTTTTTAAAAATTTCAAATTCATGCTCTTATTCTTCGTGTGATCTTGTGGTGAAAGTAAAATATATAATTATGAATATTGAATAAACAAATATAAAAAATGAATGGTGAAGTGACAACGGAGTCTCCTCGTCGTGATCTTTGGGAGCGGCTGGGCTGCGCTCGCGGTATATGCGCGCGTCTGTGCAGACGTCGCGCGCGCACACGGGTCGCACCTACCCACAACGGAAACAACAACAACAGGTCAGTAACAACCTAACAACACCATGATTTTATTACCAAGCTGTTGCTCGAAATTTCACTAACATCCCAAAAGATCTTCTCCAAAGTTTTATTAATCTCTATACTTACCAAAATGTAACAAAATTGGTGCAGCGGTTTTGGTGTGAACACATAGCAAACATACCAACAGATAGACAGACAGAGTTACTTTCACATTTATCATGGATTTTAATAAGATCCATGACATTAATAAAAATAATATTGAAAGTAATTATTACAAAAGAGGAAGTAATACAGCTGATATTGAGAAACATGGAAAACAGGAGAGGATAGATGATTGGCCACTTGATAGGACATTTTTGTCCCCCTTGCTAAAATAGCCGCCTCGTAAGAGGACTGCCTCGTTAGTCTAGTGGTCCCAAGCGCGACTGCTACGCTAGAGGTCCTGGGTTCGATTGCCAGGTCGAGCAGTGTTATTGGGTTTTTCTATGAAATTCCCAGTAGCAGCTCGGAGTCCGGATTTGTGCCCGGTTAATGGCAATAGGCTCGCCCCCTATTGCATGTGACCTAAACATACCGGCGAAATGTGGGAGTACATTAGTACACCTCTGCCTAACCCTTCGGGGAATACAGGCGTGATGGTATGTTATGATAGGTTATGTTGCTAAAATAATATCTATATTTTTATTATCATTGCGTCAAATGAGGTAAAATGTAAATAATGTAATTAATGAATGCGTGCGTGAAAGCTTTAAAAAAAAGCAAAATAACGCAATGGTAGCCATTTGTAAGGGCAATTGAAATAAATCGTAAAAGCCATTGGTATAATAAATAATAGTGATGGTGACTTACTATTTGTTGTTTGTGTTGTGGTAAATATTGAGTAGAACGATAAAAAAATGGTTATAAATGATGCGTAAAACAATAATATGTCGCCCGTTGTATTATTAATGTATAACAAATATTCAACTGCCTCATTGAGTGTAGTAGCCGATAGAGCAGCTGTTGATCTTAGAGGTCTTAGGTTCAATTGGTCAGGTCAAGCAAAGTGTTGTTGTGTTTTTCTATGATATCCCAGAAATTCTGGTTTCTGGCTGGCCCAGCTTAACAATAGGATGTGACGTGTTTGTACAGACCTACAGTTACTATATATAGATACTTCTTCATCATCATCAACGTATTACATTGTCCCACTGCTGGGCACGGGTCTCCTCTGAAAACAAGAGGAATTAGGCTATAGTCCACCACGCTTGCCTACTGCGGGTTAGCAGACTTCACACGCGCTCAAGAAAATCTTTCGGCCATGCAGGTTTCCTCACGATGTTTTTCCTAATTAAGGGTATTACATGGTATTACATCGCTCAAATCCCAAAAACACCCTAGGTTTAAAGAAGTTTCTAGATGAATCCTTATGTGCCTTTGCCATATAAAAAATATATGTTATACTTAAGGTCATCACAAATAAATTGTATTGTTTAATTTTTTCATGAAATTGCCCCATTTTTTTAAATAATCGAAGTAAATAGTCCATTTTCAAACTAAATTGAATTTTGTCTCTTTAACCGCTTAATAGTTTGTCATAAATTTTATACCAAAAAATTTGTAATGACACACTTAACAACTTGTTTTGTTTAATTTTTCCAATTTCTTTGAATATTTTACATAATAAAGAAAAACCCGAAACTTCACTAGCGCCCCCCGTGAAGCACCCCCGCAATGCCCGTGATGCATACTCAGGACGCGAATATCAGTGTCTCGACGACTCTTGCGACGGGTGGGCTGTACGTGCGTTATTGTTTGCAAATAAATTACAAAAGTGATGATTTTTGAATTAAGCAATATAGTAAATAGTACAAATATAAATATTACGTAGAAATTAAGTTTGTAAATATATTTAAAGTAGTTTATAATTTAGTTTTTGTTCTTGATCATTACCATAGACTAACCATAGTGTAATGAAATCTGGAAGGGTGGAAGGGACATCGACGCACACATGATAACCATGAATTCAGTTAATGATTCCGGACCTACTCGCGTTGAAATTTTTCGTCGCTTATTTAAAAAAAAAACAGCTGTTCCATACATTTTGACCGTGTAGGCAAGTATTGCACTTTTGTATGAAAAAGATATATTTTTTTAATAACCCACGAATAATATCAATGCCAAGGGGTCCAGAATCATGAACTGAATTCATGGTAAGCGTTTGTGCGTCGATCTTCCACCCTGTATTATTAATACGCAAATGACTTCGAAAAGAAAGAGGTGCGTGCCCTGGATTCGAACTCGAGACCTTTGACTTGGCAGTTCGATGGTCATATCACTAGGCTATCATTGCACTTTGATACTTCTTACATAAATAATTCTATGATACAATGACGTCATGACTACAAGATATATCACTAAATGATGCTAAACATGAACTAACCATGCTAAACCATGCTAAACCATTCGTATTTTAATTTTTCATTAAAATAATACCTAACTAAATCAATACACCGGTCGGTATGTTTGCTGTTAATCGGGCTGAAATTTAAGAACTAGAATAGCTCTAATTTAATAACTAGAGTCAATAAGAATAAGAATTAGTTTTGCCCGACACGTAAAGGTTTATATCAATGGTTTTCCTTAGCTACACTGTATTCTAATAAATTAATAATATTAATTAGGTTATTAATAATTATAATAGTATTTAATAAACAACATTGGAAACCGCTAAAGCGTCAACCTCATATTTTCCTTGAAAATTAAAACCACGTTTTGTTGTAAACATATTTTCTTTAGTGCTGACTGACTGCAATACCTATTTATAATTGTGTTATGATATGTAATTATGACACACTTTTTTTGTCTACTGCGCGGCTAAAGATCCCAGCGATACGGTCGTAATATATTAGGTCTATAACACCTTTTTTTTTTCATAATAGAAACTATTAGAAAATGCTCTTTCTTCAATCAAATGAGAAAGCGAAAAGAGAGACACCTCATTTTCAACCGACTTCAAAAAGATGGAGGTTCTCAATTCGTCTGTATGTTGTTTTTTTGTATGTTTATTACGCGATTTCTCCGCCTTAATCATTAATTGTCAAATTGTAGATCAATTTTAATGATTGTTTTTGTTTGGTAGGTCATACTTCAGAGGTGGTCCCGTTCAAATTCTATCGAAATCGGTTGAGCAGTTTTAAAAATATCAACAAAAATCAAAAAAATATTTCGATGATATTATTGTTTACTACGTAACATCGCTGCCTTATTGGAGCAGTACGTTTAGTTAGCTAACAAGTACTTATAAACAAAACTTCTGACTAAAAATCAAAAAATAAAATTTTAATAAAAAAAAAAAAAATTGTCTGAAACAGTTTGGGTTGGGAAGTCGGTGGCGAAAACAAAAGAAGTCACCGACTTCCCAAACTGTTTTACTGTTTTGTTAATTAAGAAATTAATTTGAATTGATTTGATTTATTTTTTATATAAACACTTATATTTAAATGCAATTTCACATACTTTCTGCTGATTCAAACCCCTGAATAACAATTCGTAGACGGCTTCCGTTAACACTAGTAACTTGCTCTAAAGAATACGCAACCGATATCACACGCGCGTCTTTGTGTATTATGCGAGGCAAGACCTCGATATTTGCAAACTCTGGACATCACACAGCCTGTCACGGTCGTAGCTTATGTTGCTATCCTACGACCATGACTATAGGGCAAGGGAAGGCAAATGGAAAAGGACCTTAAAAGGACCAAGGACCTAAAACATACAAATGAACTACTACTACTACTACTAGGGAATACAGACTCGATCGTATGTTATGAGTTCGCCACCGCTACGTGGTGGAAATGCCTAAATCTCACACTAAGCGTTTAGCCTCGACATTTATAGTGCAAAGGGCTCTATTTTGGAATTCGCTGCCGGAGTCTTTGTTCCCCAAGACCTAAATTTGGGTGTCTTCAAGACGAGAGTGAATAGGTTTCTTTTAGAAAGCGTGCTCAGTCGTTGCTTAACATCAGCCGAGTTGTGGTCAACTGCAAGCCTATCTGTGATAAAAAACAATACCCAGCCTTACAAGGTTACAAGACTTACAAGGTAATCTGTATATTATATGGAAGGACTCCATAAAGATTTGGTTTGTAGTTGTCTCCCAACCTGCACGGGGGATAGGGGGATAGTGGACTGGCACACTATTGCAGGATAAATTACTCGGTACAGTGATAAAAGGCGTGATCCTCCAAAAAGGTCAGGTGCGTAGTACTCGCAACGAGCGTGTGTGTATGAAAATATGTATGACTGTGGAAGAAGCGAAAGAGATACTTATGCAAGTCGTAGCAAGTGGTGGTCTAGGTAGTTTCTGCCTACCCCTGTGGGTAAAAAGCGTGAGTGTATGTATGTAGTGTTAAAGGGCACTATTTACGTCCTATTTCTGTTGACCCCATAAACAGAAACCAGTAAAAATAAATTAAACTTAACAGTGAGTTGCACAGTGTTACGTGCGATAGTGTCGTGACCAAATTATTTTAATTCCGGATATTACATGCTGTGACCCGGGCGTGTGTATGCCCACTGTGCACTGGAATATAAATTGCGTAATTTTACGTAAAACTAATAAATTTGTCTGAGCTCTGATTCATTTGGTGGAAGGAAGGATAAAGGATGTGATCGGTTTTTCTTTCAATAACAATTCAATAATAAAGTTGCCTGAAAAAAGGTCGCGATAAAGCCGCCTATTGTATGATTTAAATCAAATTATTTCCTGCCTGTTATTGTTTGAATAATAAAGAGCATAAAAAATCTGTTAGTAGATTAATAGAGCTAGGATTTTGATAATACAATAACTATCTACCTTGTTGACTGCCTTAGTCTAGTGGTCCTAAGTGCGACTGCTACACTAGAGGTCCTGGATTCGATCCCCAGGTCGAGCAAAGTGTTATTGAGTTTTTCTATGAAATTCCCACTAGCAGCTCGGAGTCTGGATTTGTGCCCGGTTAATGGCAATAGGCGCGCCCCCTATTATCTACATGGAACCTTAAAACATACCGGCGAAAACCCTTCATTAACCCTTCGGGGAATATAGACGCCTTTATTCCCCGAAGGGTGTATATAGCGATAGTATGTTTTTTTTATGTGTTAGTCCGTCAGCATGCCAAAAGACACTGAACTCTCTATTATAAAAGTATCTGATTGCTGCACGAGTAAAACCCTTCGTTAATAATTTAACACCTCACTAATTGTATTGGGTCCCGCTCTCAAATTGTAATGAGGCCACGCAACTCGCGTGACACTTCACATGCCGCGTGTTATTACAACTAACCACCGTATTTCATGGCACACGCACCTCAAAATATGGGTTACTATTGTTTTTATGGGGAGTTTAGACTCGTGTCGAGGTCGGGAAAACCATATAATATAGGTTATGTTCAAGTTTATGAAGCAACGGTGATGCCACAGTGGTAATGGCCGCAACTTACGATCTGGTCGCAGGTTCGAACCCAGACATGCACTTTACTTTGTGTAAATTATTTCATCACCACAGCTTGGTGAAGGAAAACATCGTGAATAAACCGGCATGTCCTAGAACCAAAAACTCGAAGACTTTGTGACATCTACCAACCCACACTGGGCCCGCGCGGATTTGGCCCCTTCCCTCTCACCAAGTGGTGGCGTGTGTCCCAGCAGTGGGCATTATGGGCCGATTTATTGTCAATTTTATAAGGTTTAGAACTGTGAACTAAAGTTTTACGATTGCATCAATTCAAATCGTTGACTGTTTTGCAATGAGGCCTAGCATGCACGCCACGACATTATTTTATCATCCCTTATCTTGTATAGAAATTATGGCTGGAGACGAGATAATGTGACAACAATATTATGTCATGACATGTGTCTGTCTCGCATAGCTGAGTATAAGAAAAAAATATGTATTTATCCGATTGAACAAAGTATTGACAGGGTTTAACGACATAATCAATCAATGTTTTTAACAGCAACCCAGCTTTTGACAAAAAGTATCATATTAAAATGTCCAACCCCAACTAGTGGCTATATTCATCCATTATCATTAATGACTGACCTTCACTGCAGAGTACCGTCAGAATAATAAATCGCTTTAAATATATTATTGTCGTATATTTATAGATTTAATTACGACGATGGGTGCTTTCTTGAAGCGTGAAAGGGTAATGAATCTAAGAATTAGTATAAATCTACCTAAATACTACACATTGTATACATTTATAATAACTACATAGTCTAACATACGTTAATTATAATAAAAATTAACTTTGGAAAAGGATTTTTTATACAAATGATTTTATTTTTAAATTTGAATATATACTTATACTCCATTTGGTTAGGTACTTAACTAAAGGTAAACAAATCATAAAAAAGGTTCTTTTATAGGGTCATTTTTCATTTCGAAATAAAACATCACCAAAATAAATTATTCATAACTCAAAATCACATTCTCCTTTTATACTAGCATATCTTACTACTTTGTTTAATATTAAATAGTTACTTATTATTATTATTCTTAAGCTTGCAAACAATTAATTAAATCAAAATTTATAATTATGTCAAAAAGTATTGCAATGTGCCTACTAAAACGAATCTAAAAATACAGATATTCAAAACATTTTTCTGCGTAGTAGACTTTAGATAACTCGAAAAAATTGAGAAGTAGTACTGCGAGGAAGCGGAGCGAAATAATTAAGCGATATTATACTTAGTCGGGTAACCAGACGCCATACGTAACAGTTTGTATTTACTTTACTTTCGTTCGATTTTGTGTTTCTTTTGCCGCAAATGGTGTTAGATAGTTATTGTTCTGTTTGTTCGTTGGTTTTATTGATTGTTGGTTGTGTTGTTATTAATTTCACTCCCAATTTATATGATACCATTGTAATAAAAGGTTGAACAGCTCTGAACGCCGCCATTTTTGTTGTTTACCTTTAGTTAAGTACCTAACCAAATGGAGTATAGTTGTAACAAATACTTTAAAAGAAAATTTTGGGCAAAGTGAGCTTTTGCATCACATTAGCTTGACTTGATCCAAAGTCTTTATCTTTGAAGCATTTGTCAAACTTTTTTAATACCAGATCAGAAGATAATCAAAGTATTTGCAATATTTAATCCTGTAAATTTACAAAAGACAAGTAACAAAACACCTTTTAAAGTAAGAATCAATGAATAACATTAAAAAAAACAAGTTTATAATGACACTAGCTTTCCGCCCACGACTTCGCCTGCGTGATTTCTCGGCTTTTCTGCATTTAAATTTTTCCCGTGTTTGCAACATTTTTTATTTATGCTTCTCTCCTATGGGTCTTAACGTAATGATATTGGAGTGTAATAATGTAACCTATGATACTCATGTTTAGTTAGTAAGTATATAATCTCATGTAGCCGCATTTATTGGATCATAATTAATTTAGACTTGAAACGTATCATACGTCTTTCCTTTCGCTAAACACCCTATAGCCTACACCTATAGCCTATATAAATGGGCTATCTAACACTGAAGTAATTTTTCTCTTCTTCTTTTTCTTCACTGAAGTAATCGGACCCGTAGTTCCTGAGATTAGCGCATTCAAGCAAGCAAACAAACAAACAAACTCTTCAGCTTTATAATATTATAATAGTATAGATTACTTAGCTTACCATGCATTGTCATCCAAACTAAATGTGTTTGCAAAACTTCAGGTAAATCGGTTGAGGATAACTGCTTTAAAATTCGCTCGCAAGATTTGACCCGAACAAACATACACAAATACATACATTGCAAATTAAATAAAAGCTTGTAAAAAATAACTTTGGTTGCTATCCCTGTGAACTTTTTCTGCTACCACTCCCAATTGTTAAGTCTACCGTTTGTTTATTTTTTACTACACAAAGGGTGAGCCTATCAAGTACTGTCAGTATTAAAGGGCAGCCTGATCGGTCGCAACGTTTCCAACAAAATGTCCAAAATTAAGTTTCAAAAGGAACGAAGAAAATCAAGCATTAATTTTGTTAATTTTCGCAGATTCCACTTTTTAGATAGGTACGTATATAACGTAGATGATATTTTGTAACCGTTTTGATGTGTGGAAATCCGCCCGCTATAAGGGAAGAGGTGAGCAAGACAGTTTTCGTAGTGTTATCCATGTCAGTTCCGTTTTATTGCCATTTCCAGAAATGTTCAGACGGCTAAAACTGCATGGTGTTTACTCCCAATATGTTTTAGTAAAATTTTGTGTTTTAGGTATATGCGTTTTATGAAAACTCAAAAACAGGCTGAGAAATTCGAAATTCTTAATAAAAATTCAGCAACTATCATGGCATTTTTTTCTAGATTTTTAATTGAACCACATTCGTAGCCACTTCGTAGTTTTCTCGTAGGCAGTTCGTAGCCAATTCGTAGCAAACCGGTAGCCGCTTCGTAGCTCTCTCGTAGCAAACTCGTATTCGTAAAACCATGCGTTACCACAGATTTCAACAGTTTTACAATGATTGACATTACCTTAGATTTATTGAAGAGTCAAAACGTAAAATAAGACGTATATAGCTTTCCGCCCACAGCTTCACGCGCGTGGTTTCTCTGCTTTTTTGCATTTATAAGTAATATTTGTTCCCGTTTTTGCAACATTTTTCATTTGTGCTCCGCTCCTATTGGTCTTAGCGTGATGATACATAGCCTATAGCCTTCCTCGATAAATTGGCTATGTAACTCTGAAAGAATTTTTCAAATCGGACCAATAGTTCTTGAGATTAGCGCGTTCAAGCAAACAAACAAACAAACAAACTCTTCAGCTCCATAAGTATAGATTGTGATCTATGCATATTATTATGTGCTTAAGTTTACGCTTACTTTGACACATATCGAAACATAGGTTTTTATTACACGTCTCTGAATCTTAGCCTTTGTACACACAGCTACTCAACAAACTATATAAAACCAGTATAGGCTGGTCTTGCATTGTACGGAAAGCGTTTACAATCTGACGACAGTCGATACTGGATTTGTATAGCTTGATGTGTAGCCGTGCGTACTAGTGTTGGCTTTATCTTACAAAAATGTTATAATGTGTTTATTGAATATTACTGTACCCCGCGGTTTTACCCGTCTTGATCTGTTTTTCTGAATCCGGTGAGCATTTCCCAGAATCTTTTCTTAACGGAAGAATTATAAATAAGAACATAACATAATCATCACGCCTGTATTCCACGAAGGATTAAGCAGAGCTGCACTTATGCACACAAAAGTCTCACCTAAGAGCGAACCTATTAACATTAACTGATCATAAATCCAAACTCCGGAGTGCCATTGAGATAATCATAGAGAAACCCAATAACACTTTGCTATTATTTGCGATCTGCGAATCGAACTCTGGTGTAGCAGTCGCGCTTAGGACCATTAGACTAATGAGGCAGTCTATTATAAATTAAAATGATGCAAAATCGTTTTTCTAGGAGTCGTGAATCCCGCCGCCGTATCAACCACCCTCCATCAGCGCTATACAGCGTGGTGGGTGAGAAGCTGCGCGTGAACACGCCTCGCGGGCTGCAGTGCGCGTTGTTCTGCGGGGGCCCGCGCTGCAGATACGAACTGCCGCAGCATGGCACTGCTATACAAGGCCTCTACTCCGACTGGTAAATATTTCATTTTTTATGCCACTAAGGTTGCTGGCAGAAGTTGGATGCAAAAAGTGGAGGACAGGGTGAAATGGCGCACGCTAGGGGACGCCTACGTTCAGCAGTGGACTAAGATAAGCTGATGATCATGATGATGATGCCACTAATTTGGTAAACAAGCATACGGACCGCCTAATAGTAAGCCGATAGCCGTAGCATATGGACGCTTGCAATACCAAGGGTCTAACTCGCACGTTGCCGACCCTGTAAAGAAAAAAGGAAGGGAAAGAGAAAGTAGAAGGAAGGGGAGTGAGGGAGGAATTTGGCCTCCAGCGCTCCATATTCACCGTACGAATCGCAACAATAAGCATGTTGCTACTTCACGTCTATATTCTGTGGGAGGGTAGTACTTCACCGGTCATTCATGCTGGCACGTAGACATGCGAGACACTACTACTACTAAAGATATACTCATGCCAAGCCATTTTCAACCGACTTCAAAAAGGAGGAGGTTCTCAATTCGTCTGTATGTTTTTTTTTTGTATGTTTGTTACGCGATATCTCCGCCAATTGTAGACCGATTTTAATGATTGTTTTTTTGTTTGGTAGGTAATACTTCAGAGGTGGTCCCGTTCAAATTTTATCGAAATCAGTAGAGTAGTTTTGAAAATATCAACAAAAATCTAAAAATTGTTTACATCGATGATATTATCGTTTACTCCGAAACATCGCTGTCTTATTGGAGCAGTGCGTTTAGTTGGCTAACAAGTACTTCTAAACAAAACTTTCCACTAAAAATTATAAAATAAAATTACTTTTATAACAAAAAAGTTAAACCGCCTTCAAAAAATAATAAAACAATTTTGTCTAAAACAGTTTGGGAAGTCGGTGGCGAAAACAAAAGACCCACTCAAATAGAAGTCACCGACTTCCCAAACTGTTTTAGACAAAATTGTTTTATTATTTTTTGAAGGCGGTTTAACTTTTTTGTTATAAAAGTAATTTTTTTTTGTTGACTTCCGTCCCCCGGGTAAGGCGACAGGGTGTAGAGACTCCACCTATGATGGGAGCCCTAACGACTAAATCACATGGAAGTTTTACCTCACCACTTTTTGTTGGGGCCACGGGAGAGTTGTCAATTCTCCGCGCCATCTTCTCCCAAGCCTTTATCCAACTGTTGGAGTCAGTTTTCTCCAACTGTCATATTGAACCTAGTTATTGACCTAGGACTGACCTATTAGTCTACTCCAGAAGAATTCTATAGGTAATGTATTTTACTTTGAATCATTAAACTTTTATAATTATCGTTTTAACATAGATAATATAGGTACATGTTCCTTTAATAATAATAACACCTACCAGGTGACCTATTGTGACCACAACACCATAAAGCCGAGTGTCACCGTAAATGTCCTAGTACCCGTAATGAACGCCTCGCGATGGAAATAATTTAGTTGGCACGACAACGCCGACACAACGCCCGCTGATGCATGACATACCATTTTTAATAACCACCAAGCCACCTGTTTTTAAACGGCTTCAGAAAAATCAGTTTGTTTTCAATTTATCTTTTTTACATATAGTATATCACTCAGATCAAATAAAAAGTTAAGATGGAACTTTGCGAACAAAGAAGTGAGGCCGGTTAAAACCACGCCTTGAGATATATCAGCCTTTCCACACATTTTATAATTCCTACCTTTCTACGAATTATCATTATGCTTCGTACGTAGACATCCTTGGCATTAAAAATAAAAGCATAATAAAATATGTGAATCGCGTGCCTTCCGGCTGGCCACTTTATTTTATGTTAATTATTGTAATAATACACTTTTTACTCGCTTTACTAATGTTGAAACTTGGCTTATTAAGCCTGCTACACACCAGGCATTTACAATTACTAACAAGATTGATAATTTTGGCAAAATCTTAAATTTACATACTGTAGTGTAAATTTAAGATTTTGCTATACTGCTATTTTGCTATGATAACGATTTTACTTATACTCCATTTGGTTAGGTACTTAACTAAAGGTAAACAAATCATAAAAAAGGTTCTTTTATAGGACCATTTTTCATCTTGAAACAAAACGTAACCAAAATAAATTATTTAATCATTCAAAATGATTTTCCTTTACTATATTAGCATATTTTACTACTTTGTTTAATATTAAATGGTAATTATAAATTCTTAAGCTTGTGACCAATAAATAAATCAAATCTGATTATTATGTCATTAAGTATTGCAATGTGCCTACTAGGAAGAATCTAAAAAGACAGGAAATGAAAACATTTTTCTACATAATAGACTTTTGATAACTCGAAAAAATTAAGAAGTAGTAGCGCGAGGAAGCGCGGCAAAATAATTAACCGATATTATACTTAGTCGGGTAACCAGACGCCATTCGTAACAGTTTGTACTTTCGTTCGTTTTTGTGTTTCTTTTGCCGTAAATTGTATTATTTAGTTAAAGTTTTGTTTGTTCGTTATTTTTATTGATTGTTAGATGTGTTATTATTAATTTCACTCCCAATGAATAAGATACCCTTGTAATAAAGGTTGAAGAGCCCTGAACGCCGCCATTTTTATTGTTTACCTTAAGTTAAGTACGTAACCAAATGGAGTATAGTCCATTATACATTGTAGTTATTGAAGCGTCGGTAGCCTAATGGCTAGGGCGTCGGACTTGTGATCATGTAGTTGCCGGTTCGAAACCCACCCATTGCACAACCGACGTGACAACGTAATATTTTAGCTTAGTTCGAGGGTCAACAAGAATACTAGTATTTTGTAACCCACAATTCTAGTAAGCTTTTAAACAAAAAAGTCGCAATGTCTACTGTGATAAAGCTAAAATTTGTAATAGAGGTACAGTTTGCGAAAAACCAAAAATAAATATTTGGCGCCCAAGAAGGGACGCCTTATGATTTGAAATTGAGCATAATTATAACAACGACGACGCGTGAAGTCTGCCTAGATAATCTTGGCAAGCATGGTAGACTGCCTTTCTGGTGAGACTCGTGCGCAGCAATTGAACGGAAGACAAGGATGATAGACAGGTAGAAGCCATAAAGAATTGTAATTGTATAGGTACATACAGGGTGGAAGGGACATTGAAGCACAACCGACTTACCGTGAATTCAGTACATAATTCTGTGTTGATATTTTTCGTCGGTTATTAAAAAAAAATATCATATGTTCCATATATTTTGACCATGTAAGAATTGCACTTTTGTAGACAAAGAAGTTTTTTTTTTAATAACCGACGAAAAATATCAAACGCAAGGGAGTCCAGAATCATGTACTGAATTCATGGTAAGCGGTTGTACATAGATGGCCCTTCCACCCTTTATATTGTGGATATAATAACGTGTCATCTACCTTTTTGATTCTGATATTGCTCGAATGGATATCCGAGCAATTCGTACCTTATAATTAAAAATCGAGTGGGACTTTATCGAAACTTCTAAAGATAGTCGTATGTATTTGTATAAATTTTATTATGGTATGTTAAATGTGTTGCATTCAAAAGTTATCAGTATTCCGCAAATCGGGCAGTTTGAAATCACAGTATCTACCTAGAATATTGTATGCGATAAGCCTATTAAGCACTGCGGTTGGAATAGCACATGACAATTCTTACTAAAAACATACTACTTATTTATGATTCACAAGTAGGTAAATTATTCCAATTAAATTAGGCGCATGCAAGTTTTATAAAAAGGCCTTAGTTTTATAAGCTTTTATTTAATTTGCAATGCATATAAGTAACCAGTAGTTTGTCCTTCAAAATATGTTTTCTTTTGTTTAAATATTTAATACCTAATATCAACGCAGAAGTTAGAACGTTAGTTTTTACCTCCGACGCAAAAACGACGGGGTGTTATAAGTTTGACGTGTCTGTGTGTGTCTGTCTGCGGCATCGTAGCTCCGGAACGGATAGACCATTTGGATTTATTTTTTTTGTTTGAAAGGTGAATTAGTCGGGAGTGTTCTTAGCTATGTTTGATGAAAGTCGGTCGAGATATAATGCAATTGTCGGGGGTTTCTGTAAATTTTTAATTTAGTTATTCCTGTAGCCATTTTGTTATTATCGTTCAAACAATTTAATTTATTTAGATTATTAGGTTTACTGTCTTAATTAATCTATTAATCTTAGGTACAACAATAACAGTTTCAATAGTTTCGGAAGTGTTCGGTTTTCTGAATGCATTTGAGTGGATCTTTTGTTTTCGCCAAAAAATATTTTTTTAATATTATATCAGCATCACTTGATGAAAATCATACTTCTTCTTCTTCTTCGAGTGCCTCTCTATTACTGGAGGTTGGCCGTCAGCTCAGCGAACTTCTCCCGATCTTGTGCCAAGCGAAACAGATCTTCGACGCTGGCAATTCCGGTCCACTCGCGGATGTTTCGTAGCCAAGATTTCTTTATCCGTCCAGCACGTCGCTTGCCTTCGATTTTGCCCATCATAATTAATTGGAGAAGGTCGTATCTCTCATGGCGTAGGACATAGCCAAGATACGCCACCTTTCTCTTCTTAATGGTCTGCAATAATTCACGGCTCTTACCGACGCGCTGGAGTACTCTCACATTGGAAACCTTTTGTGTCCAACTTATGCGTAGCATTCTACGGTGGCACCACATCTCATAAGCTTCGATGAATTTCTGAGTATTGGCCTTCAGAGTCCAGGCTTCACTACCGTACAACAACACAGGCCAGACATAACATTGGAGCATTCTCACTCTGAGCTTTATGGATAGTTGGCGACTGCATAATACTTTTTCCATTCTCTTCAGGGTGGCTCTGGCAATTTCAATCCGGGTCCGATTTCTTGTTCACTGTCCCATTCTTCATTTACCCAAGCTATTTATACATTCGCACCCGCTCTAGATCTATTCCTGCAACAGTAAGTCTGGGATTCAGGTGGTTCTTGGAAACAACCAGGAATTTAGTTTTGGACACGTTCATGTTCAGCCCCGCCTTCAAACTGTAATCGTGTACTCTGTCCAGCATTGTCTGTATGTCCTGACTCATTGAGACTATGAGAACAGTGTCGTCGGCGTATCTTAAGTTATTTTCTACCTTGCCGTTTACTTTGACTCCGATCTCTAGTCCCTCCAATGCTTCAGATATGATCGACTCTGAGTAAAGATTGAAAAGCAAGGGCGAAAAAATACAACCCTGTCTGACTCCACGACATATCTCCAAAAGATCAGTTTCTGAGTTTTCAATTCTGACAGTAGCTTTCTGATTCCAGTACAAGTTCTTAATCATACAAACTTCCTAATTTACTGATGCCCATACCATACCCATACAACAAATTTGGCGTACTCGTATAATTTGAGATTGGACGGTTTAGTAAATATTGACTCCTTAAACAAATACAATAGCAAACACACGCTTATATGCGTGTTTCTATTATACTATAGCCGGAACCACATAATAGCTACAGATTATTATGAATTGTACATATCTACAAATCCGATCACAGAGCAATGTAATAACTTTAATTGCACCTGTTTTACAAGCTTATCAACAGATTTTTTTTAATGATTTCTATACCTACCTAGAATGCCTGGTGTGAGTTATAATAGGTATAATTATAGGTTTTCCTATAATATTTGAACAGTTCTCTCGGTTTATCCAGGATTCCATCACCAGATCTCAACCTGATGACAATGGGACCTCGAGAATATGACCCCTTTCAAACAAAAAAAAAACTATTTTAAACTCGGTCCGCCATTGACGGAGTAATCGGTGAACATACATAGAAAAAAAAAAACAGACGAACGTAATAACCTCGTCCTTTTTGAAATATCTAAATTGGTTATAAAATTTGACTTTATTGCTTTCATTTATGAAGGATAATTATCTACAGTCATACTTCTGGTGTTGCTGGGGTTTTTATTAGGCTACGGTTCCCGCTTACCATCAGGCGAATTTTTATAAACAATAAAACTACTTAAAACAAATCTGGAGGTTCTATAAATAATTTTATCTCCAAAATATTATTTTGGAGATAAAATTATTTTTTCACTTTCCGAAACTACATATTATGTAGTTTCGGAAAGTGGTGAAAACAAAACATTCGTTCTGTTTTTGTTTTTGATGGTGGATCCGTTCTGACTGTTTTTGTTATAAAATAACTTTTAACAAAAAATGTAAAATCGCCTTAAAAAATAATGATATGACTAAAACATTTTCGGAAGTCAGTGGCGGAAACAAAAGATCCACTCAAATTAAAGCCACCGACTTCCGAAAAGGTTTTAGACATTACGTTATTTTTATTATTTTTTCAGAAACCTTTAAAAAATACATACGTACTTACCTTAATAAGAAAAAATACATTAATCAGACGAACATAGAACCTCCTCCTTTTTTTGAAGTCAAGTTAAATATCAATGTAGTGGAAGAAGCAACTTAAAAGCTAATTCTTCCCTCCCCATTTAAATAAAACCCTTTCACATCGATTTCGAAGTTTTGGTCAATAACTCGCCTAATAAAAAATAAAATACATGTTGTCACAGGGTCACAGACGATATTCTGGCGATGGCACGTCCCAGCACGGCGAACATCGCCGCCAGAAATATTATACAACAGTTCCATAGGTAAGATCACTGAAATATACAATGAAAAATCTATTTAACCTCTGTTCAAGGACTCGCGACTAAGAATGAACTACGAACATAAGATATGAATATAGTCTGGACCATTAATTATTGGTAAGGTTGGTAGTAAGAGACTGCCTCATTAGTCAGTCAAATGTTTAATGTCACATTCAATATAGAAAAAGTACATATTTTGTAGTCATCGGTATTAGAATTAGAAAGAAAGAAAGAATATTAGCACAAAAACTAATAGCATACATAAAACCTTAACTATAGTAACTTAAGACTAACAAACTAATTATTTTAGTTTCAACTCTACTTATTAACCTTTCACTAAAGAGAGTTCAGGAAAAGTAAACATGTAATGTCAATTATTTCTTGCATATGGTAATACCTAGAGCCTCATAAGACTAGTGGTTCTAAGCGCGACTGTTACGGTTGAGGTCTTGGGTTGGATTCCCAGGTCGAGCAGTTTTATTGGGTTTTTTTATGAAATTCTCAGTAGCGGCTCTCAGTTTGGATATGCGCCCGGTATTTGGCAATAGAATCTCCCCCTTTTAATGGGACCTAAACGGGAACGGTGGGTGAACATTAAGTACAACTCTGTCTAACCCTTCGGGAAACACAGGCGTCATGGTGTGATGGTTTCATAGTACAAAAATATTGGTAGGTATAGTCCCTGTGCTGCTTGGGAATAATGCAAAAAAAATATGATTATCGTTCCAGCTGGGGTATTCGCACTGTGATCAACTTGCAGACCCCGGGGGAGCACGCTAGCTGTGGACCCCCACTCACCAAGTCAGGGTTCACTTACGACCCCACCATATTCATGGCCAATGACAGTAAGTTGCAAAACGATATATTTATTTGAATCACTGCTCACTGTGCCATGCAGTTTCACCCGCAGTTTCTGACTTTCTTCCTTTTGCTCGGCTTCTAGGGGCCGAAGCGTAATGTAAAATATTATATAACCTTCCTTAACAATTAGGCTTCCAAATGCAAAAACAATTTCCTAATCCTCTAAACTTGGTAGTTATAAATAAACAATCTCTTCAAAAAGATATGAATTTTCAAATGAAAGAAAATTTTTGACACTGCCTGAGATAATTTTTCTTTCACTTGAAAATTGTCTTTTATTAGAAAAATCATATCTTCTTTGTGAACATTTCGCATTATTTATCACTCTTTTACATACATACATACATATTGTCACGCCTGTCTCCCATGGGGGTAGGCAGAGACTATAGATTTCCACTTGCTACGATCCTGGCACACTACTTTCGCTTCATCTACATTCATTAATCTCTTCATGCATGACCGTCGGTTTAGGGTGCTCGGAACCTGGCCTTTTTTAAGAACATCCGCAACTTGGTTGCGGTACGTTCGCCGAGGTCTTCCCCTTCCAACTCGTCCATCCATTCTCACCATATATACTTGTTTCGTCAATCTCCGTTCATCCATTCTCTCTACATGACCAAACCATCTTAACATACCTTTCTCAATCCTTGTTACTACATCTTCTTTCACTCGACAATATATTATATTTATTATCATCATATCAGTCATTCAGTGCTAAACAAGGCTCCTCATACACTTCCGCAACAAGCGGTTATAAGTGCCTGCACCCAACGACTCCCAGCAACCATTACCAGGTTGTCTGTCCATCTCGTTGTAGGTTCCCCCACTGCGTTTACCGGTGCGCGGTCTCCACTCGAACCTTTTTGCCCCAGTAGATATCGTTCTATTACCTATGTGCCCCTCCCACTGCAACTTAAGCTTGCTTGTTTTTTTCCAATTTAAGTTGATTTTTAAATAAATTTAGTTTGACTTTTCAGAGGACATGCTTTTTGATACACTCCACTTAAGCTTGCTAATGCTTTGCTTTATCATATAAGTATAGATTAAGTACTACTTATCACCTAGACTAGACAAATAAAACCTCTGCAATAAAAAAAAAACACGGCGAACGTACCGCAACCAAATTGCGGATGTTCTTAAAAAAGGCCAGGTTCCGAGCACCCTAAACCGACGGGCATGCATGAAGAGATTAATGAGTGTAGATGAAGCGAAAGTAGTGTGCCAGGATCGTAGCAAGTGGAAATCTATAGTCTCTGCCTACCCCCATGGGAGACAGGCGTGACAATATGTATGTATGTAATAAAATTCCACGTTTATGTCCGGTCAGATGTGGTACGCACGGCTACACATCGAGCTATACAAAACCAGTATAGGCTGGCCTTGGATTGTGCGAAAAACCTTTACAATGGGAGGTCAGTCTAAAAGTGGTTTTGTATAGCTTGATGTGTAGCCGTGGGTACCAGGTAAATGCAGACATCAACGCCAGAGTCATTTCTGATTGAAGAATAATAAATTGCTAGGCAATTGGGCAACTGAGATTCCATCTTGGTGTGGTGTGGCGGTTGCCAGTTACCATCAGGTGGGCAGCTTGTTCGTCTGCAACAATAGGCTCGGCAACGCATCGCAACAATGATAACAACGCGTGATCACAAAGAAAAAAATTCTAGTGAACGAAAAAATTATATCAGGCAGGGTTTGAACCTGCGTCTCTCTGGTTAAGTACACCAGACGCTTTACCAACTAAGCTACCGAGACCACTGCCTGAGATGTCGAATTTCGCTTTCACTAGAAATTTTGCTTTCATTAGGAAATTCATATATCTTTGTAAACATTTCGCATTATTTAATACTAAAATAAATAATAAATAAAATATAATAAAAAATAATCGAGTGAGTAATACTTTTGATGTTGTCGACATCTTTAGGCTGCCATTACCGCTTGTCGTAAGACGGATCGTATACTTGTTTCTCATCTTAGTAGGTACAGTAAATAATACTATTGTTCCAGTATACTACTATAACTTCGCATGGCCTGATTATGGCGAGGCGAGTCTGAGTGGTCTACTCAACATGGCGAAGGTGTTGTCCTTTGCCCTACAAGAGGGCAGGGTAGCCATACACTGCCATGCAGGTAAGCTTACAACACAGAATTCCTATAATTTTCTTAATCTAGTTGTTGTGAGTTCGACTAGAGGTTACGTCAGTTTTCATTATTGTCAGTAGCAACTTGGAGCTTGGATTTTTCTCCGGTAAAAGGCAATAGGCTCACCGTTTTTCAAATAAGACGTAATTAAAGCGGCAATATATCATTTGGTTACTGGTTCGAAACCCACCCACTAGTAACACAAGCATTTAGCTCAGCACGGGGGGTTAACAAGAATACTAGTACTGTGCGACTCACATTACTAGTAAACTTTTAAAAAACTTTTAAACTTAAAAAAAATATGCGTATTATACATACATTCATACGCCTCTGTCTAAACCTCCAGAAATTCAGGTCAGGTGTGATAGTTTTTATAAATATGTTCAATGATTATATTACGGAATAACCACAGACTGGAATGGCTGACCACCGCTCCCCACGTTTTCTTCTACGATTCATATGTAATTTAATAAAATTGTGTACATAGGAGATATTAAGAAAATAATATAAGGGGTATTTTTATGCATTTTTCATGCTAAGATTATAAAGTTATTTTAGTGAAGGAAAAATTCGGCTAAGGGCAGGATTCCAACCTGTGCCTTCTGTTACCACTAACCCACCGTGAGTCCCACCCGCCAGGTCGAAATTTGCGTTCACATTATTGAATTTGCGGCACCTCAAAGACATAAAACTAAAATTTAACTTTATAATACTTATAAGCGGTTTTTATAAGCCAAATAGCTTTGGAATTTGGAAGCGGCGGTAGCCTAATGGCTAGGGCGATGGACTTGTGATCATGTGGTTGCCGGTTCGAAACTCACCCATTGCACTACCGACGTGAACCCACTCGTAACACAAGCATTTAGCTTAGCACGAGGGGTTAACAAGATTACTAGTAATGTGTGACCCACATAACCTTTATTTAAAAAAAAAAAAAAATTTTGCTCTTTATAATAATAATATTAAGGAGTATACCTAGTTATACATAAAACATTAAAAATTACATTTAATCATTTGATGGTGGCTGGCTATAGTATTTATACATCGACGAATGTAGTTACTCCATTATCATCGACCTATTCACTATCCAACTGCAGGGCACAGGGCACAGGGCGTCAGGGGCATCTCATAATAGGGGCAGCCGGTATCAATATTTATTTATCATCCTAAAGTTTTAATCACCCTCTGTTATCGTCAAAATATTGTAGAACAAAAGACACATTACAAATCAGTATGTATTAAAACGAACGATAGTTAGAAATGTTAGGCAGTTGCGTCGTCGAGTTCACCGCGTTAACATGTTGCTCGCATTAATTTATTTTGTTATCGTTACGATAATTATCTTAACTTCAACTTTATTTCTACTGATATTATCAGCATCAATATGGCTGAAGCTCAAGTTAGAGCCTGTGAAAGCTGTGTGTAAATCTAATGTACGACTCGATGGAAAGGTTGCGTTAGTTACCGGCGCGAACCAAGGCATAGGCCTCGAAACTGCCCGGGACCTCGCGGGCAGAGGAGCCAAAGTGATCATCGCTTGCCGCGACGCCAAAAAATCCGAAGAAGCCATCGCTGACATCGTAACAAGTACAGGAAATAAAAACATCGAATTTAAATACTTAGATCTGTCAAAACTCAGGTGCGTCAGACAATTTGCTGAAGACTTCAACAAATCTTACGACCGACTTGATATTTTGGTTAACAACGCCGGCTGTGGAGGAATGAAACCTAAGCGGACTGAAGACGGTATCGACGTAGTGATGCAAGTCAATTACTTCGGACCATTTCTCCTCACCAATCTACTGCTGGAAAAGGTCACAGCTTCAAAACCTAGCAGGATAGTCCTCGTGTCATCTTGGCTGCACAATTTCGGAAAAATATACGTAGACGACCTAAATAGAACAAATGGATCGGGCTTTAAAGACCTCATACTTAACTATTCGAACAGCAAACTGTGTACCATTCTCTGGATGAAAGCGTTAGCAAAGAAGTTGCCTGCAGGTGTAACCGTCAACGCTTTACACCCTGGAGTCGTCAAAACTGAAATATTTAAAAGACTACCTCCTCAAATGAGAAAGATATGGAATTTCATAATGGATATACTGTTCAAAACACCAAACGAAGGAGCGCAAACAACAATACACGTGTGTGTTGCCGAAGAATTGGAGAATGTTAGCGGAAGATACTTTATGGAGTGCAACGAAGCTGAATATTATACCTTAGCTGATGATGAGGAGTTAGTGGAACAAGTGTGGAATAAAAGTATACAGATGACTAGTTAATAATTTAAAATGCATATATATTCAACAGTCGTGAGGTCAGTAACCATATTAAAATAAATGCTTTGAACAATTTTATTTATATTTTGTATAAAATAAATGTTACAATTCAAATGTTTTATGTACAGTGGTTTATAACTGTTACCTGACCCACCGAGACCCCGCCGTCTCACCTAGGGTGGGTCAGGTAACAGCTATAACCACTACCTAAAATGTGTTTTTTATTATGAAAAAGAACCGATTTCCTTCTATTGGTAGGTAGTGTACAAATAGGTACCTATTACTTACGTAATACTGTCACCAATGAAATTACCATGTCGAATCATTTTTAATGAATATTTTGATTGAAGTATATTTTGACTTGCCTTATTAGCCAGTCATTCATTGACTTATAGCAGTCGTTAGTCCAAATACGTAAGAGTTGACTGGGTTCAATTTCCAGGTCGAGCAAAGATTATTGTAATGAAGTAGCAGCTCTGAGTTTTTATTAAGGGTATTACATTGCCGAATGACCTTGAGGATTCGGGTTTTTGTGCTAGTATTTGTTACTTCAGCGCCATCTATCGACATTTGATCGTACTCAATAAAAGGAACTGAAGATTAAGCAAGAATACAGATATGTCGCAGTGTCGTCATCGTATTTACCTATTTTATTCGTTCTCTGAAAGATTTAAGACATTTTGTTCCTCTAGATAAAAGTCTTGTACGAGTTACCTACATCTATAATTATTATAGGTAATTCTTGATAATTTTGAAATAAGGGATACCTACACCTTTCTACATATTACTTTAGTACCTAATGAAAATAACTAGGGTGACCTGGCTTAAAACATTTATTTATATTTACATATAATTGAATACGGGTGCCACTATAATTATGATATATTCTGATGATGATCAGGTAAGTGCTTATAGGTTCTCGGAAACGGAGATAGCTAGGATGAGCTGGCTTTCAACATTCATCTAATTGAGTGTGGGTGCTACTACATGATACATTCTGAGGGTCTGATGATGATCAAGTAAGTGCTTCTAGATTCTCAGAAACGGAGATAGCTAGGATGAGCTGGCTTTCAACATTCATCAAATTGAGTGTGGGTGCTACTACATGATATGTGCATTATTCACTTTACTTTTTGGAACGAAGTTCCTTATCAAGCGTTGCGAAAGGGGACTAGACGGAAAAAAACGACACTTAAAAGTGTAACGACGTGCATGTTTGTTTCTCTTTACAGAGAAAATAACATGCAAAAAAACATGCATGCAATGCAGAAAGTTTCGAAGTCGAAGTCAAAGTCGAAGTCGAAGTTGATATGGGTGTCAATTTCAAGGTTTATTGGGATGCTAATTACGAAAATGACATTAATCAACCGACTTCAAAAAGGAGGAGGTTCTCAATTCGTCTGTATGTTTTTTTTTTTTTTTTTTTTGTATGTTTGTTACGCGATATCTCCGCCAATTGTAGACCGATTTTAATTATTGTTTTTTTGTTTGGTAGGTCATACTTCAGAGGTGGTCCCGTTCAAATTTTATCGAAATCGGTTGGGCAGTTTTGAAAATATCAACAAAAATCTAAAAATTGTTTACATCGATGATATTATCGTTTACTCTGAAACATCGCTGTCTTATTGGAGCAGTGCGTTTAGTTGGCTAACAAGTACTTCTAAACAAAACTTTCCACTAAATATTACAAAATAAAATTACTTTTAACAAAAAAGTTAAACCGCCTTCAAAAAATAATAAAATAATTTTGTCTAAAACAGTTTGGGAAGTCGGTGGCAAAAACAGAAGACCCACTCAAATAGAAGTCACCGACTTCCCAAACTGTTTTAGACAAAATTATTTTATTATTTTTTGAAGGCGGTTTAACTTTTTTGTTAAAAGTAATTTTGAAATCCAAGATGGCTGACATTATTTTTCTTATTAAATTGATATGGGTGTCAATTTAAAGGTTTATCAGGATGCTAATTACGAAAATGACATTAATTTTGTAATCCAAGATGGTGGACATTATTTTCTTTATAAATTGATATGGGTGTTAATTTCAAGGTTTATCGGGATGCTAATTACGAAAATGACATTAATTTTGAAATCCAAGATAGTGGACATTATTTTTCTAAATAAATTGATATGGGTGTTAATTTCAAGGTTTATCAGGATGCTAATTAAGATAATGTCCGCCTTTAAATATATCTTAAAAATAATATCATTTTCGTAATTAGCATTGCGATAAACCTTGAAATTGACAACCATATCAATTTATGTAGGTATTTAGAAAAATAATGTCCACCATCTTGGATTCCAAAATTAATATCATTTTCGTAATTAGCATCCCGATAATCCTTGAAATTGACACCCATATCAATATTTAGTAAAATAATGTTCGCTATCTTGGATTTTAAAATTGATGTCATTTTCGTAATTAGCATCCCGTTAAACCTTGAAATTGACACCCATAGGTACTTATCAATTTATAAAGAAAATAATGTCCGCCATCTTGGATTTCAAAATTAATGTCATTTTCGTAATTAGCATCCCGATAAATCTTGAAATTGACACCCATATCAATTTATAAAGAAAATAATGTCCGCCATCTTGGATTTCAAAATTAATGTCATTTACGTAATGAGTATCCCGATAAACCTTGAAATTGACACCCATATCAATTTATAAAGAAAAATAATGTCCGCCATCTTGGATTTCAAAATTAATGTCATTTTCGTAACGAGAATCCCGATAAACGTTGGAATTGACACCCATATCAATTTAAAAAGAAAAATAATGTCCGCCATCTTGGATTACAAAATCAATGCCATTTTCATCATCAGTACCCCAAGATACCTCGAAATTGACACCCATATCAATTTATTTAAATGATGTGCGCCATCTTGGATTTTGAAATACGTCTCGATAAAGAGGGGAATAACGACTTTTGGTGACATGAAAATACGCAACTCCTATTGACCTGATCTCGCATTGTAAAGACTTTCCGTACAATAAAGGGTCAGCTTGTACTGGTGATTATGTATAGCTTGTTAAACCTAGGTATCCAGTATAAGCTGACCTCGCATTGTATAGACTGTCCGTACAATAAGCGGTCAGTTTTATACTGGTGATGTAGGTATAGCTTGTTATACATATAAGCTGAGCTCGCATTATATAGACTTTCATACAATAAAAGGTCAGCTTACTTACGAGGTCAGATAAACTAGTATCTCAGTCGGTACCTACTTAGGTACTCCGAGGTTCATTCAAACTTTGGATAACATGATTATTATGTATAATTGAATTAAAATGATTAAAAAAGATTGTCGGCATTTAGAGCCAGACAAAGGAGTGCGCCCGTAGATTTCATTACACTATGGTTAGTCTATGATAATGATCAAGAACAAAAACAAAATTATAAACTACTTTAAATATATTTACAAACTTAATTTCTACGTAATATTTATATTTGTACTATTTACGATATTGCTTAATTCAAAAATCATTCAAAAATAATCACTTTTGTAATTTATATGCAAACAATAACGCACGTACAGCCCACCCGTCGCAAGAGTCGTCGAGACACTGATATTCGCGTCCTGAGTATTCATCACGGGCATTGCGGGGGTGCTTCACGGGGGGCGCTAGTGAAGTTTCGGGTTTTTCTTTATTATTTAAAAATATTCAAAGAAATAGGAAAAATTAAACAATACAAGTTGTTAAGTGTGTCATTACAAATTTTTTGGTATACCATTTATGACAAACTATTAGGCGGTTAAAGAGACAAAATGCAATTTAGTTTGGAAAAGGACTATTTTCTTGGATTTATTTTAAAAAAATGGGGCAATTTTATGAAAAAATTAAACAATACAATTTATTTGTGATGACCTTAAGTATAACATATATTTTTTATATGGCAAAGGCACATAAGGATTCATCTAGAAACTTCTTTAAACCTAGGGTGTTTTTGGGATTTGAGCGATGTAATACCCTTAATTTAATTAGCTCGCTCCATATTACTTGGGACTTAAATATACCGGCGAGTTGTGGGTACAAATTAGAACGCCTTTGTTAACCATTCGGTGAATGCGGTGATGGTAAGTATGTTAATGTATTTCGAAATTTTAAATGGCAAGGATGTGATCACCTGACGAGTTCTCTTTCAAATATATGTATATTTAAATCGGGTCGCCATTAATAATTCATTGAATTTACATAACATACATAAAATACCATCACGCCTGTATTCCTCGAAGGGTTAAGCAGAGGTGCACTAACGTACACCCACATTTCGCCGGTATGTTTAGGTCCCATGTTATAGGGGGCGGACTTACTGCTTATTAACCGGGCACAAATCCAGACACCGAGCTGCTACTGAGAATTTTATAGAAAAACCCAATAACTCTGCTCGACTTGGGGATCGAACCCTCTAGCGTAGCAGTTGAATTGAATTAATTTAATAGATAACTCATTGAATTCTAATCAACATATAAAATCGGCACCCATTAATAAGGTGATTCTACCCGTAGTACTCAACAACGTTTCCTATGAAACCCATACAATATACGTGAAAAATAAATACATCTTCCGAAATACAAAAATAAACAGACCCTATTTCGGCATGTAGAGTGGGTTATAGCTGTTACCTGACCCACCGAGACCCCGCCGTCCCACTGTAAGTACTTATGAAAAGTCCTCTTTGTTTTTCACGTATCTGTTATAGGTTTAATAGGGAAAGTTGGTCAGTATGGGATGTAGAATCACCCCTTTAAGGATTGCACTAAGGTGACTAAATCAGCATCCACTATCATGGCATACAATTGAGTGCAGATCATAGCGTGGTTTACATACATACCTGCATACATTACAAATACAACTTATTATTATACTTATGGGAGTAGGGTCAAAATAGCAAACATAAAAAAATATATACAAGTGGTTTATTCTAAGTACCTACTTAGATATGCTACTAAACACGTTACCTAGATGCAATTGACGCAACAGACGACGCGACCCTGGTATCTTCCATACGCTTAAATTTTGTATAACAATTTTACCTTAAACGCGCGCACGTCGCTTTTTATTTGTCACAAAAGGCAATTTTAGCGTACTTACGATTTCACAGTCAGAATACAAACTGTTGTCTTTTCCCCTTGATATGAGAACATTGTTTATGGAGCAACGAAAACCTAAATTGTCTGCTCTGCCAGCCGCCAGCCATCATACCGCCACAATAGAAAGAAAGAAAGAATTTTTTTTTTTTTTTTTTTACACCAGGACGCTATAAAAGTTAAAACAACAATAAAAAAAAGAAAACACGAGTGTACCTTAAAGTTAAACAATGTTATACATACCTCTAGATAGTCTCCCATCTTCTTTAGTACGGATAATCCTCTTTTTTTATGGAATATCTCTGCAAACGAGTAGGCGAGATACCTTTGTAGTCTTTGCCGCCCATGGACATCTGCAACACCAAAGCGATTGTAGATGCGTTATTAAGGATGCCTATTTAAGGAAAAGGAAGGGATAAGCAACCTCGCTGGCATTTAGACATGGCTACTTCTACTCCTCAATGGTCGCCTGCCATTTGAGAAGGCGGTATGTTGGACTCATACCTACTAACGCATACCTTCCCTAGCCCTATAGTCACGTCTCTGGGCTTGGTGACATTCGATATGAAGGTGACAGGCTGTGACAGAAATTCCCATAATCATCAACCCATTACATTGTCCCACTGCTGGGCACGGGTCTCCTCTTAGTACAAGAAGGAAACACCACACGCCGTCAAAAAAATCTCTCAGGCATGCAGGTTTCCTCACGATGTTTTCCTTCACCGTTTAAGCGCGTGATAATTAATTATAAAACCTACGCACACGACTTCGAAAAGTCAGAGGTCAGAGGAGCCTAGGATTCGAACTCGAGTCCTTTGACTTGGCAGTCCAATGGTCATATCACTAGGCTATCACTGCACTGCAAATCCCGATAAAATAGTATCTAATTTACTTAAAATTAGAAAACAGACAACGGTTATCAATAGTTCTTTTGCCCAGGTCTAGGCCGAACAGGGGTCCTGATAGCTTGCTACCTAGTGTACTCCCTGCGCATCAGAGCCAACGACGCTATTCGGCTGGTCCGCAAGAAGAGGCCCAAGTCGGTGCAGACCTCCGGACAGATCCTCTGCGTCCAACAGTTTGAACACTACATGCTGCCACAGACTATCGTCTTCAGCTCTAAGTATGTTATTTATTTAAGTACTAGCTGTGCGCCGCAGTTTCACCCACTTCGCCCCATTCCCAAGCATCTTAGCGTGATACTTGATAACTGTCTACTAACGTGCGATTGGCGGAAAAAAAGCTATTGGGTTCCTAAATACCTAAATTCCTAAGAATCGCGCCCAACATATTCTGGCTGGTCATTGGTTCGCCATCCCTGCGCTATAGTGTCTATTAATTCACTAAACAGGACACATTTTCATGCGTTCCATATATTTTTTACAGGGAAACCCTAAATTTGACCAAGGATAGGAAAACGGCGGAGTTTACGCTAAAACAATATCTGTACCGACAACGGGCGACACTCCATGGATTGGAAGAAAGGGCGTTTAGGGAATTGCCGAAGGTAAGGAACTAATCACTCTTGATGGGTTCTGGTAATTATTATATTATAGTTGGTATAGTCGTCGGTATTATAGGCGACAGTGTTATGAGCATCGGTGTCCCTCGTCCCTCATAGAGGCATCCGTCTTAAAGGCCTATGTTTTTTGGGAATCGTGTTACAATAAGGGTCTAAAAAGTACACAATTTTAAAATATGAGTAAAATACTACTTAACAATATTTTTTGATGGCTCCTACTGTTTTATGTTAACCTTTTGAGCGCCAGAGTATAAACGTATCGCCGTTCCCCTGACGCCAGGCCACTTTTTCTGTCAAATTACACAAGGTAGTGAAAACACACTAAAGTAATGATTAAATTGTTTATTTCTGTTTATTTATGGTGCGACGTATATTTTGTCATATATTTGTGACGTTGGCGTTCAGGGTAAGATTTCGTTTGTCACATATACGTGACAATAGCGTTCAAAAGGTTAAAAATAGAAACAGAAATCCCAAATCGCGAACTTTTGAACCCTACCCTGGCTGTAAGACAATCGTAGGAAAATGACAATAACATTTCTGGCCGGCTCTTTGGGCCACGATGGACAATCCATAAAAAAGAGACACTTATCACCTAACATCCTCATTTCCAGATAGTATATTGTCTCTGCGAGCGCCTGTTGAAGCTGTGCGGGTGTCACCAGAGCGTTGGCCTGGACTTCCGCATCAAGAACAAACCTTTCTACAAATCCTTCATGGTGTACAAGTTAAGAAAGAGTAAGCCACCTGACCCCACCACGCCGGAGGAGGCTGTTACTGAACTAGGTAATGAGCCTTTTAGAATTAAAGAAAGCAAATACTTTAAAAAATCTTGCGATATCGATGACTAACATATATCTGCGAGCTGCGGGAACGCATCGGTCGATTCCCTATTTTTTTGATAGATAAATAAGTAGGTACCTAATTTAAAATTATTTAAATAATGGCCAAGCCTTTTTTTCCTTCTAGCAACAGTTGGTTTTGATACCGAGGCCAACTAGTTAACGAGGACAACTATTCACTGTTCTCACTTTCAGTATCTACGTCCAATTTACACGAAATATTTGCGATCTACATATAATAAGACAATCGTCCCCTTCAATGTCCCTCACACTCCTCTGACTTTATTCACTCTACCTTCTTTGTCCAGGCTATTTTATTATGGAATGCTCTCCCGTCTGAAATCAGGTTGGCAAACACTCGGCTTTCTTTTAAACAAAAGCTACAAACACACCTTCACGACTGTACTTTGGCTGATTCATCGTCTTCTTATCTGTTATAATGTATAATTTTATTGTATTTATATATATTTATAAGTTATACAGGATGTTTGGTGTATCGTTTGCCAAATGGAAATGACCGATAGAAGAGGTCATTAGCTATCACTTCAGGTCCAAAAATCATTCCTTGTCACACCAGTTTTTTATAGCAACTTTTGAAACTTTATTTTGAAAACTTCCAGAACTAAGCATATATTTTTTTTAATCTAATTGGTATAGTTAGCGTTTAAATTTCAGTTTAATTTTTATGTCTGCTCTTGTATGGTTTTATGAAATTCAAAATTACTTGCTAATAACACCTACTTAGTTCCTTTTTGAAAGCATCACAAAGTTTTTTCATATGAAAAACTCAATTAAAACTCAACTTGAAATTGCTGTAAAAAATAACTAAAAGCGATTGGGATCTTCGAATGCTTTTAAAATGTTCTCTAGTCTGTCCTCTTTCCAACGGTATGCAATAAGCAAAAAAAAACTTTGATTAACTTCACTAATTCGCTTAATGTGTAATCGAGGCACATCTGGGGCCGTATTACCACGTATTAATGCCATCATTTTTAGGTTGTGAGAGAGGGATGCCGCTCTACAGGTCAAAATTATAATGAAATTTAAACGCTACACTAATTAGATTTTTTTTAATTGAAGTTTTAATGCTGAGCTATGGAATTTTTCCAAATAAAGTTTCAAAAGTTGTTATAAAAAACCGATGTGACAAAGAATGAGTTATTGGGCCTGAAAAGATAGCTAATGACCTCTTTCATCGACCATTTTCAATCAATGCACCAAACAACCTGTATATGTTATTATTTTATGTATTAGGTGTTGATACCTATATGTATCTGTTTTTGTTTATCCAATATAATTTATTTTAGTCTACAATTTATTAATTTATCTTTATTCTACGAGTGCACTACTGTATTATTTATATCTGCATCACCTCAAGGTTGTCTGGCAGAAAATGTTATTATGACATTAAGACCGACTTTGTACCAACGGTGCATAAAGAATAAATAAACGAGGTTAATATTTTGTAATAAGACTGATCTAATTAAAAAGTAGCTATCAGTATCGTATTAAAAATTCAAATGTCAATAAAACAGGACATCGCATTTATTTCTTCCTTGTTGCTGGACCGATTTGGCTATTTTTTTTGTCTTTGGTTTTCGTAATACTCGTAGTTACCTACTTAGTCCAAATGTGATAATATGTACTTACGTATTATTAGTTACTAGCTTTCCGCCCGCAGCTTCGCCCGCGTGGAGAACACGATTTTGCCGGTTTAGGCTTTTCCAAAATAACATGTACCCTTGTTATTAAATGAGCAGCATTAACATGGCATAACCGGTCGTTGTGGAAGTCTATGGGGAAGGCCTTCGTTCAGCAGTGGACTTCATTTGGCTGGTATGATGATGATGAGCAGCATTCGTGTTCTAATAGCTAGAGCGATGGTCAATCATTCTGGAGTTCTCGTAGGATCGATTTCCACGGGGTGGTACAAATAGTGGTAAACAACTTTGCTCATTGGTGCTTTTTCTGTCTGGTGTCAAAATGACCAGACTGCTATTAGTACAGACTCTGTAACAGGCAACGTAGAATTGCTCATGAAGGAAGCAATGTTCTCTTAAATCCATGCCTACCACCCTTAATGAATCACCCTGAATTATTTTTATGGGCATTGCAAAGCAGAAAATCCTACTGAAAAACATAGTCGGATGGTATCAGTGGTATTTGAGGTAGGAAAAGTGATTCCCCCGAATACATCCAGTTATCACAGTGGCTCTTTAATATTGTTGTGCAATGCGGTTACCCGTAGTCTTGTTGTCCCGTTACATAGTTTAAGTCGTTTAATGAGACGCAGCAGCATTACAGGTGTTCCAAGGAAGGTTAACACTGTTAAGGAACTCTACATGATAGTAAATTGCTTCATCCGCTTGTAGCACTGAATCGATAGACCTGTATTCAATTTCTGAGCCCTCCAACGACTTAAGAAGTATGTAATTAATAGCAGCTGCACTGTTGTTTTTCGCAGTTAGTATTGCACGTTTGCACAGCCAATCTATAAACTTGTTTGTATATTAGAAAAATCAGGGTACACTAACTATTAGAACTATCATAGCCACCTGTCACTACTGTATTCAGCAGAGATGGTATACATATTTTCCTTTCGGATTCGGGATAATCCGTAATTTCCTATTGTAAGTAATAGCTCTGAAAACTTTACAAGAACCGTATCTCTCATATTTCTTTTTACCGATAAGCATTATGTTGGGTATGGCTATAGGTATGGCGATGTTAAGGATGCTCTGATTTCGTCTGCTCGGGTTCCTTTAGGTATAACAGTATCTGACGGCATTCCCCCGCCTGCAACACAGGAACTCCACCAATAGCTCTATTGCTGCCTCTGACATCTTTAAGAATCTAGTGTGTGCTTCAATTCCACCTTTGTGTGCCTTAGTTATCTCATCCCACACGATAAATCTGCGATTTCGGAGAATTTGATCCATGTCACTCTGACACTCTAAGATATTATTGCACAACGGAGTTTCGACACGAATAAGACTAAGCGGAAGTTTTACAGGCAGAGTGAGCCGCTTTCCCACCTTCCCACCAAAAGAGGTGCTATTCCAGATGCAGCTACAGCTAAAGCAATGCCCCGATTACTCTGTATTTTAGCCAAAAGTAAGGGCGTGACACAAAATGGTTGGCTAAATAATAATATGTGTAACTTTGATATGATTTTCGAATATTGTGATTCTCGTATTTATTTATTTTGAACGTAATGCATAACGTATTCCGTTTTAAAGGTAATTATAAAAACTTGGACATGGAGCGGGCTATGTTGGGAATATCTCTCCGAGACAGAGTCCGTAATACAGTGATCCGCGAGCGCACTAAGTTGACCGACATAGCCGTAGTGATCGCGAAAAAGAAGTGGAAGTGGGCAGGTCACATATGCCGAAGAGATGATAGGTGGGGACCCAAAGTCCTGCAGTGGAGGCCTCGAATTGGGCGCAGAAGCGTCGGTAGGCCGATAATGCGATGGCACGACGATCTAACGAAGGTGGCCGGAAAGGATTGGATGCGGAAGGCACAAGACCGTTCGAGATGGCGTGCGTATGAAGAGACCTACATCCAGCATTGGATGGCAACAGGTTGAAGAAGAAGAAGAGATAAAAACTTGGTGTTAATACAAATGCCAGATTTCTTTACTTGCACTATATAGGGGCAGTAACTCTTTTCACGCGGCTAAGGGGTGAAATTGAAATTGAAATTTTATTGCTTTAATTATATTGTAAAGCTTAAATGCATAAGTTCAAGCACGATAATAAACAATTCATTTTAATATACTTGTTTATTTAATTGTAATGAAAAGTTTAAATACTTCATCTCAAATAATTTTGATAATAAACAATTTATTATTAGTACAAACTTTAACACCCCTTTTTACCCCTTTATGGGCTGAAATTTAAAAAATCCAAAAATACGTGATTCTTTTATTATATTGAAAAGCATAAATATTGAATTTCAAGTAATTTTGATAAAAAACAAAAAAAAACTATACAAACTTTAACACCCCTTTTTACCCATTTAAGGGACGAAATTAAAAAAATCCAAAGACACGTATTTCTTTAATTATGTTGAAGAGCTCAAATATTGAATTTCAAGTAATTTTGATAATAAACAAAAAAAGATCCATACAAACTTTAACACCCCTTTTTACCCATTTAAGGGATGAAATTTAAAAAATAATTGAGGACGTGTTTTATTATTTTGTATTTAGAGGCTTAATACCAAATTTCATTAATTTCAAATTAGAAATGACAGAGTTTCATACAAACTTTAAACCCCTCTTTCACCCCTTTAGGGGATGAATTTCGAAAAATCCTTTCTTAAATGACGCCTAGAGTATAAAAGCAATATCCTCACAAAATTTCAAAGTTCTATCATTAGTGGTTTCGGCTGGGCGATGATATGTCAGTCGGGACATTGCCTTTTATATATATAGATAGATAAATAAATATAAAAGTGGTGCTGTGGACATGATAACGGACATGGATTTGCACTGTTGCATGTATGTACTTATCTATTTTAAAAATGGATTGATTGTTGATGATGATCATGAATGAATGATGTAGGTATGCATGTATATTCCGTTCATGTGGAACAACAGTCATCTTTTCCAATAAGCATACCTACCTAGAAAATAAAAATAATTTTATTTTAAGTATGTACCTATATAAAATATTTTGTGATCACATCTTCACCAAATTTTATTATGACCGCCTCAGGAGTCAGGAGCAAAAGCCGCTCGACCGATTTCGACACAATATGTGTGACCACCTTTGAAAAAAAATGCCAAAAAGTTATTGTTGATGTCGCAATTTCTAAGCTCATATAGTATATCTAGAATGTGATATTATAGACGCGCAATTTGCGAAAAACCAAAAAATAATAATTGAACGCTCGATTTGAACGATATAGTTCTTACGTTGCGTCACAGATGTCACTTTATGAAACCATTTTTTTCTTACTCAAGACAACATAGCAACACTGCCCATGGTGGAATGGCGTGACCCAGTGGAGGAGGACATCGAGAGGAACCTGGAGTCCGTCAGTAGGTTGACAGGCACCGCCAACAACGGGAGTATACCACCACTGCAGATATACGAGGTAACTCTATTCTCTGTAGGATAGTTGAGGCCTGTTTCACCGCCTCCGAATAAGAACTACATACTACCGGATAAATTCAAAATTGTAACAGAACTTTTATGTATCAGAAATTTGTCGGGAACTTAACGGAACACGGTGAAACAAGCCCTTTAAATAAAGCTCGTACTCTGACAGTTTTAAGTAGTATACACACAGGGCGATATTTAAGCGACTCCTTCGAATCGCCTTTTTGAAGTTTTGTTCCACATACCTTCTAGCGAGGAAAAAAAAACTACACTACTTAAAACCTCATTAGCCATTGTACCATCCTCTCTGCTTGCATTCTACCCAGAGGCGTAGCTACCGCCGTATCAGCCGTATCAATGATACGGGGCCGCCTGGCTACAGGGGCCCCTAACGTGTCAGAAATAAAAAGAGTCAAAAAAGCAATTTCTTTTTTTTCCCGGGTTAAGGGTGCGCTCAAAAGAAAAAACATCCTACATTAGTTATTATCCCAGTGGAGCTATGAAAAGAAAAAGTAAACAGATAAGGAGAGATATAAAGAAAATGCCCAAAATCTTTCCCCTTAATTTGCCCCACCCCACTAATTTTGATACAGGGCCCCTCCAAGGCTAGCGTGCCTAGGAGGGGCCACTGATTCTACCCTCAACTTAATAAGCCTAAAAATAAGTTCCTAAAGTTTTTGTTTCTCCTGCAGGCATTTACAGTAGATCACCACAGTCTTCCAGAAGAGCGACAGAAATACTTAAAGCAACTGCGAAATGAAATCAACCAGCATAGGGAAGCCTTTGACAAAATTAGTGTTGAGGTAAGGATACATATAAGGTCTCGATAAAAAGTCTAGATAAAAATTACCGTCTGGGGAAATCCCGAAAATGTTTTAAAGATTATCTGGATACTATTCTTAACACATCGAGACCCCTCTGTACCTTGTAGAGTATGTTAAGCGGTCGGTTGCGGTTGTTATACCGCTTATGACAATCTATAATACAGTTAACCAAAGAATTAGGTATACACTATACTTACACAGCTAAGGCTCTAGACAGACGGACCGCATTTCAACTGCAATCCAATCGCAAATTGCAGTTCGGATGCAGTTTGAATGCAGTTGACACGACTGCAATAGAACTGCAAACCAAACGTGCAGTCCGATTGCAGTCGGCGTGCAATGAAATGCGGTCCGTCTGTCTAGAGCCTAACGGTTACTTTCTTGACATAATTTACGGCTAAGGTCTGCTTATAAAGACAGCTGATGAAATATGATTGTGATAATATAATATATGATATAAATATTACAGTCTTTGTCAAACCACATAATTATGTAGTTAGCTGTCTGTTCACCAAACTCTTTTGCTGTACCTACTTAATAAATAAACGCCGCCTAAGTGAGAATAAGAGTCGCCATTTTAAGAGCACTAGTGGTCGTTGTGAAAATCTTATCATAATTCATCAAAAGTGTTGTTTGCTTTGCCATGAGAACTCTTAAAAGTGTAGGAACTATTTTGCAGAGTGATCCAACGATCCTGACAGGCCTACTGTTCGAATGGTTGGAAGGTCTGAAGCAGCCAGTACTGGACCGCGAAGACCTGTCCCTCATTGTCGGAAGGGCGTACAACGTGGAGTCTTGTGTGATGGCGTTGACAATGGTAATGTGTGTATTCTATAAAATTGGAAACATTGATTGCGATCGTGACATTTTAACACACTCGCTTGAACGGTAAAGGAAAACCTCGTGAGGAACCTGCATGCCTGAGAGAAGTCTGCTATCCCGCCGAAGTTCCTGTGGTTGACTACAGCCTAACCTAACCTCTTTCACTCTGAGACCCGTGCCTAGCAGTTGGACATTAAATGGGTTGACAGTGATTATGATACTAAGATGACGGAGGATAAGATGGGGGAGTACCAGAACCTTTACTCAGCAGTGGAATCACATCGGTTAGGTACTTAAGGTACGTTAGGTATAAATGAAAGAAGGAGACAAAAAAACATTGGGTGGACCGCCTGGTGGCAAGCGGTAGTTACCCCAGACTATAGCCGCCAGTAGCATTCATCAGTTTCTTCTGTTTCATGATATGATACATCATTCATTGTAGGCCATAACTTGTTCCATGAAGCTTTGATTAAGTTATATGAAACAGACTTCCAAGCATGAGCGAGAGAGAATACAACATCCTTCAAATTCAATCTTTTAAGGCTCTGTATCACACGCGCGTTGTTATCTCTACAACTTCGTTGAATATGTTCCACATATAATTTAAGCACAGCAGCTTAGCGGCAGATTAGAGAGTCAGAATAAGAAAGATCGTTTTCAGAAGCCAAGCTATTTCTAAATTTGTTTATCAATCGTCATCATCACCTGTCCTGCAGTGGGACACCCACTTACTGTCCAACTGCTGGCTCCGGGTCTCCTCCCAGAGTGAAAGGGCTTAGGCTATAGTAAACCATGCTAGCCTACTGCGGGTTGGACAACCTCACGATGTATCCATTTACCGTCATAAGCGAGTAATAATTAATTTTGTATACCCACATCCACACGCAGTGTGGACCTGGTAAAGAATCGTTGTGGAAGTCTATGGGGGAGGCATTCGTTGAGCAATGGACCTCATTACGCTGATATGATGATGATAATGATGATGATGATGATGAATTACCCACATGATTGATTACGTAAAGTCACGGTCCGTCCCCTGGATTCGAAATCGAGATCTTAGTGCAGCGTGATCATATTACCAGGCTAACACTGCTTCTCTATCAACACCGTGTTGTTTAAGCTATTCTGTTACCAGGAGGACATAATGCTTCTAGAATACTTGCTACGCTTCGTGACCCGGTTGCGACCGCTCGCTGCCAACAAGAAAGTTGATATTCTGAGGCGACTGCTCGCCTCGCTCACACATCAAACTGTCAGCGTCAATGGACGATGTCTTCCTACCCACAAGGTAGGCCAGATACATTATCTAGGGGTTAATTCAGACTTCTTTGCTGGTGATCACAGCTAGACGTAAAACGTCTTTTATGAAGGTATATCCAGAGGTTGTCTGATACAATTAGTGGAACAGGCACTTAGTTCCTGAAAACCTCCAAGAAGGTTTATGGTCATGTTGACCTAATATATAATTATTTGTTTTAGTTGTTCTTTACGCACCAGAAAATCACTTTTCTTGGCGAGGAGCTTAGTAGCTCTACTATGAGTTTTTACCGACGAATATTTGAATAAAGAACTAGACCTTAGTAGTCGACGCTGGCGAGTTGCGCTTCCGACCTACCTATCTACATCATCTTAAATTGCTTCTATCCCTTTCTAGGACTTCCAAAGACTCAGAGACGGCACCAGCAGTCAGGTCATCAACTTCATGTTGCGAATGATAGTGGAGCTTCAGAAGGATATGATGAAGCCCGGCAAGGATGACGCTGACGTGGTGGTGCCTAGTCGGAGATTCAGAATAAAAGCTTGGAAATAAATGTGTTCTTCTATTTCTCCGTTTTCATTTATGATAATATGAGCAACACGATCTTATAAATCAAAAGCATCAATTTTGCTTGTCATTATGCTGATCTAGATACCCAAATGATGTAGTCGGGATACACACGCCTTTGCAGGCCAGTAATGGTGCATAAATAAGTAAGTTTACTGACAGATCGGTTATTGAATCCGACCGTTACAGATATTGATATAAACTTAATTCGTAAACTGCGTACGAAGTAATGACCCAGAAAAGAAAAAAAGAAAATGTTAACCTACAGCGCCATCTTTACAAGCTAATGATAAACATAAGAACCTAGTAGCGCATTTACAAACATAAATGATGTAATCGACTAAACAATTACATTTTGCAAAAAAAAAATATCGTATTTAATTTTACAATGCGAATTGAATTGCGATCACGCATGCATACAATTTTTTGTACTACTCATGTTTTTGACATTATAATTTAATTTTTATTTAAAAAATACACATAAATATATTTATCAATATGTCATAAATAAATAACTATAATTATAAAAAATCGTATGTCAGCTTAACATAAAAATATCGACTATTTATAATTCTTTACTTTAGTAACCATAGTACGTCACTAAAATTTTGACATTTCGTCCATTTGTGTTGTGAGCTCGTGCCGTGTCATCGAATCGTAATTACACGTCGGATACCAAGTGTAATTTACCTTTATCGCTGCGTAGTGTAACGTTGGCAAATTTGGCATTTTCCTATTATTTACTACAGAATTATTAATATTTCAACAATGTCGTCTACTGAAGAGACTTCCCAACTAAAGGCTGGCCATCCCCCGGCAGGTATAAGTAGTACCTTTGTTTATATATAATCAAACCATTCATTATTGTATTAAAGTGGAACAGATCAACAGCTATTTATTGCAACCATATGGCGGCAAGTCTGTAATCAAGTTTTTGAATATCTGAATCTATACGTATACTAGGTATAAAATTGTAAGATCTAAAATAAATGTCTCAATTGTTTGGTAAAACTTGTATATTTTGATGTCATTAAGTTTATTTATAACTGGAATGTAATCAAGTTTTGCTAGGCCTTGTGTCAATGACGTCATGTGTATGTTACGAATCATTGCATGTTGTCAAACAAAGAGCTATAGCCTCAAGGTCGCGGCGGTCAGTGTAGCACCTATTTTAATTACACACTTGATATCAATAAACGGAAAATTTTGCTTAAAGTATTTTTTTTTCCATTCAGATAAGTTTATCAGGTACATTTTGTTTTTTATGGTGCATTTGTTCTGTAACTTGTCTTTTTATTATTATATCAAGTTAAAAATCTACATAACAACATACACATGTATAGTAAAGTGAACAGCTAACATCTTGGCACTAAAATGAAAGTGATGGCTAGTGCTGCACCTGCAGAGTATGGACTATCATACTTCGTTCTGTCAGCTATATCTTTCTATCTTTACAAAGATATTTGCTGGGCTCTATACATAGGTTTAAGAATACATTATATATAGTCTAAAACATTTATTCCCAATTTCTCATCTTAGTCTAAAAACATAAATAGTATTTGATTTTGAGTCAAAACCTAACCTAACTAAATGAGTCTCAATATTCCAGTGAAAGCCGGTGGCATGAGGATCACACAGCATAAGACTCCCCACACAAAAGACAGCAAGGAGCCAGCAAATGAAGACTTAACTGGTCTGTCCGGACCATCCCCAGTGCCTTCCAACCCTATATCAATCTCTGGAGCACCAAACAGAGGTAATGCGGACTTCACTCCGGAGGCCGCTCAGGTGGCTCACAGCCCCAAGCCCCCGGCACACATTAACATTAAGCCTGTAATGAACATCCAACAGCCTAGGAAGTAGGTAACATATCATACAAAAGCAATATTGAGGTTGTTAGGTAGATCTACAGAAAATATCATATGCACAACTATTACTATTATATCAACTGTTATTGTTACACTTCTTAGATATCATTAATTCTGTCTAAAAAAAATAGTGAATTGCAGTTTCTAGAAGCTTATTCAAATCTCAGATAATCTGTAGCATTTGTTTCGGTCATTTATAATTATATCATTTAAATCACAAGTCTATGCCATTGGTAACCGAAACAATAGATTTTACATTATGTCTTTAATATGAGGCTTGAGGGGTATAGCTGATTACCTACTTCAGTTAAGAACAGATTTAACACTGAGATACTTGAATAGTTTTTTAGTACTGTCAATTAGTCTTCAACATAATATTATAATCACAGTATGCCTTATGATGAGTTCACCTAAATTGATACAAATTGATATTAAAATTATGTATAAAGATTAAACAAGCAGGGACAAAACAATGGTCTCTTTTCAATAGAAACTCCAATACCAATGAAGGTGATTCTTATCTATAACTAGTAGTACAGAACTGAAACATTTCTGTATTTTTATCTATCTACCTCGATAAGTATATCATGCAACTTATTTACATTAGGTATTTTTGAGCACAAACATTAAAAGAGTAGAAAAATATAAATAACTGTTACTGTTATTCATTATAACTTATCTATACTAAGATAAGGCTGTTAACTTTTTAATGTGTGTCAATTGAAGCTTATTGGCCATTGTTCCATCAGCCATCTTAGTTATTAATGTAGTGTAATTTCTAAGATGATTAAATCATAATTAAATTTGAGCTATTTGTTAATTCAAAATAGGAACTACATTTTCGTTATCTTTCTGATACTATATTCCATTCCATATTTGAAATTGTTTACCTATTACTCCATCTATTTGTGTAGAACACTTGGTCAAATAAACCTTTTGTTATTTAAACAAGTCTCTATTATATTTGCTATAAATTTCAACAATTGTGTTTAAATACCTAATGTAAACAAGACAACATTTAATGTTGTTGAAACTTTGAAACATTTTAAAAAATAAAATATATTTTTATATGATGTGTGTTGCCAGGGTTAAAATATTATTTAATTATTTTAAATGTTACCAAGTTACAACGATTCATTCAGCCTAGTGATTAGATTGGTTTAATAAGAATGTGTGTATTAATACAAATAAGCATTACCTATTTATTTATGTTGTGGTGTAAATTCCGTGCTGTCTTGTTATAGCAACCTAATCAGTTAATGGCATTCTAACGAACTATGAAAAAGTATGACTCTTTTAGTCAAAGACACCATTTCTTGATTTTTATTAAAATGTGGCTTATCCTATAACCATAGGATCATGTTATTTCTATTTGATCATATTATAACCATCCATAATTGTTGGTGGGTTATTCCTAGAAATGACGATATTTATCCGATATTGATCCGAAAACGTAAAAGTATAATGAAAGCTACAAATAACCATTTCATTATGATAACAACAATAAATTCTTTCGTATTGCCTACGATACTACCATTTACATTCGTGACAAAGCGAATATGCATAGATTTGAATATGAAGCCCCTTAAGAACCCAATAAAAATAAAGCTATTATATTATAGTTAAGGCATGGTTCTGAATATTGGCCTTTTTCCAAAACACCAAAGCCGTGAGATTGTTTTTTTTTACCACTTTTGTCTATATTCTATCTGGCAATGCTATCACGGCACGTTGTTGGCTGGTTTCTCTGGAGCCCTTACTACTTGTCTCAGGATGTTGTTGCCAATATCAATAGGCATATTTTTTTCTATATTTGTAGCTCCTATAAAGGTACTATTGTTATGTAAACACACTTGCTACATTGTTGACTGTTCCGGTGTGTACTTAGAGATCATTATAATGGTCGCTGCTCGCACGAGCAGTGCATTTCATATTTACCTTGGGTATAAGCATACTGCATTTTTTTTAATTCCACACAATACTTTAAGGCGAATGGTCCCGCCTAGCGCGGCATTTTCGTTACTTTTTGGTTTTTCGTAAATTCGGAAGCGGCGGTAGCCTAATGGCTAGGGCGTCGGACTTGCGATCATGTGGTTGCCGGTTCGAAACCCAACCATTGCACTACCGACGTGAACACACTCGTAACACAAGCATTTAGCTTAGTACGAGGGGTTAACAACATTACTAGTAATGTGTGACCCACATTGCTAGTACCTAAGCCTTTAAAAAAAAAAAAGGGAATTTGGCGCTCTAGGCGATCGGCCTTAAATTGACAACTTTTGACAAGGAATGTTAGTTTTTTGTCGGCGCCTTTCATGATAGGTATTTTGCTTTTCTTAGGAAGTTGTTAACGAAAGAAGTACATGTCTTGCTGCAAATAATAAAAAGGCATATTTTGTTTGTTAGCCACACCATTTCAGCTATTTTACAATCGGTAACGCGTAAGCACTGACTACATTCTAGGATATGGAATGATATTCATAGATAAGCAGTATCGTATTAAAAAAACAGATCAACAAATACGTATACCTGTT
The DNA here is from genome assembly GCA_958496365.1 of Subacronicta megacephala. Taxonomy (NCBI): domain Eukaryota; kingdom Metazoa; phylum Arthropoda; class Insecta; order Lepidoptera; family Noctuidae; genus Subacronicta; species Subacronicta megacephala. Next base: position 6,172,055 of record OY292536.1, read on the forward strand.
TTGTTTGTCTGATTTCTAAATTTAAAAGATACAAACTGTCCACTACTGTTCTGCACAAATTGACTGTTTAAGATTTTAAAAGATTTTTTATTGTTCGTTTTTTGATTTCCAAATTATTTTTCTTTTATTATGTTTGTTTTTAAATGGATTTTGCGGCCTTTGGATTAACTTAAATTTTATTTTAATCAGGCCCAATATGTTTACAGGGTCTTTTTATAATTACTACTATTTTAAAACCAATTTTGATTAGCATAAAATTGCATTAAAATGTTTTCGTGTTTAATTGTTATCAAGAAACGAAGGTTTCTCAAGCAATAATTAGAGTGGATATAATCATTTATAGATAATAATTAAATATAGATAGATAGTGCAGTTTAATAATATTAGATTTTTGGTGCTAAGCCATCAAAGTTATTTTTAAACTTATAATAACGGAACGAAAATATAACTTCCTTTTTTAAAGTCTTGAAAAAGAATCTTGCATTTCTTCCACATTCCTAAACTTAAGTTTACAATTGCTTTGCAGTTAGAAAAAAAAATATTAAGCATAGTTTTCATATTTTTTTGGCCTAAATGTTTTACATTTTAGACCATTTTAAGTAATATTTCTTTTTATATTCTAATAATTTAAAAATAAAATGGTATTAAACCAACATGTTTCTTTTTATTTTTACCCTAAACCCTACTGACACTATATATCAAGGTAGCAAGTATTGCTATAACATATTTACAATGTCGTGCATATATTAATATAAATAAATAGAATTGGTTTTAAAGACTGGTATAGTTACTGGCGCAAATACTGTTGCCGTGATAGGAACTCACAATGTTATTAGACCTACAGTTTGATAGAAATCAAATAAAAAATGGTCAACGGTCTCGAGTTCGAATCCAAGGCACGCACCTCTATCTTTTCGAAGTTATGTGCGTATTAATAATTAATTATCACGCGCTTAAACGGTGAAGGAAAACATCGTGAGGAAACCTGCATGCCTGAGAGATTTTCTTGACGGCATGTGAAGTCTGCCAACCCGCAGTAGGCTAGCGTGGCGGACTATAGCCTAATCCCTCTCGTATTGAGAGGAGACTCGTGCCCAGCAGTGGGACAATGTAATGGGTTGATGATGATGATGAAATAAAAAATGGATTTGGCGGGCTAATTTTGGCTCGCTACTATACTCGCGAAATTTTGATTTTGTTTTCTCAAAAGACGTCTATCACACATGGGACATCAACTACAATGTATTCACAATGAGTACTAAAACTTTGCTTCAACATCGAACAAATATTGAACTTGGCGCCCGAGGTGTCATTGACACCATAAAAAATAATAGTGGGTAGTTGGATATGTACAAATAAAAGCCAGTGATTTGTGATCTTGAAAAACTGTTTATAACAATAAAATAACAGCACATAAAAAGGACAATCACACTGAATAAAATATACATCAAAAGTGTACAAAGTATAAAGGAACATACAAAATAAATAGTTATAGAAATAAAATACCGTTCCAAAAAGCAATAAAACTGTAATTACATGGTGGTTTTTATCTATGAATTGTTTCTCTTGGCGGTGGATGATCGCTTTAGTTTTGATAGCATCGTGTTGTATAACTGTGGAAAAAGAAATATTTATTGGAAAGTAATAAATAACACTTAGTGTGTAGACCCCTAGCATCCCGTCAATATGTGTGGGAATCATCATGGACTCTGCCAGTGGAAGGCGACGAAGGTGTGTCAGACACCGCCTTGAAAGGTAACCTTTTTTTATAGTGCGAAAAATCATCATGGGTTTTCTTTTTGTTTTGTTTTTTAGGTTAAAGATTATTAAGTTATTTTAGTGGAGGAAAAATGCGACCGCGGGCAGGATTCGAACCTGCGTCTTCTGGTTAAGCCACCAGACGTCGCCTCAAAGATGTAAATTAAAAATGTGAAGGCAAAATTCGACTTGGCGGGTGGGGTTCGCGGTGGCTTAGCGGTCATAGCGTCTGGTGTACTTAACCAGAAGACGCACATCATGGGTTTTTTATGGGATAACTCGGCAATCGAGCAAGCGTGTCGGCTGATGGTAAGTAAGTACATCTGCAATACCACAGGAGTTGCAGATGTGTTGCCCAGCCTATTTAAGGAAGGAGACTGAGGGAGAAATTGGGCTTCCGGCGCTCCACACTCACCGTACGAAACAACAGTATGTATACTGCAACTTGACGTGGAGATTGTGTGGGAGGGTAGTACTTCCCCGGTCGTACCAACCCATTCATTACTATTATTCATCCATTCAATACTACATGCCACTACTATTACTAAAACTCCCCAGGTAGCAGACGACCAACTGGGGAGTTTTAGTAGCGTGATCTTTGGCACTGAGCGGAACTGAGTGGCCTCTCCTCCTCCTTCGAACGCAATTCCCGAAATCCCGAGGACTCGAAAAATATTGGTAATTCATTTATCAATATAATTATACAATCTCGTTAGACTGTGCAGGTACAGCGATATGATTCGTTTTAATTGTTTATGACCGATTGAATCAGATAGTGGTCAGTTATATAATCATGGTGATAAAATTACTACATACTATCACGCCTGTTTTACCCAAAGGGTTAGGCCGAGGTGTACTAATGTAACCCACGGTTCGCCAGTATGTTTAGGTCCCATGTAATAGGGAGCGAGCCTAAAGAAAGAGAAGCGCGGTGATGCGACCCTCGCAGCCACTCGCAGCTTTTTACAAAACCATAAAACAATTAATTACTAAAAAAAAACTTAAGTTATCGAAAATATAAAGCAACCAAGTTCTGTATTTAAATATGATACGTTATTGTTATTAATTTTACCAACGTACATTGCTTAGTAGGTAATACAGATATTTTTGTTGAAAGTTCGTTTTAAGAGGTTAGTTTACAATTTTTTTGGATCGAGAAAACTTTTCAAAAACTTGTTTTCAAAGCAACAGTTTTCTCCGGAATATGTTCAAGATTAACATAAATTTTTTTCGCTGTCACAAACTTTATGGATTTGGTTAAAAACTTGTTTAAAATATGCCTATTTGGGTGTTGTCAGCGCCTTAACGGGGCACAAACTCAAGCTCCGAACATCTACTGAGAATTTCATAGAAAAACCCAGGACCTGTAACGTAGCAGTCGCGCTTAAGACCACAAGACCAATGGGGTAGTCTATTATAATATTACTAAAGAAAAGAGTAAACGAAAAAAACGATCTGTTATTCAGATTCTCTTTTGTTGTAGGTCCGGTGGCCAGCACATCCAAGTTACCAAAAAATGACAAATTTTCTCAGTTGATTTTGAACTTTATCGTCAACAATTGAAGGTTTAAAATTATTTGGAGAAATTTGACAGTTTTTTGTATACGTTCACCTGCTGGCGACTGTACCAACAACAAATCGGAATAATTCAATAAAACATCTATTATTATTTTAATTAGATCGTTATTTTTGTAACGACTGCCTCGTTAGTCTAGTGGTCCCAATCGCGACTGCTCCCTAGCGTAGTCTTGGGTTCGATCCCCAGGCCGAGCAAAATGTTATTGGGTTTTTCTATGAAATTCTCAGTAACAGCTCGGAGTCTGGATTTGTGCCCGGTGAATGGCAATAGGCTCGCCCCCTATTACATGGGACCTAAACATACCGGCGAACTGTGGGTGTACATTAGGTGCACCTCTGCCTAGCCCTTCGGGGAATACAGGCGTGATGGTATGTATGTATGTTATTTTTGTGTACCAAAATTTTGCCACAACTGGGTCCAAACATAGAAAGATTCTTTAAACGCGAAGACAAATAAATGATGGAGTTACCTCTTCCTCTGAATTCTGCACGGAGGAGGTCGCCGTTCCGTGCCCGGGGTCCGACATTCCCGCGATCACTGGGATGTTGGTCGGTGGCTCTTTCATCATCACATCAACTGTACCAAAAAAATATATAGTAGACAAGTGGATCTGACAGTCGTCGTCGTCGTTCAATTCTATTTTTACCCCTTTATTTAACCTTTTGAACGCTATTGTCACATAATTATATATGACAAACGAAATCTTACCCTGAACGCCAACGTCACAAATATATGACAAAATATACGTCGCCCATTTTATGAAATAAACAATTTAATCATTACTTTAGTGTGTTTTCACTGCCTTATGTAATTTGACAGAAAAAGTGACCTGGCGTCAGGGGTACGGCGATACGTTTATACCTACTCTGGCGTACAAAAGGCTAAGCGATCAAAACAAAATATAAATTATTTATATCGGTCAAGCTATAGGTACTTGAGTTTCAGCAATTGATTTTTATATAGGTATAAAAGAAGAAGAAGAAGACGATAAGAAGAGAAAGTTAAGACCTCCAGCAATAAAACTGAAAACCGCATACAATTTCGTACAGTAGTTTTTGAGTTATGTGCGTTTAAAAATATAGTCGGATAGACCAATAGTATAGTCGACTAATATTTTTTATGGTTCCATTAAAAAGTTGATAGAGCCGTAAAACAAAATTAAAATAAGGAAGTTATAAGCATTTTAACTCCATGCTAGACAGAGAGCGCACTATATTGGCTTGTGACGTCACAATCCGAATGATATCCGATTGCCATTTTTTTTTATATTAACATTCTTTTTCGGGAAAAGGACAGAGCATTCCCTCGCAAATCCCCAAGAACTTTTTTAGTCGATTAAAATATTTGTTTCATTATACATAGGTATTATTCTGAGAGGAGACCCGTAAAAAAATATACGTAATATCTATATCAAAAGAGTAATCTTCAAATTTTGGAACAAGAAATACGCGCGAAAATGTTGCAAATATATTGTTCTTTCACCTCCCGGGCAGGCGTTCGCATCGTGAGGGGTAGAGACAGCTACAACTGTGTAACATTGTTGCGTTCGCGAGAGACACCCCTCTCAATTTAAGGAATGCGCAGAATAAAACACTTAAAAAGCGAAAAGTTTTGTTGGTTTCGCTAACGGTGCTTGATATGTAACTGGCACTCCCTGATCCTTGATTCCCAAATAAAAAAGGATCGTATTCCGCTAACAATCCCAAATCATACAAATTTTCGTTATTTAAGTGAGGTTTGTTTTAAAAAAATGTGGTGAAACACATTACACGTTGATTAAATTGTGAATCCACTCACACTAATAACATTTAGGTATAATTTTTTTTTTATTCAGTAAGATGTCATTTATTTTCCAAAACTTGCCGCCCCCTCAAATCTACCGCCCTAGGCTCCAGCCTACTCAGCCTATTGGTAAATCCGCCACTGATATTCATTTAAAAAATAAAAGGGCGGCAAATTCGGGATCCACACCGGGTGCTAGTGACCCATGCTACGCCACTGACAGTTCGCCGGTATGTTTAGGTCCCATGTAAAAGGGGGCGAGCCTATTGCCATTCACCGGGCACAAATCCACTCCGAGCTGCTACTGAGAATTTCATAGAAATACAAATAACACTTTGCTCGACCTGGGGATCGAACCCAAGACCTTTAGCGTAGCAGTCGCGATTTGGGCCACTAGACTAACAAGGCAGTCTAGGCGAGGAATAACAGCAATAAAATACTAATGTAAATAACATTTAAAAGAAATGTAACTTTAATTTACAAAATTCAAAATTTACCTTTTGGCTTTGTATAAGCTTCCAGTTTTTCAGGCTGCAATACAAATTATTAGATGCGGTTAATATATTAATTACTACATAGGTACCATCACGCCTGTATTCCCCGGGTTATACAGAGATGCACAGTTCGCCGGTACGTTTATATCACATGTAAGAGGAGAGGGGGAGCCTAGAGCCTATTTCCATTAACCGATACGACTCGGCATGGGAATCGAACCTTCTAGCGTAGTTTTTTTTTCTTTCTTTCAGTGGTAGACTATAAGCAGATGAGTTGTAGTTATGAATGATGACTAATGAGTTATAATGAAAAAGTACAAGACAAGTAATTGATGATTCGCCTGCTTAACCCTTTAGGGGATACAGGAATGATGGTAAGTTTTTAAAACTTCATATTAATTTCCTCCTATATATCCTATTTGAAGTCGGTTAAATCTTGTTTAATTTTCAACACAAAGTGCCTTCAAAATATGGAGCGCCGGAGGCCCAGTTCCTCCTTCAGTCCCCTTCCTTCTACTTTTCTCCTTCCCCATCCTTTTCCTTTAATTGGCTCGGCAACGCATCTGCAAATCCTTTGGTATTGAAGATGTCCATGGGCTGCGATGACTATTTACCATCAGGTGCTCGCCTGCTTATGCCGAGTTATCCCATTAAAAAAATATATATTATATATCATTTTCGTAACTTACAATTTCCGAGACGCTTGGCTTGAAGTATTTTGAGGCCATTTCTCTCTCGCTAGGACCACTCAATAACTGCGACGTTGCTAAGTTAAAAAAATATACATACAACCTAATAATTGAACACATTACAAACTATTTCCTACACACACACATCCACTGGTGCGTTCATTGGAGATCTAGGAGGCCCCCCTCCACATCGTGCTATGGATAGCCGTGTGGTTTTAGTCGATAGGAGTCAGGTAAACGGGTTCCGCACAATGCGAGACCTTGCATATACTGGATTTGTATAGCTTGATGTGTAGCCGTGTGTACATGAGACACTGCATTATGCTTAGTGACGGCCGTTTTCGCGAGGGTGTGACGCATGTCTTCCTATGGATTTTTTTTAATTCTTAAATTTAAATCTTTTCCCTTCATAATATAAGTCTCATTTTTTCCCTAGCCGTTACTGTCCCACTGCTGGGCAAAGGCCTCCCACAATTCCTTCCTGGTACTGTTTTCTTGCGCCACCTGGAACCAGCTCTCGCGGTACGCATCCGAATCATCCCTCCACCTCTTTCTGGGCAGACCTCGACGGCGCTTTCCATCTTGGATACTCGCTCAATCCCATTTCAGCCTAGCCGCATTTTTGCCTACGTCTATTATGTCCGTTTTGGAGCGCAGCGTGCTGTTTCGGATATTCTGTCCGTTCTTTTAACGCACAGAACGCTGCGCTCCATTGCTCTTTGACAAACTCTAAGGCGGAACTTTTGCGATTCGGTGAGTGACCAGGTTTAGGCACCGTAGGTTAGGACAGGCAGAATACACATGTCAATGTGTTTTCGCTTCAGGGAGTGGTAGTTCACACTTCATTAGCGTCTTCATGGACCAGTAACTTTTCCATTTGATCTATTTCCCTTTCTTGCCTGTTTGCAAAGGAACTAACTGGCCCTTTCCTGCCCTTGTAGTGCTGTTTGTCATTTATTTGGGAGGTATATAAGTATAGATAACATATTTACAGTTTGTTCGAAATAAGTAAGCCGATCGGAAGTTATCTGCAAGTGGTTTAGGAGTGGTAAATTTTAATAGAAAGAGTCGGTGTAAAGACAATTAGAGTCGTATATGTTTCACATTTCTAATGATTTTGTTTACTAATTTCGATATCTACGTATTAAAACACTTTATTGAACGATTTTATCACCCCTGTAGTTCGGAACAGCTAACTTCCGATCGGCTTACTTATTTCGAACAAACTGTTATCAGGTGTATAATAATGTATGTGTGTGTGTGTACTAACACTTGCCCCAGACGGACTCGCGGTAGTTGACCCGCCTGCCGACGCGGCGCCGCTTGCCGCGCCCGCGCCGCGCCGCCGTCACGCGGGACTCGGCCGACACGCGCCGCACCACGCGGTGGTACAGGCAGCGGGACGATACGTTCGAAGCCTTCACACAAGTATTATACAGGGTGACCAGTGGCGGATTAACCATATAGCAGGAGTAGCAAATGCTACGGGCCCCGCATATCCAAAGACGGCAAACTCCGCCCGAGCTTAATTTTTAGAAATCTTTTAAGGCTAAACGTTCAGCCTTGGACTCGAAATTCAATTTTATGTTGATTGTTCGTCTATACCACATTCTAGGGACGTGGCAGTAGAAATTGCGACATTAACAATACCTTTTTCACAATTTGAATCGGCGGTAGCTTTATGGCTAGGGCGTCGGATTTGCGATCATGTGGTTGCCGGTTCGAAACTCATCCATTGCACTACCGACGTGAACCCACTCGTAACATAAGCATTTAGCTTAGTACGATGAGTCAACAAGATTACTGTTAGTGATGTGCTACATTGCCAGTAAGCTTAAAAAAGAACAACACCACCAGAATTTGCCCTCGACCTATAAATCGAACCCAAGACCTCTAGAGTAGCACTCGTGCTTAAGACCACTAGACTAATGAGGCAGTTACGTAATATAATTAAAAACAATACCTATATCCAAACAAAAATCCCTACTTCCCTACTAATATTATAAATGCGAAAGTAACTCTGTCTGTCTGTCTGTTACGCTTTCACGCCTGAACCACTCAACCGATTGTTATGAAATTTGGTACTCGGATAGACTAAAACTTGAGAAAGGACATAGGCTACCTTTAATTGCAAAAAATAAATTTGAAGGGGTTGAAATAGGGGGTGAAAGTTTGTATGGGAGTTCGTCATTTTTCAAGATAAAACCATGAAACTTTATATTAAGGCACTTGATAAGGAATAAATAAATATTTGTTCTAGCGTTTTTGAAATTTCGACCTGTGTGGGGATGAAAGTTCACATGGAAGTCCAAACAAAGTCACGCTTTGAAGCCCAACCTCGGAGCCAATTTTCATGAAATTTGGTACAAAAATAGATTAGACCTTGGGAAAGGATATAAGCTACGTTTTGTTGTAAAAAAGGGGTGAAAAAAGAAAAATAAGGGATGAAAAATTGTATGGGAGTTTGTATTTAGGCACTTGATATGGAATAAATAAATATATGATATAAGTAGGGTTTTAAAATTTCAACCTTTGTTTCGGTAAATAATAGAGTTGAGCAAATTTTGTGCTCTACCCGAGCAAAGAAGCCGACGGAAAGGTATGTAAGTATAATTTGCAATTTCCCGCCAGAATTGGAAAAAACTAAACAGTGAAAATCGTGTTGTCCACGCGGGCGAATCTGCGGGCGGAAAGCTAGTATATAATAAAGAAATATGTTACAAAAAGCCTCACGATAATTTCAGCTGAGATAATGAAAATGAAATGATCAACGTCAAAAAGTGACTGACCAGCTCACACTGCAGGTCGTCGACCTCGTCCTCCATGATGTCCACTTCGTCCGCGTCCTTAGCCGGCACAATCATCAGCTTGGTCTCCGGACAGCTGCCGGACACCATCAGCTGCGACGACTTCGGGAAGATCAGCCGGTGAGCCGTCCTGGACATAAGTACAAAAATATTTGTCTGCACTTTTGTTCAATTGCAGTTTCGGTGTTGCAAAAAAAACATCCAAATAAAATATAGTAGGTGTTTCTACGGGTTTTAAATGTGTAGTAATTTAGAGAAACTGCTGAATATAGCCATTGTAGCTCGAAAGCCACAGTACGTTTAATATTAGGTATAACGCTCCTTTAAGCGGATACTACAAAAAATTAAACAGACAGAAATTCCAAAAATGATTTTTATTTACCTCTGTAAAGTATATAGGAAACCATGTTACTCTCCTGTGCCTAATTATATTGTACTTGAAAAGGACTGTGAATTTCCCTTAGTAGGTACACGAAACTGTAACCAGACACAGTAATATACCTGGGAATATAAGAAGGCGGCTGGAACACCTCCCTAGTGGCCATATCCTGACAGATTCCATCCAGCAACACTATATCTTCCATCAGCTCATTTACAGCAAACACCTGGAAATTTTAATCGATTTAATATAGACACTAATGTAGATACAGTACGGAAAAAATAACTGTGTACATGAAGATAGCCTATCCGATCCGCGCAGATAAAGTCACTTAAATGAGTGATTCTATGCGAAAATACCGAATTGGATAAGTACAACTTTCTCCCCAACTCTGCACCGCGTTTATATCGTAGAAATTTAACTGGGCAACCACTTGCGTACAACTTCAGACACATACAGACATAGATACACTTACGCTTTTTGCCCACATAAGTAGGTAGAAGCTATAAACCTACAATTTAAAAAAGAACATAAAAAGCCGTCATAGAATAGGTAACGATCCGTCTTATATGATACTAGCGCCTGAAAGTCGAAGCGGCGGTAGCCTAATGGCTAGGGCGTCGGACTTGCGATCATGTGGTTGCCGGTTCGAACCCCACCCATTGCACTACCGACGTGAACCCACTCGTAACACAAGCATTTAGCTTAGTACGAGGGGTTAACAAGATTACTAGCAATGTGTGATAAACATTGCTAAGTAGTAAGCTTTTTTTAAGAAGAAAAAAAAAGTACGAGGAAGATCACCTCATACCTTGAAAGCCCTGAGGCAGGGTACGAAGGCGTGTTCCAGCCTCATGCTAAGCCTCTCCACGGGCCAGGCGTGGTACGCAGGCACAGATGGCAGCACCATCATGCTCAACTTGATGCCTATCTCGCGCCACATGGAAGCTTCTAGCCTGAATAGTTTAATAGTAGACCTTCATCATCAAACTACTGCTGGGCACGGGTCTCCTCTCAGATTGAGAGAGGTTAGGCTATAGTCCACCATGCTAGTCTAGTACGAGTTGGCAGACTTTACATGCCGTCGAGAAAATCTCTCAAGCATGTTACTCTCACGATGTTTTTCTTCACCATTTTAAGCGAGGGGTAATTATTAATACGCGTATGATTAAAGTCGGAAATGCGTGCATTGGATTCGACTTGAGACCAACGACTTGACAGTCCAACGGTATCATCACTAGGCTATTTCTTCAGTAGTCCTTTTGAAATAAAACATACTACTTACCATCTTGTCATCTTACTTACCTACTTATCATCTACCATCATTACTACCTTTTGTGCTCGTTTGCCGACATAGCCATAAAAATCTAATTAGTAAGCCTGCCCAATCTTCCTATATCTAGTGATCCTAAGTGCGAATGCTACGTTAGCGGTCCTGGGCTCGATTCCCAAGTCGAGCAGTATTATTCGGATTTTTCTCAGTAGCAGCTCGGAGTCTGGATATGCGTCCGGTTAATGACAATAGGCTCGCCACCTACCTATTACATGGGACCCAAACATAACGACCTGATGATGGTTACTAATTGGTAAGACTATCAACCCACAGTAGGCTAGCGTGCCGGACTATAGCCTTGACTTATCCCTCTCAATCTGAGAGGAAACACGTGCTCATCAGTGGGACGGTATATAGGTTTGATGATGAAAAATACGGTACGGTGGCCAGCACATCAAGTTACCACAAAATGTCAAATTTTCCCAGTTGATTTTGAATTGAATCATCAACAAATTACGGTTTAAAATCATTTGGAGAAATTTGACAGTTTTGTATAACTTGATGTGCTGACGACTGTACTACCCCATGATGGGATGCGGCGCTAGGTTGAAAGCCTCTCTGATGATGGGCAGAGTGATGTAATACGCTTGCACGGCCGAGTCACAGCGGACCGTATAGCTGTATGGACGATTCGTTAGTACCTGCAACAAGGAGGTTAGTATCGACAAGATTTAGTCACTGAGATCATATCAAAACATGTTAAGGCAAGCATCAGGCTTGGGCGCGAAATTTAAAATTTTTGTTGGTTTTTCGCAAATTATTTACACAAGATAAGATGCGAAGAGAAAAATTTGAATTTCGCGCCCAAGTCTGACGCTTTAGCCTTAGCGCGATAATTTTTAGGTTGTGAGAGAAAGATGGTCTTATTTAATGCATAGAGCGGCATCCCTTTCTCTCATCAATCATAATTTTTGGACCCCAACCATGTTGGAATCGACTTCCAATCTATTACTAGATGCGTAGACGCCCAATAATTAGGGACCATTCATTACGTAAGGATTATTTCGGCGATTTTTGACCCCCCCACATAAGATTTCTCAACGTTCTCTCTCTCTCTCTCTCTCGTCTTGCGTCAGATTCTATTTGGTATATAATTTATAACATTTAAGTATATACTCATTTAAGATTTTTTTTAAACATAAAAATAGGAAAAAAAATCGAAATGGAACTAGATTTCTTATATTAAATTTCGATACAAATATTCCGTAGGAATCGGTTTTATTCCCTCCCAACAAAGACTATTTGAACATGGACATGGGCATGTAGGGATTTTTTGACCCCTCCCCCTCGGGATCCTTTAATCCTTACGTAATTAATGAATGGCCCTTCTAATTATTATATGTTTTTTAAAACATCCTGTTACTTACCCCCAACACCCCCACAGCGTTCCCCGACACGATGTAGTCCTGGCTGGGTTCCCCAAACTTGAGGTCGGTGATGAACTCGTAGTTGGGGATGGCTTCGTCTATGTCATCATCAGGGGGGACATACGAAGCTTCTAGTAGGCCTGATACCAGAATGTACAAACCTTTCGGCTCATCACCTGGGGATAACAAAAAAAGTATGTAGGTATGCGTTCAGAGGGGGGGGGGGGGGAAGAGTAACGAAATTCACGACGCATTCAAAAAATATTATAGACAAGATATTTGGCTAATTTTTTTTTTGTTTTCCACAAATTTTCACTATCACTACATAAGTATGTCTGTCTGTCTATGATAAACTCTTAAACTACTGCACCAATTTTCACGCTGTTTTCACGAATGGATAGCGTGATTGTCGAGGTAGGTTTATAGAATAAGCGAAATCGGTCCAGCCGTTCAAGCGTGATGCCGTGACCAAGGAAATAGGTATTCAATTTTATATAGATATAGTATTTGGTACCTCTGGATATCAATATATCGTTGATGTTAAAGTTCAGTATCTCTGAATGTTCTAGGAAGAACTCGGCGATCCTTTCATTGCCTTGCAGCCACGAGACGGCGCGGAGTTGGGTCTGTAGCAATTTAATATATAGAACATTTTAACACGAACCTTTATTAAAAAGTAAATTATTTAACATTTCTATGATATATGCTCCTAAAGTTTTTGGGGGGGATTGAGTTTAAGAGGGGACTCTAGTCCTGAAGAATTTGAAAAATAGGTATTTGAAGAAACTATTGCCGTCGCGCTGCACCTCCAGTCTCTCCCCGTACAGTGCGAAAAGGACATCTGCAGTTTAGGATGATTTTACCTACAAAAACCTTGACCAAAAGACGTTTCGTATTCTACTGTTTTCTTCTTCAAAAGTGGATTGATCTAAACAATTTATATATCAAAATTTAGAAGAAAAGCATGTCTATGTTTCTATTATTTTAATTTTTGTTAAAAACTTTTCAAATTTGTCTGATAGTCGCCTGAACATGACGGTAAAAACGGGCTTTTTTTCGAGTTTTTGAATTGTCATATTTTCTTGTGAATTTTTTTTTTGGAAAAAATGAAATAATAAGGGCCTGTATGAATTAGATTTAGATTTTTGGAAAAATATCATTGCTCTAGAGTCATTATCTACGGAGAAAACAGCAGAATGCGTTTGTATGGAGAAAGGCTCACTAGAGTACCCTCTTAAGTTCAAGTTCAAATGTTTTTATTTTCAATAAGCTTTTACAAGCGTTTATGAAACATTATTGACTGTAGTTTTTTTTTTAATTTATTTTATTTCGGAGCTTTTTTCCTTCTAGGAAACATCAGGTCCATCATACTTACACTTTACATTAGCAATAAAATAATAGACACCGTACACTGAATATAAATATATAGGTGTAACTACAAACTACTATGGGGAGAGTTGCTGCTGATTCGGTGGCACCAATAGATAAAACATTGACTGTAGTTGCACGGTTCCAAAAAGTTGATTTTATGGAGAAGAATCCAGAAAGAAACTCCATGGACACTCTTTTAAAATAAGAGTGTGGAAAAGGGATGCTTTGTCCCTCTCCCAAAAAATGCACCATAGAAATATAATTATTTCTTATATCTGTGAAACGCACGGTGTGCGTGTGACGTAACAACGTGGCAAAGTGCGCACTCTGGCTAGCATAAATTTAAAATACTTGTTGACGACGCGTGGCACAGCTACAGAGTAGTGGCGACGCACGCGCGAAACTAATTATAGTTTTTTATAAAGGTTTTATGTAAATAAATAAAAAGAGGTTTTAGTCTTTTATTAAAATAAATACAGCATTAGGGAACGAGAGCCTGGCACACAGCCACAACATGTCAGATTTATTCTAGAATCGTTCTAGAATAATTTGAAAGGCCACTTGTTTCCGAACGATCCAGAGCCTTTCAGTGCTTCACAACGCTCCTCAGAGAACGGCCGGTCACGGCTCGCGCTCTCTCGTCGGTTTTGCCCTGTGTTCCTCATTTCGATTCCCTTATCCTGGCACCTACAATACTCATAACTGCATGATCTTTATTCAGTCCATCCCTGACCATGGACGCTGTAAAGGATCCGAAACATCGGGAATTAAATAATACCAATAAATCCTAAAAAATAGTTTTATTTCAATGCCTTATATATTATTTTTGAACCGATTTTAATTTTGGTTTTGTTGTTCGGCGCTATTTACCTATGTAGTGACCGTAAAAAATATTTGTCAAATAGCCTTTTACCTCAGGTGATGAAGTTGCTACAAGACTGCCTTTATGACGACACAACTGAATCTTCTCCTGAATCGCATTCAATAGCAGCCTGTACTCCATTTCGTCTAGAAATCCTGAAATGATTTAACATAACATATGGAAACAGGATATTAATTTTTTAAATGTTAATTCTCGCAAGCAACGGCAGCCTATAGACATCAATAACATCACCGCACAGGTTTTGATTTGTAAAAATGTCCTTAAAAATCTTCTCACAGTAATTAATTACCGAATTTAATCGCTCTGAGAAATAAATAAATAATATTTGTACCTTCTTCTTTCAGCTGCATAGCATCAAGTATCATGATGTTGAGGGTGGACGTGGTGGCCTGCCTGGTCTTCACGGTAATGGCGGTCCACGGGCGGTCCCTCTGTAGGAGCCCCAGCTGACGGGTCACGGCTAACCTACAAGGTAGGTCCGTAAATTCATCTTCTTGTCAAACGTCAAACAATTTTCGTTACTTTAGCTTTTAGCGTAAGTAATGAAAGTAATTTTATTTTTTATTTTTAGCGGAAAGTTTTTTTATAGAAGTACTTGTAAGCCAACTTAACACACTGCTCCAATAAGACAATGATGTTTCGGAGTAAACGATAATATCATCGATGTAAACAATTTTTAGATTTTTTTAAAACCGATCAAAAGATTTCGATATAATTTGAACGACCACCTCTGAAGTATGATCTACCATACAAAAGAAATATCATTAAAATCGATGCATAATTATGGATCGATATGGCGATATCTCCGCCAATTATAAGTGGCGGAGATATCGCGCAACAAACATAAAAAAAACATGTTATGTTATGTTAAATATTATAAAGCTGAAGAGTTTGTTGGTTTGTTTGCTTGAACGCACTAATCTCAGGAACTACTGGTCCGATTTGAAAAAATATTTTAGTTTAAGATGGTCCATTTATCGAGAAAAGTTATAGGATATATAACATCACGCTACGACCAATAGAAGCGGAGCATAAATGAAACAAAATTTGTAAAGACTGGGAAATGCAGAAAAGCCGAGAAACCACGGGGGCGAAGCCGTGGGCAGAAAGCTAGTAATTTATAAAAGAAGAATTACCTGTCACTGTCCAGTTTAGCAGTAAGCATGTCTTGTATCTGTTTGTTGTCAACTAACTGAGGTAATAGAGTGCATACTTCTTGGGCTCCCGTCACGAAACCCTAAAAAGTACGTATATACAGGTATCATGTAATACCAAAGCCCAGAGACAGAAACAGTATGAATTTCCCCCCAGTCCCCTTCCTGCTCCTTTCCCCTTCCTTTTCCTCAATTAAGCTCGGCAACGTCTGCAACCCCTTTGGTATAACAGATGTCCATGGGCGGCGACGACTGCTTATAATCAGGTAGCTTGCTCGTTTGCAGAGTTATCCCATAAAATAATCACTGAAGGTACCTATTCTTTTTACTAAAAATTAAAAATTGATTCTGATTGATTTTATAGAATAACCCCTAACCCTAAACGTAATTTAGGCTGGTTCAATTATTAGGACCCAGTGGTTAAGATAATAATTAATAACCTGCCCTCATTATTATATAAGAACGCACGTCTACACATCTAGCTGTACTAAACCAGTACAGGCTAGCCTTGAATTGTGCGGAAAACCTTTTCTATGGGAGATCAGTCTAAACTGGTTTTGTGTGTAGCCGTGTGTACTTCATTTACGTTAATATTTAGGCTCAATACTCCGATGTATTGCATTCCTCAACTTTTACATTGATGGATGTTAAATATTTATTTATTTATATATATGACCTAGTTTGTCTCACCTTGCCGACGTCATAACCAAATGCCAGTTGGATATCAATCATGCGGTCTATATACGCCATGATTTTAGGCACGGACACTCTGAGAAACAAGTAAAAAAAATCGTGAAATCCTTACTAATATTATAAATGCGAAAATAACCGTATTTTTTGTTGCGTTAAGTAGAAGTATGCATCTGCGGACGAATGTCACAGCGTTCCCGTATTCCCGGCACTAAAGTGGTGACGCGAAACGCTGAGGTTGGTTTTAGTCCGTAGATCGCTCTTTTCAGCGGAGTCCGACACACCCTATCGCTCTCCCCGAGGCGGTGGGTAGTGCATAAAGCATTTCCAACCCCGACAACAAAATTTAAAAAAGTAGCAGTATGCACACTGTTGCGTTTCGTCCGGTGAGTGTGGAGCGCCGGAGTCCCAATTCCTCACTCAGTCCCCTTCCTTCTCAGTTTCTCCTTCTCCTCCGGCTCGGGAAGGCATCTGCAACACCTTTGATTTTGCAGATGTCCATGGGAGGGGATGACTACTTACCATTGCCTGGGATAGATCGCCTGCTCGTTTGCCGAGTTATCCCATAATAAAAATTCAGTCATTTATGTATTTTTTTGCAACAATCCTCCATTGCCACTTTTAGCTAGATGAAACTGGTTTACCTGGCCAGCTTGCACAGTCGTAGGAAGCGGAGCATTCTCAGTAGCTTGGTGGCAGTGATGAAGCTGGAGTTGAGGTTACTCCACTTGTCCCAAGGCGTGAGAGCATCTATCACGTCCAATACTAGATCTGCAAGTGTTCAGAATGGAGATTCTATGTCTCTTATATTGTTCTCATATAATGATTATTTATGTTCGTTTTCTTGTTTTACTTTCTTCTTATTTTTTAAACTTTGGGATTGGTATTGCAGATGTCCACGGGTGGCGATGACTACTTACTTACCATCAGGTAGCTCGCCTGCTCCTTTGCCGAGTAGTTAATTCCATAAAAAAATTAACTAGCTTATTAAAATAGTTACCGCCAGTAGCCATGACGATGATAAAGAAATCCAGCTTGTTCCAATGCGACTTGAAGTAGCCGCAGAAACCGAACGCACACATCTTGATTATCATCTCCAATACGTAAATTGTGTAGAAAAAACTGAAATTATTATTATTGATAAAATGGGCTAGTGGCTGAGTTACAACTGCGCCGATCAACAGATCTGCAGGGTAAGACTGCATCTGCCGCGGTCGTCTATGGATGGTTGACCCTCTGTGCCTCGGGGAGCACGTTAAAGCTGTCGTCGGTCCAGGTGTCATAAGAACAGAATTTTACTGTCACAAGTCTCCTCTCATCAGAATGAGAGGAATAAGACCTTAATTTAATAGGCATTCCCTACAGTGAGAGGTCGGCTTAAAGGTTGAAAACGGCATGTCCTAGAACCAAATATTCGAAGACATGCGACATCTACCAACCCGCACTAGGCCCGCGTGGTGAATTACGACCACTCCCTCTCACCTAGATCAGGCCTTGGTCCCAGCAGAGGAACCATTATTTGCATATTAGATTATTTTATTATTATAATGTTAGCAAGCCGAAACTCCGACTAGGTACTAACAAGTTTAGAGCTCTGATAGTCAACATGACACTTCTGGAGACTGGTGCCGGCAGCGCTACCTCGCACAGTATGACGGGCGTGTTGCACAGTATCATCAGGTATATGAACCCGTCGAACCAGATGTTAGTCACGATGCGGTAACAGTGCTGCCGCCATTTTTGTCTGGGCACTTGAGCGTTTGCAGCTTCCGGTGTCATCATGTTCACGAGTTTCCGGCGGAGCCATACTGCGTGAGTCTTTAGGAAGGGAGGGAAAAAACATGAAGAGATAATCTTTTGGTGTAACTAGGGAGAGAAAAGGATTGTTATAATAAGAAAGAAAGATAGAGGAGTTTTCTCTTAATTCTTTAACTCGCATAAGATTTATAAAGAAGTTTTCTGACAGTTTTTGAGTAATTCACATGAACTATGGACATGTCTTGCCGTCGTAATGGTTGAGCTACTACGGCTAGCGATGACTGAAGTATGCGTGCGGTCAGCTCAAAACTGCTTTGGATCTTTCTTCAAAAGTCCTATTCAGATTTTTCCCCACATTATAAATCTCGCATAGGTATCTAATAATATTACTCCAGCCTGGACTTTAAAAGAGACCATGGTTCTCTACTACTACTACGTGTTCTCAAAGGTCGTCAGGTAAAAAAAGTCAGCCAGCCAGCCCAATTAGTTAAAGAAACGTAAATCTTTGACTTGTAAAAGTGTCTTCAAAGGATCTATTTACAAAAAGAAATATCATTTATTAATTTATTTCATTAAAGTAATCAATACCTAATACCTAATCTTCTAATATAACAAATTGTATAATTTCTTTGTTGGAGATCAAATAATACCGCGATAAAAATCACAACTTCACCTTACCTTCGGTTTCCACAGAGTACCCAGTTGGTCGAGATTGACCCTGCCATCGTCGGAGTCGGCGGCCACCTCCACCGCTTGCACGAGCACTCGCACCCCGTCCTTGCTGATCTTGCCGTGTTCATACTGTCGCCAATACGATATCTTCAACGCTTTCAGAACGCGTTGGTTCGCTTCCCTAGTTTGTAAACATTACTTATATTTTTTTAATGTTAGTGTTAATTCTTGTTAACCCCTCGTACTAACCTAAATGCTTGTATTACGAGTGGGTTCACGTCGGTAGTGCAATAGGTGGGTTTCCAACCGGCAACCACATGATCACAAATCCAACGCCCTAGCCATTAGGCTACTGCCGCTTCATTATTTTGTGATTTTTTAATGATTTCTTCAACAACATATCATATCAAGACCTCTAGCGTAGAAGTCGAGTTATGGTCCAGTAGACGAAGAACGCGTTTTATCAATACTTCTATACTTGTGATTTTATAAAGAGGTAAAGTTTATGCGGTTGCAGGGGGTTATCTCTGGATCTACTGAACCGATTTTGAAAATTCTTTCACCAATAGAAAGCTACATTATTCTTGAGTAGCATAGGGTATCTATAATCCCGTTAAATGAAAAGAAACGTATAGTCCACGCGGGCCAAGCCACTGGCGGAAAGTTAGTTTAAGTTTTTTTAAAAGACGGAAGTACGACAACAAGAAGTACCTGGTCATCTCGGCAAACTCCTTCTTGGTGGGTTCGTTAGGTATTTCCCGCTCGCAGTCAGGACATGTTGTGTAGTGGTATCCCATGTAAGTGTCGTCCTCACTGTCCTCGTCACGACCGGACATTTGGAGCTGGTACGGATGCTTTATAGCTGTGCCTAAGGTGTGGTACCGTCATTATTTAATGTATCAGAACGAACAGATCTACACTGTTAGGGAAACTAAACTTAGGTTTCTGCTAGACAAGCGCGCTCCATAGTAGACCACTTCGTTGCTTAACATCAGGGGGCCTAGGCAATGTCACACATTTTCATTATCGATAAAGAAGTTAGATATCCGAAATGTATAAAATTGGCAACTCTTACTCAGCTCAGCTTTCCATAAATTCACTAACTGATGGATTGGGGGAGGGGGGCAATAATAAACATAGAAAATCACAGAATTTAATGCTTTGTCCCACTTCATGAAGCATTTCCGGAAGGTCGATTCCTACTGCACCGATTCGTATTTAAAAAAAAAACACTTGATAATTATCCCAAATCATTTGAGTTTATTTCAGAGCAACCAACCTTCTTGCACCAAATCCCAGTTGGCGTCAGCAAGGAACTTGTCCATCTTCAGCATGGAGATGCAGCGGTCCCGAGTCATCATGATACGTTTGACACAGTTCGTCATATTGGCTTTCTTGGCTAGCGAGATCTCCGCCAGGCCTAGGATCTTCAGCACTTTGGACATACTCGTCGCGTTGATCAGCAAAGAGAGGATTACCAGCCCCGCTGTTTGGATTATGAAGATCTGAAGACAAATTCAGAGATGTATTTTGCTCTAAACAGTCAAATAAAAATATTATTGATTTTTACGGCTGATTGTCCCACTTAGGGCGCCAATTATTTTCTTTATTTATTTTTTTCGGAAATTGTGCAACTTTAGCAAGTTCATAGCAGTCGGAATTTCTTACGTCTTCTGTGTTGTATTCACAACTGAGTACCTTTCCTTGAGTATCGTTATCATAGCAGATGGAAGAGTGTTAGGTAATTGTCAATTTTGGCAAAATCACGACTACTACACTATTATCTGCTACAATAAAAAAAAATAAGGTGTCTGTATTTTGTTGGACATCTGACCATTTATTCCAAAGATACCGCTACTACTAATAACTCTGTCTGTACGTTTGTTACGTTTTCACGCCTAAACCG
Source organism: Subacronicta megacephala (assembly GCA_958496365.1). Classification (NCBI taxonomy): domain Eukaryota; kingdom Metazoa; phylum Arthropoda; class Insecta; order Lepidoptera; family Noctuidae; genus Subacronicta; species Subacronicta megacephala. The sequence continues at coordinate 6,192,677 of OY292536.1, forward strand.
CTAAACGAATTTCGATTAATTTTGGAACAGAGATAGTTTAGACCTTGATAAAGACATTGGCTTCCTATTGTCTTAAAAAGTCCTTTAGGATGCGAGCAAAACCGTAGGCAACAATTATGTCCAAACAAGAACCTAAAACTGACTTACCTACGTGTATTTGTACACCATTTTTGGTTGGACATAGCACCCTCTAAAATTATGTTAACACCTTATGCAAATAAAGATATTTGAATTTACCTCTCCTGCATTCGAAACCGTAGGTGTCTGAAGTACAATGAGAGCCAGGCAGAGAGACAGGGGACCTCGCAAACCGCCCCACACACACGCCATGCAGTGCTGCCACGTCATGCCGTAGCCTATGTGCCGGAGCAGCGGAGTCATCGCCGCATACACCATCAACCTTTGACAACAGGTACATTAAGGAACAGGCCGGACAGTGAGCAAGAAAGTAAGATTTCTTTTATGGAATAACTCTGCAAACTAGCAGGCGACCTACCTGATGGTAAGTAGTCATTGCCGCCCATGGACATCAGCAAAACCAAAGGAGTTGCAGATGCGTTGCCGAGCTTACGTAAGGAAAATGGAGGGGAGTGAGAAAAGGAGAAGGAATGGGACTGAGGGAGGAATTGGGCCTCCGGCGCTCCACACTCACCGTATGAAACGCAACAGTATGCATACTTGACGTCAATATTCTGTGGGAGGGTAGTACTTCCCCGGTCTTGCGGTCCCATTAATGCTGTCACGTAGGTACACATGTCAGCAGGTACTACTACTACTACTACTTTACTTTTATTTACGTTGACATATATGACGCACGGTTAATTAACAACAAAGAACAAAAAAAAGAAAATAAAAGAAATCTACAGGAAGACATGCGTCACGTGCCCACAGAAAAACGACCATCGCTCTACATAATACAGTGTCTCATGCACGAGGCACGAGGCAGAGCCATGGCGATTTTCAGCGATAACCGGCTTCAAATTGAAAGTTATGGTTAAGATAGATCATCAACACCAGTAGCGGAGAACTGACAACTCGGTCCCATGACCCCAGCAGAAGGTGGTGAGGTGAAACAGCCGTGTGGTTTTAAGCTGTAGGTCCCACTCTGGGTGGAGTCCGACACGCCCCATCGCCTTCCCTGGGCGGCGGGAGACGCATTAAAACTATCATTCTCAACCGTAAATAATAGTCGACGTTTGCGTACCCTTAGTGGTGACTGATCTACTCAGTCATTCTGGATTCTACAGCCTTGAATACAATTTTTAATGCACTTTTCTTTATGAAACGTTTCTGGTGGTGATTATGAACTAAAATCAAAGTAGTCACTAACACAGTCATCGGCATTCTCCTGCCCCTATCCCAATTTACTCGGGGCCGGTACAATACGTCGTTTGTATACATCACCAGCCATCATCTCATCACTTAGTTCCTCGTCCTTCACACAATCCATCCATCTTTTCTTTGATCTCTCTCTATTCTTCCACGCATCCACATCTATACTTAGTGGTAGTAGTGCCAGGTGGCATGTCTACATGCCAGCATGAATATCCACACAGAATCCCACAGAATGTCGACGTCAAGTAGCAGTATGTATACAGTTGCGTTTCGAACGCTGAGTGTGGAGCGCTGGAGGCCCAATTCCTCCCTCAGTCCCCTCCTCTCACCTTTCTCCTTCCCGTCCCGTATCCTGAAATAGACTCGGCAACGCATCTGCAACTCCTTTGGTATCTACTGATACTGGCAGATGTCCATGGGCGGCGATGACTACTTACCATCAGGTAGCTCGTCTGCCCGTTTGCCGAGTAATCCCATAAAAAAACCTTCCTGGTAACATTTCCTTCCTTTCTATCACTATAAAGTAGCAACACTATACACCAAAATTACTTACCTGGAACAATAAACAGTGGTGTACGTCACAAATATCAAGGAGACCTGCCTCACAGTGATCACATCGCTGACTCTCTCAAAGATCACAACTCCGATCATAGTGAAAACCAGGGTATTGGCTGCGTGGCCTAATATCATCCAGAAATTCGATACCACCTGCTCAACATCCCCGGCTATCGTGGACTTTTTATTGCTCACTAGAACGCCCGTAATGACAGTCGCTAACAGACCCGATACGTAAAGAAACTTCTCGCCGATATAATACGTTAAATACGCCCCCGCCAAAGTAACAGTCACTGCGCATAACAGGTCGTAATACGTGATCGAAAGTAGCGTATCTGTGATTTTGCCCATCACTATGCCTAGTAAAATCCCGCCTCCAGCATAGCGGAAGAGAAATAACGTTATATGAGGAGCTTCGGTCAACGCTCCGGCGATGTATCCGAATACGGCTGTGAATTCAATCATTACGGTCACGTCTCCTAGCAATCCTTCGCCTAGCAACAGCACGCTTATATATTTTCCTTTAGACATCGATTTCAACTGCTTCACTACTTCCAAAGGGTATATAGGTGAGCACACAATTCCGAATAGCAGGGCTGTCGAGAAACTCCAAGAAGATTCTATCAGATAAAACGCCATAAATGCCGCCATTAATGCAGTTAAGAGTGCTCCAGGTACTCCAACTAATAATATTTGAGGGAAACTTCTCCAAAACGAGTGCGCGTCCACATTGTACGACGTTCTAAATATCAGGAGCGGTAGGAACGTGATTAACAATACATCCACGTCCATAAAACATATGTGAACAATAGGCTTTATGGAGGGGAACCGGTTAGCGCAAAACCCAGCGAATCCTCCTAGAGTGAACATGATCACTCTATATGGTATGCACATTCCGATCCAGAGCATGATAGCTCTTACGATAACACCTACTAGGAGAGTGGTGAAGATGAATAGGAACCCCAAGGACGCAGGGTAAGCCAGCGATGGACGGCCAGGGTCCTTGAAAGTGACCAAAGCATCTGAAGAGTTGAGAAATGCACCGGATTCCACATCGGAAAAAATATCACTATTTACTCCAGATATTAGTAAAAGTAGTATATATTTTAAAGCCATGTTTCATGGCCTAATAGATTTTATTTGAAAGCATTTTTTTTTATTAGTTGTTACTACAGCGTTCATTTTAAAGACGTTAATTACGGCGCGTTTGTATGAAAAGACTAGCTTTCCGCCCGCGGCTTCGCCCGCGTGGAGTAAACGTTTCTTTTCATTTGACGGGAAAATATACAGCCTCATGTCACTCAGGAATAATATAGCTTTCTATTGGTGAAAGAATTTTCAAAATCGGTTCAGTAGATCCAGAGATTACAACCTCACAAACTTACAAAGTTTACCTCTTTATAATATTAGTAGAGATGTATGAATGTGGAAGAAGCGAAAGAGGTATGCAAGAGTCGTCAAGCAGTCTATAGTTTCTGTCTACCCCTGTGGGAAAATGGCGTGAGTGTATATTTTGTTACTAGAAACGCCTGCAGTAATAGGGGGCAAAATCTAGTGATTAGTCAAACCCTACTATGAGTTTAGAAGTTTAAAAAAAATATTTATAATATATAGACTTATTTCAATGTTCAGAAACAATTTTACGTTTGCATGGACAAATGGTCTATATATTGCAACAAGAATCAAGTTCATATTGATTAAAAAACAATATATCCATAAATTTTTAAACAGTCCAAAATTGAAGAGAATTTATTATTTTATTTTTAAGTTTAGCAAAGTTTAAAAAAAAAAATTAACTAATAAATAAAATAATAATATAGGAACTTTACTAAACGCTAACTTTACTGGGAATGATAAAGCATAAAAATAAACAATAAATTAAATTCTAATTCAATTTTAATTACACAAAAAAAAAGCAATTCCATGTCAATTCATAAAATTAAAATGCATAAAAATTCAAAATAAATAAATTCACAAATCATAAGTCTATGGGAAAAAGCAAACGAACTCCATTTGTCTTACTAGGGCTTTTGTAGGGGGAGAATTTCTGGGCAGCTTTCCTGGGAGATTTTCTAGGAGTGACGCTTTTTCTAGCCTCAATTTTCTCTAGCTCTTTGAGCTCCTTGTAGGCACTTTCTAGCATCCGACTTTTCCATTCTTCGTAGGGCTCTATTTTTTCTTGTTGGGGCTCTTCAGGCTTTGGTACATCAACTTCCATGGTTTCAAACTTTTCAACTAAAACAAATATGGTTGATTTATTTTTTTTAAAGAATAAACTTAAACAATATATATTTCTACACATTGGTCTAGTCGTTCCAAGCGCAACTGGAGGTCCTGAGTTCGATTTCAAGGTCGAGAAGAATTATTGGGTTTTTCTATGAAACTCTCAGTAGCACCTCGAAGTTTGCATTTGTGCCCTGTCAATGACAATAACGTTACGTGGGACCTACCGACCAACATACCGGCAAAATTGGTGTGAACATTAGCACACCTCTGCCTAACCCCTAACACTGGGATAATAGTATTATGTTATTATATGTATTTAAGATAATAATTATACTTCAGTCACAGTCATTGAAATCTGAATGAATGAATTTATTTCATTCGATTTCAATGTTTAAAATACCTTTTTTTACAGCAAATACATAAATAAATACGTCAAAATATTACCATATCATTAATGACCCTGAGCATATTGATATTTTTAAATAGCGATACTTCACCAGTGCTCTTGCATATGTATAAAAATGTAAAAAGATTTGACAGCGGTGGGATTCGAACCCACGCCCTTTCGGACTGGTGCCTAAAACCAGCGCCTTAGACCACTCGGCCACGCTGCCTACACGACACGAGCTAGAAATTTACATCTGTTTTTTTTTTTCAATTGAATTTACACTAACATTATAATTATGGAATGTTTACATATCCAAGAATAGTACTAAAAATCTTCATCTAAATTTATTGTAATCAATTAAACGGATTTTGTAACTTTGGAACGACGATTTGAAGAAGGTGGCTGGTAGTGGATGGATGCGAACTGCCCAAGACCGGGATGGTTGACGCTCTTTAGGGGAGGCCTACGTTCAGCAGTGGACGGCGATAGGCTGATATGATGATGATGATGAAAAGGATTTTTAGAATAGGAGACTGCATCTATGCAAGCGTGGTGTAGGGCGCCTGCTAAATGGAGTTTAAATGTTAGTTTTCACTTTTTAGGCTAAGTACCATTTTCAACAGGATTCTTAGGTGGTCTCCCCCTTTTCTTCTTAGCTGCAGCAAAATGCAGATCTGTGAACTTCGTCCAGTCCACATCTAGTTTAGCCCACTGTGCAGGTTTCAGTCTTGACTTCTCTATTATTTTGCTCTTTGGTACTTTCACTTTGTTGACTCTGAAAATTAAATAGTGAAGAACAATTTCATGAGATAAACTACTTTTCAGAAATGTGGTATAGAAATAATATTATATTACTAGACTAGATAATTATATATGTACTGGGAAGGGGAAGACCTAGAAAAAGTGAACAAGTGAAGGAAAAAGTTGGAGTGCAGTTGTATCAAACAGAAGACAGAGAATAGAGACGTGACAATTGCTCCATCGACAAGACAAGCTCTTAAATGGAAGGAGAAATAATAATTATACTAGATACAACTCTACTAATGAGGCAGTTTTTTTTTTATGTAGTCATACCTGCAAGCTTGATATACCGCCATGCACACATACTGTGGAAGATTTAGGTCCAATTCCTATAAACAATTAAAATAAATAAATAAAATTGTCACATAAATTCGCAATTAATTACGCATAAAGAATAATTGCACTATTAGGGCCTATTTTGGTATAAATCACTTGGCAGTTGTCGACGGGCAGACCGAGAAAGCCATGGCGTGACGATCTCGTTGCATATATGGTTGACTGACCAGAGAAAACCACAAAGGGGCTGTCCATTAATCACGTGAGGGTCGAAAGGGGGGGGAGGGGTCCATAAAAAATCACGAAATATCACGAGGGGGAGGGGGGGTGTAGTAATATATCACGTGTAATTATTTTTTTGCATACTCGCCGCAAATTTAAAAAAAAATAAGATTTTTATAGGTACAAAAAAATACACGTGATATAGGGGGTGGGGACAATCTTAAACCTCACCATGTATCACCAAGGGGGAGGGGGGGGGTTAAAAAATGCCCAAAAAACATCACGTGATTAATGGACGGCCCCAAACAGAAGGATGTGGAAGATTATGGGGCAGAGCTTTGCCTAGCATATAATATACAAAAAGAAAATGTCTCACCATTTTAGCCTGCCTCTGGTATTCCTCAAGTATCCGATCAGCAAGCTCCTGAACATCACTGCACTGAAGCGTCACACACAGCATGTTGGTGGTCAGCTTATCATTGCTCAGTTCTAGAAGATTCTGCACCACCTTCTTAGTGTTGGTGTATGCTGAAGGCTTCAACCCAGAGTATTTGATTGCTGTTTTCTGAAAATAGCATATTGGGGACTTCAATTAGAATATGGACCAGAGAAATACATAAAAAATTACATTATTTTGATTGGGACTGATAGAAGCCTACCTTGGGACTGATGAAAGCATCATAGAGCTAAGGGAACCATATTGGAATAGTAGATTACTTATTGCTATAGAGAGCAATAGTTATTTCAAAAGATTTCATTTAGGATCCCAGTGCCAGAGAATCATGGTGTAACTTAGATGTTTATTAAACATTAATTTATTAAACATAATCTTCAGACAGATGTTAATTTCCATCACCATTTTTTAATGTCACAGCATATGGCATAATATCTATCCATACCAATTATGAAATAACAGGAGACTGCCTTTGCCCAGAAGTTGAAAAAACAATATTGTTATTATTGTTCTATGGATATGGGTGTTGTGTGCACTAGTTTGTCTTTGTGTCTAGTTGTATGTAACTATAGTTATACTTACTATATCTAAATCTGCCCCTAACATAGTGGCAGCTAAGTCTAAGCATATGACCAACTTGCTGGTGTCGGACATGTTGCTGCCAGCCATGCTTTTTGTCTGCAGTAGACGCTGCAACTCTGCTGCTTTGCTGGAAATATAATACAGCTTGATGTAGCCATGCATACATGCATACCTTGTAAACTCATACATACATACATACATATTGTCACGCCTGTCTCCCATGGGGGTAGGCAGAGACTATAGATTTCCACTTGCTAATCCTAGCACACTACTTTCGTAAACTCAATTAATGAAAAATAAAAAACTATAATATGTGTTAAGCATTAAGGTGATTTAATTTGTGTCTATAGTAAACTAAAACAAAATAAACAAAAATCAATCTTTTGTTTCTCTGCCCTAAGCATACCCTTAGAGTCACTGGTCACAAGCATAGCTGCAGAGTATGAGGTCCTGAGTTAAATTAATTTACTGACACACATAGTTGCCTCATGAGGCAAAACAATAGATTTTGCATTGTCTACAATATGGTGCTTGACAGGTTAATAGGTAAGTAGGTAACTGGGCTGGATTTCAGCTAGGCTATAGGGCTAATCCCTCAATAGGCTATCCCCTCATACATAGCAACAGAAAACACATCAGCGAACTGTGGATGTACAACAGAACATATTTAGGCAAAGATGCCTTTCTGATAAAACAATCATGTTTGTTTTATCAGAAAGGATATACAACAGAACATGGTATGTAAAACTACTTTAAACTTTATACATTTAGGCAATTACTATGCAGAACTGATAAATTGGAATTCAATCGAAAAAATAGTTATTTCATTTATTTAATTCCTGGTATATCCAAGATAATTATAAGCTTGGCATAGTATAACCTTTTTTTACATGTCAATAAGAATGTTGGGGGCTTTATTACAAAAATGGATCATATAGTATTCTATATATTTTTTTAATGTTACGGGTTCGACTAGTATCTGTTAAAAAACCCAAGAGAATAATAATTTCGTTCAAATTGCAGTTTGAAATGTATTTTTGTTTACTGACTTTAAAACTTTATCTTCTTCGCCAAGTCCAAGTTTGGATGCTATAAGATGCATAGTTTTATTATTCGTTGCCATTTTCTCCACTTAATACGTTTCACATAAAAAGAAAATAATTCGTTTCCCAGATTTTCCACCGAGAATTCCTATATAAATACGAATCGAAAACATTAACGTTTAACTCGCGCCATTTGATTTTGACTGTTGTTTTTTTCTTCTTGACATTTATAATTTCCTTCATTCAGTCAGCTGGTGGTTTAGTATAGTTCAATCCTGTTCAACTTCATTCAATCCTCCCGGTCCCTTATCGCTCTGTAAATTCATTCTTATCATAGACAATTCATGAAAGGAAGAGGGAAACGTAGTGTTGTTAACGAAATTGTGCAGAATACAAATGAAATTGAGTCAAATATTGTTTTTTTTTCTAATTATTAAAACTGGTTATATAACGGTTATATAACGTTATATGATTAACAATACAAAATGCAGTTCCTTTCCAGGGTTCCAGGAAATTCTATTCAAAATAGTTCTCTAAGTAGCTTTTACCGTGGTTTAAATTTTCATAAATTTATAATACAGAACATGTTAAAGAAAATTAATTCTTCAAATGATAGGGGCGTAAGAAGACTAAAGAATTAATTTAATCATAATATAAAAACCCTCAAGATCAAATACAGTCAAAGAAGAAATCATACACATAATGAAGAAAAACACGAAAATATTTTACGCAATTTTAATCAAATTTATATCAATTTGCATTACATTTTAACATGAGTAAGTTATCTCCAAAAAAAATTAACTGTTTAAATTAGTTCTTTACTGCAAAAATATTTTATGACATTGTATAAGTCTATCGTTCATGGTTAGAAAATCTACTCGATTAACATGACCACGCCCCTTTATCTCGATTTTGACTGACTGAAGTTTCAATGATAAAACACCTTCCTTGCAATATCACAGCAGGCGACATGTTGATTTTTTTCTATAGGTTCTGTGAAGCCGATACGGATCGCTGTCATTGCTACAAAATGTCTTTGTAGTTATCAGGGTGTAGGTCATATAATTGTAGTAATATTAACTAATCCGTGCTAATTTTCATATGTTAAACGTATCGTAAAGAAAAAGAAGAGGATCCACTCCGCCCGAATCAGGGGTGTGTATTCACTGATACACCGATATAGATTTGTATCAAAATAATCCGAAGCTATTTATAAATATTATTTTCTCAGCTTTTACTTATGTTCAAACGTTAATAGTAACGTCCGATCTATAATTAACTTGTGAAAGTTTATAAATATTACAGTATTCCATGGTGAAGTAGTGAGTCGAGTCGGTTATTAGTGGCAAAGGTTGCCATTTTTTTAGTGGGATATAATCGTGTGTTGTGTGGTGATATCAGGGCGTGATCTCAGTGCTCGGAGTTGGTTTGAGTCCGAATCCGCGGCGGTGTGAGTGCACGTCTGCAGTGTTCTCGTGGACGCGCGCCCCACGAACTGATAGAAGACTAAGGTAGTGTGGTGTGGTGATTTTCAGGTTGAGATGCAACTAGTGTCAGTGTGGTCGAGATAATAGCAGTGCGTGTTGTGGTCTTGGTGACGTGATGATGCGGTCGCAGTGAGGGGGCAGAGCGACACCACGGCTTCGTCAGTGGCGGGCGGCGCGCGGGGAGCCGAGTCTCCTTCGCAGCCCAACCAAGACACGGTGGACAACGCCACACCCACCTGCTGGTGAGTCCTACATGCCTACATAATCACAAAAAAGTTCTACACACAAAAAGTCTTGATACCATTACCTTGGAAGTCAAGTGATCTAATGTCAATCTGTGACTCTTGAGACTGATAATTTTGTACTGTCAAGTTATTGTACAAAACAATAACATGATTAAGTCCAAGTTTCTAATCTAGAAGCTGTTTATGTTTGTATTTTCCCTATTTCATAAGCTTACTTAATCACCTAAAACATTCTAGATATAAAAAAATATAATCAATAAGATTATTGAAGATGGTATTACAGTGTTATGACAAAATTAGTGTGATTTTTTTAATATGTGAAATGATTTTGCCATCATTTTCTCTCCTTTGGACTTCCTTCAAATAGATTTCATACTGTTAACTGTTTAGTCTCTATTTAGAATCTAAACAAAACATATTTTGTACATCCTTATTCGGTAAAATTTTGATTGCACAATCAGTAAGAGCCCATGTACAAAATAAAGTATTACAATTACAAATATTAACTAAATATACATTTACATTTATATTGCTGTAGACAACAGCCTCTCAGAAATCTATGTGATTTATTTATAATAAGATAACTTTTCAATATACAATGTTTGAATGTTTTTATTCAAATTGGATTCTTGTACGGCGAACCCCAAACAGTACTGTATGAATTACAAATTATTCATAGTACCTATTCTTACTAATAAACATTGCATTAATTGTGTAGCGGTTATACATTGTTTTTCAAATACTTGCATTCTTTTTTTAGTATCTAAGATTTGTATAAGCATATAATCTGACATTTACACAAATGTAAGAAATTATTTATTGGAATTTATAATGAGGTTCCAAGCAGCCATCACTATCTACTTGGAATCCCTTTAGATATTCCATAAAATAATGTCTAATATTCGCATAAATGATTCCATTACAAGGACAAGACTGAAAGATATCATGAGCTTGTTCCACTTAACCTAATCAAAATTTATAAAATCTTTTTTTTTTCTATTAGACTATTACAGGTACCTACTTTGAAATTGTCAATAAGTATTTGCACAGTATAAATATTGGATCTTATATAAAAGATCCAGCAAGAAACTCCATAGATACTCTCTTTAATTTAATAAATAGCTGCTCTAACCAGCAAATAAACAGTCAATTAAAAGCACCAATTTAAAATATACTTTTATAATGGTACAAATGGCATAGTGCATTTTTTCCTAACCTGTGGTCTGCGGACCCCTTGGAGTCCGTGAGCATATGTTTGGGGGTCCATGGTCCCAATACTAAAATATAATATTGTCCAAAAATTGCACCTTTTTTCACTCTGGGGTCCTTGGCATTATGCTTGATTTCTTTGGGGGTCCACTGCTGAAAAAGGTTAGGAACCGCTGGCATAGTGTTTAGTGATCTGCCTTTGTATCAACAATTGCAGGTTTAATTCTGTGGCCTACTATCTAAGGGTTTGTGTTTCATTTGCTAATTCCAACAACCCAATTTTTTTATTGTTAATAATTATTGATGTAATTATGTAATGTATTAAAGTTAATTCAATCAATTACTAATCAGAAAATTGCGCAAGGTATAAAACCTATGACCTAGATATTTGGCAGGGAGGTATGCATCACATTAGCATAATATGAATATCCACCAAGAGAGGTAGTAAGGGAATTCCCTTAGGAAATAAACAAAATCAATATGGATAATATCACTGGGCAGTACTGGTATATTCTTTAATAGTCCTAATTTGTAGCTAGAAGAAGGCTGAAAGTCTAAAAAACAGTTTATCTTTAGTATTAATCTTACCCAGCAATTGGTTGGTGGATAAGGTTGTGAGGTCAGATATACAGATAAAGATGCATGTTATTATTGTTTTTATTTAAATTCAGAATCGTAAGAAAATTACAACATAATCTTAAATGTCAACCTTAATATTGTGTGGTTTAAAGTTGATTTTTCAGTGCCCAATACATTTATTTTTCGTTCCAATGGAATGTGAACTTTATTTTTTAGGATATTAGTTGGTTGGTCCATAACTTATAAGTATCTGTTAGAGGATTCTAGTAATTTTTCATAAAAAATTGGCATTTCTAAGTTCATAATACCCTCCAATCCAAAATGAAATTCATCAAAATTGGTTCAGCAGTTTAAGTGTGAAAGTGTTACTTCTGTATATGTTTAATTTAATTTAATGTTATTTTTCTTTCCATAATACTTAAATATTAAAAATAAAAGTAAAAATGTCTTCAGGCACTCTGTTTCAAGGTCTCTATTGCAATGCAACTATTACATGCAATCACTATTTATTCGATGTTGTATTAAATTGACATTGCAGGTTGAATGCCAAAATATTTCTTTATTACCATTTTGTATTGTTTTTTTTTTTTAATTTTATGATGCCCACACCATTGATGTTAACTGAATCAAAAGATTTTGATTGTAACTATAATAATTATGGGGCTTGATGGGTTAAAGACTGCGTTAAGTCTTGTTTGTTTTATAACTTTCTAGCTTTTGCCATGGTATCACTTGCATCTCCAAGGACTTTTTAAGATAAGAGTTAGCCTGTATCCTCTCTCAGGATTTAATCTATGTCCCTGCCAAATTTTAATTGAAATCTGTTCAGCTCCTCTGGATGCAAAATATATCCTTACCAAATTTTGAAATAAATAATCTTCTGCATTAAGGGTATATAATAATAAATACGTTACTGCAGACCAGGCTGGAAGCAGAACTTTCATAAAAAAAAATGAATAAAAGTTATTTTTTGTTTTTGTAAATTATGTCATACTATTACTTATGCTTCTTACTTACTTATGCTACATACTATTAATTATGCTATTTAAATCATATTGCAATAGCAATTTCTTTTTCACATTACTATAAAAACTTCGACCATAAAAAAAATCTTATAAAAATCCAGGAAGTAAGTTGCTGTCTCTTTTATTGTAAACTGACCCTTATATTTTATTTGAATTGTTACTGGGAGAAGGTAGGTACATATAATATAATAACAGGTAGGGAGGGGAGTGTGCTGACACTCGCCTCCCTACCTGTGAACTGTGTACTGTGTGGGAGGGAAACCAGCTGTGGTTTCCCTCCCACACAGTTATTGACAGCAGGGAAGCAACTTGGCAGTGGAATAACTTTTTTCGAAGCTATTCAGATTCTCATTAGAATTAACATATTAAAATATTTAGAATCAATTCAGTCACCCAGTTTAGAAAAAATATTTAATAATTACTGGAGCTGTTAAGTACTAAGTACCTACTCACTGCAATTTCCTTAATAAGTATCATTCATTTATCAATTTGTTAAAGTATTAAGAAACTTAAGTGAATCGTGATTATATCTTTGAGTCGCCGCCTTTATGTACTTTTCGCTATAAATCCATACTTACAAACAATATATGTATATGCGAATGTAACTGTCTGTCTGTCTGTTGCGTTTCCCCACCTAAACCCCAAACCAAATTGATGAACATTAGTATAGGATAGATTGGACATTAGGGCAGGGTAGGCTTCCTTTTGTCTTAAAATTATTTCATGGCGCGCACGTTATCCTAGCAGGACGTTGTAAGTCCAGTATTTATTTTCCTCCTCTGCCGATTTTTTTATGGTGTAACCTCCTCTTCATGACAGCGTCGAACAGGCCATAGTCGAGATGACAGTTGCCAAACGGGTCCTAGCCTGCGCGGCCTGGCTTATGAGGCTTGTCGCAAGCCTGGAAGCAGGTAAGGCCCCCAAGTAGGGCCCGCGCAGGATAGCCCGACTTGGAAAGCAACCCGAGCCCTTCCGACCCAGTCCGACCCTGCTTCATGGCATGTCCATATTATGACAAACACTAAAAATAAATCGATTTGTAGATAAAAATAATTGCAAACCAAGGTAATTACCAGTGGAATGTTGGTTAGTGTTTTAATTAACAACAGAAGAGTAATTTGTTGTCAAAACAACGCCTTTTTTTCTTCTTTTTTATTCCTCTCATTTTTTGCTTATATACCTATTATTATTTAAAATCTTTCTGTGGGAACAACACTAGGCTTTTCCCCCATATCGTAGGTGTGTTTACAAATTCCTACATTTTTTTGAAAAAAAAAAAACAAATACCCGGATCTTGACACAACTACCCGTAGATCATACAAAGTTCCATTCGGGCATCAAATCAAGAACGCGTGGTGCGGAACCCAATAAATCAGCCACTACGCCAAACTAGAAGGTTCCTTCGAGAATGAGGTGACCAGAAGAATACGCTTGGGCTGGGCGGCATTCGGGAAGCTGCGTGATATCTTTGAATCGTCGATCCCACAATCCCTAAAGACCAGGTCTATAACCAGTGCGTCCTACCCGTGATGACTTACGGAGCCGAAACGTGGACACTCACCATTGGACTGGTCCACAAATTCAAGGTCGCTCAGCATGCAATGGAGGGAGCGATGCTCGGAGTTTCTTTGGTGGATATAATTCGTAACGAAGTCATTCGCCGCGTTTAGTCCACTCTCGGCCCCTCGACCCTTAAAAAAAGATTTGTTTATTTGTGTCCTCTCAACCCCTAAACATAGTTCACACTCGACCCCCAGGGGTTGAGACTGAATTTCCATACAAAAGACAGGCATCCCTCGTCCACTCTCGACCCCTAGTTCGGTAAGTACCTAAAATTAATATTTTGGTACAGTAGAGTACAGAATAATTTAGCCACTTGTACTGTTGTCTGTTGGAGGCCGAGTAGCTATTTTATTTCACCTGCAACTTTATTCCTTTGTTTGTAAAGTCCTGATTTTGTATTTTTATATGGCGGTAATTCTTCTATAACTTTTGTCTCGGAGCCCTTCAGCACAACCATCATAGTATATAGATGATATAGGCTGTTTGAAGTTATACATTTTAAATATTCCCTACTATCACTTGTTGTGTCAGTCATGTTTGGAAATAGAAGTTGTGCATTCTTGAATCACTTGATAACTACTACGCTAAACGCAAATGATTTAAGTAAGTATTATACAAATTATGTGGAGGGAATTTTAATTAAATAATATTCAAATATAGTGTATATGATTTTTCATCGTAACTGTACTTTGGGGGTCGAGCGGAAACTAAAACTTGGCTGAAAAATAAAATCAACTCTCGACCCCTAAAGGGTCGAGAATAAACTATAGTTAGGGGTCCAGTGGACACATTATTTATTGGGGGTCGAGGGGCCGAGAGTGGAATAAACGATTCGCCGAAGAACTAAAGTCACCGACAATGCGCGAAGAATAAGCACGCTGAAGTGGAAGTGGGCCGGCCATGTCTGCAGACGGACAGATGATCGTCGGAGCAGACAAGTGTTAGAGTGGAGACCGCGTTTGGGCAAACGTAGTGTGGGACGCCCTGCGACACGATGGAGCGACGATTTAAAGAAGGTGGCTGGCAGCGGATGGATGCGAGCTGCCCAAGACCGGGATGGTTGGCCCTCTTTGGGGGAGGCCTATGTTCAGCAGTGGACGGCAATAGGCTGACATGATGAATATGTATCCAGTAACAGTAGCAGTACAAAATACGAAATTAGCCATTTTAGCTCCCCCAAAATTTTGGGAAATTCTCATGGGATTGAGATAATTACTTACGAGTACATAGCTAGTAAATTAGACAAAACGCAAACTCTCACCCACACATAATTCTGTGACGTATTATATGCGTTATCAGATAAATACGTACAACAAGGGGAAATAATTCCAAAAATAACAACGACATTTCACAAATAGAAACGTATGATCACAATTATGTATTAAATTGATAAGCTATGCAAAATCATCAATCGATTTAGTTATCTTTTACTATAAATAACTGCAAAATTTAAACAAAGTAGGTAATATATTTTTATTACGTTTACGTAACATATCAGTAAGTTACCTAATTATATTCACATACTGAACTTGAACTGCCTCATTACTCGTGGTCCTAAGCGCGACTGCTACGCTAGAGGTCCTGGGTTCAATTCTAGATCAAAGTGTTATTGGATTTTTCTATGAAAATTTCAGTAGCACAAATCCAACCTCCTGCATGAGCTGCTGCTCGGAGTTTTGGATTTGTGCCCGGTTCCCTATTTAATGGGACTCAAACATTGGCAAAATGTGGGTCTACATTAGTACATCTCTGCCTAAGCCTTGGAGGAACGCAAGCGTGAGAAGTGAGACGCAGCTTATACTGAAAATGTATAACAGTTTAATAAATATTAATAGTTAAACTAAACTATCTAAATCTAATCTAAACTTTTTTTTTTTTTTGTTTTGTTTTGTAATCTACAATCAGTCGCAAGACTATAATTAGATTGGTTGAATGAGAGTGACGTTTAGGCAAAGAGACCAGTGTCTCAATTGCCTTTCTAAAGCACATCCTTCCTTTTCAGCCTTTTCACCGTTGAGGAAGGTTTTAGGAGGTCATTGGCCAGGGTATTTGGATGAACCGAGAGCCGATCAGCATATTTCTTTTTATATCTATCAATTTCAGACTGAATAGTGGGAACGCCAAGATATTTGTGGATTTCGTCGTTTCTGGAGAACCACGGGGCACATGTGATGGTTCGCAGAATGTTGTTTTGGGCACGTTGGATGACCATAACGTTGCTGTTACTGGCAGAGCCCCACAGTGGGATTCCGTAGGTCCAAGTAGGCTTCAACACAGAGTTGTAGATCAGTAGCTTGTTGTCAACGGACAGGAGAGTTTCTGCCCATAAGCCAGAGCAGGTTTCGAAACTTATGATTAATTTCATCCCGTTTCTTCTTTACGTGATAGGTCCAGGTGAGTCTTCGGTCTAGGTTAAAGCCCAGGTATTTAACATTCTCAGTATCCGGCAGCACCTCGGCACCAAGTTTGACAGGGGGGCGGTTTCCCCTCCTTAGAGTGAATGTGATGTGGTTCGATTTTTGAGCACTATCTAATCTAAACTAATATTATAAAGAGGAAACATTTGTGTTTTTGTATGTATGTTTGTAATATTTTCACACAAAAACTACTGACCGATTTCAAAAATTCTTTCACCATTAGAAAGCTCCATCTTCACTTAGTGTCATAAGCTATATTACATTTTCAAAAGTAATAGGGCTCCCTAATAAAAATGCAATAATATAACCCAAGGTGTGAAAACGCGGGCAGGTTGAAAGCTAGTATAATAATATTTTTAATAATAGCAAATACTTTTAAATTGTTCTTACTACATTTGTTGATTTTTTTTCTCTTTATAATATTGTCAAAATTTAACAGATGAATAATTAATTCCTAAGGGAACAAACAAATGTAATGACCAATATTATAAACGGGATGACATTAGCTTCTGCAACGCACTTATTACTAGTGCAGGAGGTAGGATTTTTTTTTACTAGTTATACTATTGCATATATTTGTGTCCAATAAAGAATTATGAATAAATAAGTAGCTGTGCGTAACTTAAACTCCGCCTCACCTGTTCCAGGATACAGGCGTGATGTTATTTCCTAGCACTTAATACCTTTGCACCTTAAAAGACAATAATGATGACTTTGACAAATCTTCCCGTTGAATCATGTTTAAGTAGGTACCTACCTACGTGTTCCGATGTGTTAAAGTTATTTTGTATAGGTATCTGTTTTATTGCCTAAACACCCAAAGAATTTGCACTGAAACTGTATCCGAGCAATTTCCGAGATGAAGCTCAACTAAAAGTAGAAGACAAACAAACAAACGCGTTTATTGTATAAACGTTGATTATTAGATCACATTCCGACCGTGGAGATGTCACGAATCCCATTACTATAAGGCAATGATTGCAATCCAGAAGTTTGGATTGAAGTTTAATTTTGGGTCGACACAGTACCTATTTTTTTTTACTGCTGGGGTCGCGGAGCGATGACAATTCGCTCTCGTGACCCCAGCTAAAAGTGGTGAGGCGATGCTTGGAACTGCGGGTATAGTATACCTCTGCCTTACCCTTCGGGGAATATAGGCGTGATGGTATGTTCCACCTTGACGTAGCACGAATTGTACGTGTAGGTGGGTAGATGTTGAGTTCATTTAATTTAAACGATCCCAAGTCCTCGAGAAAGGCCGAAAGGCGCTTAATGTTGCCTACGGCCTCTCTGGGAGCGCTCTGGTTGCCGAGGCTTTGCCCTGTATGCTCTGTATAGAGATGTTTGTTTTAAGAACCATGGCCAGACATGGCTGCGGTGACTGTACTTAGGTGTAGTTTTGACAGCTGTAGTAGCTGCCCAGTAATCCGCCTTACAATGTAGGGAAAGCCTTAGTCTAGCTGCTCACCATGGTTCGTACAGTAATTGTTGTCTGATCCTAGTGGGTTTTCTTACCATGCGTATCTGACCGAAGGGGAAAGGTACTATGGGTTCGGGACCTACAGCATCCGTAGCCGATCCCATTCTAGCGAGCTGATCTGCTTCGTCATTACCTCGGGAGTCGCATAGGGGACTGTCTGTGACACCTATAACAGAGAATATTTTGTTGAAAGAACCATGGTTGGTGAGGACTGCTGTGACTGTTCAAAGGTGTTGTTGACGCCAGTCTTACGTTGGGGCAGCTAGCTTGATAGACTAATGACGAGAGCTCGTCTTGGTCCTACCACCAAGTGTGCTGAGTTTTGTTGGCTTTTTCTAGACGCGTCCGAGAGCATGCGCGGAGATGGAAGATTCTTTGCTTACACGTCCTCCTACAGTCTGATTTCGCTAAGGTAAATAAATGCCTTATAGAAAAAAATATAGGCCTTTCGGTATAATTATGAACTTTTTTACTACCAGAGTATTTAACCTGTCTTCCTTTATAAACTTGACTCATAAAAATCGTCGGGCCGTGAAAACGTTTCAAGTAAATGTAACAGAGTTACTTTCGTATTTAAAATAAATTCACCGTGGTTTATCGGCCATATTGAATTTGTATAAATTATTATCACCTTACACACAATAAGAGCTAATATTAGACTTCCGTTTAGTAAAAATATCTGATGCAATAATTTAGCTTCCACGTTTTATTTTAGAAAATATTTTTATCATTTTTTTTAGTCGTCTGCTAAAAAACTAAAGAAAACTGACATTTATATTTCCTATTCTATCTTATGACGTATGAGCGAAAGGATCGGATATACAAATTAAAGAAGAAAATCAACATACACCCAAATTGATATGGGATTCTGCGGATTTCATTGAAATGTTCGTTGTGAAAAACACGGGTCAACATTCGAACTAATGCACTGCAACACAACACTATGTATGGTGGCCAGCACATCAAGTTACCACAAAATGACAAATTTTTTCAGTTGATTTAGAACTTAATTATCAACATGATAGGTTTAAATTCATGAAAGGTTTAAATTCATTTGGAGAAATTTGACACTTTTGTATAACCTGATATGGTGACTGTACACACGTGTTTGGACTCAAAAGCAACTCTATAAATCCGACGACATAACTGTGCGTGTCTGAAGTTGTACGCATAAACACATGCGTACAACTTCAGACATGCGTGATGTGTTGGTAGCGGTAATTAAACAGTTGGGGTTGTATTCGCATTATTATTATCATCCTTACTTCGATATTTTGCATGAAATCAAATATTTTAGTGACGTTACCGTTCGGAACGGCTCACTTTAAGAGGATACTATCCTCTTACGGTTATTTCGTCCGAACTATGGTTGTCTACACACACATTTCTACCAACGACATCTTGCTTTTGTATAAGGCATCGAAATTGTCCATGATATGGCATTTAATAAATAGGTATTAACTGCCTGTCTGCAGCTGAACATGTTTCATAATTTTTGTAAACTAAAATGTGTCTTCCTTCTCACCATTTTGGCGTAGCAATAAGTTATTTATTTATTTCAAAACCAAGCTTTTCTCCCACCCAAGCCTTCTTAAGTATCCAATGTTGATACATGCGATTGTCATTAGCACGTAGTCCCCAGCTTATTGCTCGTAATGTGTCACACAAACTACCAGTGAAAGCTAGTTCGCTTCAATATTTACATGTTCACCTTTCTAACTTGCCGAAAATGCGATCGGACCTGCTACTTTTCCGTAAATGTTTCATTTAACTGTTCCGAAAAGGTTTGATACAAGCGTTCTGTTTTAAAAAGAACAGCATTGCAATTGCAGTATTAGTAGACGGTTCTTTTTTCACGCGGTGTTCCTCGTCGGACCTATCGAACGTAGTCCCAGAATTCGGTATTTTCTCATCAATTATATAGGTTTCTAGTCTTCAAGAAATTACTCAATCACTCTAGGGTTTAATATCACTTGCCAAGCACGTCTCTAAACACATCAACTTACCTGAATATTGAAGCATTTTATTTATTTAATTCTGTACGCATTGAGCTTTCCACATAATTAAGTACACTTATTATATTTTTGTCAAAACATCC
The DNA here is from genome assembly GCA_958496365.1 of Subacronicta megacephala. Classification (NCBI taxonomy): domain Eukaryota; kingdom Metazoa; phylum Arthropoda; class Insecta; order Lepidoptera; family Noctuidae; genus Subacronicta; species Subacronicta megacephala. The sequence goes on from OY292536.1 coordinate 6,212,662, forward strand.
GACCGTCAGCAGTATTAGCAGTATTAGAAAGAGGTAGAATCATCATCCTCCTACCCTTTTTCCTAATTATATTGTGGTCTGGTTGTTAAGGATATATACGCCTGAGTGTCAGTATTTTTCACAAAGCGAATGACAGACCGCCACCAAATTTCTGGGCAACACCGATCTACGAAGGATAGATTGGTTGTCAGGTCTTTTGGGCGTCTGACTACCACTAAGGATTGCCATAGGTGTTCTTATGACAACAGGAACCGACGACCTTACGTGCTCTTCGAGGCACGGAGGGGTCTCGATATGTTAAGATCAAACAACCTTGCAAATCTGTTGATCAGAGCAGTCAGAACTTAGCCACGAGGCCCACAGAAAACAGAAGATAGAATTGTTATCCGGAAAATTCCGGGTTTATCCTGGTCTTCCCCAATGGCTATAATCTGGGTGTCTTTAAATCACGAGTGAATCGGTTTCTCCTAGGCAAGCGCGCTCCATCGTAGATCGCAGTATCGCTTAACATCAGGCGAATTGGCGATCAAGCGTAGGCTTGCCATGAATTAAAAAAAATAAGAAAAAAAAACTGTGCACACTCCATCAAAGGAATAAGGGCATTTATGGGGGTTTCCCTAGTCACGTGCTACCACATCGGGCTTTTTATAGCACGCTGCTATAAATAGCACCGCGTCGGGGTGAAATTGCAACTGTACGAGGGGTCAGCTCATGATCAATTGCATGTGGGTAGTCAATGATATTGATTTGTACAACGAGGGTGATCTTTTTTCCTCTCCATATCAACCAGATCGCTATCCATTGTAAACAGACTATTTGAATTGATAGCTGTAGTGTCTTAAAATGTCTCTGTCTAGTGATCGCAAGTGCGGATCAGCGTGATTATTATTAGGTTTTTCAATAAAATTCTCAGTAGCAGCTCGGATTTTGTACTTTTCGTGCCTGGAAATGGCAATAGATACATCCGTCCCCTATTACTAACTAAGCTGATCAATCCATTTGGAAGGTTAAGCTGCAGTTCCCACGGTCAGGCTGTAGATGGTTTACCAATCTTTACACGTCAAGACTGAAAGACTTCAGTCCTGATTGTTATACGAACACCTATGACAATGGTTAGTGGTAGGCGAAAGGCCCATAAAGCCTGACAACCAGTCTATCCTTCAAATATCGGTGTTATCCAGAAATTGGGTTGCGAAGGTTTGATGGCAGTCGCATCTACTCGAAGTTATATTCGAAGTCAAACCCAAACATAGTTGGGGCTTGGATGATATACATATCAAAACTAATATTATAGAGTGGAAAGATTTGTTCATTTGTTTGTAGTCGAAAAACTCTTTTTTTTTTTTTTTAATCTTACTAGCAATGTGGACCACACATTACTAGTATTGTTGTTAACCCCTCGTTCTAAGCTGTGCTTGTGTTACGAGTGGGATCACGTCGGTAGTGCGATGGGTGGGATTCGAACCGGCAACCACATGATCGCAAGTACGACGACCTAGCCATTAGGCTACCGCCGCTTAAATTATTCTTCTAAAAATGCTGAACCGATTTTAATAATTTTTGACCATTAGGAAGCTATATTATTTCCCGATTAACATTGGTTATCGATTAAGTATTTGTTAACCGAGCGAAGTTGCCGGGAACAATAGTCTATGGGACTCTATACGGGACCCAAAAAGTACAGGCAGTTGTGAGCTGTCTAGCTTTACAAAACAGCTTTGGAGTCACCGTATTCAGCCGTGTTGTGTCTGTCAGAATTTTGTTAAGTAGATAAGCATTATCCATTAATAGTTGCCTATTTAACACGCAGTATTAATTCCCTTTGAAACAAATCCCGGGCACCATGGGATTTCTCGGAGCTCTATTTAATCTAATCAAAGCGCTCGCCTGCTCGCCTCGGGGTAATCAGTAACATTACAGTATTATCCTATTGAATTAAACCGATTACAGTGGAAAAAATACTACAATGGCTACCGTGAGACGTTGTGCGACAATTCTATGTATATAATGCGTTAATTTTACTTAGCAATTAGTTGTTAAGGGGCAGCTTCACCATTTGATATAATTGTACATTTTATGGTATAAGACAGTTGTAAACATTTATTCGCCGTAAAACACTTGAGATTTACTTTTACCCTTATTTTATTATATATATTACTAGCTTTACGCCCACGGCTTTGCCCGCGTGGTTTCTCGGCTTTTCTATACTATAATACATAAAAATCATACTCTTGAATCACACTATCTGCTTATTGCTGAAAACTTCAATTAAAATCCGTTGCGTAGTTTAAAAGGTTTAAGCGAACAGACAGCGTAAGCGACTTCATGTTATATTGTGTAAAGACAAGTCATGAGATCTATTGAATAGTTCAAAAGATGAGCTAGTTCGCAGTTAATTGTGTGACGTCTGTGCAACGGAAGATTTTTTTTTGGGTGCTTAAAATCCTCATGGATCTACTGACCGGTTGCCACTAAAATATTTATTGTCATCGTCATTTACAGAGGCTGTCTTAGTGCACAAAAAATTGCTTTATCCATCATCCTCATGCCTTTATCCCAATACGTTTCGGGCCGGCCTAGCTTGTCATTTCCTTCCATTCATCCCTGTCACAATTTAAAAGTCCTGACAGAAATCTGCATCCTTTAGAAGGCCCCCAATTACTCACTTCCCTAAAAATCATAGAAAATATGTGGAATCTTTGCTTGATTAAATTGTATCTCTCTCTATATGGGACTTAGTGCAGTAAATAGGTATATTTTATGGCGATCATAATACCACCCACCATGAGTGTCAGCTGCAAAATCCACAACACAGAAAAGTAATACGGAAAAGAAAGAAAAGTAAATAGGCAATAAATGGTATTTATTTATATAAATAAATACTTTTACAAGTCGATGTTTAACTTTTTTTTAACTAGATATCGCCTCCATTTCCTATCGACGACCTCTGAGGAGGAACGCCGAAACAAACACAGAGAAACATGGTTTCCTTTAAAGTCCAGAGTCGTATTATCAGATATGCGAGTTTTACAATGTAGCGTAATGTCTGAACAGGCCTTTTGGAGAAAGAGCCATCTATAGCAGCTTGGAGTTGGTATAATGTTAATTCTAAAATCTTGATAAACATGATTTATTTGGAAACGTGGTATTTAAACTGTTTCAAACACTTCTATTTGTATAAGTACCGCCCACCAGTATGACTCATTACTTTATTTTGTTTGTTGTTCCAATTGGTACTCATTCATTAAGTTAATCCGAATAAAATTGAGCTGGAATGGGAATCCCAAAGCGTAATAATTGTTTTCAATTTGATTTGGAAAAATATATGTATCATACATATGAATAAATTATAATTTTTCTACATACACATCAATAGCGTAGCATAAAATCGTAGATTTTGATTTCTAATCCAAGCCCTTATTACCTAATACATAACGAGGATAATATTCCGTGGAAACCTGCATTTCTAAGTGATTGCTGGAAATGATATCTAAAAAAAATATATAAAAAGGGGCATAGTTAATTGTAACACATGGCAAACCTAATCAATCAAAAGATTTGTGAAGATTTTTTTACCTAATTTAAAAAAAAATAACTTTCGTTGTCTATTGCAAGCAAAAAAGTTTTATAACTAGAATCTATAAATAGTCGGATTCACAGTTTTTCCGTCTGATCGTGGGGCAAAAACCGCATGGTTTTTATGGTCCAATCAGGCATTTGACATGCCATTGCCCACTGTAATACCCCATTGACCCTGCATCTCATAGTACTTAATTAGAGAATTAGTTTCCTAACTTCCTATTATTCTGAACATACCACTTGTTTCCTCTCTGTCTGCCTCTACTGCCTTAAACGCAGCTATTGGAACACAGGAAAACACATTTCCAGGTCGAATAAATAAAAGAAGAAAAAATCTATAAATGTTTCAGTAGCAGCTTTGAGTTTGGGTTTGTATCCTGTTAATAAGAATAAACTTGCCCCCTGTATAGGACCTAAACATACTGGTGTACATCATTACACCTCTTCCTAATCCTTCGGGGGATACAAACACGGGGGGAACATAATAAAGATTAGAGAAACAAAAGCAACATTTATTTGGATTTAGACAAGTCGATGACGGTGAAATGGTGCACATTAGGGAACTATTATTTAGACTTACTCTTGTGTAGCATTAGCGAAGGCTCTCAAAAAATTTTTCTTAAAGAAAGCTGTAGTCGAAATAAAGTGTACCAACCTGTGTTCTAGAGCCTTCGTCTTTGGTTGAAGCTCTCAGGTACTCGTAACGACACCCTTGGGATGCAAGAGGGTTGCCCAATTCCGAACCGCATTTTAAATTCCCTCGCTTACACATTTTTTGAAACTGATTAAAAATCGATATCGCTTGGATTTTTAAGTCCTACACACCCTATATTTATATAATAAAAGGGATTTTCATGTGTAAAATGTCAACGCTTTAAATACTTGCCTAATACAAATTTAGGATGTATAATTTTAGTCAAAATGTGTTACGAAACGTCTATTTTTAGCAGGTAAACCTTGAATGGGGTTTCTTTTTGTAACTACTAAGCACATTTTATTGCGAAGCAAAGCTTGTTAAGGGTTTACCATCAACTGCAAAACTAAATAATGATCCCAATATAGAAAATACTCTGTAGATTGCTTACTAGACATAGGATAACATCCATACAAGCAATATCTAAATTCTATCTGCCTGATGGCTAATTCTAGTACAGACAATAATTAGCCTAATGGATAAAGCTATAGATTTCATGTTCATATTCTAGAACTACGTTCGAGCGGCGACTCGGGACAAGTGCGTGTTTTTTTAAACAAATCATTTATTATAAATACGGCAAAATCATATATCCAACATAGTTTACTAGGCTTAGACTCCACTATAAATTCACCAAACATTCAATTGATACTTTTCTTTTAATTAAATTTTATAAAATTGTTCGACCTGTAAACTACCTTATTCATTTTAGGTTTTTAAGTATTGTTGGTATGCTTCTCCATCGTACTTACCTAATGAGTGATTTTAATACTCACCTCCAGTGGTATTTATGTACTATTCAATCATGGAATGATTTGGCAAATTGTGACGCGACTTTGTATTGTGGATTTTCCACTATACGCTCAAGTTGTTTTGCAAACGAGTGAAATGCTTTGCGAAGTCTGTATTTCTAGGTATTTCTCTATATCTTGTATAGCATAATATCCGTATTAATGTGTTCATGCACAAAATCCTACAAAAAACATACAGCCTAAAACTTTTGTGCTGACCACTATTGGAAAATTCCTTCTCACTCTGTTAATTAATCTTATTATTAAAAAATATTGGGTATGTTTGTATGTTCCCTATGGACTCCAAAGTATGACCTGAAAATTTCATAAAAAATATTAAAGCTACCTTCATATTTAGCATTGCGAGAGCTCCTGTGAAGTTTGGATCACGACGATCAAATAAGAAAAAAGAAACGTATAGTGAAACCGCGGGGCATTTCTTCTTTTCTATTGGTGCCTCTCCAATCACTGAAGGTTGGCCATCAACTCTGTATATTTCTAGATGGCGTGTCTTTGGCGAGGGGAATCAGCTCAACAGCACTCATGACTCCGGTCTAGGGTTCATGATTTCTCGAGCTTTTCAATTTCTCGGGTCTCGAGAATTCTCGAGGCTAATTTCTCGGGTCTTCTCGGGTTGCCGAGAAATTTTCATTTACGTACGTTTTCTCATATTATTTGGTTTCAATAATGTCAACAAATTCAGTGGTTTTCCTTTCAAATAAAAGTATCAAATTAATTATAAAACTTTTATTGATTATATTCAAAAACATTAATCTTATGATGCTGCATACTGTCATACCCAAGCCTGCTTTTTTTCGGTGCACTCGCACCTGAACTTGTAGATGCTTCAGATTCGGATTCTTCTTAGGTCCCGCATTTAGTAATATTGATTTTATGCACATGTGCTTAATGTCTCACCAGCCCGCTAGTATTTGAACCTTTGCAAGCAATGGTTTTTGGGCACTTGAGGCATTGCGCATTTGCAGATTCCTTTTTTTTGAATATTTCCATACTTTTGATGCTGCCATCTTTACTGTTATCGGTAACGGTATACGTTTCGGTAAAATCTATAACAAACTCAATTCAAATTAATAATAAGTCTTTGGACCAATATGTAATACACACACAACACAACTGGCAATATTCGTCTCACAAATTTAAAATGACAGATTAATTAATTTCAAATTACTTACATAAGAAAAAGATATCAGTATAACTAAAAACTAAGCTTGTGTGTTGTTGTTTTACAAAAATAGGAAATATAATTAGACTAAGTAGTATAATTAATGTATCGTTAGTTATTTTATTTTAAAGTTTGACTAAAAATAATAGAAAAGAACAGATACGTACTCGTACCCAGTAAAATTTAAGATCATATTTAGATTATATTATTGATGAAAATAATATGAATAATAAATCCATGATGTGTCAATAAAAGTGAAAAGACTTACCCGTTTGATTTCAATTTTCAATTTATCACGTAATCTGTGCAACACTCACTACGTAAATTATACTTGGCTAGAGTAGAAACACGAATGAAAGTGTAAAAACGACGCCGCAGAGCGCTTGCAGGGAGATCAAAGGCGGCCGCTGCGGTTTGGCCCGCACCGCCACGCAAGTCGCAACAAAAAAAAATGGCGAAAAATTTCAATTTCTATATAGGTACATGATTTCTCGAGTTCTCGACTTTTCTCGAGCCGAGAATTCCCGGGAATGAACCCTACTCCGGTCCATTCGCAAATAAACCAGAACTTTTTTCTTCGACCAACACCCGAATAATACTTATACAAATATTTCTAATTTGCTATGCCCCGCGACACATTAGATATAAGTACTAGGATAAGGAAATGTAAAAGAACAATGTTTACTTGCAATAAATTATTTATTACACATTACATGATCTCTTCTGAGCAGAACAATTTCGCCTGCGTACTGATAAATTTAAATGTACAACAAATGCAATATTTGTCTTTTTACCAACATGACCAATTCTCACCACAAAACAGCCTCTTATCCCAAATACTTAAAACGTAAACTGACTCAAGTTAAAACCACTTTCCCGTATAAAGAATGCTGTCCATATCACTCGAAGCAGTTTCGTCACAGCCACCATTGTCAGGCGCAGTTCAACAAGGAATTTAAATCAGTTACTATACATTTGTTATGTTAAACTACTCTTATGTAATTATGCTGTGGACGCCTTTAAAAATATCTGTGTGCCATGATTTTTCGTAGTTTGAAGTTGTGGTTTATGTATAAAGTATTAATGTAGCAAAAAGTTTTGTATCGGAGCATATTTTGAGAACTATAAAGCTCATAATAAACAATACCTCTCAAAACAATTGATATTTGGAAGAATTGGAAGATCATTTTAGCTCTTGTTTTGCTTAATAAATGGAGTTATTAAGACCAATAAAAAGACTGCCTCGTTAGTCCTAGTGGTCCTAGACGCGACCGCTACGCTTGAGGTCTTGTGCTCGATTCCCATGATATTCTCAGTAGCAACTCGAGTCTGTATTGGTGTTCGGTTTAGTGGCGATAGGTTTGCTCCCTATTACTGGAAACCTAATTTATTATTACATCTCTGTCCAATCCTTCGGGGAAAAAACAGGCGCCCATCACTCCTATTATTCTATACAATATGGGTCGCACATTTCTAGTAATCTTGTTAAGCCCTCCTGCTAAGATAAATGCTTGATTATTTACAGATTTTATAGAGAGTGCTAAGAACTTGACAGTTACTCCGAAAACCTTCTGAGACTAGTATAAAAGGGGAAGGCTGAAACAACCTACACCTAACAGGGGTAAAAAACCTCATTCGTCGAAGTCTAGTCTAGCCTTTCTTAATTAGTGGTAGCTGATAATAAAAGACATTCATGAAAGAGTTACCCATTTAATCGTGGGTTCCGAGTAACTTAGAGGCATTTTTCTCTACCATGCTAAAGGGGGTAATTAATGTCTTTATATTTGAGAATCGATAGAGTTTTCTGTTAAATTCCACCAGTTCTTCTACTTCCACATACCTGAAACTCGATGAGCACCCAAAGCATCTAATTTTTAAAATTCCTTTTATTTATAATCCATGTCTTCGCGCATACAGGACGCATCTGGTTGCAAATGTCAACCAATTTACAATGGCTGATATCTGGCATTGCTAATGCAGTTTTGCAGTCAGCACCAACGTGGAATCACGTGAATAATTACATACATTTGCTCACTGTTCGCATAAAGGTGATTGTAAAATTTCTTTAGTGTTTATTTTGTGATGGTAATGAAGATTGGGTGGACAACCATATGTATATTACCTTAAAAGCGTCGTAACGGCGCCTCTTTAAGTTATTCCGTTCAATATCTGTATTTTTAGACACTATAGAAACCTCTTTTGACCTTTATGTGTTGATGGAAATTGAGTGGATGACTAAAAGAATTCCTTAGCGTCCTAAAGACTCCTCTTGTCTAAGGTATTCCGACGAACAACCGGAAAAGAGAAACTTTTAATCGGACATCCGTTAATCTGATAAAGAACCAAAATTCTAAAGTATTGCCAGCCTAAATTGTCTAAAATGAACTTCCAGACACTGCCGGAACTTCGTCTGGCCAACAAAATTCAAAGATGGTTTTAGAAGAAAACATGTCAAGGTAATCGTTCATCTCCAAAAGCCTTTGTCATGCTGAACTTGCTTGTATTATCCTGTCCGCAAATAGAACCATTGATACCGGCGCCATTGGTGGGCGTTTCTGAACGTAGCTATTGTTTGTTTTACGATATCGGTGTTGCAATGCTCTTGACCTTCCGCTGGAAACTTCTGTTGTATCTTTTAAGGTTGTAAACATTTCATGATTAGTATTTTAGGCTGTTGCGGTAAATCGATGTTCTAGTTTTCCCTGGCACCTATCCTTACACCATTTAAGAGACCTGTAGAGGGAAGAGGTGTGTTGTGTGGCATTATAATCTCTGAGATTTCGGGTGTTAGTGATATTTCACCTTGACGACAATTAATTATGTTAAATGGTATTTACACTATACGCCACGATGAATTTTTAAAAAGGGTAAGGTCGAGACAGAGCTAAATTACACAAATCAAGAAGGTACTGAAAGAAGCTACGTAGGTCCAGGAATTAGCTCTCAATAGAGAGCTGTGGATAAAGTAATAAACATAAAAACATAAAATTTAGAATTGAAACGCCATAAGATAAAAACACGAATACAAAGTTTATATACCCAGTAAGACTATAGAAAGCGAAACAAATATGAATTTACAAATGATAGTTCTTATCTAGCATCTTATAACAGTTGTTCGAAATTACTAAGCACGTCTGAAGTTGCCCGCAAGTGGTAAATTTTTGTAGAAAGAGTGTGTAAAGACGATTGTGGTCGTATATGCTTCGGTTTTAAATTAAATTTAGTTTTTTATGCATAAAAACAATTAGCGATTTTACCTGTGCGGCGGTTGGGAACGGGTAACTTGTACTAAAACTTTTCTCAGTCATCTCGTTTGACGTCACGTACCTTGAAAAGCTTTGTAGAGAGAAACAGATATCTTCTTAACCGATAAAGCAAGTGATGATATAGATAATAAAACCTACTTCACAAGCACTCACCAGTAAGCTGTCACAGCTGATTATCAGAATCGAGACGTATTTTTTATGACCAAAGGATATCCTTTTAAAGCTCATAATGGCATGTCCTACATAGAATTAATCGCTCGCATTTACCTTGCATTTGGTTTGCTAATGTTACCAAATTTGTAAAGGCCAGTCCTGTTGCAATTAGTTCAGTGATAGTTAGGATTGGAAACTTAATTAAGGGGCTGTGGTTACCGTCGCTTTTAATTAGAACTGACAACCTATAGTGGATAATATTTGAACGAATAACACGAATCAATTTTGCACTACATTTTTAAACCTATAGTTGGCTATTTTTTTTTATTTTGTGATACTCCTTGGTAGTCTTGGGTCGTCTGCTTCCTGGACAGACAGCGGGGTATATCGGACTCGTACCGATGAAAACGGCACTTCCCTTTCCCTATAGGCGGGATCATGACATTTCTGATCACTATGGACTAGGAAAGACATAAGTAAACATTCTCTACACCAGAATTCTACATTAATTACGTCATCACTCCTGCCACAGCCTAATAAACTACCCGTGCGACCATAACTCAACTTCTGCCTAATATTAAAAGATCAAATCGGTTACCGAAATCGCTTAGCATACCCGCACACTCGACAAAGGCGTTCGGACATAATGAGCTATTAGCATATTTGCTGCATTACCGACGAACAATTGGCCGAATGAATGACCCAACCGATGGCGTACGATGGACATGTGAGGCCGTTCTAACCGATTTTTCCACGACTGCTTATTGCTAGGCTGTTATTGTTTCAATTTTTATACTACTTAGGTAGCAAACAAGTATAAGGCCCGCTTGATAAAAAACGGTTGCCGCAATCTACGCTAGCAAGTTCAAAACACCAGGGGGTCATTAAATATTGAATATTCTCTTTAAATTATCATGCTGTTATGTAATACCAATACAGAAATATCGGATGACAATTATAGAAGTATCACCAGGCCAAATTTTGGTGTGCGGAAAACGGATCGTCTGTCATATGGGGTGGTGGGAGGATAATAATATGTTGTTTTCGTGCCTAGTAAAAGACAGATTTACTTTCCCTTGCCCTATAGTGGAATGGGATTCGCCACGACCTTGATAGGCTATGGTCAAGCGTTCGTACGACCCCTTCAAGGGCACCCCCAAAGGGGGGCTTAAGCATAAGCTGACGCTTTAACCTTTTGCTTTCGGTATTATAGTTGTTGTTTTGTAAGTGAATTGTTACTACAATGATGGCTGTAATATTGAAAACAATAAATTTATATTCTAAGGGGCGAGATATTTTCAATGCGCGCACCGCCTAATGGGTCCTTTTTTGCAGGCAACAACTCCTGGAGTTCAGAGGTCTGCCTACGTTTTCGGACACCCGATAGTTCCCATCAAGACGTTAAAATATCTGGAAATGACATTTTTAACGACGTTAATTTAATATTACATCGTGCACGTTTGACTATAGAAAATCGGAATATATTCAAACTACATTATGTTTTTAAATCAACTCTTTCATTCTATTAATAGACCTCATAATATAACCTAATTAGAATGCTAGCCTTTAATGTAATGTATACACAAAAATAGTTTTCCTGTCACCTTGACATCGTTTATTTTAGGCTCAGCTGTGAATTAAGTTTTTAGGTAACTTAAAATAGAACGGAATGATGAAAATTTATGCAGATATGCGGGAGATATGCAAGAGTTGTAGCAATGGCGGTCTTTAGTTTCTGCTTACCCCGTGGGAAAAAGGCGTGAGTGTGTGTATATAAAATTAAGAGATAATTTAAGGACATTTTAATAGTATGTGACAGGAGGTCGTTAGAAAGGGATAACACTCTACAGGTTATAAGCGCCTTTCCTCTCTCACAACCTAAAAATGATCGCAGTAAAACGTTGTGAAAAACCACTGTTTTGTTAGCGCTGTCAGTTCCCCAGTCAGTGTCGGACTTGCACATAAACGTAGATGCTACGGACTTACCTCTTCCCAAAATAGGCCAAAAAAAACTAAAAATCGACTGTTTAGGCTTGGATTGTGGAAAATACTTTCTTAGTCCTATCTAGCCTCTGTCTGCTGAAACTGGATTAATTTGGTAGAAAAAGATTTTCCAATCAAATACTAATTGAATAACAACATTAATAAAATAGCAGACTAGAGAGCCCCTACTTTCTAGAAAAGTGTTATTTTGAAGACTATACGTCTCGAAATCTATCATTGACATTTACAAAAGCCCTATTCGATTTTCATAGCTCATAGTGAATTATTAACACAGGAGAATGTCACTGAGACCTAGTTAAATATTCGAATACTCCTACAGAAATCCGGTGTAAGTTATTTAATACAGAAGTTCCATAGTGGGCTTTAATACTAAATTTGCCTTTTTTATGGGTTAACCTGCAAACCAGCAGCGCTCCACACTCACCGTACGAAACGCAACAGTATGCTTACTATTGAGGATAGTACTTCCCCGGTCGTACCGACCCATACATGCTGGCGTGTAGACATGCCAGCGAGGCACTACTACTACCAGACTACTACCGTTCCTAACTATGTTGACTCTCAACATCAAAATTTAAAAGGTTTGCTTTGGACATCATTCTCCAAAAAGTACGTCAACATCATCATTATAAACGACTTGACGTGGTTATCGAGTCACGGAGTTTTGTGGCAAGAATGTTCATCCATCTCCAAAGCAACCGCAGCAAGCACAAATTAACCTCACCTTATTCTGTCACGAGGTATATGTCTTCAGACCAAACCCAAGTTGTCATGTATATAAATTATACCTACTAGCTACAACTAAGCTAAATGAGGCACTAAATAATTTCCCCGCGTATCGACGTAGCGCCTAAAATATTGGTCGTGTTCCTATTTCGGAACACCTAATTGTGAACTTTAGCGCTGCGGCCGATGTGGAAAACCAAAACGCGCGAACGTATTTGAAAATAGAATTCAGTATTTGTGTTTTTTTTTTATTAGACAAGAAGAGTCAATTGATATTTTTTTTTCACTTGTGAGAAAATGATATATTTATTTATGTGAACCTACATATTGTTATAAAAAGGTTAAGGAAGTTTTTTTACAAGGTTTTGCCACTCCTGGACGCCTGCAGGTTTTTTTTCTAAGGAATTGGCCAAAACCGTTTCAAGCAAAAATATTCCACATAGTCATATCTCAGCTTTTTTTACCTGTGCCTATAAGTCGTAGATATCCGCGGCTGTTAAAGACGGAGCACTAAGTCCTATTCTTACGGACTAAAACATAAATTGCTCCCTGTTCTAAGCTGTCGCCACAGGTTTCCCATGCCTATTTCCTGCGCGACAGAAAAAATTATAAACATTTCTAACACTAAAAATTCAAGTGTTTTATTTCTATTAGACTATAATTAATTAAAGGTACTTTTGAATTGTATGGATCCAAATAGTGGTTCTTATGGAGAAGAGACTAAATGATAATATGAGAATTATGCAGTTAGATGTGTAAGATAAAATCAGATGAGGTTCAATAAGTGCTTTCCGCTTTGGATTAAAAAAGGAAAATGGCAATGATAGTATGTAAGAGTGGACCAGTTCTGACAGACTGCACCTGTTCACCAGCATAACTTGCGTTTTAGTGTCAAACTAATCCTTTCAGATTAAAAAAAGTATTTTTATTGTATTGCCTCCAGGTGGGCGGCGTGGTCGGCAATGGGATGCTTCGGCTCGCCAGGCGGCAAGAGCAGCGAAGACGACGCCAAGAAACAGAAACGCCGCAGCGATGCCATCACCAAGCAGCTGCAGAAGGATAAACAGGTGATCACTTTGACTACGAAGTATTAGATATATTTTATCAAAAATCGATTCTTCGATCGATTCTAACCTTACCTGAAGACAATAGCTCGGTGAACACCATCAATTAACAAAAAGGTAATACTTGGTACAATTTACACCACAAGACTAATGAGGCATCATTAGTCTTGTGAGAAAGAAAGAAAGAAGAAAGAAAAGTTTTTATTTGTGATCCTAAGCGCGATTGCAACGCTAGAGGTCCTTGGTTGGAACCCCGTGTTATTAGATTTTTCTATGAAATTCTCAGTAGGTGTTCGGAGTCGTGCCCGGTTAATTGCAATAGGCTCACCCCTCATTACATGGGACCTAAACATACCGGTGAACTGTGAGTGTACATTAGTACACCGTTTTATTAGCACACAGTTTTTTTACTACATGTCGCCGACGTTTCCTATCTGACGACCTCTGAGAAGAGACGTCGAAGCAAACTCAGAGAATCATGGTCTCTTTTAAAGTCCAGTTAGAGTTGAACAATGTAGGGCAAAATCTGAACGGGCCTTCTGAAGAAAGAGCCATAGCAGCTTTGAGTTGAACTGTCCTAACTGACGGCACGCATACATAAGTCATCGTGGAGCTCAATCATTTATTCTTTGATCGTGTTCCAGCTATATCGCGCGACACACCGGCTCCTGTTGCTGGGCGCGGGCGAGTCCGGCAAGTCTACCATCGTGAAGCAGATGCGCATCCTACACGTCAACGGCTTCTCCGACAGGGAGCGCCGCGAGAAGATCGAGGACATCAAGAAGAATATACGTGACGCTATCCTTGTGAGATTTTTTAATTTATTTAGTCAAGAATACACGTAGATCTTAATCGTAGATCAATCTTATCCGTCAATATACTGTTTTTTTTTTCGGAAATAAGTTATAATAGACTGACTGACTATAGTAGACATTAGTCTCGCTAGAGATCCTGGGTTCGATCCCGAGTGAAGTGTTATTGGTTTTCTATGAAATTTTCTGTCTGGATTTTTCACCGTCTACTACCGTCAACTTTGGGGATAGTGAGTACGAACTCACTATCCCCAAAGATTTTGATTTTCAATTCTTCATTCAATATTATCCGGACTTTTGAAAATGCTTATAATGATGTGTGTAATATTTCAGACTATCACGGGCGCTATGAGCACCCTCACGCCGCCCATACCGCTCGAAAAGCCTGAGAATAAGGCGCGCGTCGACTATATACAGGTAATATTTATTTATATACTGCCTTATTTATCGAGGGGTTCAAATGTGAAAAATTTTTCAACTTAAGTTTTATTTGTAAATATAATTATTTTATTGTCACGTAACTTTTAACGTACATTATTTTATTACTTTTTGAAGGCGGTTTTACTTTTTTGTTAAAAGTAATTTTATTTTTTAATTTTTAGTGGTAAGTTTTGTTTATAAGTACTTGCTAGCCAACTAAACGCACTGCTCCAATAAGACAGCGATGTTTCGGAGTAAACGATAATATCATTGATGTAAACAATTTTTAGATTTTTGTTGATATTTTTAAAACTGCTCAACCGATTTCGATAAAATTTGAGTGGGACCACCTCTGAAGTATGACCTACCAAACGAAAAAACAATCATTAAAATCAATCCACAATTGGCGGAGATATCGCGTAACAAACATACAAAAAAAAAATACAGACGAATTGAGAACCTCCTCCTTTTTGAAGCCGATTGAAAATAGTATGTGTGTTGTCCAGGACGTGGCGTCTCAGCCGGACTTCGACTACCCGGCGGAGTTCTACGAGCACACGGAGGCGCTGTGGAAGGACCTGGGCGTGCAGCGCACCTACGAGCGCAGCAACGAGTACCAGCTCATCGACTGTGCTAAGTAGTACGTCATCACCATTTACCATCTACATTGCTCGGCACAGGTCCAATCCAGTGCCGGATTAGGCAAGCGCTGGGCCTGTAGCATATTCTATTAATCCCTTGATCTACTGTAGATTCTCAAGTATAGAGTAGTAAAAAAAACAATACTCAGTATATTTAACATAGAATAATCCACTTTTGTCTTAAGGTTTCTATGATGGTGTTCCAAGCAGATGGCCCAGCCATCTTCTCTATTGAAATATTGATGTTTTTTAATTTCAATAGCCTCGCGAATCATCCTAGGTAGGAATCGGTTTACTTTTGCAAGGACTTGTGGTTTATCATATCTGATGTAGTGCTGGGCCTTGTCAAGTGTATGTTCACAAACTGCTGACTTCCTGGAAGGGCGGCGGTGTTTGACATCGGCGATGTGTTCTTTTCTGTCTGCAGTATTTGCTTGACATGTTTAAGTTTAAGACATGTAAAAAGTAGTTTTATTTCAATCTCTAATATTCCCGTTAGTTTTAGAAACCAGTAGGTTATGTTTTGTTCAATATAGTATAATATGCTTATATATGATATAATTTGTTGCGTTAACAGTTTCCTGGACCAGGTGCATATAATAAAGCAGCCAAACTACACGCCGACAGAGCAGGACATCCTGCGCTGCCGAGTATTAACCTCCGGCATATTCGAAACGCAGTTCGTCGTCGACAAAGTCAATTTTCAGTAAGTTGCATGCATATATGTATATGAAATTCCCAGTAGCAGCTCAGAGTCGAATTTGTGCCCGGTTAATGGCAATATGCTTGCTCCCTATTACATGTCAAATCTAATCAAATCAAATGTTTTTATTTCAAATAAGCTTTTACAAACGTTTATGAAACGTTATTGACTCTAGTTGCATGGTTCTAAAGTTTTTCCGGCAAGAAACTCCATGGACACTCTTTTAAAATGAAAATTTGAAATTAAATGTCGGTGTACATTGGTACACCTCTGCGTAACCCTTCTGGGAATACAGGCGTGATGGTATGTTACAACATACATCACTATCTGCAGCAGCATGCCTGAAGCAGCAGGCATGCTGCAGCTGTCCCAGCATTAGCGTGGACTATACGTTTCTTTTCATTTTAGGGGATAATATATAGCCTCGTTGGTCTTGTGGTCCCAATCGCGACTGCTACGCTAGAGGTCTTGGGTTCAATCCCCAGGTCGAGCAAAGTGTTATTGAGTTTTTCTATGAAATTCTCAGTAGCAGCTCGGAGTCTGGATTTGTGCCCGGTGAGTGGCAATAGGCTCGCCCCCTATTACATGGGACCCAAACATACCGGCGAACTGTGGGTGTACATTAAGTACACCTCTGCCTAACCCTTCGGGCAATACAGGCGTGATGGTATGTATGTCACTCAGGAATAATGTAGCTTTCTATTGGTTAAAGAATTGTACATAACAACTTCACAAACTTTACCTCTTTATAATATTTGTATAGATTAGTCCTACAGACTCTGTCGCACCTTCAATCTCGCAAAGTGTTATTGGGTTTTTCTATGAATTTCTCAGTAGCAACTCGGGAATTTGGATTTGTGCCCGGTTAATGGCAATACTTTGTCCATTATGTGAACCACTTTTTGACAGATGCCTTAGAACGTAGCTACAATTGATAATCGCATTGTTACTCACAATCACTAGTTAATCTGTCAAAAAGTTGTTTACCTGGTGGACAAGGTATACATCGGACCTAAACATACCTGCGAAGTGTGGGCGTACATTAGTACACCTCTGCCTAACCCTTCGTGGAATACCGGCGTGATGGTATGTTTTTTTTTTGTTTGCAGCATGTTCGACGTGGGCGGGCAGCGCGACGAGCGCCGCAAGTGGATCCAGTGCTTCAACGACGTCACGGCCATCATCTTCGTGACGGCCTGCTCCTCCTACAACATGGTGCTGCGCGAGGACCCCACGCAGAACCGGCTGCGGGAGTCACTAGACCTCTTCAAGAGCATATGGAACAACAGGTCAACATCTTTTCTTTTCTCACCGTTATCGAGGTTTCGATTTTCATACCGAGCAAAGTGTTATTGGGTTTTTTATGAAGTTTTCAGTAGGAGTTTGGATGTGTGCCCGGTGAATGGCAATAGGCTCGCCCCCTATTACATGGGATCTAAGTATACCAATGAACTGTGGGTGCATATCCGTATTTATATATTGGTTTCAATACTTAATTTGTCCAAAAGTTATTTACATTTATTTTCTTAATAATTTTATTCAATACCTATACTCCATTTGGTTAGGTACTTAACTAAAGGTAAACAAATCATAAAAAAGGTTCTTTTATAGGGCCATTTTTCATCTTGAAACAAAACGTAACCAAAATAAATTATTTAATCATTCAAAATAATTTTCCTTTACTATACTAGCATATTTTACTACTTTGTTTAATATTAAATGGTAATTATTAATTCTTAAGCTTGCGACCAATAAATATATCAAATCTAATAATTATGTCATAAAGTATTGCAATGTGCCTACTAGAAAGAATCTAAAAAGACAGGAAATCAAAACCTTTTTCTACATAATAGACTTTTGATAACTCGAAAAAATTAAGAGGTAGTAGCGCGAGGAAGCGCGGCAAAATAATTAACCGATATTATACTTAGTCGGTTAACCAGACGCCATTCGTAACAGTTTGTACTTTCGTTCGTTTTTGTGTTTCTTTTGCCGTAAATTGTATTATTTAGTTATAGTTTTGTTTGTTCGTTGTTTTTATTGATTGTTAGATGTGTTTTTATTAATTTCACTCCCAATTCATGAGATACCATTGTAATAAAGGTTGAAGAGCCCTGATCGCCGCCATTTTTATTGTTTACCTTTAGTTAAGTACCTAACCAAATGGAGTATAGTGATTAATGTTTATGTTGGCTACTATTATATCTTCTTTCCTTTTTAAATGAACGGTCGAATATGGGTGATTTTTAAAATAAATAATAGAATATATTCAGGCTACTTTGGCCTACAGAAAATTGTATAAATATTATATTAATAAAACTTTGGAAGGAAGTTGAAGGAAGTTTGAATTTTTCCTTAAATAGCCTCGGCAACGCATCTGCAACTCCTTTGCTATTGCAGATAAAAAAAAGTTGGTTACCGATATTGTAATGATGATGTTGTAATGATGAATGTTTGCGGTTGTACCCAGATGGCTGCGCACGATATCGGTGATCCTGTTCCTGAACAAGCAGGACCTGCTGGCGGAGAAGGTGGTGGCGGGGAAGTCCCGGCTGGAGGAGTACTTCAGCGAGTTCTCCCGCTACGCCACGCCGCCCGACGCCGCGCCCGACGCCCGCGACCACCCCGACGTCGCCCGCGCCAAGTACTTCATCAGGGACGAGTTCCTGGTGAGCCGCATATCATCTATACTTATCTAAACTAATATTATAAATAAGAAACACTTGTGTTTTTGTATGTATGTTTATAGTGTTTTCACACCTTTATTAACCATTAGAAAGCTGCTAAGCCTTGGGCGGAAAGCGAGTCTTCTAATATAAAAGGTGGAAGAGACATCGACGCACAACCGCTTATCATAAATTCAGTACATGATTCTGGTCCCCTTGCGTAGATATTTTTGTGGGTCATGAAAAAATCTGATTCTTCATACAAAAGTACAATACCTACACGATCAAAATGTATGGAATAACTGATTTTTTAAAACATAACCGACGAAAAATATCTACACAAGGGAGTCCAGAATCATGTACTGTATTCGTGGTAAGCGGATGTGCGTCGATGTCCCTTCCACCCTGTATACAGTTTTTCTGAAATAAAAATGTGTGGTGTTACGCTGAAACAGTGTGATAAGGGAGCGTTGTGGAGTGAAATATGTAGTAACAAGAATTGAGAAAGGTAAGTTAATATGGTTTGGTCATGTAGACAGAATGGATGAACGGAAATTGACAAAACAAGTACATATGGCGAGTGCGGATGGACGAGTTGGAAGGGGACGACCTCGGCGAACGTACCGCAACCAAATAGCGGATGTTCTTAAAAAGGCCAGGTTCCCAGCACCCTTATCCGACGGACATGCATGAAGAAACTAATGAATGTAGATGAAGCAAAAGTAGTGTGCCAGGATTGTGGCAAGTGAAAACATATAGTCTCTGCCTACTGCAGGCATGAAAATATGTATGTATGTTTTATATAACTAAGCCTGTCTGAAGTTGTCCGCAAGTGCTTAAGCTGTGGTAAATCCAATGTAATAAACCGAACACAAATCCACTATGCTCCGAGCTGCTACTCAGAATGTGATAGAAAAACCCAATTACACTGCTCGACTTTGGGCCTAGACTTCCAGCATAGCAGTCCTGTATAGGGCCACTAGACTAATAAGACAGCAAGAAGAAACAAGAAGATTATTAACCAATTTCCATATTATTTTGTATTCCAGCGTATAAGTACGGCGAGCGGCGACGGCAAGCACTACTGCTACCCACACTTCACGTGCGCCGTCGACACGGAGAACATCAAGCGCGTGTTCAACGACTGCCGCGACATCATCCAGCGCATGCACCTGCGCCAGTACGAGCTGCTCTAACCTGCTCTGACAAGCACATAGGTACTACATATACCACTATTCAACGACTGCCGCGACATCATCCAGCGCATGCACCTGCGCCAGTACGAGCTGCTCTAACCTGCTCTGACAAGCACATAGGTACTACATATACCACTATTCAACGACTGCCGCGACATCATCCAGCGCATGCACCTGCGCCAGTACGAGCTGCTCTAACCTGCTCTGACAAGCACATAGGTACTACATATACCACTATTCAACGACTGCCGCGACATCATCCAGCGCATGCACCTGCGCCAGTACGAGCTGCTCTAACCTGCTCTGACAAGCACATAGGTACTACATATACCACTATTCAACGACTGCCGCGACATCATCCAGCGCATGCACCTGCGCCAGTACGAGCTGCTCTAACCTGCTCTGACAAGCACATAGGTACTACATATACCACTATTCAACGACTGCCGCGACATCATCCAGCGCATGCACCTGCGCCAGTACGAGCTGCTCTAACCTGCTCTGACAAGCACATAGGTACTACATATACCACTATTCAACGACTGCCGCGACATCATCCAGCGCATGCACCTGCGCCAGTACGAGCTGCTCTAACCTGCTCTGACAAGCACATAGGTACTACATATACCACTATTCAACGACTGCCGCGACATCATCCAGCGCATGCACCTGCGCCAGTACGAGCTGCTCTAACCTGCTCTGACAAGCACATAGGTACTACATATACCACTATTCAACGACTGCCGCGACATCATCCAGCGCATGCACCTGCGCCAGTACGAGCTGCTCTAACCTGCTCTGACAAGCACATAGGTACTACATATACCACTATTCAACGACTGCCGCGACATCATCCAGCGCATGCACCTGCGCCAGTACGAGCTGCTCTAACCTGCTCTGACAAGCACATAGGTACTACATATACCACTATTCAACGACTGCCGCGACATCATCCAGCGCATGCACCTGCGCCAGTACGAGCTGCTCTAACCTGCTCTGACAAGCACATAGGTACTACATATACCACTATTCAACGACTGCCGCGACATCATCCAGCGCATGCACCTGCGCCAGTACGAACTGCTCTAACCTGCTCTGACAAGCACATAGGTACTACATATACCACTATTCAACGACTGCCGCGACATCATCCAGCGCATGCACCTGCGCCAGTACGAGCTGCTCTAACCTGCTCTGACAAGCACATAGGTACTACATATACCACTATTTACTAGTGCTACAGCTGATCGGTCATCATCATCATCATCCCACAAAATACTACTAACCACAAGTAGCAGTATGCGTACTGTTTCGTACGATGAGTGTAGAGCGCCGAAGGTCTAATTTCTCCCTCAGTCCCCTTCCTGCTCCTTTTCTCCTCCCCCTCCATTTTTGTTTTCGATAAAAGAAGGAGGCAAACGAGCAAGCGAGTCTCATTTCTCTAAATAGGCTCCATGGGCGGCGATGACTACTTACTATCAGGTAGCTCGCCGGCTCGTTCCGAGTTATCCCAAAAAAAAACTCTACAAACGAGCAGGCGAGCTACCTGATGGTAAGTAGTCATCGCCGCCCATGGACATCTGCAATACGAAAGGATTCGAACCTTCGTTTTCTGGTTAAATAACAACGTTAAACGCGAATCCCACCTGCCAGGTAATAATATGCCTTAATTCTGAATTTCTGAATTTACTTCTTTGAAGTGACGTCCAAGGAGGACGTCACTTCAAAGAAGTAAATTCTATAATCTTAGCATGTAAAATCCTTAAAAAATACAAAATTGCACTTATAAAAATGGCCAAAAACTATATGTATGTAAACTATTTATGTATGTATTCAGGCTTTGAATCCTACAGCATAAATATAAAATTATATTTTATATTGTTTCTGTTACAGATAAAGTTTGTGCGGTGGCTCGCTAGGTCAACAACACCAATGTCCCGATCAGCAACATTCACAGTGCGCGCGCCGGCCGTGGCTCCGTGAGTCCTTCGACATTACCGCCTAACGATACCGCTTCGTAATCATTCACTATTCGCTTTAAAAAAAAACCTACAAAATAGTTACCATATCTGCCACTTTGAAGGACACAAATCCCCAAAAAAAAAACAAAAATGATTGTCCAAAATAGTTCCAAATATTCTCATCGGAATTTGACCTCTTTATTGGGATTTTAAGCTGTCATTAAAACTGAACAACAGCTCATTGAAATTCGTCCTATATCAATTATATTTTTTTGATAAAGAATATTACATCTCTCGAATTTTCTCGAATATGTTCGTACGAATGAGCATTACTTCAAATAATTGCTCGAATACAATAAATGTGTCAACAATTTGGCCTTCATTTCCCGTAACGATTTCTTGAGCGATTGTGAATAATCACGAAGCGATAATCGATATATCACGGCTAGCGATGCTCCCATGGTGTTTCCGAACGTCAGAGTTCCCAAAAAGCTGGCAACTTTAGTCGATTTTATGTGAGAATTTACTAAACGTGTAAAAATAATGTGACATTGCGAATACTTCACGAGTTAGGTTAATTAAACATATGTATATTGTGACGTTTGTCCGCAAGTACTGAGTGAAAAGCCATATGAAATGAAGTACCTAGTTCTAATCTTAGTATCCTTAATCTTGTGACACCTTAGTGTGACAATTATTCACTAAAGTACGACGGATAAAATAGTGGCAATACTACTATATAAAAGTCCATAATTAGCTATAACATTTTTAGTAAGTTGTCACCTTTGTCGATTTTGTGAACGCGCACCACTACGTTTGAATTTCGAAAGACACGTAGTGCTGTGACGTTGTCGGGTCTATTGGGTTGTTACGTGATTCGACTAAATTCGACTGCTCGATTAGAAGTGTGGAGTCTTCGAATATTCGCCAGTTATGTTTATATAGTATCGATACATTTAGTCGATCGGTCTTTTACGATATATTTAATTCAGTTGACACAAACAATGGTACTTATAAGTTGTTCTTAATTCTATTATAATTATTATTTGCTTCAAGATTCTATTATAAATTGATAGTTGTTGAGTTTAAACTTTATTTTTAATTTTAACTTAAATATTAAAATCATTGCGATATTCACAGTTACTACTGGGTAAGGATGTATAGTCGACGACATTTCATTAAATGTTTTAATCGACTAAAATCGTTTGGGGGCGGAAAATCGACTAAGATTGGGGATTATTTACAACATTGTGTTGATAATGTCCATAACAGACTATTAGTGACGTAAATATATTTATTTAGTCGATTTGAAGTTGTAATGAGAGTCTGAAACGAGGTCTAGGCTAGACAGGTTCGTGTGCGAGCGACCCGGGAGAGAGGCGGTAGCGACACGATGGCTGTACAATATTAAAAAAATAAGCCGTAACTTAAAACGATAATGGGAATTCTTTTTAGAAAAATATTGGTAATAACGGATTTTTTAATGAATTCCTGTCGTTCGTACCATGAAGCATATTTATCAAACCAAACATTAAACGAAATGAAAGAAGATTGTTAAAAGAATACTTTTTAAGAAATTAGTAATATTTATAGACTATTCCCACGTACCAGTCGTCGCGCGCGCCGCCCAGCAGCTGATCTAAACGGTTTTATATTAAGGATCATCGATGTATGTAGAGACACATCGAGGCTACATCAATAGTATTCACTTCTCACTCGAGTACACAAGCTTTTTAGGTTTTAAGCTTAACTGGGGAAGGACTGTGGACTATGAATAGCAAACTTTTGGGTTTTAGTCAAATGTAATAGAGTAATAAGTGATATTAATTTTGTAACAAATGTGAACTGGGAGCTAAATAGACCAAATGGATCAGTTTCGTTAAAGTAAATTCATATTTACAAACTCATAGAAAATAGGCTTATAAGGCCTTCTGATGAATCATGATTAACATTAGATTACCAAGAAGCTGCTATGGGTAATAATATTAATTGATTCCGCAAGAATAGCTAAATTAGGCCTTTTTAGCCCGCAGATCCTTTTAAACTATTCATCAAAACCGGCTGTTTTAGCCCAGCGAGTGAAATTTTGCTTGCAAATCTAAGTTTTCTTTATTAAAAAAACTGCATAGTCCACTGCTTAACCCGAAACATACCGAGCGCAATCATTCTATGCTCAAATTACGCCAAATTTTTATTTTATTTATTTAAAAATATAACCGAATATTTAAATAAAAAAATAATAATTTTGTAGTGAAATTATACAATAAACGTATAGCCATTTTTTTCTAGATCAAATTAAAGATTATTTGATAATTATATCTGTATATTTTTGATTACAGAAGGTTTTTAATTATTATTTTTTTCTTTTGGAGTTGTTTGTAGGCACTGGTGTGTTGTTTTAAAACTTTTCATGGGGTGAAGTAATTCATAAAATATTGAACATAATTTCAGAGAATATCTATAGCTTAAAGCAGAAACATGCTGTATGCATAAAAATATATTCGAACAATTATTATGGTAAGGTGGCCAGCACATCAAGTTACGACAATATGTCAAATTTTCTCAGTTGAATTTGAACTTAAAAACGCTTTAAGGTTTAAAATCATTTGGAGAAATTAGACAGTTTTGTATAACCTGATGTACTAACGACTGTACAATATTTCCGTTACTTGGCCAAAGTAATATGAACTATAATGACGTATGGCACAAATGTTTAATCCCTTTGGCAAAAAACGCAAAAATGAGTTGATACGCGCTGAGTTATCATTAAAATAAAGGTTGAATGTAACACAAGTGTCTACTTTTTTAGTTATTACAAAATAGTTTAAAACGTTTATTTTTAATCAAATGTACGTCTTCCAATATCGTCGATAGGTTTTTTTTATTTCGTTCTAACTTGTTCATAGCACAATTTTTGACTAAAATATAACAACTTATATTGTTATGCTTTTGTAGGTTTAACTTAGTTTTTAATATATATTTTTTTGTAATATTGAGCTTTTAGAAACTTAAGGTCCAAAGATCCGGCCGTATCTAATACGACCGGCTGAATATCAATATCCTAGCAGTATTTGAGTTTAAAAAAATATTTTCAAAGATTATTCTATTTTTTTTTTTCGTTTTTAAGATGGACACAATTTTTAGCCTTTAAGTACAAAGATTACTAACCTATCCTAACATTAATTTACTAAAGTAGATTTATTATTATTATTTATATAAAATAAATAAAATTGGTTTATGTACTTACATTACACATTGTGCTATTTTAAGAAATATATTAAAAATACAAAATGATCTATTCTATCGTTATGAATCTTATTATATTTTTGATTTAGTGAACTGTTTAACCATTATTCTCCGTTTAAGGTATTGTCGGCCAACAGTTGGGCAACTAAAATGTGGTACACTATTGATTATCGCTCTGCACTCATTCCACTGAAACATTGTAAATTATTAACGCGATTTTCATTGTAGTTGCGGTAGTTAGTTGCGCCACTATCGCCCCACTGTTTACTTGCTTTTTTAAATACTATTTCACCACAAGTTCATTATAAGTGGCATCTAGTTTACAAAGTAAATGGTTTCATATAGCAATCTTTTTGATACACTTATTTTGTGAAATAGCCCAGAGTACCTTAAATGGCAAAATAATAATATTGTTAATATATAATTTGTTAGAAAATGGTCCTTAATATAAGAAAGTTAAGCTGGAGTTTGTGTTATGTGCCATAATGTAGTGTTGCCAGCGGAAACACCATATCCTATGTTACCATACTAAAAAAACTGAATAATTCCTTCCTTCGTATCGTATGTAAAGTAACAACAAAAAATCGCTATTTTTTTGCTTTCTAATCGTAACACTATCGTTATTTTTTTTGACTATATTGAAATTGTATTTTTTTTTCTTTTTGTGTTATATAAGTTTCACTTTAAATGTAAGTAGAAGAGAATATAACGTACATTTAAAATATTAAATGAAAGTATATGTTAATTCATAATGTATGGGGGTTACCGCAGGATTTAATTGCCTGTCAATTATAGGCGACTTTGATAGCGTCGAGCGGACGCGGGTGCTTTGGGGTATGGGCAGTCAGCATCAAGTATATCGAAAAGAACAGACTGGTCATACTTATATGAGCATCTAGGGAAATTAAACTTCATCTTAATGGGATAAAATTCATGTTCGAATGACAGTTGTCATGGTGTATATTCTAAAAAGTGTCGAGATAAAGTTTAATTTTCTTAGAAGCTCCGATCATATTGAGCAGTTTGTATTTGTATATTTGATGCTGACTGTTCATGTATTTTTTTTTAACATCCTACGTTAGTAGGATCACCTACTTCTACTATAGTCCACAATTTTTTTTCTACTATCGATTTTGAATTTCTACCAAAAAAGATTCTACTGTCGGTTCGTCGCCAACGTCATCCGCGTCCGTATATATCGTGCAATAAGGCAACCTCCCTACTAACCACATCATTATAGATTCATCGTGTAATTAAAAATTAACATGGCATTCTTTATTATATATGTAAAATTAAAAAAGTACTATTTGGTAGCTATTTAAGTAAGTACTAGCGTATCGCAATATAAAATGGAATGCAAAAGTAACAAAAAAAGGTAAAACATAGTTTACTGGCTCAGTTGTGGGGTACTTCCTGTCTTATAGTGCTGCGTGTGTCGGATTTGTTCGGGCTGTGTGACGACTTTTACAACTTTTCTATAATCCATACTAATATCATAGCTACTTGTACCGCCATATTTCATATAATGAGGTTTATAAAAAATCTGTTCGATTTTATTTTAATATTCTTTGATACGAACCTGGCCCTGATAATAATGAACACCAAATAAAGAGAACTATCCAATTTTGGTGCAGTTCGGAAGTTATGCGCATACATATACATTTTTGCGATTCATTTTTATTTATATATAAATACCTTGAGAGGCTCATAGTTAAGTTATCTACGCCTGCAGCGGTCAGTCTGTGGATGTGTGGCCATTCTTAATACATCGAGACTCCCTCTGTATGCACGAAAAGCCGTTGGTCACAGTGGTAGTCAGAATCCAAAAAAGCCTTGACGACCAGTCTATTCTTCGAATATCGGTGTTGCCCAGAAATTGCGTTGCGGAATTCTGTTGGCAGTCGTTTCTGCAGCCGCTGATTAGACTGGAAGCCGATTCGAATATAATTGGGAAAAGTCCATGATGATGATATAAAATAACTACTATTTTATATCTCATCATCATCCTTATAGACCGATTGTCTGTTACCTTTTCACGCCTTATCCATAGAACTAATTTTGATACATACATACATCCATGACGCCTATATTCCCCGAAGGGTTAGGTAGAGGTGTACTTAATGTACACCCACAGTTCGCCGGTATGTTTAGGTCCCATGTAATAGGGGCGAGCCTATTGCCATTCACCGGGCACAAATCCAGACTCCGAGCTGCTACTGAGAATTTCATACTAATTTTGAGATGTATTTTGTAACCTAAGGAAGTTTGATATTTAATTTTATTTCACAATAGGCGCCTATTATTTTCAATAAATACAACACCCGTCCAGTCAAGACATGTGAAGTCTTTAAGGCCACCGTGATGGAAACCTCATTCTGTTAGTAAATGGAATAATTCCAACTCCTGTATCATTTGACATAACGCCAGTAAGTTGTAAGAGTCGGCACACAGTGTTTGGAACATACTGTCATTTTGAAAACTTAAGCATGCACACGTTTAATTTCAACTGACTTCAAATGTAGGCCAGGTGCTCACGAGTTTATATAACTAGCTCCCATAGTACTCACCATCACGCCTGGATTCTTTGAAAGGTTAGGCAGAGATGTACGCACGGATCAAGCTATACAATTCCATTATAAGCTGATCTCTTATTGTACGGGATTTCTTAGAATGCGAGGTCAGATTATGCCGTGTATAATAAACGTTTAAAACAAACCTATTGCCATTATCGGGCACAAATCTTAACTCCAGTCTAGTTAACTCGCGGGAAATAATACTTTGTTTGACGTGGGATTGGAAAACAGGATCTCCCAATCCTTTGTTGGCATTGGTGACATGCTTTTGGGATTCTTAATATTGCACATTTACAAGTAATAATTAAAGCTCCTGATTTCTGACCTACAGACTTTTCGACTAATGTTGATATCAAGTAGGTTATAAGGAACAGTGTTGGTGTTAGTTAATACTTTTATAGTGGTATTAAATAGTGATACTGGCAACCCTAATCCAATGACACGTCATCGAGTTTAGTTTTTTAATTAAAGAATACATCGTGATTAGAATCTTTTCACAACAGATTTATAAACTTCGTATTAATGGGTAGCTAGTTATGTAAACTCGTAAATGGTAAACGCGGTGCCTGGCTAAGCTTTTGATAGTAAAACTTCACGAATTAGAGGAAAATCACGATTTAATAGAAAAGCACTTTTTAAAGAACAATTTTTTAAATAGTTGCGCTTCAGTTGATCGACTATATTCGTTTAGTTGACTAATATTAAAAGCGTTGATTTAAATAAATAAATGCCACTTTTTAAGCTCACAATATTTTCGGTTGTTTGTACTTTAAAGACTTGAAATTATACGTAATGAATTTAGTTTCAATTTTAATATGTATGCAGATTTTCGCGACTTAATTCTAAATACGTCGGCGGACCGCCGATGTGGGTAATCTTTTTCACAACGTGTATATATGGCGTTATGGCATTTTTAGGGGTATTTCGTCCATGAGTTTTTCAACTAGGCGTTTTTAAAAACATAAGGCTAGCATTTAAAACAAGTTAACTTGAAATATTGGTTAACACCAGTCTAAGGAGTATTATCGGATAGAAAAATCTGATTAGAAATACATAGGAAGCGATCCCCTAACAAATGTCTACGTAATACAAGTGTGTAAACATTGTACATTGCTGTCCTACCCTCATCCCTTTACGATTTAAGTAAACGCAATAACATGTGAGTCATTGTAACTTGTATAAAGGTAGCTTAGAACATAATT
Organism: Subacronicta megacephala; assembly: GCA_958496365.1. NCBI lineage: Eukaryota > Metazoa > Arthropoda > Insecta > Lepidoptera > Noctuidae > Subacronicta > Subacronicta megacephala. The sequence goes on from OY292536.1 coordinate 6,241,542, forward strand.
TTCTATGTTTTTCAATATTTAGATGAAATACTGCCAGTGTCGTGCTATGTTGGAGGATCGTAGGCTTACGGTTCGGTCTGCTCCCCGGGGCATATTTCATTTACATATTTTTTATATAATCGTCTTCGACGCAACAATATCGACGTAGATTTAATACTTTGTTTCGCGTGTTCGGATCCTTGACTAGTAGATATTGTAACGCCAGTTGCCAATAACCAAATAGTATTGAAAGATTCCTCCTTTTTTAATATATCTTCATAGTAGTGATAAGTGAATGTACTTGCGCACAATATGTATGTGAGGACGTGTCGAGTACCCTTTTGTTTAACAAAGTGCAGTGAACTACTGCAAATATTTTTGGTAATGTTTTACCTTTACCTCGTCGCATCTCTCTCGCTAATAAATGAAGGCATTTAATTAGTGCTCATAGGTTTCTTTCCATTGTAGCACAAAAGTAAAGTAAAAACGTATTTTTCTCAATTTTCGGTAGTTCATTTTTTTAATAGATATTTTATAGCATAGCTCAAACTCACACTTTGTTTAGAATCGGTATTTGAGATCAGCACTTAACATTGTGTTCGTTACCGACGGACTGCAGATTATGGTGTATTTACTCTTAATACCTACGTTTAATGATATACTGAAAATCTATATTTTTAACAAATTTAATTTAAAAAATATACCTAATTAATGAAATTCCTAAAGATAAAAATGAAATTTTTAATATTTATGTGTATAGTAGTGTGTACTGCGAGGTGATTATAAAATAACAAACGCTTATAATTTTTATGTCTCCACAGATTCGTGCAAAGAGAATATATAATTTACTGTCCATGAAATTAATAATAATCTAAAACTGATGTGTACAAAAATCAGTATGTTTCAGGCATTTTGAATCCGACTTAATGTATGTAAAAATAAATGTTGTTTTAAAACTGTCGTATTTCATTTGTCACCCGGTTCATCTTTTCCACATTAATCTGAATAATTCGTTCCTTTTTAATGTTCATTGGTATGTACTTTAACATAGCGTCATAAGGCATATTTTTCATCGAATTAATCTTTTGTGTGACTTAGGCTGCATTTCACCAATTCCAAATAAGTTTTGGCCCTTTATTTCATCAGGTATATTCTGTTCCATTTTTAATTCATTCGGAGAATAGCGGCTATTCTTACATGGTGAATAAGACCTAAGAAGTAACACCCTCAATTCATCACTCATGAAATAAAACAATGAATGAGCTCATTATGATCTATCGTTTAAAGCTATTCTTTTTAGCTGGTAAAAAACAAGATATTGCAGTTTCTGTCGTCCTTAGAGCCAGTAAATGGAGATCAACCAGTGAGCTGTACGAGAATTGCATGCGCCTCATTTTGCAGATATAACAAAAACGTAAGTATACAGAGAAATATATGAGACCATTTCTTTAAAAATAATAGGCACATGAAATTTGTAATATGTTAAATCCTGAGACTAGTAAAACCTAAAATTCTCTGAGCTGAATGGTAAAAGTCCGGAAAATGTTACACTGACCCTTGAGTGATATTTTTTTCTATTACCATTTACCGAAGTTCGGTCTTTCACAATTTGAAAGACAAATTTTCATAAAATTACTAAATCCGCTGACGGCACCGAAACTAAATAATAAAAATAATATTTTGTATTTATATAAACTTCCAAAATTACTATTCTATTCAGCTATTCCAAGACTGACATTTGCACTGATCTACGTAAACTAGATAATTCTAGTTGATAACTTGATTGATGCTTTTCCATAATACATTTTTAATAACGATAGCTAGAAATACTATCAGAACTACTAGGGTGTCATAAACTACAGGAGTTAGGGTACTTTCGGTTTGGTTCTAAAATTATGGTGGGTAGTTGTATACAAAGGTGTCAACTAGGAAAATGAGCAATGGAATAGTAACCGATATTGACTAGGGTAGCATAAACTATTAGACTGAAAATGAACAATTAATATTATCAAAAAATGCCATCTGTGGTCCATTGAATGGCTAGGATAATAAGCAAGCTTCCTTTATATGAATCAATCATGAATGATATTTATTAATGGTAAAGAAGTCGTGAAAACCTTCAATTACTCGATAAGTACTAGGCTGACATAAATGATATGGAGTTACTGTACTCACGATGCCGATCAACATAATATGTGGGTAGTTATATACACATTTCCACTGTGAATCGGGGTGTATAATTTCATTAAAACAGCGCCATCTCTTTTCGTAAGTCTAACGTTGAAATGGATTTAAAAATAAAAACATCCCTTTCTTCTAATTTATTACAGAAAGAAATTGGGCTATTTTATAACTTTTTCTCCGTTGAAAATTGGTAATGATATACTTCCAACTTTTTTCAAAATAGGAAGCATTTGTGTTCAGTTTCGAGATTGACCTTGCTCAAATAAACAATAATTTCACAGTATACAGTTTTCTGCAATAAAGGTGTTTTATAAGGAGGTCAGAATAATGATTTAGGAAAGAAACAATAGTTCAATAAAAATCAATTTTATTATTAAAATCAAAAGCACACATTCCGTGTAAAGCACTTCGAAAAGTAAACGAAAATTTTGTCAAAAACATTCAAGAATTGAAACATATTAAAACCAATTAAAAATAAATATTATTTACACGTCTATGGCAATACATAAGGTACGAGACATCTTTGGGCTTGCCCCCTTTCGCAAATAAAATGTCGGAAAAGTTATAAGAAATATTCGAGAAGCTAAAAACAATTGGAATAATTGAATGTAGTTAAAAAGAAAATTTTGAGTGAAGTTCTCATAGAAGGACACCAATTAATTCAATTCAGATCACAATATAAATAGAGAGACTAGTTTTGATGACACAATGAAAGTTTATAATTAAAATGCGAAATCTTTGCGCAGTATCAAATTTTAAAAAACATTGCATTTTTCTTCACAGAACGTTACATTGGTACGTTTATAAAATATTTATAAAAAATATGTTTTTGATATCTGCCTGAAGGCCTTACCTGCTTTTTTTAGTGTCTGCGCTAAGCTTCTAAAAATGTAGAATATTTATAAAATTACTAAGAGTATTAAGTTGTCCAAGTCTGCCCAAACGGGGCGCTACTAATAATACCACTAACCTATATTAAAATAAGCGTACTGACCTGAATTTACAAAGCGTAAAAACAAGTGTTTTACAAAACTATTTTGAGGTATGTGTGTTGGATACGATATAGGTTATTTAAAATGAGATTTTTGGGTACGATCTACGGCCATAAAAATCGGACAGAACTGCATATTTTTTTAGAAAGTTTAAGCAACGGTGATCTGATGATTTTTAAGGTAGAGATCCCCATCTTATTTAAATAAAAAATTTGAAAATAGCACAATATTCCATATCAAGTAAAATTAATTCGAATTCCGACACTATATGAATGAAGCATGTTTTAACATCTTGTCGAGAATAAAAGAAATAGAATGTAGTGAAAAATTCTAAACATGCAAATCCGCAATGGATCCAACTGGATCCCAAAATACGAGAGAATGGTCCTTTATAGGAAATAAATACGCATCAATTCGGCATTAACCATACAAAAAATCACAAAAAACATTATTTCAAATAGTAGCTTTCAAAAATAAAACCCACAATAAAAACAGAATCAATCAAGAACAATCTCCAAAAATCTTAAAAATACGCCAAAATTGTTAAAACTAAACTTATCCTATTTTGAGGCACGATACTTATAAATTAGGACTTTCAAAACGACATTGACACAGTCTGCAATAACATTGCCTATAAGTATTTCCTTGACAATACTTTACTTACTTATTTCCAATTATACGTAGGTATCTTAATCTACCAACAATAACATTTTGTTTCATTAAATTAATGAAAAATTAGCTACTAACTGAACATTAAACATCCACATTTTATAAGTAAACGTAAATTTACTTATTCAAATGACATTGCCTTTTTAAAATATTTTCTATTATTTACAGAATTCAAGCATATAATAACAAGTTTTTTAATGCCCACGACCTTGTTTGGGATAAAAGTATAGATTAAACTAACATGCATAGTTGACTATTGAATAAAATTAGAAAGAATTGCCTTATTTAAAAATACAAAATTAGTTATAATTGGTCCCTACATAATCACTAAAAATTTTCATGCAAGAAAATAGTATCAAAAATAGTCTTATTTAGACAAACATGCATACATGCACGTAGAGTAAAATCTTTCCGAAATCTTGTACACACAGCTACACATTAAGATATACAATGTTTAGACTGACCTCCCATTGTAGAGGTATTCCTTATACATAATTCAAGGCCTATAGTTTTGTATAGCTTGATGCGTAGCCGTGCATACCTATAAATCTTAATTTTTTGACAAATTTAAGGCATAATATGCTATAATGGCTTACACATATTAAGAAAATTTTGTTTTACACACATTATCTTTATAGTTAAAAATACACGATAAAATAAAGTTTTCAATTAACTCTGCCAATAGCAGACTTCAAAGACTTCAAATACATAAAAGACCACAATTCTCACAATATCCTTATAGAAAATCTAGAAAAATATGCATCCGATGCATACAAGTTGATAGCAAATATTACATCAATAATTTAAAAACACTTAAGTAGGATATAAAACCGCAAAATGTCACATTCAGCACTCTTCACATTTCACACTGAGGTAGGTAAATGTTTTTACTTTGATAAATCTTACCTGACACACAGTATGTAAGATATTGATATACATTAAACATATGATGCCAAAGTTACACATCATACATAAAGTTCATTATTCTATGTTGTGAGCAAAACTTTAAACACTTCATTAAAATTAACTTAGAAACGGAATACGTCCTAGAAGCGTCCCATTTATATATGGTTGGGGCTGTTCTGGTACTGAATTAAAAAGTACAGGCAGCATCATAAATGTATATCTCTATGTTTAAAATAATCTGAAGAACTAAAGTTAAAGTATGTCTTATTAATACAAACGACATTTTAGAATTAGCTGTCATTCTGAAATATATTTTATCCAATTAAGGTAAAAGTTTAATTTCTTTGGGTAGATAATGATCAACAGTCTGTCCGTTCCCTTACATTTGATGCTGACTGTACTTCCAGTGTCAAAAGTCACAAATCTTTATCAAAGAGCACTTATTTTTAAATCAGTCTAGATACACATAGAAGTTGGGCGTGCCGCAGTACTTTGTCGCGAAGGCCTTGCCTTGCGCGGTGGGCGCGCTGAAGGCGAGGTCGTTGACCCGCAGCGCGTCGCCGTACAGGAAGGATGCGCGGGCGCAGGACAGCAGGCGCCCCGCGATGCCGCGCCGCCGGTGGTTGATGTGCGACCATATGCGGGACACGCCGCACCTGACACGGAAATGGTTACTGATACACACCCAAGGCAAATCATCAAAATCATTCCAATATTTTATTACTAAGATAATAAAATTATACAAATAAATAAGATCTAAATGTCATGATATGTGATGCTGATCAAAATATGTACAGTCGCCAGCAGGTCAAGGTATACAACACTGTCAAATTTCTCCAAATAATTTTAAACCTTAAATTGTTGAAGATAAAGTTCAAAATCAACTGAGAAAATTTGACATTTTGTGGTAACTTGATGTGCTGGCCACCGTACAAGTTGTACGGCAGTAGTAGTAGAAAGTAAGTGGGACTAGTCATATCAAGAGGTCCAACTGAAGGCAGGGAACAGACAACAGTGGCGATTGCTCCACCGACAAGAGTTGAGCTCTTAAATGTGTGAGTTCGGCATTTATATCAATTTCATAAATAATTGTTTGTCTGCCTGTTTGTCGATTTGTTACGACTAATTTCCGAAACCGCTGGACAGTGTTTGACGGGATTATCACTGGCTGATGTTACAAGGACAAACTTAGGCTATTTTCAGAGTTATAATAAGTAAATCTTTATGGGAAGCGAGTGATATGGGGGATTTGTGTGCAACAGCTAGTTAATAATAAACTAGATAACTAGACTAATAGTAGTACTATTTTTTGACAAAAGAAAAAACAATATGGGTAGATAAATAATTATGCAAAGATGTTGCACCTCAAAATTGACAGTTACTCTCACTTAGGTGCTTCATATGCCTAGATTTTGACTAGTGTATTATTATTTATACAACCTTCAGAATTCTTAGGTAAAGAAATATATCTGAAACACAGCACTCACTTGACAGGATAATCTTCTACGCTGCAGCAGTCGGGGTCGCCGGGGATCAGTTTGTACGCGCGAACTTTGGGCTCCACTATTAAACAACCCAGGATCTGCTTCTTTTCTATATACAAATATGCCTGAAATAACACAATCACTATATCATTCTGCCATGGGAACAAAATAATACCTATTGCTCCTACGCACTAATTTGGCGCGTGTGTATGCAAGAAAAGTAGCAAATGGCGTTCTGTAGTTTCTGCCGATCCCTATTCCTATTGGAAAAATACGTGAGTGTATGTATGTATGTTTGCGTATCTTACTAATATTATAAATGCGAAAGTGGGGTTGGATGTTTGCTCCTCAATTACCCCAAAACAGCTAAACAGATTTGGATGATATTTGGCAGAAACATAGTTTATTATTATTTTTTTTGTACGGAAAATCTTCGATGGTCTACCACCTGGGTAGGTAAAAACTGCACTTGCCTTCCCAGCCCTCAGGGCCATAGGTTTTGTGACCTTGCATGCTGCTCGAAGGCGGAAAATATATTTTAGTGTCATATGGTAATACAGTTCTAAGTAACGGACGGACTACCCCCCTAATTTGTTTTCACTTTTTCTCTGTCCATCCAAAAGTTGTCTGGAAGATATCGCTTGTAGCGATAAGACCGCCATTGTTCCCTTATTTAAATTAGGTCTTTGTAAATGTTCCTTATTATGGTGTACAATAAAGATTATTCTATCCATGTATCTAATAATTGCCTTTATAAATACAAAATTACAATAGTTTAACTAAGACACACCCCGCCATAACCAGATAACAATGGTATTATCAAGTTTCAACAAAACTACTCACAGTATAAGTATGTATCCTGTCTTTGGGCAGTTCGTTCCCGTAGCCGAGGTGTGGATGCACCACCCTGGTGAGCAGCTGTTCCACCTTCTTCCAGCCTGTCTCCCCGCCTCGTACCCGGATACAACGCGCTGCACCGCATCGATCAACTACACACTCGTCTTTGAAACCCTGGAATGTTACAACACTGACTACATACTGATTTCTGAGACGCGAATTTTAACATTCGGGTTCGATCCCTAGGTCGAGCAAAGTGTTATTGGGTTTATATGAAATTCCCAGTAGCAGCTCGGAGTCTGGATTTGTGCTCGGTTAATGGCAATAGGCCGGCCCCCCATAACATGGGACCTAAAAACATACCGGCGAAATGTGGGTGTACATTAGTACACCTCTGCCTAACCCTACGGGGCATACAGGCGTGATAGTATGTAATGTAAATTTTAACATAATCATCACGCCTATTTCCTATTTTTCGCTAAACGGTTAGGCAGAGGTACTGGTACTGATGTGTAAACCCACATTACGCCGATATGTTTAGTTTCGTCATAGGGGGTGAGCCTATTGCCATGACCGGCCACAAATGCAGACTCTGAGCTGCTACTGAGAATCTAATTCACTCTAGGAATCGAACCCATCCAATTTAACTGTAGCAGTCATGCCTAGAACCAATAGACTAATGAAGCAGTCTTTTTTAATTTAGTATTTGTTTATTTTATTTATTCAATAACCAACTTATACTTACAGATTATTCTACTTACTAGAATTACATATCTATTCATACTGTATTATTTAATTGTAGGTATCATAGGGTATTGCCATGACCAGACACAAATTCAGATTATGAGCTGCCACGATAACCATTTGAAGATATTATTAATTTGATGCCAGACGCCTAACAATATAAAATCAAATAGCCGTTCACTGCTAAGGTTGTAAACTTTATATGTAGGAAATAATTGCTTACATTGAAGCGCAGAACATCTGTAGAATTGTGGTGTACTAAGTGGTCATGCTCATCTTGTGGGTCGCCAATCTGAAATAAGAGAGGTTATATTTTGTTAGCCGATGCTTTCCAACCGCTGGGCAGATAATTCATATTTAATAAATAATTTATATTCGACTAGCTTTCAATCGGTATGACGCAGTAGGTATCCCACATTTACTAGATACTGGAACCGGATAACCAGATTACTGAGAATTTTATAGGAAACCCCAATAACACTTCTCGACCCGGGAATCGAACCCAGGACCTCTAGCGTAGCAGCGTTTTTTTTAAAGCTTACTAGTAATGTTGGTCGCACATTACAAGTATTCTTGCTGACCCCTCGTACTAAGCTAAATGCTTGTATTACGACCGAGTTCACGTCGGTAGTGCAATGGGTGGGTTTCGAACCGGCAACCACATGATCGCAAGTCCGACGCCGCTTATAAACATTCGTCCACAACCTTTGCTTTCCACTTTCTATGAAAAGTCGTAGAACATTCATCTTTTAGAGAAATTTGACAGTTTTGTATAACCTAATTCGGTGGCGACTGTACCAAATTGCCTCACCTGATAGATAGTGCCACATTCAGCACACTGTGTGGCTCCGAACTTCTTCTGCCCAGCATCTATCACGTACTGATCATCTCCAGTCTTTATCAACGAACGCTTCGTACTCTTCTCTGGAGCACCTAGCAATAAATAGGAATAAATGTAAGTAAAATAAAAAGCGATCTCAGAAGAGATTCCAAATTGCATCCCCCGTTTTGTAATAAAATATCCTGTGTTCCTACTTATATAATCTATATATATAAAAAGCAATGTCCCGACTGACATATCATCGCCCAGCCGAAACCACTAATGATAGAAGTTTGAAATTTTGTGAGGATATTGGTTTTATATTCTAGGCGTCATTTAAGAAAGGATTTTTCGAAATTCATCCCCTAAAGGGGTGAAATGGGGGTTTAAAGTTTGTATGAAACTTTGTCATTTCTAATTGAAAATTAATGAAATTTGGTAATAAGCCTCTAAATACAAAATAATAAAACACGTCCTTAAAGATTTTTTAAATTTCATCCCTTAAATGGGTAAAAAGGGGTGTTAAAGTTTGTATGGATATTTTTTTGTTTATTATCAAAATTACTTGAAATTGAAAATTTATGCATTTCAATATAATTAATGATTTACGTATTTTTGGATTTTTTTAATTTCATCCCTTAAATGGGTAAAAATGGGTGTTAAAGTTTGTATGGAAAATATTTTTTTAATTATCAAAATTACTTGAAATTTAATATTTATGCTCTTCAATACAATTAAAAAAATACGTATTTTTGGATTTTTTTAATTTCATCCCTTAAATGGGTAAAAAGGGGTTTTAAAATTTGTGTGAAAAATTTTTTTTATACTCTTATATCAAAATTACTTGAACCTTAATATTTATGCTCTTCAATATAATTAAAGAATCACATATTTTAGGACTTTTTGAATTTCATCCCTAAAAGGGTTAAAAAGGGGTGTTAAAGTTTTTACAAAAATAAATTATTTATTTAAAGTTTTTACAAAAATAAATTATTTATTATCAAAATTACTTGAGATAAGTATTTAAACTCTTTATTATAATTAAAGAAACACGTATTTTTAAATAAATTGTTTATTATCGTGCTTGAACTTATGCATTTAAGCTGTACAATACAATTAAAGCAACAAAATTTCAATTTCACCCCTTAGTCGCGTAAAAAGAGTTACTTCCCCTATATAGTGCAAGTAAATAAATCTGGCATTTGTATTAACACCTAATTTTTATTATTACCTTTAAAACGGAATACGTTATGCATTGCGTTCAAAATAAATAAATACGAGAATCACAATATTCGAAAATCATATCAAAGTTGTACATATTATTATTTAGCCAACCATTTTGTGTCACACACTCACTTTTGGCTAAAATACAAAGTAATCGGGACATTACTTTAGCTTTACCTGCATCTGGAATAACACCTCTTTTGGTGGGAAGGTGGGAAAGCGGTTCTGCCTTTAAAACTTCCGCTTAGTCTTATTCGTGTCGAAACTCCGTTGTGCAATAATATCTTAGCATAGTGACATGGCTCAAATTCTCCGAAATCGCAGATTTATCGTGTGGGATGAGACAACTAAGGCGCACAAAGGTGGAATTGAAGCACACACTAGATTTTTAAAGATGTCAGAGGCAGCAAAAGAGCGATCGGTGGAGTTCCTGAGTTATTGGCTGTGCAAACGTGCAATACTAACTCCATAAAAAAACATTGCAGCTGCTATTAATTACATACTTCTTAAGTCGTTAGAGGGCTCAGAAATTGAATACAGGTCTATCGATTCAGTGCTACAAGCGGATGAAGCAATTTACTATCATGTAGAGTTCCTTAACAGTGTTAACCTTCCTTGGGACACCTGTAATGCTGCTGCGTCTCAACTATGTAACGGGACTAGACTGCGAGTAACCGCATTGCACAAAAATATTAAAGAGTCACTGTAATAACTGGATGTATTCGGGGGAATCACTTTTCCTACCTCAAATACCACTGATACCATCCGACTATGTTTTGTGTGTGTGTTTTATGTGTAAGAACACGAATGCTGCTCATTTAATAATAACAAATATAGTACATGTTACTTTGGAAAAACCTAAACCGGCAAAATCGTGTTGTCCACGCGGGCGAAGCTGCGGGCGGAAAGCTAGTAAAATTATAAAGGGCCGAATTCGTACTTTGGAGGTGTTTAAGAAATAATAATACAACGGGCCTATGAGAGTGATAGAAGATAAAACTTTCTGTAGTATTTTTGTTTGTACAGTCACTATCAAATATATCGGAGCAAACAGACTGTTCATAATTATCTGAGCAACTAGAGAAATTAAAACATATCTCAGCGACACAAAGGATGTTTTAGAATAAAAAGCATTGAAGGCGCTTGGATTCATTATGAGGAATACGGCCTTTTTCCGGTCTCTCAAGCCAATCAAAATTTTATACTGTTCATTCGTACGCAGCCACTTAGAATACGCATCACAAGTCTGGAACCCCCAATACGAGATTTATAAGTCTCGTGTTGAGGGTGTCCAGAAGAAATGTCTCCACTATCTAGACTTTAGGGCACAGCAATGGTCAGAAGATTACAGTCACTGTTGCAAAAAATATCATTTTCTACCACTTGATCGTAGACGCAACATTAGTGATGTTTGTTACATAATAAACATAGCAAATGGTTCGATCGACTGTTCTGAGCTACTTGCTAAGTTGGGCATCCGCACTAACCATATTGGTTTTAGACAGCGACCATTGTTACATGTACCTTTCTCAACCACTAACTATAGACGTAACTCATTCTTCTTGCGTAGTGCACTTAGTTTTAACAAACTTACCCGTGAACTAAACATTGATTTGTTCTGCACCAATGTCAATACAGTAAGACGCCTTTTGGCTCAATTATTCTTTAATGCCATTGAATAGCGGCACTCAAACTGTATTTTCTTCTCTTTATTTTCTTTAATTTTTTTTTTAATGTTATGCTAACCTAACCAACTTAATTATAAGTACCTAGTATTAATTATTATTATTTTTAAGTTAGTTTGTCGATAGCTTGAAATCTATCTGTGGAGGCTTGTCATCAGCAATTTGATTAATTGTTTTTAGTTAAATAGAAATCACTAGTTATTAGTCTGTAAGCCTTCCTAATAATAAATAAATAAATATAAACACTTCACATGGCAGCTGTAATTCTGACATGAATTTTATCCCATTGAAATAAAGTTTAATTTCTCTAGTTGCTCAAATAATTATGAACTGTCTGTCGATATATTTAATGCTGACTGTATGCGCAAAAACTACTGCACAGATTGGAGGCAGCTTTTACAGACTTATTGCTGGAAGGTTAACTTAAAATTTGGTGCATGTTCCTTCTTGATACGCCACCTAGACCCCGAGTTATGGTAAGTGAATACCTACTTTTGGAGCGCGAGTGAAGTCGCTGGCAACAACAAGTGTATAATAAAAAATAATGACTATATACAAATTTGTAAATAAATAAAGTAAAGATGGTTCTAATCTCTGAACCAAACGAAACGCGACGACTAGCTGAACGTTAACACCGACATTTTTATAGATACACACTTTGAAGAACTAGTTATTTATCCAATCCATAGTTACCTTTAGAGCTTTGTACGGTGATGCCAGGGTTAGGCTTGTCGAAGATAGGAAACAGCTTGGTTTTATCTGATTTCTCCGTACTCTCTGCGGACGTCGCAATGGAGACTTCTGAAATAACAAAACAAGTTTCATTTGCATTTGATAAGCTTCTTTTTTTGTTCTTTAAATAAATTGATAACATTGTCTGCATCTGAGAATTAAACCATTATCTTTAAGCAGCCCAAAATGACAATTACATTAAATTATGCTAGATTTTGTGTCTACAAATTCAGACATAAGTTATAAATAGTTACAGTGGGTCAATTTATAACGATATTGTGTCCACTGTGCATGTAATTCCCGACCTTGTGTCATACAAAAAGCTAAACAATGGTACATTAAAACTGAACAAATATTTTCACAAAAGATATCATTTTAATGTAAATTATATTATAATTAATGTTTGTATTCTTAGCTTAATTGGCTCATGGGGAAGTTGAGACACACAGACACAGATTTCGATCAGATAAAGCTTGAAAATTAATAATAGTTTATAAAAATAACAATAACTAGGAACGGCTTTAGATGGCGTTTATCATCAGGCGATCCCAATGCATGTCTTGTTAATACAGTACAAAAAAAACAGTGTTTACCACATGAATCACTCTGGAAGTTCAATATCTTTGAAAGATTTTGAAGCGTTTAAAGCATCTGCTCTTTGCCGCCCTGTTATGATTGGTTACTTGGTACTGCGGAGAAAACCCGGAGTATTTAAGGCTAAACCTTCAGCCTTGCGCGCCAAATTCATTTTTTTTGTTTCCGTAAATTGATCGTCTATAAATTGTAAATTTTGCTCGAATCCTCTATTGTACACCTAAATCTCATACGCTAACGAATTATAACCAAAAGTTTTAATAATAAATTGTGAATAAGTTACTGTTGATGTTGCAATGTATACTGCAATACCTAGCTATCTACCTGGACCTAGAATATTATTCATTTCGCGCCCAGTGCTGAGCGTTAGCAGCCTTAAATAAAATTCTCTGTTGTAAAATATTATAAAACAAAAAAGTATTAAGTAGTAACTGTTCATCTTTTTTGAAAAATGTCTGTTTATTCATAATTAACCAGCCAACCGTATGGTAATAATATCTCATTGCCCTGGTTTCTACAGTCCTTTGTAGGGTTGGGGTCCTAGAAACTGAAAGATCTAAGAATACTTCGAAGTATTAGTAGTATCTACTTACCATTCGAAGTTGGTGGTACAGCAGTCTCGGTAGACGCCAGGACTGCTTCTGCGTTGATGTTGTTCGACTCGGCCATCTTCAGAATCTGTTCGTCCAACATCTTTAGCTCGCGCTCGATCTCGTCTAAATCAGGCAGCTCTTCTTGAGCTAAAACCAAATTGTTCATTACACTTCATCATCAATTGGCTCACCATTCGGAGTGTGCTGGCCCGAATCTAGGTCGGGGTAAACTGGGGTACCTGCCCCGAGCTGCAGTTTCAGGGGGCACATCATAAAATATTATATTAAAATAATAAAAAAATCTTTATTGCCGCAAAATAAACACGTAGGGGATCAAGTTAAGTACAAATATAAGATAACTATAATATATTCTGCTGGTACTCAGCACGACTGCTACGCTAGAGGTCCTGGGTTCGTCGATCCCCAGGTCGAGCAGTGTTTATGAACTCTCAATAGCAGCTTGGAGTCTGGATTTGTGCCCAGTTAATGGCAATAGGCTCGCCCCCTATTAAATGGGACCTAAACATACCGGCGAAGTGTGAGTGTACATTAGTACACCTCTGCCTAACCCTTGGGGGAAAACAGGCGTGATGTTATGTTATATATTATGTTAGTTTTTTTGTAAACAATTTATCTAAAACAGAATTAAATAGAGAGAGAACTACAATTCAGTTTCAGCCCTGGTTAAAGAAATCGTAAATCCAGTGTTGGTACTACTAACAAACCGTATCGGTGACATAACTGGTAAGATATTATTTTTGTATCAGAGTGCGAAAAAAAATCGAAGACGTAAAAATTTCGTTTCTAATGTTGGCACATAACTTCATTGTTTATGAAGATATATTTTTTTATCAACAAAGTATATTCCCGAAAAGATAATGGAATGTAAAACCTTAAGTTACAAGGGATGAAACACGTTATATTGTCAACCCCTTAACCTGCATTAATTCATACTAAAATGAACTTTAAACGCTTATCAATAAGATATTAAATCGAACACTGTATCTACAAACCAGTCCCCTAGTTTGATATGCTAAAATAACTAGTACAATTTACATTATTAGAAGCAGCTGCTTACGAAATGAACATTAAGAAATAATATTGGACGATTATAAAGGGTTGCGGACAAGCTGTCTTGAGCGTATTTTTTAAAACTTAAAAAGATATTACACTATGCTGCTTTGCCAATGGAAGAGTTAAACCAAGAACAGAGGCGAATCGGGCTATTTTCAGCATAAATAAACCTCTTACTATATGAAAAGTGTATACCTATACAATGTGAGGTCAGCTATGCTGGATGTTTATTGCTTGATGTTAAGCTATCTTAAGTTATTTTAGTGAAGGAAAAATACGACCGCGGGCAGGATTCGAACCTGCGTCTTCTGGTTAAGTACACCAGACGCTATGACCGCTAAGCCACCGCGACTCCCACCCGCCATGTCGAAATTTGCCTTCATATTTTTAATTTACGTCTTTGAGGCGACGTCAGTAGACGTAAATTAAAAATGTCTGTCTGGTGTACTTAACCAGAAGACGCAGGTTTGAATCCTGCCCGCAGTCGTATTTTTCCTTCACTATAATAACTTAAAAATCTTTGCATGGAAAATGCCTAAAAAATACAAAAAGATAGTGAAGCTATCTTCATTAGTGGTCTTAGGTTCGACTCCCGGCTGGAGCAAAGTATTATTGGGTATTTCTATGAAATCTCAGTAGCAGCTCTGACTTTGGGTTTGTTCACAGTTAATTGCAATAGGCTCGCCCCCTATTACATGGGACTTAAATATACAGGCGAAATTTGGTTCGTACCGGAGAAAACATGCGTGGTGTTATGTAATGTAAAGCTATGTGTACATGTAGTAATGAAACTAAATAAAATGAACAATACATGCCAAAAATATCTAGATTTCCATCAGCTAATAATTCATTATTATGAGTAAAGAAACGAACGAAACAAAATCCTAAAAAATAAAACATTCCTTTCGTGTTTCAAAACATCATAAATCAAAATTGACTAAATATGTATGTATATTGAGGACTTCAGAACTCTTTGAAGTGTTGTGTTAACATATTTAGACTCTAAATATACGTTTTTGGTTTAAAACTATAAATATATATATATACGTTTTTGCCGTGCAATAATGAAGAAATTTCTTACCTGCGCCTACATTTTCTTCAACAAGTATGTATCCTCCTTCCACAGGCAGGAATTGTCCAGTCTTCGGTAATTCGCCATGGCTTTCAACGTGCCCGTCAATATCTGCCATAACAACATCATTTGTCACAGGTTGTGGCAAAGTTGTCACACTTTGTGGTAATGTTGTCACACTTTGTGGTAATGTTGTCACATTTTGTGGTAAAGCTGTCACTTTTTGTGGTGACGTCGAATTCAGTTTACGACAGCCGAGCTCTACGATGACCGCTTCCGAGTCTTGTGGTAATGTTGTCACATTGACAGGTACAGCGGTCACTGGCTGGAATATCTGGTTAGTTTCTTCAATAACTGTACTGTTGAAACATGGTAGTTCTTGCATGGGTTTAGAAAAGGTTGGTTCAGATTCGGGGATCTCGTCTTCAGTCCATTGGCTGAGGAGAGCTTCAATTGTTTGCTTTTCTTTGCTGAAGATGTCTCCTTTATCTGCGCCAAAAATAGTAAAGTCTTAGATACGTGACACTGTTAAAAATTGTGGTAAGACTTCTTTGGCCCTTGGAACTAGATCACAGCTTGGGTTACATAATCTATACTAATTGTAGGAGAGGAATAATTTGTTTATTGTTAGTAATGTGAGAACCACATTGCTAGTTCCTTTATTTAAAAATAAAATAAAAATCTACTAAGTGTTAGAATTGGTTCTACTGCTTTAACTTTTGCCGCATTTAATGTTAAATGCACAAGAGATGACCTATATCGACAGATTGTTAAGTATAAATAAAATAAAACTAATTACTCTAGTGCTCCCAAGCACGACTGCTACGCTAAAAGTCCTGGATTCGATTCCTAGGCTAAGAAATTCTCAGTAGCAGCTCGGAATTTAGATCTGTGTCCAGTTAATGGCAATAGGCGGACCCCCTAATATATGTCGCCAAAACGTGAGAGTACCTTACTACACTTCTGCCTAACCTTTCGCAGAATACAGGCGTGAAGGTATGTTATGATATGTGAACTAAAATAAAAAAAAGCGTAGACTGTACAAAATCAGTGATTTTCATTTTAGATAAATCGTTAATTGATATTAATTTACCCGACAATACAATTACTTTTATGCAAATTATTGTAATTGAAACTCAGTTGAATTTTTCTCAAAGCCTTCCTTTTTGATTTAACAAAAAATATTAAATGCATAGTTTATGCAAAAACAACAGTATGTAGGTAATATTAATGAAAAATTATCGCAATAAATCAAATTGTACAATAAAAGGTACTTAGTATTTTTATATGAATGCTAAATTATATTCTAGATGCAAAAAAAAATGCATTTATTGTAATCTTAAGGCAGCAACTACTAGAGGTATATATGTATCCCCCTTAAGCCTGAAAGGAGGTCTATATGGACTACTTCTACTACGTGTAAGTACAGCAGTTTGAGAGTAAAGGGCTAAATTATTATTCACGTTACAAGTTTATATGGCCTATACTGCTCAGTAGTAGTAATGTCTAGCTAGCATGTCTACATGCCAGCATGAATGGGTCCGCACGACCAGGGTAGTACTACCCTCCCACAGAATATCGACGTCAAGTAGCAGTATGCATACTGTTGCGATTAATACAGTGAGAGTGGAGCGCCAAAGGCCCAATTCCTCCCTCAGTCCCCTTCCTTTTCCTTATATAGGCTCGGCAATGCATCGGCAACTCATTTGGTATTGCAGATGTCCATGGGCGGCGATGACTACTTACCATCAGGTGCTTCGTCTGCTCGCTTGCAGAGCTATCCCATAAAAAAACTGTAATGGCATGTACAAGTGCCTCAGTAATGAAGTTTCATAATTTTCCGACAAGCAGAAATAATGAATTGTCTAAGTTTCGTAAGAAGTCAAATATTGCCCCTTTGCCCTTGCAAGCGCCGCTGACTCCGCCTTTTGTATGTCGCACGCATTAGTAGCTACCCAATGTCAAAGTGCCTGAATATCTACATACCGACAATGATATTTTCAATAAAAACATTTCTACTATACATACTAACCAGGCTTAATATATTTTGCTCATACACGAGAAAAAACCCACAATTCTAAACCTTCTTCATACAATTCTCACACTTCATTAATAAACATAATGATTACTTACCATTAACAAGCTCTTGTGAAGAATTTTGACTTAGCATCGACGTGTCAGTCATGCTAATATTAGAGATGATGGTGTTATTCATCATGGAACCATTTATTGAAACATTCTTGTACCTAACAGCCTTATTTTTGTGGTGTCTTGGCTTCCTGATCCTATGTCTCACTCCCATATTAATCTGTCCTGGCTTCCTTTTACGTCTATTAGAATGAGAGTGCTTTCGGCGTTGGGTTGTGCTGGCTTCGATGGCATTGGATAGTTTGGCTGTGACACTAGTATTTAAGTCAGGGTTACTCTTCCCATAGAAGGACTTAGCAGACAGTATTTCTTTTAATCTGTCGCTATTGAATAATGAAAGGCGTGCTTTAGGAGCATTTTCCAGTCTAGGATATTTGGAATTTGGGCCGTGTTCCGTCAAACTGTCGTTACGAAGCCTCTTATGACTTTTCTCGCTGTCACACGCCGATTCAGGACTTTCACCTATCTCTACTACAGAACGACGGTTGTGTCCCAACTTAGGGGGCGAAGCACCCGCGTCTGTTGTCTGTGGAGTTTTGAGCATCTGTGTAGGAGATATGATACTACTCATATCCATTTTTGTTAAGCAAACAATCGCATTTTTCATTGGAGATATATTTTTCTTCTGTTCAACCAGCACACCCTTGAAACTATGGAATTTTGGCGTCAATTTCTGTCTCCTACTTGACCTTCTAACGGATTTAGTGGGAGTGTTCTCTTTGGAATCTGTTCCGGAATCAGTGTCAAAGTTTAAGTCTTTTAGAGAGCTGCTGCAGCTCTCTGTTTCTGCAATAAGACTAGCCAGGCTCTTGCGGGCTCGGCTTGAGGTGGAGGAAGTTGTATGAACACTTGTACAGGAGTGAGTGGAAGATGGAGTTCCGGGATGGTTGTTTAAATGTGGAGTGGCAGGAGTAGACAGTGAGCCCGTACATTTTGAATCCGCACACGAATACCGTGTCTGATACTTTTTTAATGTAAATGGAGATTTGATGAAGTTCTTCAAATCATTACTCTCTCTAAGAAGTTTACGGGTTTGGCTTCTAGTTTCATCTGCAAACAAAATGAAGTATCTTTAAAAACTGTTGAACTATACAATTTAACTATTGTTTATTTGCTAGAAATTGAAATTAAAATTGAATCATGTACACACGGCTACAGGCCAACCTATACAAATCCAGTTTAAGCTGATCTTGCATTGCATAAGCTTTCCATAGAATAAGAGGCCAGCGTAAACTGGATTGCATATCTCAATGTGTAGCGTACAGCAATTTAAATACAATGCATATTTAATTTTGTGCTTTGACTTAATGCATCATTTAAAATAAAATTTAAAACTGAGTTAGCTGTAATTAACATAATTATTATACCCACTAAGTATACCCACTAAGTATACCCACAGTTTGTCGGTATGCATAGGTCCCATGTAATACAGGGCAAGGCTATTGCCGTTCGTATATCCAAACTCTGAGCTACTACAGAGAATTTCATAGATAGACCTGGGAATCAAACCCAAGACCTCTAGCATAGCCATCAGGCTTAGGACAACCACTAGACTAATGAATGGGGCAGTTATGCTTATGTAATGTAGATAAAATAATATGCATGCTGTTGTAAAACTAATGTCAGTTCATTAATGCAGACAGTATTAAAAATAATATAATCACACATTATATAATTTAATAATGTATTGTATTGTATAAACTTAAACAAAATTTGGAATTTGTGCTGTCCACAGACAGAATACATTTGAGGCAATATTTTTTATAAATACCTGGATATATTTTCATAAAATCATCTTAATATTATAACTAGGAAAGTAACCATGTCTCTCTGTTTGTTACCTTTTCATGCCTAAATCACTAGACCAATTTTGAAGTATTTTAGTAGGTATATAGATATATTGGACCTTAGACTAGAACATCAGCTTGTGGAATGGTATTGGAAATAGAATGCTAGTAAAACCACAGGCAATAGCTAATAGTATCATATTTTTTTAACTTTTCAGGGGTTTAGATTATTTTTTTATGCCATTAGTTATGGTATGGGCACTGGCCTCAACCCTCTCGGCTAAAGTATCCTAGGCACATGTTACGACTAGCCATAGATGTGCCAAGTTCAACTATCAATGTTTTTCAATATTACTACTTCTGCTGGTGTTTTGTTACTTGGCTATTCTAAGATCATACCACTTTTTTTTCTGCCCCAGAATACACAAGAACTTTTCCTCTTATTCATTTAAACAATTTATTAATGAACCTGCCTTCCGTATTGAGTGATGGCTCTAATCAGAGGCAGATAGCTCTAAAAGTAGGTCTTCTACACATGATGTCATATTTATGCTGCCCTCAGATAAGAAGGTGACAGTATGAAGGTTGCTTAGATGTGACTTTTATTATTCTTGTTGAGAATTTTTGAGATACTAACAACACATTTTGAGTGTTTATTGCTGGGCTTAGGCTAAGGGAGGGGCCTAGTGATAACAAAATTAAAATACTGTGATAAAGGGCGTATTTGCTGTCAAGCATTTAAATTCATTTATTTGTTTACTTCAACTATAAGGGTACATACCAATTACAATAATAGAAGATACAGAAAAACTTATATTGAACTAAGACCGATCATACATCCCTCTCGCACAACTTCAGGCACACC
The DNA here is from genome assembly GCA_958496365.1 of Subacronicta megacephala. Lineage (NCBI taxonomy): Eukaryota > Metazoa > Arthropoda > Insecta > Lepidoptera > Noctuidae > Subacronicta > Subacronicta megacephala. The sequence goes on from OY292536.1 coordinate 6,261,931, forward strand.
TCCAACAGCTTTGCCCATCCAACCTCAATCAAATCAGTGTCTGGCCATGAGTCCAGGATATCACATGAGTTCATGTTTTCATAATAGCTGTTCTACAATCCATGCTAATACTAATGCTAAGACAGAGTTAATTTTGTGTAACTCTGTCTATCTGTTTATGTTTTTGTGCTTGAACCAATCTTGGAGAATTTTGGAATAGATAGAGATTGGACCTTGGAGAAGAACTTAAAACTCAAAAAGACCTTGGTATGCTAATAAAACTGAGGTAACAGCTAGTTCAGATACGAAAATATTTTCTTACTCAAAGCAGCCAAATAAACAGCAATGCCACCTCCTTGAAATGGTCTCTACAGTAATAACCTGAATACTTTTGCTAAGCATAAAGCACTTTCAAGTCAACATTATAGATTTCAGGTTGTGTTTCAATGAGACTTTAAATAAAACTATGAGAACCTGTGAGATTTAAAGCTAGGCAGATTTGTAGTACCAATATTGAAACATAAACTTATTAATAGATGTTCAACTTGTTACACAGATGGCTACTTCTTTCATGATACGTCACACTTTTACGGTGATTAGTATTACCAATGTATATGATGTTTATGAAAGAACAGCTTGCATACATACAAAGTATGACATGAACAGGTAAACTTTCCACAAGGTTAGCTTGAATGTGCCATAAAAAAGTACAGGACCTTGGACCCATGTTATAACCTTTTGGAAATCTTAACACATATCCACACTGACTAGCGAATAGAACGCTGTTTGTAAAAACTATTACTTACGATAATTAATTGGTTTTATAAACAGTATAGGGATACGAGGAGTGACTTACGCCATAAGCTTCTCTCGGGCGTCTTGGGAACATTCTGGTCGTTCTCATCACCGGAGCTGGAGTCCAGGGTACTGATGATGCCCAGATCGCAATCCTCGCTGTCGCTTTCGCTATCCACAACCGGTAACTTCCTGTGCGTCGTCAATGACTCCCGCGAAGGGATCTCCTCTGATTGAAAAAATAACCCCTTCTTACGCTCCGACATCTTCGGCGTATGAGTATGAGGTAGCCGCGAGGAACGTCTCGGAGTCGTCGCAGACATGTCTACGACCTAATTACTGACCTTAATTTAACAATAAGACATGAAATTGGACACTTCACTTCGAACGTATCGATAACCCAGCCTCACTACTCAATAAAGTTTTTGACTACTTTACAATAATAATGCTACATATTGTAGAGTGAAATTATTAAATTAACTTCATTAAAACAGTTACAACGATTTTTATAGCAGTAAATGCGGAAATTCCAGCAAAAAACGTGCAACGAAAAACTTTTATCAAACGTTAGCAAGCAACCATTGTTGTTTGGCGCGTAAACACCTGTCACATATGGTGTTGCCAGTTTGAAATAGTGTAATATAATATTTTTTATAAAATAATAATAAATAATGCATAATTATGTATACTCCATTTGGTTAGGTACTTAACTAAAGGTAAACAATAAAATTCAACCTTTTATTACAATGGTATCATATGAATTGGGAGTGAAATTAATAACAACACAACCAACAATCAATAAAACCAACGAACAAACAGAACAATAAATAATTAACACCATTTGCGGCAAAAGAAACACAAAAACGAACGAAAGTAAAGTAAATGCAAACTGTTACGTATGGCGTCCGGTTACCCGACTAAGTATAATATCGGTTAATTATTTTGCTCAGCTTCCTCGCAGTACTACTTCTCAATTTTTTCGAGTTATCTAAAGTCTACTACGCAGAAAAATGTTTTGAATATCTGTATTTTTAGATTCGTTTTAGTGGGCACATTGCAATACTTTTTGACATAATTATAAATTTTGATTTAATTAATTGTTTGCAAGCTTAAGAATAATAGTAACTATTTAATATTAAGCAAAGTAGTAAGATATGCTAGTATAAAAGGAGAATGTGATTTTGAGTTATTGAATAATTTATTTTGGTGACGTTTTATATCGAAATGAAAAATGGCCCTATAAAGAACCTTTTTTATGATTTGTTTACCTTTAGTTAAGTACCTAACCAAATGGAGTATAGGTAACTAGAAAAACAGGATGTATAATCATAGTGTAATAAAAAAAATATATAATTTATGTTAAAATGATTATGCACTTACTTTTTTCAAATAAGTGCCTAGCGTCTTAAGTACACATTAGTAAACATATGAGATTTATAATTATTATTGTAAAATGTTAAATTAATATGTTCACACGGCTACGGGTCAACCTATACAAATCCATTTTAAGCTGATCTGGCACTGTAAAGGGTTTCCATATAGTAAGAGGCCAGCATAAACTTGATTTGTATAGCTTGATGTGTAGCCGTGCGTACCTAACAAAATAAACTGGATAATAAAATAAATTAAATTTACTTTATAAATTAAGGCTAAAGCGTCAGAGTTGCGCCCAACCCCGATGCTTTAGCCTTAAACTAAAAATTATTTGAAATATTTACATACTAGCAACATCAAATGCGTAAATCGCGCCAAAGTTTTAGGACTTATTTTATTTATTTATGAACCGTACCTTTAACAAAGTCTTATTTTGTTATTAAATAGATAAATAGTTTCTTTTGAAATAGGTGCAGCAGTCATTATAAAAGGCAGATTGGATTCCAGTGGAAGAGCAGAGGCGAGGCAGCACGTCACGACCTTGCATTGCATCCTCCGGTCATCATTGAGTTGACTTCAATATCAAATTCGAGGTATCTACTTTGAGGATAGGTAGGTATTTACCTACTTATATTACCATAAATCTTTCATCCAACTGCATGCAGAGTTTTTAATAGCCACATTTTTCATGGACTTTTCAGTAGTTACCCAATTTGCATAAAAATCTTGTGGAGATCTCTGATGTTACTTACTTATTTTTTTGTTTATTTTATGGGTATTAGGTATCCTCTTACGGCAAAATGCCAATTTTGTTAAAATTACTAAAAATAAAGCTAAAATTACAAGTACGCACGGCAACACATCAAGCTATACAAAACCAGTATAGGCTGGCCTTGAATTGTACGGAAAACCTTTACAATGGGAGGTCAGTCTAAACTTTTTTTATAGCTTGATGTGTAACCTACGTACTATAAAAACCTTTTTTCCGTTGTGTCCTTCTCGTTTTGCATTCGACATTAAAGCTTATGACTTACTATGAAACTATCTAAAACATAATCAAAGTGAATTTTGCAGGTACCTACCTATTGAGATATTGAGGTGTTTACGATTGCATCGAAGATAAACAACTTTCCCTTATCCAATTAACTACAGTTAACGTGTTTATGTGAATATGTTTATTGTTTTGTGACCCTGTTTTTCATAACTTTTATATTCACTTAAATTGGTTCTTATATGAATTTGTTTTGAGATTTCGTCCGTGGATCTGGCGAATATAAACTGCCAAGTGTGTTAAAATAGTGAACGAAAACGTTGTGAGGTAGGTAACTTGCATGCCTGAGCAGCCGTGCCCAGCAGTGGGACAGTGTAGTGTATTGGTTGATAATGATACCTAGTAGCTAGGCAAAAAATTAATAAATTTAGTATAGACAAATAAATAAAACTATAGCCAATAATTATTGAAAATTGTGATTATTATCATAATATAAAAAACAATAATGACTGCCTTATTAGTCTAGTGGTCTTGAGCGCGACTGCTACGCTGGAGATCCTGGATTCGATCCCCAGGTCGAGCAAAGTGTTATTGGGTTTTTCTATTCTTAGTTTAGCAGCTCGGAGTCTGTTTTTGTGCCCAGTTAATGGCAATAGGCTCGCCCTCTATTACATGGGACCTAAACATACCGGCGAAATGTGGGTGTACCACAAATTAGTACCTACACCTCTGCCTAACCTTCGGGGAATACAGGCGTGATGGTATGATGTTAAAAAAATGCTAATCATAACTATCCATAAGTAGTAAAGTTCCTCGTTTGCACACTCTAGAGTTGGTGGCCTTTTTGCCGAACTGCTATACTTACTTAGTTGAACGGAAATGAAAATTGGAGACACGTAATAACCATTTGCTTGACTTTTAGTCACAAGCTGTTAGTCCATTGCATTATAAATAGGGTGTTGGCACGATTAATTATATTGATCTGCATACTTACTTTCAAGAAAAATTGGACGTCGATATCGCAAAATACCTATCCAATCCAAAAGTACCTGTTAGGTACCTACCACTAATCATTTACAATCAGCTTAAGCAATAAACTGATATTAATTTACCATCGAACATCATTAACCATGCAGTCCAATGCACTACATTTTTTTTTTACAGAAAAGGTACTGATGAAGTTTGTGTTGGAGCCATTTGACGTCAGTTCCGTACATATAATATAATATAAACTATGGGCAAGAACATAATTTGTGGGTTTAAATTCCGTAGGTATTTCAGTTACATGACCCTTAAAGGTGACGTTTTTTTTGTCTTTGAGACAGAGATTCAAAACAGTATGGATGTAGTTCTAAAACACTTGCAATGCGAGAGTTTCATGCGCGAATAAAAAGAATCCGGTGTCAAATTCACCAAACTTTTTGTTCGGTCCATAGAAATATAAATAATATCTTATATCTGTGGTTTGGCCCTAGTCAAACTAGTCCCATTTAGGTCCCATGTATTGTAAAGGGGGGGCGAGCCTATTACTCGTACAGACGATTTTCCGTTGTAAACTAATATAACAAACGTCAGGGATAGTGCGCCGAGTGCGCGAAACTAGAATTAGATAATTCCGCGTATCTGACAAATTAATGTAAGTAGCCAATTTCGCAAAGAAAAAGTAGAGTAGATACGCGAACTTTACGTACAGTTTGTTCGAAATAACTCTGCTCGTCTGAAGTGAATCGTGCTTGTAAAATTACTTTAATAGGTGTTTTATAAAAACAACTAATTTGGTCATTGTAATTCAACTAATATAAGTAGTCAAAATGTACATTTTAATTGTCTTTACACTGAGTCTTATTTTAAAATGTACCACTGCAAACCAATTTGCAGAGAAGCATAGTTATTTCGAACAGTTTGGTAGATCCGCGGATTTGCACTTTCTCCGACGAAAAGTCATCTAAAGTTTAAGTTACTACAGCAGCTGATCTCTAAAACAATATCCCGTCGCAGGATCGTGCAATTGGCGAGAAATGTTTCTAATACCAATGCGCAATGAAACGCGTTTTCCTGCCAAGTTACTGGCTATAGTTTATTACAGCAAAAAAAAAACGATAACCATATAAGGCAACTACTGCAACGAAAAACTCAGTGAATTTCCCATTGCGGGCTTTGTATGGATCCTTGGAAGATTTCCCTTGAATTAAACGCAATGAAATAACAATTGTTGGGTAGTTTTTTTGTTTGCTCTTTCATGGTAGGTTTTCTGAAGCGTGTCAAGCTAGGAAGGGCGGCCGACCGGTTAAGTCATGCATCACCGAAATGTATAGTTTTTATTGAAAGCAACACACGTTACTTATTAATGGGTACGAACGGAAATAAAGGGCAAAAGAAAATAATAGGAAAATAGTTTTTATCGCGAAAAAGTTAAGTAGCTAAGTTATTAAGTTACTGTGCTGATGAACATGTGCAAGGTTTAGCTACGCCTGCCTTCTCAACTATGTTGGGTCGATTTCAGGTCTAAATGGACCGTCTTACAGGCTGAATATTATCAGTATTTTAAACGAAGTGAGTGCCATTAAATGTCCACAACTCAATTTTTGGCTAATACCGATAGTGGAAGGATAAACTGATTGTCAGGCTTTTAAAGCTTCTGATTACCACTAACTATTGTTTTGTATGACAACCAGGACACCGGGACCAACTGCTTGACATGCTTCTTGATGCACATAGGGGTCTGGTTGTGTTGAAGATGGTCACCCAACCACAAACTAACTGCGGCAAGTGCAGATCGGTTGATTAGCGTACTTTTTAGACACGGCACGCCATGGCCAGCCTACGTAAAAACTAGTCTTGTGGTTCCGTGTCGTGTAAATTTCGTTGTCTGAAATGACTTTCAAATGTTTGTGAAGTTAAGTATTACTTTATCAGATCAGTCAACATAATTACTTAACCAGTTGACTTTTTATTCAAGCTGTAGGTTTTCCTAAAATAAATAAAATAAAGAATAAGTATCTACTTTTAATAATGTATCCAGAATAGAGAAATTAAGGATTCCTCATGTTTTTGGTGATTCGAACTGGGGTTCTGAGAATAGATTGTGCAAGGAGCTTTATCTCGAAGTCTAGATATATTCGCGTAGGTGTCAAAACATTATTTATAAAACAGGAAAGTTAAAGAAATTAATGCTACAAAATAAAACTTAATTTAATATATCAGGCAGGTTTATGCAAATGATAACGCAAGTTGCAGACGTCAGAAGCTAAAAAATAACAAATATCTTGTGAATAAAAGGGAGTAAGTAGCAGCACAACTTATATCTGATACGATCTTTGGTCATCAACTAGGTATAGTCAGTTTTATTTTACGAGAATACCTCGAGGATGATGGGAAAATTTCCAGTGCCTATTTATAGATCATAGGACCACTTTATTCTACGCACTGCACTCCCAACTTTGAGTTTCCCATGACGTCAAACGAATTTTAATGCTGTGCTTTTTGTGAAATTAAAAAAAGAAATCTTAATTATTATATGGATTCAGAAAGGAAGTTCTTCTTTTTAGTCTATGGCTATGGATATCTTCGTATTATATCTGTTCTTCGAAGTATCTCAAATCTTTTTCTTCCCATTAGAGTGGACTAAATAATTGAGTGAGAAAAATATGAAATTAAGGGCAATTGTGCATTTTGTTTATCGTCTTTATTGATGTAAGTATTACCTATGATAATGACAAAAATAATCTTTAATTTTAATCTACTTTTGCTTAGCACTGAAGCGCGTCAATAGCTACTAAAAAACAGAAGTTACAACATAAGTGGCCCGTTTGCTGTTGTAAAAAAACTAATAAAAAACTATAAACTGGCCACAGGAACTACACTTTATTCTTGCGGGATCGATTAACCATTACTTAGTCCCGAGTCTCTTCTCAAATATTACCATTTTTATACACTGTGACTTAGCTAACGGAACCAATGTGCAGGTGGCAAGATACAAAAAACTTGTCATGTCATTATTGCAACAATGCTTTATTGCTATCCCGTTCTTTCATGCTAATATCGCGGATACTCTGTCCTCGTCTCACATTGATTGCATAATGAAAAATTGTTTACGTCTAAAGTCAATTGGTATGTTTTAAAACTATGCAGTTTTTCTCGACAAGACTGTGCTGCATTGAATAATATGATTAATTGAATAAGATTTTGTTTGTTCCATTGAGTCTTGAACTCTTTGTAAATTCAATACATTATATACTGCAGTAGTTCAATGGATACTCTTCCTAGTGCTTACTTTTGTCATATTGTTATGACCAGTGGGTCGAAAATGGTAACTTTTTGTAAATCTTAATAGGACTTACTTACTTATATCTTATTGATAATAATATACTTTTTATACTAAGTCTTGTATAGTTGTATAGCACAATGTGCAGTCGTATGTATACATTAGTACCTACCTACTCAATCATATTATTATTCACCAAAAGTGGCCATTTAAACCCCCAGATCTCTGGTTCCCTAAAATCACAAATTATCTAGTAGGCACTTTGCTTGGCCGAGACCTGAAATATTTGGGAAGTAAGCAGTAGTTATTTACGCAAATCTGGGCGTAACTCAGAGGTTGATTACATGAGCTTATAAATAGGTCATTCGTCGTCGGGAATCTGTTTACAAACGTCACATGTGGCGGTAATACGAGCGGGTGGGCGTCCATCTTTGTTTTTATAATGAACGCGCCAATCGGTGACGCGGGGCGGTGCACGCGCAGCTTCCTCTCCTGATTGTGGATGATTTATGATTTTGTGATCAATGATATTGTTTTGGTGGTGAAGATGCTGAAGAAGATATGCAGGACCTCAATAATAGATAGTTAAACATTATCTTCCAATAGCAAACTTGCAGCCTTTTTGCTGTCTATTCTAGTAGATAAGCAAATTTTCATGGAAAAGCCACACCAACATGGCTTTTCCATGAAAATTTCAGAAAACATACTGTCGCTTCAGTATTCTGCCAGAATAATCTGGGATGGGCAGACAGGCCCACCTGTTTAGATCAAGCGTATGTACCCAGAGAAGGGTAGGCTAGACCCCCTTGTATTATTAGATATCGTTTTGAAAATCAATTGGTTTGATAGAAATTTTAAATATTAGATAGCCCAGTGCTGGGCATAAAACTCATACTCAGAAATATTGATACTGCCTTGACTTTTTTATTAATTTAACTAAGGAGTTTAGTTGTCCAAGCGCGTTTTGATTTGTGCTTCAATCCTCTTGGTCGGTGGTTTTTCTAAGAATTTCAACAACTCTGAGCATGGATTGGTGCCCGGTTAAAGGCAATAGGCTTGCCCTTTATATAACATGGGACTACCGTATTACCGATAAATGCACTTAAGTAAACTTTTCTGCCTTACCCTTGGTTAAACACATTATAATTTAATAATTATAATTTTATAATCATTAAAGACAATAGGTATAAAATCTATTGTTCTTTCGGTACGTCGGGAGTCGGTCCGGTCTTTACTGAATTACTGAAAAATAATGTTAACAATTATGAGCAGGTGTAACTTATGACTGACTTCAACACTTGTAAAATTAAAATCGCTTTTTTAAGTACTTACTTACTACTATTTTTTACTAATTTATTTACTTACAAAGCTAAGTGCTTTGTCTTCACAGATATTCTCCACTCAGTGTACTCATGGCGACACGTAAAGCTAGAATCCAGTATAGGCTTGCCCCTCGTTATATAGGTTCTCCGTATTTTGAGAGCTCAGCTTATAGTGGATATTTATAGCTTGATTGTTTTTTTTTTTATTTACAGATGTTTCGTTCACACCATTACCACGACGCACTTTCGTCCTTGATTTTGATTGAAGTAATAAAAGACAATTAATTTAGTAAGCCTAATGGCAGCATCTTCCGTAAATAGCTATGAAAAGCAAACGTAATGTATAAGTACTTTAATGGTTAATTTAATTATGGTACATGGCCTTAAAAAAATAAAAACATTATCTCTGGCCGAACATTTTGTTGACTTGACCTGTCTAGCTCAAAGTATATTTGATTCATAGACTATACAGGTCAATCCTGTATAGTCTATGAATCAAATATACTTTTCATTTAAAACTGACGGTAGCTAAACTAACTATTATAAGCTTTAGATTTTTATCTAAGATAGGTTAGTATCTACATACAAGTACCTATAAATTTTCAAAATAAAGTTGGCATAAATCATTGCAGCCTAAAATCTTCTCAAGATTGTTTCAAAATTTACTACTTAAATTTATTATTAAAATTCATACAGGACTAACAGGACTGAAATCTATGTTCTACCTTCGCTTCGTCTTCCGCATTAAAATAAAATGACCAACTTATAAGTGTTTATATAAATGATCGTAGGTAAGTATTCCCCGAAGGACTAGGCAGAGGTGTACTAATGTGCATCCACACTACAAACTGGTTTTGTATAGCTTGATGTCTTGTGTAACCGTGCGTACTTACCTTAGTAGGTAATTAGTAAGACTACATAATCATACAAATAAAAATATTGTTTTAACCGACGAAAGAAGAAAGGAGGACGTTCTCAAGTCGATACCTAGGTAGGTACCTATTTTTATTTACAATTGAATTTATTTATTTTAAAATTTATCTTATGCATTTTAATTAGTAGGTACCTACTGGTAACCAGGTCAGGTACCTACCTAAAATACCGATTGACCTATAAACGTCCAGGTAGGTATCTAATTGGGTAAATCAGTGTTTTTAAACTTCCGAAATAGGTAACAGGTAAACTATTGATTTTATTACACTATACCTATGGTTTGTAATTTTTTTCCACAAAATATTTGAAGCGGCAGCGTTGGTAGCCTAATGGCTAGGGCTAGTAACCATGAGTCTTCGGTCAACTGGACCCACTCGAAGTGGACCCGCGGGATCACTCAACCTAGTCGAATTTTGAATCGGTCGACTGGACCCACTGCTCAATTTCACCATAAGTACAACCACGGAGTAAATCTTTTAGTTTTATTTTTTGACTTAAAATATAGCAATATTCTTCGATTAGATTTTTACAGTGTGTACGTAAGCCAATTCTTCTTTCCAGCATCAACATCCTTTGCAGCATCTTTACCTGATCACGAGTGGACTAATCTTTACTTTTCGATTTTTTGTGATATGTACTGTCAAAACTCCCACCCACCCCCTTGTAAGAAAAAATAAGACATGGTCAACCCCCTCCAACTCCCAAAATCGTCTGACCTAATAAATGAATGGCGCCTTACGGGTTACCGGCTCGAGTCAGCCAAGCTTAAATTGATTTGATATTTTGGGTGAATTATTGGTGGGTATTTTGTAATTATATTTGAGGAGGTCCGGAACAAAATCATCTGCTGTGTTATTTGATAAGTATATTTTATTTATATATAAATTATTTATTTAATATTCTTGATATATAACGGTTTGTCTTGATTTGACATACAATCATGTAGGTACCTATTAAACAAAAATATTTAGATTCTGGTTGATATTAAACGTTACAGTTTATTTTATTATATTTTGACCAACTATCTTTGTGCTCAACTGTATTCACTGGTATCTTTAAACAATCGATATTTTTTAATTTTGAATGTGGGTCCATTTAACCAATAAAAATAAATAAAATAAATTATGTGGTTAACTGGACCCGCGGGTCCAGTATCGTGCGGGTCCAGTTGACCGAAGACTCTCATGTGATTGCAGGTTCGAAACACACCCGTTGCACTACTGACGTGAACCCACTCGTAATACAAGCATTTAGCCATTATATCTGTGCATTATTATTAGCTTAGTACGAGGGGTTAACAAGAATACTAGTAATGTGCGACTCACATTGCTAGTACTTAAGCTTTTTTTTTAATAGGAATTGAAATTAAAACTGTAAACAGCAAAATTACTTACTAACATACTATTTAATTAAGCAAAACTATTGTTTAGGAACCTGCTGCAAGTTAACAAATCGCAACGACTAACAAAAAACAGCAATACGTACAAAATAATTATTTAATTAATTGCTTAATCCTCGACCTTGTCGGGTATAGGTACCATAATTGTGTAAATACTAATAACACGATCGCATAACACGACTTCTATTTACACTTTCTCTAACATTACGGCAACGAGGTCGTCGTATTGTGCACGCAATGTATTCTGTTGTAGTCACACAATAAAACTATCTCACAAGTTTTTCAAAAAAATAATAAAAGTACTCCGTTGTCATTCGACAGCGACCGCACAATCTCGATACTAAGAACACTACACATTCCATCGACGAGCTAAAATGCAACTTTAGAAAAAAGTGTGGTGTTCAAACAGCATTTTATTACGTTGGCAACGGTGCGTGAATTTCGAAATGACGTGGTAGAAGCAGCAGCTATCTCATCATCATTGATAATGTTCGGTTTGGCAACGTCGCGTCGTCGCTCACCTGGCGCTACCTGCGCAGTGTCAACAGGGGGGCAAGCCTGCGATCGAGCGAGCGCGAGCGGCAGTCGATCCAACGATCCGACAGACACGCTCGTCTCGAGCTGTCCTTACATTTTTATATCATAAATATTCCACAAATACATAGTAAAGTTTAAGTTTTATAGTGACGCGGAACAAGTACTTAAGTGTATAAAAGCGCACAAAGTGTAAACTCTGAAATCAGTGGACAAATAGGTACGGTATTCAAATTAGGAACGTTCAACGACACCGTTCGAAAAGCTTGTTCTTTCCATTGAGTTAGCTACGGGACTCTTAGATTTGGTGTGACTATGTGATGTGAGTTAATTCTAGATTTTCACCTACAGCGGAAACAGCTTACGTAGACGGCTAGCGGTAAAACGCGGTCCGCGCCGCACGCTAGTTCTTGTTTCATGTTGAGTAACAGTCAGGTTTCTAAAAAGTGCTTTCCAACGAACATACAGCAGCGTATACGTGAATTTTCGGTGGTTCGCCCACTGTTGTCCCGTTAGAAAGTGTGGGGGGACTCGGTTGATGAGTTATTGGATGGACCGGCAGTGTTGAGGGTTGGCTGGTTGTTAGGCCGGGAGTTTGTTGTGTGGTGGTGTGGCAGTGCATGGCGCGATGATCAGCGGCGGCTGGGTGTGCGCTCTGCACGTGCGCACGGCGGGTCTCGGCGGCGCTGCGCTGGGCTCCGACGAGGAAGAGATCGTGTATCTCGCCTATGTTGTTATTGATGTGCTCACGAACCAGGTAAGCGAACAAACTTGTACTATTGTAATACAACAAAAGAAACCCGTAATCTCTTGAACACTTGACTCGCAAAAGAAACTCGTCTAGCCTGTGACGTAAGTGAGATACCTATACCCACATACCTACCTGCTCCATACAACTTGTATTTTGTATCAAAAGTTAAAACAACTTGATAAGTACCTACATTAAAAATAGGTGTAAATTGTATAACAGATTAAGCGAACTCATTGTTGATTCAGACAGTTATCAAACACCAACCAATCTGGAAACGTGTCTATTCTGTTTTTGATAAATTCTTCAAAGTCATTATTGTTCCACTTTAGCTATTGTTTCTTGTCAACATTCTACTAAGCATGCCGTTTACTCATAATAATAAAAAAAACGATTCGCTTTTGTGTTTACTTTTAATTTCTCCAAAAGTGAAACAGATTTAGCCAGTGTTTTGTAATGGCATTGACACACGGAAACCAGAAACTAGGATTAGTGATGGCTAAATCTGAGATTCAATGAAATTTCCTAGTATTTTTTTTACATTTTACTGTCTTACCTGTGTGTAGGTATAATAGATACTTGAAAACAACAATGTAGGTAATTGGTCTGAGTAAGACTTTACCAAGGACTGCCACAAGGTGTTATATTGTGCTCTTTTTATTCCTTACTTTGGGAAACCAGTTAAAAGGTAGGATTTGTTAAACCTTTTAGTTTTACCTATCTATAATGATTAAATTAGTCTTTTTATTGGGTTTTTAAGATTACCCAACAAAAGTAGGTAGTGGGGTCACCTTTACAACCAGCTTCGAAATAAATATTTTCCCAGATCGATATTCCTATCAATGATTTTTCGGACAAATTACTTAGGTAATTATAAATCTTCAATAATTAGATTTGATTTTTTTTCTCCATTTGCCGATTCCAATAATTATTCCAACAAAAAGATTCTATAGTCTGCCCGTTTTACACAAAACAGGCAGACTATAGTGTCACTCATCAGACTTAGCTACTTTAGGAACTCCCTAAATATCTACTAGCTACGTAACGTAAAATTAATCGTATTTAATTTTTTCTTTGGACTACTTACTCGGTCTGGGACAACCCTTAAAATAATGACTTCCGAGTTTGTCCACTCACGATCATTATTTTTATCGTAGATAATTATTATCTTCATTTTAACGTACCTACCTATTTTTGGTGTGATAATTCTACTGCTTGTGTGTAAGTAGCAGAATAATCAAACAAGAAATAAAAAAATCTGATTATAAGAATTAATTGTCACTAATCAACTACCTAGGTAGGTAGCTAATCATTATTATGGGCCCCAAAATCTAGTGCCTAAATCATTATTTAATGAAATGATACATACGTTAATCATCATCATCAGCCCGTATTCGTCCACTGCTGAACGTAGGCCTCTTTAAGTCCATACGTTAATAAATTGAAATTATTGAATTTATCATCAATAGGTATAGGTACACACAGCTACAGGTCAACCTATACAAAACCAGTTTAAGCTGATCGCGCATTGTATAGGCTTCTTATACAATATGAGGCCAGCGTAAACTGGTTTTTTTATAGCCTGATGTGTAGCCTGCCTGTGAGTACCTGCAATGTCTAAAATATGTTCTATATTTCTTGTTTCTACTTCTGTGCCAAATACATGGAGATCTTTCTTCTGCGATTTCCTTGATTGCCGGTAATCTATTTTATCATGCCTAACTTCGTAATAGTTAATATGTAAATTTAGAAAATTGCTTATCGAAAAATTGACAGATAAGTATGTAAGTACCTATTTGCGACATTGACATTCATTACACCTGTTGTTAAAACAAATTAAAAAAAATATGGTACTCAATATGGGCCGAATACCCGTATAGGAACTTACTTCATCGATTAATTTTTCAACAAAAAATGTTTTTTAATGCCGTATAACCCTGGATAAGTAATATTTTTGTCGGACCCATGTTTTCATAGCGTATTCATACTTAATCTACTCGACTACTTTTACACTCCACAGCACAGGCATTCCAAGGAGGTTGTCTAGTCCTGTGTACAGCACTGTAGCTAAACGGGACAACCTGTCACATTACGTACCTATAGCCTATCGGAGTGCCAAGTTCCAAGAATTCCGACATATTACTAACACTTGATTGACTTCTTACTGTATTGAGAATATTGGCATCGAATGCATAAATAATTAAACTTGCGGAAATTGACGAAATAAGAGAAATAGTAGGTAGGTAAACCTATCCTAACTATGACACGACAAAATCAGTTTCGGTGAAGAAATCACTAACACTTGATTGACTTTTTACTGTTTCGAAAATATTGAATAGTTCTCTAATTATTTAATTTTTCGTATGTACCTGGTATATTAAATTTTAACTATCAAAAACGAAGGGATTTGGATGAAATTTGGCACACAGATGGTTTATAACCTGGAATAACCCATAGGATACTTTTTATCCAGGTTTGATGATGATGTGTATTTTGTAACAACCTATGTACATATGCAAGCAATAAAGATTTGAATTTGAATTTGATGCTGAAGTCCACGCAGATGAAGGCGCGGGCAGAAGCTATCTATTTCTTCAAATTAAAATTCTAGGATCAACATTACTTGATACTTTGGTTATAGCGTTTGTATGGAATGATTATAAATTATAATTCCTAAATACAAAATAACCGATTTAACGTGACAGAGGTTAATAAAATGCTAAATCATTGTCAAAGGAGAGACGACATACTCGTACAATATACAATAGTGATTTATATTTCCATTGTAAACATAGTCTTTTACATGTTCTACAACCCGGATGTAGGTAATATGTCTTTTCCGTAAGTATGTCTTATATGCCAGTTTTTTTTTATTTCTTGCTTATGAAGGAAAATGCAGAACTTTTGAGAAAAAATCCTATACTTAGGTTAGGTTAGGTCGTTAGGTGTCTAGGAATATAAAACGCGTTTGGTACTTGCTTTAATTTATTTCGAATCATAAATAAAATAATGTTATTTACTTTCTAATTATTGACATAACATAGCTTAACGAGAGTAAGCTAATTTTGATTTCCTATAATTATTATTTTCGTTTTGACCGAAAGGATTATGTAGGAATTAATTTAATATACCTAAGTAATTTCTAACCGCAAAAAAATATTAAACAATTTAGGAAAAGGTTTCAATAACCGGCTACCAATAGCCATTGTAAAACAATTAAGCAGGTAGCTTTATTATTTGGCTAATTTAATGGGTTTTTGATTGCATGTTATTATTCTCTAACGGTAGCAGGAATTGTTCATTTCCTTGTATATAAAAAAAATGATTCTATAATTTTATGTGTCTTTATACTGTTTAATAAGTGAAAATATCGTAATCGATTCAAACAATCCAAAAAATTTAATCGTTTCTGGAAGTGAGATTTAAATCGCAATGCCAAATTGCGTAAAATATGTCTTCTCATTATGTATTGCGTGTTATTTTTGTTATATGTAGGTATACAGCTACAGACAGAATGACAAATGATAATAATCATCACGATTACACCAGCGACGGGGTCACAAAGTAAAAAGTTTCATCAACGTTTCTCATAATTTATTTGTTAATTCAAAAGCGTCCTAATAACACCTATGACCCTTACTTACAACACTTTCACATTATCAAGCATATAATCTATCTTAAATGCGATACACGTAAAGTAAAAATGTCTTTGTATTAGAAATCGAAGGACTTTTCCTATGTCGGGATTACCAATTACAAGTTTTCACGTCAAAAACAACTGACGTACAGAATTTAATTTGTAGTATTAGTAATTATTACAATGTATCACACGAAATAAATAGAATGGAGTATTTTAATCACGAATGTCCATCATGAATATTCTTAGTCTACTAATGAAAAACTGCTTTAAATTTAAATAACAAGGTTTGCTAATAGAACGTCGATTTTAATTGTAGTTCATTTTTACCTAATATGTTTTTTCTACAAATTAAATATCAGTGTAAAAATAAATAATATTACCTACCTAGTCCTTTCTTGTCATTTATATTTCCTTGTTAAGCAAAAAAAGACAGCAAACTTTGTAGCAATAGGTGTACAATATATATTATAGATGTATGTACTTACAAAAAAAGGTTTTTGAATAAATTATGAATTTATGATGTATTTTTGACTTGCTTACCTTACAAGTATTATTACTTGTAAGGTATTATAGTCAATTGGTTGACTATTTATTAGCAGTTTTTATTAATATACCAACTTCTAGCAAGAAATATAAGAAAGTCAATGTGGACAACCTTCTATGTCACTTGGTTGAGGTTTTATTTTATACATGGCAATTATATTGATAATGTTACAATCTTAAAATTCCAAATCGACCGTTGCTTAAAATATTTTTTCAAAATAACCAGTAACTTAAAATGTAAACTGATTTGTATCAAAGAATTTAATTGTAATGTTTCCAGATCCATTAGGACATAATAACTTTACCAAAATACTAGTTTCGTATTTTTTTCGTTCTCACATCTACATACAAAGGCGAAGCGTACCTACCTATTAATTAAAATTCGACCAGACACAAATACACAATATCAAGAACCAGTACTAGTCGTCAAAATACAGTGCTGGTAAAGAGGAGGAGAGCTTTCATCATCACCCTCCTTTCAATTTATTTGTCGTTGTCTTCCATTAATCCTTGTCAGCCGTCATCTCATCATTAACTCCCTTTTCCATCCTATTAGCCTTAAAACAATGTATCCATTTTTTTTGGTCTCACTACATCCCTCCCACATTTATATCCACTCTATTCGACTTTCGCGTTTCATCCCTCCTTACCATTTTCCCCTAAGACAATTGATTCCCTTTATTAAAGTATTATCTAGCTAGCTCATCATTACGAAAGCCGGAACCATGATTGATCAATATTCATCATACTTTAAGAGGGGACTGCAGTCCTAAGTAATTTGAAAAATAGGTATTTGAAGAAACTATTGCCGTCGCGCTGCACCTTCATTCTCTTCCTGTACAGTGCGAAAAGGACAACTGCAGCTTAGGATGATTTTACCTACAAAAACCTTGACCAAAAGACGTTTCGTATTCTGCTGTTTTCTTCTTCAAAAGTGGATTGATCTAAACAAGTTATATATCAAAATTTAGAAGAAAAGCATGTCTATGCTTCTATTATTTTATTTTTTGTTAAAAACTTTTCGAAATTGTCTGATAGTCGCCTGAACATGACGGTAAAAACGGGCTATTTTTCGAGATTTTGAACTGTCATATTTTCTTGTGACATTTTTTTTTGGAAAAAATGAAATTATAGGGGCCCGTATGAATTAGATCCAGATTTTTTGGAAAAATATCATTGCTCTAGAGCCATTATCTACGAAGAAAACAGCAGAATGCGTTTGTATGGAGAAAGGCTCACTAGAGTACCCTCTTAATGACACTTCCAATTAGTCTCATTAAGGGTTTCAAGAAATTAGACCCAGTTCTATTGGACACCTTCGTAGTTTCTGATACACCAAAACACCGAAGCAGGGTATATCCATTGTTGATCCTGGCGTGTATGAGCTAAAAACATCAAGTCAGGACTGAGAGTATAGGCTACAGTCCTAATAGCCTCCTGTCTAGTTGGTGAAGGTCAACGGGTCAATAAATGTCTGGTAATGTGTAGTTAGGTACATATTTTGTTGTAATAAGTAAGTAAGCTTTCAAATCCTCTGACAATTTCGATATAAGTGGCCTACTAACTTGAGACATCTATAACGTTGGCACGAAACAAGAGTCCGAATTGGATACAATAGGTACATAAAATAAAACCTAAGAAACAAAAAATGTGCCACAACCAATGCCCATCATTTTATAGTAACCTCTCTTACACCCACGTCTCACGAATGACGCCGTTTTCTATTTGTAGCCTGAACCGCGCTGGCAGACCTCGTAATTAACAAAAAACCAACGTAAACCTCAATGAGAATAAAAATAAAAGCTACGTTCTTGGTTTTAAAATATTTTGACTAAGTATTTAATTTAAAGAATTGCACTTTATTTTAAAAAACATCTCTAATGAAGATAATTTTCAGAAGCTTAATAAATGATCAAAAGAAAATAGTCTTGGCGATAATTTTCATTGAAATATTTAAAGACTATTCGCTTCTATAAGGAAGTATAATTTTATATTTATTTTAAAAAGTCCTCTTCGGTTTTTTTTACAAAATGAAACCGAAATCAAATTGATCAAGAAAATTTAATTGAAAAATGATAATAAAATTTATCCAATTAATTAAAGTAAAAAGAAAACCCAAGGAAATAAATTAAGGATCAAGAATGTATGAGCGGCGCATAATAATTTTTATTTCTTAATTAAATAGCAAGGAGATATAGCGTTCATAAATATAATTGAATAATTGCTAAAAATAAAAAAGCTAGTATACTAATTGAGGAAAATCTATTCTCCGTGATGAAAATATAGTACCAAATATGACAACGACACCGAATTCCTTAAGATTTCTTAATGATGATTAAGATTCTTGATTAATAAAAAAACTATTTTGGGGAATACACAAGTGTGTATAATTATGATAGTATGAAGGACTTCCACAAACCAGAAAATGTATTGATAAAATAGCTAATAACGCCCTAAATTATCGTTCTCGAAACTACGATATTAATCGGATTATTATGTGCATTTAATATAAGATTAATCGTTTCTACTAACCTAATTCATGTTCTGTTCTGATTTCAAGGCTCTGTCTATCACGTAATGTTTGAAAGTGATCCACATTAGTTACCCGGCTTTGGCAAACAGAAGGAGGGTAATGGGCTTTACGAGAATGTATCTGTCCTCAGTGCCATGACGTATAAAGTGGTCATATTTAGGTTGTGAGAAAGAGATGGCGCGATGGCGATGGATATAATGTGTAGAACGGCATCCCTTTCCCTCATACGATCCCTATAACACGTTATGGTTAGAGATGAGTTAAGGAATATAATATATGATAAATGATATTTATTTCTGTAAATAGATCCTTTAAAGACACTTAGGTCAGTGTTAATTTTTTTTTTTAACGAAATTGTGTACGAAATTGTATTTCTATCTCGTCAGATATAAGCCGTGTGTCTTCTCAGAGGTCGTCACCCCTGAGAAGAAATGCCGAAACAAATTCAGAGAATCATGGTCTCTTTTAAAATCCAGACACTACCGTCTGGATTTTATTAATATATATGCGAGTTTTATAATGTAGGGCAAAATCTGAACACTCAGCTTTGAGTTGACTTGCAAGTCCTAACTGACGGCACGCATAAGTCAGTCATCGTGTAACTCAGGGAAGGGATAAATCTCTTCTGTGGTGTAACTCAACCATTTCATAAAGAGCCAGCGACTCGTCGCACGACGATGCCAGATTAACAAGACATTTGCTTAGGTCATATAAAATACTAAAAAAACTGTCTGATTTTTTTATAAAACTTATACGAGTTAAAATGGTGTATTCCAGTTAGAGCACCAGTCGAATAGCACCTGAGGTATTCCACTTAGAGCAACTTTCAATATTTTTGACGATTGCTCTAACAGAAAACATTAATATTAAATTTTATTCCTCGAATAGCACCTAACTGGAATATACCGTTAAAATTGCGGAAGAATTAGATTGCTACTGTATAATACTGATATTTAACTACATCTCGTCAGACTGGCAGTGGACCTCAAAGTTGGGAAAAGGTTAGGTTAGCTGGGCCTTAGCCTTGCGGAGGAATGTCACAGCGCTCCCGAATTCCCGGCACTAAAGTGGTGACGCGAAACGCCGAGGTTGGTTTTAGTCGGTAGATCGCTCTTTTCAGAGCGGAGTCCGACACACCCCATCGCTCTCCCCGTGGCGGCGGGTAGTGCATAAAGCATTTCCAACCCCGACAAAAAAGAATAGCTGGGCCCTAGCCTGCGCAGGCTCCCCACGGGGGTAGGGTAGGTAGGGCTTGCGGGGAACCACACCAGTACTTCCGGCAGTTCCGGCCCAGTCCGACCCTGGAGGGGGGATAACGCCATAGTCATCAAGATGGTAGTACTTAGGTCATCTAGTATGAGCGGAGTCCGATACCCCGTCGCCGCGCCCGGCTGGCAAAGTCTGTGAGGATTTATGTAAGTATTAAAAACCTAAAAAACATCATGGAGGCTAATTGTGATTTACGTTTACCATGTCGAGTACCGGAAGTTCTTACTCCCTAACCCGTTCTATACAGCCGGCTGTGTGGTGTGAGTTCAAAGGCCCGGTGAATCCAGTAACGCACCAGCAATTCGACCGTTCGGGATTTTTATTAGGGGACTCGCTAACGACCGTCCGACTGAATTTTTTGATTGTAGCGAAAAACTAATGTACTAACTGCCTCATTAGTCTAGTGGTTTTAAGCGCGACTGCTACTCTAGAGGTTCTTTGGTTAGTTCCTCGGGTCGAGCTAAGTGTTATTGGGTTTTTCTACCCAATATTGAAACTCTCAGTAGCAGCTCGTAGTCTGGATTTGTGCCCGGTTAATAGCAATAGGCCCCCTATCACATGGGATCTAAACATACCGGCGAAGTGTGGGTGTGCATTAATACACCTCTGCCTAATCCTTCGGGGAATACAGGTGTGATGGTATGTATGTAGTAAAAAAAACACATTGGATTACTGCTTAAACTGGATTTTGTTTGAATATTTTTTGTGCCGCAACACGTCAAAAAAATGAAATAATAGCACGGCCCGTGCGTATGTTTTTATAAATTATTAAAAAAAAAACTACTATAGTTACTTAATCAGCCGAAAAAAAATTGAATTCCTAACCACATGCCTCAGGTGACAACTGCACAGTGCTTACAATTATCTCTATTCTGTGATTATACCTTTATTACAAGGTTCGTCGTTTACAATGTGTACAATGTATGTTCCTCTGAAACTAGTGATTAGCATTAAACCGTGAAGCAAAGATAAACAGAAATATTTTCACAAGTAGTTTTAAGTATTTTTGTTTAAGACATTGCACATTGTGCCTTGTTTGTGTAATGTCAAAAGCATGCTGACATAAAATGGAAATTATGGGAATCGTCTTCCGGATCGTCATATTTTTTTGGTTTTTCGGAAATTGTAAGTATTTAACACATTCTAGGTGCATATCAGTAGAACTTGCGACATCAACTATAACTTATACATGACTGAGTATTATAACTATTTGCTTAAAAATCGTTATTGAAGCAGATAGTAGCGTAAATTAAGAGGATTCTGCCAAAATTACATACAATTTATAGTTTTATAATTAAGTGCAATTTGTGAAAAACCTAAAATCTTTGGAATTTGGCGCCCAACGAGAAAAGGCCGGCCATTTTTAGCCGATTTTCACCTCAAAGAGGAGAAAATCGGCTAAAAATGTAACTAGAATTTAATTAGCACTGTGATTATTTTTATGGTTAAAACAATAAAAAGAAATTAATTGTGTGGTTAGCAAGGTAGATACTTATTTTCGAAAAAAAACCTTACGGAACCCAACGCACAAATCAACAACTTTTTGCCATGTACCAGTTTAGTTATTGTTCTGAGGCGCCAGTCAATAAAAAAATGTGACAGAAGATGGTTCCGCGTAAAAAGTATGGTTTACAGTTTATAACTGCACTGGAATGGCGTCCCGTTCTTTTTGCTTTATCCGGCCTATCTGCGCCGGCATCACGGTACCCGATTGCGGTAGATACCAGCTGATACCGCGACTGAGACCACATATTTCTTCACAATAAAGAAAATTGTAGTTGTAATACTGTAATATTATCACCGGCAACAATTTTCTTTATTAAATATAGTGTGGGATAAAATAATGGTAAGTACTGATTGTGTTCCAAAATTTTTAAATACTTACTCGTTATCTAATAGTTGACTGAAGTGGATATTCTATAGTAGACATATCACTACAATACTTAAAAGGAAAGTCGGTATTTTTGTATGTCTGTTTCTTCTTCTTCTTCTCTGCTAACTTCTAAACAACGTTTTCACTAACATTTAGAGATTTTCCTCCATGGTTTATATGCACAACACATGCACATTTTTAATGCAACGGAGCTGTGCGCTATCGCTATATCTAATAGAATATAGTGACAAAAGTAGGATGATATGAACGCCATCTTTGTATTCAAAAATTTAGAAAATTGTCTTGTAAAAGCGTCTCAAACATCTATTTACAGAAAGAAACATAAAATATTCTATTTTAAAGTGTACTTAGTTAATAGAAGTTTACTGAGCGGACCAGTCGAGGTAGTATTCATTGCAGGAAAGCTCAGGAACAAAGCGTTAAGTAAGTACAGTTAAACACAAATATGCTAGTCAGTAAACAACTGCGCTGCACTCGACTATTTACTCGCACAAGTCACTAGATAGTGATGACTCGCTGGCTTTTGTTATTTCGCTTTTTTCCCAATGGTAATGTGGCAAATTATACTTACATTCTTATAAAACTAAAGTGCAGTGTTAGCCTAGTGATATGACCATTGGACTGCCAAGTCAAAGGTCTCTATTTCGAATCCAAGGCACGCACCTCTGACTTTTCGAAGTCATGTGCGTATTAATAATTAATTATCACGCGCTTAAACGGTGAAGGAAAACATCGTGAGGAAACCTGCATGCCTGAGAGATTTTCTTGATGGCATGTGAAGTCTGCCAACCCGCAGTAGGCTAGCGTGGTGGACTATAAGCCTAATCCCTCTCGTACTGAGAGGAGACCCATGCCCAGCTGTAGGACAATGTAATGGGTTGATGATGATGATGAAAACTAAAGTCCCCCACCGGTTCTATATGTATATAGAAGTTTTTCGTTTTTCAGTTTATCGCGAATATATATATTCTATATTCGCGATAAACTGAAAAACGATTTTAGTTTTTACCTACCCCCTACTTACTTACTATATCTTGACTTCTAGGCGGTGCAACAAGATGAAACAAGTGTTGGACATCCAGCATTACAACCATTTTCGTGCAATCGTTTCCGCGTGATGCGTGTACAAACAGGCAAAAATTGCGAAGATTTTTATTTTGGCTTCTATAGCTATTGTAAAGAACCTTATTATTATTTTTTTATATAGCGGCCAGTTAAAATTATTATTAGTACTTATATGATTATGAGGAAAATCCTTATGGGTCATTCGCCGCCAGGGGTTGGGCAGGCAATGTTGTACCCTTACCAACTAAAAACAGCTTGTTTTTCCGTGCTCTATGTGGCACACAATGTTTTTAAGGCTCTCACGCAAAGCTTATGTTAGTAAAATATTATTCTAATCAGGCACTTCTTGCTAATTACTAGTTCGCATTGAGTGAATCGCGTATCTCAGGTTTGTTAATAAGACTACAATGTAACGAGTTGGATTTAATTAAAGTGTATTCTAAAATCACAGTGCGTGAAGCGATTAGGTTTCCAGCAGTTAAAATTGTAGGAGCCGCTCCTATATACTCGCATGCGATGTACGTACAATACAGAGTCTGTCAAACATCTGAAGCAAAGAGAGAAAGAGATGGATAGCTCAATGAACTGTGGCAGTTCATACTAGGGAGCACTTGACGTCTCTTTCATTCATTGTGTAATATTAATTGCAGCTCATTTTACAGTCAGTCAGCTTAGCGTTAGATCACAATTACACGACTACATTCGCTTCGATACTATAACCGCAAAACAGATATTAATAAAAAATAAGCAAGCAGCAACGAAAGTTGTAGAACACAGTCGAATTTAAAAAATATCACAGCACGGAATCTTTTCATTAGGTTCAAAGCATAATTATAATCAAATTGTCTGACTGGTTGTTAGCGGAAGCTGCATGCGAAAAGCCGAGGACAGGATCAATTGGCGCAAAAACATTCTACGATCCGGTCATTAACTATAATTTATTCAAAACTGCTTACTAAAACTTTTGCTTAAAAATCATTACCGTAGCAGAAAGTAGTGGAAAATAGATGATTTGAAGGAATTGACAAAAAAAATAAATTGCCTCCCAACCTGAAACAATCCGCCGCCTTAAGCGATTTGAAGATTCCATCGTGCTGCTACTTTTGTCGCTGATGGTACTTAAATATTGCTGTAGAGAGGTGATCATAATTATTTAATAAAGAGCTCATTTGCCATAAATAATTGCTTTTTCTAATTATAAGGTTGAATGTATGTAACCATGTAACAAGAATGATACATGGTATAAAGAATGTGGAACTGTGTCGCAGCATTCCATGTCTTATACTATTCCGTTATGCCCCAAAACCTGACGCCGTTGTAGAAATGATGAAAAATTATAACATAATTTCAAAAAATCTCACAGTCTACTCGAAAAAGTAGTTGATGAAGTTATTTTACAGTAATAAGCCTATACGCTATTCATCCTCGTTTGTCTAGTAGTTGGAAGCGCGACTGCTACGCTAGAGGTATATGGTTCAGTTCCCAGGACAAGCAGAGTTATTGGGGTTTTTTTATGAAATTGTGAGTAGCAGCTCACAGTATTAATATGTGCCCGGTGAATGGCAATAAGCTCGCCCCCTAAACATACCGGCGACGGGCGAACTGAACTAAACATACTTCGGGGATTTGAGATTTTGATGTAAAACTCATAAAAAAAAGAAGATTCGTCTCTCGTCAGAAATACTCGACCGTGTAGTGTCAATAGTAGATTTACGAGTACATGGGTGAATAGATAACATTATCGCGTTATCATCTGACCTGTGATAACGATACCAGCTTTATTATTCGTATAAAACCAACGAATAAATTTTATAGACTTATTATCTATTCGTTAGCCGTCGACTGCCTCATTAGTCTAGTGGTCCTAAGCGCGACTGCTATGTGTGTAGGTCCTGGGTTCGATCCCCAGGTCGAGCAAAGTGTTATTGGGTTTTTCTATGAAATTCCCAGTAGCAGCTCGGAGTCTGGATTTGTGCCCGATTAATGGCAATAGGCTCGCCCCCTATTACATGGGACCTAAACATACCGGCGAAATGTGGGTGTACATTAGTACACCTCTGCCTAACCCTTCGGGGAATACAGGCGTGATGGTATGTATGTATATGTATCTATTCGTATAAAACACTATTTGTGAATTACGTTTGCACAGTTTTTTTGTAGGCAATCCTTATTAAGATCTTCATTGTAACACTCACATATTACTGAAGTAGGTACGATATCTGGAGTTGCTTTTTTTTAGTTTGTTTCGGAATGCATGGTTATTTCGGAATGATTTGGCAGAGTTGGATTATTTATTATTAGTCATACAAAATCAGAATCAATATTAAGCTTACACTAAACTTGTACTGCATTATTATCGTACATATGATTGCGAGTGTCTTGTGTCGAACTCGTTTATATAACTAGGGTACTAACTTATTATAAGATATCACAAAGGTTTTTAATATGCTGCAAAACTTTATTAAAAAGCATAATATGCAAATTTACCATACCATTGTACCCCTGTTCAATAAATTTATTATGTACCTATTTACATTTTACATGAAATCGAGATATTTTAAAAACGGGTCATGGCAACACTATAAAAAAATATTAAATGAGTATCTTGCTAAATGATATTATATTTTAATATAATTATAAAATGTCTCATGATTTTGCTCGTTTACATTAATCTATGTCTCCTACTATATATTTGACTTTATTTAATGAAATTTTATTTCTACGACTATATTTAATATTATATTAAATATTTTTATGATTTTAACATCAGTACGACATCCGGAAATTGCCACAGAATAAAATTGATACAGCAATTAATTTTAAATATACTTATAAACAACGTTATTATTTTGACACGACTTCCTACAAAATAATAATAAAAATTACTTTGAATAGCTTAAATTCACATCGTATTATAATGGGTCGACGGTCAAATTCAATGTAATCACGGAGCGAAAAGATAATTTATCTGATAAAATATAATTATTATTATACACAAATTGTTTTATCGAAATTATTTAAATGCATCATATTATTATTATGCATATTTTTTGAAGGATATATCTTTAAAAAAATTATAAACTCTTTTTATTAAAATAATAGAGACAAAAAATATTATTTATCACCTCACCAGATTTATTTACGGATTTTAATATGATTTCGTTCATACCTAATTATAAAATATGAATAGAAAAATCAAGGAAATTGGTATGTCGTTTTGTTTCAATCTGTTTCAATGTCTTATTTCTCGTGTCAAAATTTCAGAAATCAAAAATCGTGCATTCTCATCAAATTAACATTTCTGAACTTCAATAATTAATAATTATGCCATTGACAGAATTACGAAAAAAGTGTTGGACGTTATTGCTAGTTCGCGTACAATTATTGTGGTTTAATGTTTTTTTTTAAATATGAAAAAAATTGGAACAAGATAATAAATAGATACGGAGATAAAGAATGATCAATCGGCTATGTATAATACCATTTTTATCTTTACAACTTCACCGATAGTGAATACTAATAGATTATCTAACTCGTACAATTGAAGTAATATCTGTTACTGTAGTAAAAAAAGATTATCAGAATTGTAATAATTAACGTTAGTGCCATGATGTCGTATGGTAATATAATAAAAAAAGTAGATAACTATTCATCCTGTCATATCGAACGAATTCTTATTTCAAACTTTGGTCCCCATATTCTCGGTGGACCCAAACATCAAAAAATTGCCAGTTATATAGTAGGTACATCGATAAAAAAAATAGTAACTAGAATTTCAAATTCAATACACGATGAAACAACAATAAAAAATATATGTAGAAGTAAGTTGTCTTGTTGAAACACGGTGCGGATCGTAATTATTATTATCTAATCATTTCAGACAAGCGCCATGTTGGTTTGATAAATTGTATTATTTATGGATTTAATAGATACGCAAACTTGGGGCTGGGATTATGGCAACACTTGCAAAGGTCAAACAGATTATTATAAAGCAGTAGGTACTCAGTTTACATTCTTCTTTTTTCGACTTTTATTTAAACGTATATTTCTTCCTAGCGTCTGCAAACGAAGAGATCTATGACGAACATAAAAAAAATCCAAATTGGTTCAGTCGTTCTCAAGCGATGCGCTTTCAAACGAACCGCATTCCATAAGATTGCATAAGTTTGTCTTATGGATGCAAAATATAAATTTAAAAAAATTCACTGCCAAATAAATGCCGCTGAATACAAATAAAATGGGATGCAAAAATATTATAGCATTTGAGACCTAAAACTTACAAAAACAACGAAAAAGCTGTTGCGAAGCGATATGTTTTGTTTATTGTGAAATTCACGTGAAAATGTCTTATCAGTTTATCACGGAATATTCGTCCTTCACCGACTGATATATAATTACAGTAGATAGGCAATCGATATTATTTTCTCTATGGTCAATAATAATAGATTCTTTTTTTTTATTGTATAGTACGTACATACTATACTCCTTTGATTTCGTGGGATGATCGCTTTAAAAAATACTTAATAAGGAACAATAATAATCCATACTTAAGATACTAATTTTAAACTTTATTAATTTTATATATGAATAATCCATCTGTCTATTTGTTACGTTATCATGCCTAAACCGCTGAACCTATTTTGATAAATTTTGTTATAGAGAAAGATTACACTTGGTACTTCTTACACGCAGTACGCACGGCTACGCATCAAGCTATACAAATCCAGTTTACGCTGGCCACTTATTGAATGGAAAGCCTTTACAATTCGCGATCAGCTAAAACTAGATTTGTATAGATAGGTTGACCTGTAGCCGTGTACATAGACGATGTAGACAAGATTATGAATATGGACGAAGCAAAAGAAGTATGCACAAATCGGAGAAAATGGCGTTCTGTGTTTTCTGACTACCGCTTTGGGAAAAAATCGTGTGTGAATGTGAACCTCGGAGAAGGACATAGGCTACCTTCTTTCACAAAAGGTCCTTTGGGATGCACGGGCCCGAAACCGTAGACAACGGCTAGTTTTAAAAACAAACCGGCCAAGTGCGAGTCGGACTCGCGCACGGAGGGTTCCGTATCATTACGATTTATGACGTATTAAAAAAAAAAAACTATTTACTAGATCTCGTCCAAACCAATTTTCTGTGGGAGTTTACACGGTAATCTACATCATATATTTTTTTTTAGTTTTATCGTCCTCTTATTTTAGAAGTTACAGGGGGGGGACACACATTTTATCACTTTGGAAGTGTTTCTCGCGCAAACTGTTCAGTTTAGAAAAAAATGATATTAGAAACCTCAATATCATTTTTGAAGACCTATCCATAGATACCCCACACGTATGGGTTTGATGAAATAAAAAATTAGAGTTTCAGTTTCAAGAATGGGGAACCCCCAAAATTTATTGTTTTTTTTTCTATTTTTGTGTGAAAATCTTAATGCGGTTCATAGAATACATCTGATTACCAAGTTTCAACAGCATAGTTCTTATAGTTTCGAAAAAAAAGGTGTGACACGATCGGACAGACAGACAGACAGACAGACAGACAGACAGACAGACGGACATGACGAATCTATAAGGGTTCCGTTTTTTGCCATTAGGCTACGGAACCCCTTATAATACTCGTACTCTACCAACACGAAAACCATAAAAAAGTTTAAGATTGTAAGCTAAAGTTTGGATGAACGCGGATCTGAATTTTTTACGTTGCGGTTTGTTTATGTATATTTTCGTATGAATGTCACACAAAAAATATACTTAGTTATTGCTTATATTCTCGGATTCGTAGCTACTAGGTCCTCATAATTTTATTTATTTATTTATTTGGCGTTAGGCTCTAGTTTTTCCATGTCATTATAAAAATGAGGTTCAGTGTTCAAGATGATCACGAAGATGTATTGATATAAAAACTATTTTCAATGAGACTTTTTGAAACTACGTGACCCTTTGGCTTTTTCTTGGGTCCACCAAGACCCCCCTCTTGGTATTTGGTAAGTAGGTACGTCACGTATTACGATTAATCAAAAATATTTTTTTTAGTTAGGTAGGTACATAGGTACGTAATAAAATTACTTATAATTTTATTATAAGTAATTTTACTTATTTCTTGGCCAAATACCAGGTCATATATATAGAGAGGTGTCTAAAATCAACTTATTTCGCGGATTAGCATTATTAATTTATTATTATAACTGTGAAGGTTTTGACTTGAACTTTTTTCCGAACAACTTAGCCCCTTTTATAGTTTTTATTGATTGCATAATAATTTATTCACACACGGCGGCGTCGATCATGATAATTATTGTCCTCTCATCGTTGGCTGTATTTACCAAAAGTAATTTATATAATAACTTATACGTACTCCACATTAAATTTATTTGTTGCTTTAATGAGATTAAATAAAAACAAATGAAACATTAAACTGTAGTTTTAATAATTATTATGTGTCAAAATTATGAAATATTTTGTTCTAATGATTTCGTAGATTTCAGCAATGCATCGATGTCATCTCATTTTGAACGTGTCAATGCTGAAAACAGGAGTGGCTAAAATAACATTATTAACTTTATATTTATCATTGGATTAGTTCTGTTATGTTCCAAGGAAAGCTAATCTGTCTGGGGCGAAGAGTTTATATTGCCACTTTAATTAAATTATTTTGTGTCTCCATGTATCGCAAGTTCATGTCATATCTAATAAACGAACACCATTGGTTGACAACAATGTTTTAATAGTGACATCATAAGTCACACTAAAAATAAACAAATACTCGAAGCAATTTGTTTGCCTATTTTCAAATGAAAACACGTTTGTATTAAAACTAAAAAAAAAACGCAAACCAAGGAGTTAGTATTGTTTATGAATTAGGCACGTCACTATTAGAGGCGATGAATCTACGAATTACTCTAACATGACATTGACGTTTCTCAATAAATATACACTACAGTTTGTTCGAAATAACTAAGCCTGTCTGAAGTTTTGCGCAAGTGGTTCAGCCTACGGGTTTAGATGGGTTTAGCAGTGGTAAATTTTAATAGAAAGAGTCGAGTCGGTGTAAAGACAATTGGGGTTATATATTTTTTCACATTTCTCATTATTTTCTTTACAAAAAATTATGTATAAAAACACTTAATAAAACAATTTTACCAGCGCTCTAGTTCGGAACGGCTCACTTAGACAGGCAGAGTTATTTCGGACAAACTGTGGTTCATTCTGAGGTGAAAAGATTGGCCAGTTGGAAACGAGATCTACAAGGTTATCACTCTTGTTAAGAGACCCCATTTACCTAGGTACTGCACTCATGATTTTATCGAGCCAGGCCATTTTTTTTGCCCAAAATACCTCGGTATTATCCCATCTCTAACTGCACTCCAATGCTGAATTCTATATCAAAATTATGTCTTACTATACTTCTGTTTGTATTTGAATGTTGGTAGGTACTTATTGAAATATTTTATGTTTTTCTTTTTTAATAAAATATAGTCTGAATATAATTAAGAAAGCATTATTTATTTGATTCCATTCCGTGCACGCTTACAGACGCTTAGATTACTATTTTTTTATACGTAGTTTCACTAGTTTTTAAACTGGTTTGTTTGACGCTACAAACACGACGTTTTATTTTAATAATGTAATCTTTGGACGTATCTGTTCTAGATCGATTTTATTTTTTTTTCCTTGCGCAATAAATAATGAAAGTGTCGTGATTTTAAAAGTAATATACCTAAACGCAATCATCATGTGATTAGTGTTGCAATTTTTAAAATTACTGTAAAGTAATATGACAAAACACAATTTAAATTCGCGTAAGTACCTTACCTACGTATTGTTTTACGTCTGCAGATAATGTTGCTAGATTTAAGTCAGTATAATTTAAGGTCCTACTGGTAGTTAGTTTCCTTTATTAAAAACGAATCAGAAACGGATTTTTGTAATAACTTTGTTGAAACTGGATTTGTGAATGATGTAAAATATTTATTTTAAAAGAGTGTCCATGGAGTTTCTTGCCGGATTCTTCTCCATAGGATCAACTTTTTGGAACCGTGCAACTAAAGTCAATAACGTTTCATAAAGGCTTGTAAAAGCTTATTTGAAATAAAAACATTTGATTTGATTTGTCAAAAAACATTGGTTTGGAAATATGTACTTTTCTAAATAATTCGGTTGTAAGGTTTTAGTTACGTAAATTCGACGTCTTTGTAAGTTATAGAAAATCTGTCAAAACGTCAAATCTATTCGTCTGATTTACCACTTTTATGGTGGGAGGTACATATTGATTCTTACAGGTTCTGATTTTGAAATCTTTTAAAAAAACGCAAGTCCTTAAAACGTACATTCCTGAACCTATGAAGGTACAATTGTAGGTACCTAAATTATTTAAATAAAATAAAATTAATATATTTAATCATTCTAATTAAACTAAAAATAAATTAACGCATCTTTTTTAGGTACCTAAAGTAATTAAGATCCTCGTCAGAATTATACACATTGAATTCTTATTCGAATGAAGTAAATATGTCACCAGTATAATAATGACATTGCTTTTATGTAAAACAGTATTTAATGGAGGATCATTGACCTTATCATCAACATTTCTATTTCGTGTCAGTTAGTATTGTATTTCGTATAGCCAGTTTTTGATTAGATAATATTTCCTTGCTTACCCCACAAACATTGAATTTGAAAAGGGTAATTAGGAAGGTAGATAAGTAGGTATTTTCCATAATTACGTTTGGTAGTGAAGATCACACAGCCATAATGTTTCTCGTGTTTATGGCGCGAAATTTGCAGAAAATCCTTAAGTAGGTAAGTACCTAACCATAGACTATGGGTTGAGTTGTCAATCTAAGCAACGTTTGTAAACAAATTTTAATTATCTAACTGGTACGAATGACGATGGTTCTGTTAGGTAGTACCTACCTAGGTACTCTTTATTTTTATTGATTTTATCGGTATAACAAGTATAATTACATACAAAAACTTACCTATGTACCTACCCATATACTTAATACGAAAATATCTTCTATATAAACATGGTTAATAAAATATAAATAGGTTGTATAGAATATGATATTCTGTATTTAACTCAAGGTTAAATGTGTGTGTGACTGCCTCATTTGTCTGGTCGAAAGTTGCAACAGCCGCTGCTGTAGAGATATCAACAAACTTCTTGAACACTCTGAAGTTGCAAGTAAAGTATTTCAAAGGAATAAAGTCTCTTTTGTTCTGGCAAATCGTGTTCAGCGCTCGGTAATGCGGACATCACTTTTAATATGGCCTATTGTGGTGGAAGTAAGGCTAAATTAAAACATCATCTCCTACGTTTAGACAAGTATTTGAATTGAACCCTATCAAGCCCTCAGAATGGTTTATGCTTCCCTCGTCACAGACTCATCGTCAACAAGTGCAAATAAGCAGTCACTCTAACCTTTTCAATCATATCTTATGTACTGGTTATTTATTCATAACACATAATAAGGGCAGACTACATCACTAACTAAAGACTAAGATAGGTGACATCATTCCGCGACGCATAGAGAACAGGAAAATACAATTATAAAAACTACACAACAGACGAAATGGCGGGCAAAAGCAGCTCGACATACTGCCTGTCGAATTTTAATTATATGGAACAATAAATAATATTTTGACAGTTGTGTGCAGAAATGGCAGTTTCCACAGCTGTCTTTATTGTCCAATAATTCGTAAAGAAATATTGGGTAATTGGTTTAATTCAGTTACTTCGGTCAGCGGAATTAAACTTTCTTTACATTTTGGAATTAATCCTTGAAATCGACTCGATATGATTGATAAATCCGAACGAGAATCCCAATAAACGAAACCATTGATAAATTATGTAACTTAATACCTATTTAAAAAAAAATATCCACATTAGCACTAAAATCAACCAAGCAAATAATTAGTACTTCATCAATACCAAACAAAAATTTTTCACTGAAGTAAGAAAAAAAACTTGATTGTTGTTATCGTGATATCTTCTTTCTTTAGCAGAATTTGAATGTAGGAATTGGCATCATTGCCATTAACAAAAAAAAAATCAACGATTTTGACATTATAAAGAGTAGACTAAGGTCCAGACTCCTTACGTTCAGGACTCAGGACCCCCGTCGAACTGTCATTTTACTGTCACTTGTTGAGACAATATCAATGCAAACATTTTCTTTCAAAACTTCTAAACCAATGATTTGGCAACATTTATTTAACTTATTACAATATCGCTTACAACTAGGAAACATCATACTTTTAAATGAGTTTGCAATATAGTAGTTTTCGCCAAGCAGGTTGGTTTGGTGCGCTGGACCTGCGACGATGAGTCAAAGTACATAAAGAAAAAAGATATACAAAAGTTTCATCTATAATATGAATTAGCATATTTGCATTTAGCTTAGCATGCGGGGTTAACAAGAATACTAGTAATGTGCGACCCAAATTTGTAGTAAGCCTTAAAAAAAATATATAACAAATCGCTCTGCCTAGGTCAACCTGATAAATAATCAGTCCACATCTGGATCGTAGTTCTTATAAGAATAAAAATATATCAAATGTCCGCCTTATAATCCCTTATCTCTTCGGGTATAGTATGAAAATAGAACCTAATGCTCACTTTATAACCTTTTGAAGTGTAAGTTAATATGTGTTATTTATTGTTAAATTGGAGTTATTTTTCTGCATCACATTTTCCAGTTGTCGTAATTGCATTCTTAATAGTTCAAGTATAATACATAGCTTAGATTCCACGCTTCGGCACGCGATTCGTTCGAACACACACGAACAGACAATTATGCACTACATACTGCCCTATTTACTATATACCAGTTTTTTATTTAATTTTGGTACTATTCGTGTCGAAAATAGGTGCCTTATTTAAATCTGTTGAGCGTGGGACACTGTTTTCGATGGAGCAATATTTATTAAAATTCTCAGTAGCAGCTCAGAGTTCACATTGCACCTTACCATACCGGTGAACTGTGAATGTCGTCAAAACACCACTGCCTATCCCGCATTAAGCATACGGATACAAACGTGATGATATTTCCTACGTAATATTAATTATTTTATTTTTTTGTTCACAGGTACGTTACACTTGCAAAAATATGATACATATATCTTGAAATAAGGTGTTAAACAGGTAAAAATACTATTCTATTAAGTTATTGTGAACATAATCATAATAAAACAGGTAATATGTTACTCAGGGTTAGTGTGATTTCCATCAGTGAAAGAATTGTCAAAATCGGAGAAGTAATTCCAGAGATTATCCGTTTATATACAACTGGTTTTGCCACGCGGTTTGACCCAATTTGCTCTGCTCCTTCCTGTCGTAGTAATATGCTAGATAGCATAGAGCCTTTGTTATAAAAGTGGCTATACAAAAAGATTTTTTCATATCCAAGTGGTAGTTCCAGAAATTAGCGGAGATTAGAAGGAAAGTTCAAATGAATAATGTAATGGTCACGTTTCTTTTTTACTTCCTCGCGGCAAGTTTAAAATCGATGGAATCGAGAAATCAGTACTTACCTTATTCAATGGTACTCACCACTCCTATAGATTTATCTGCCACGGGGAATAGCCCAATGTAGGTTGGCTGAATCATATAATAGTTATTGTTTGTTATGTCCAGCTAGTGTGTTATGCTAGCCTAGTGTCATGACCAGTAGACTGCTAAGTCAAAGATCTCGAGGTCGAAACCAAGGCACCTCTGACTTTTCGAAGTTATGTGCGTATAATTATAATTATTATCACCGCTTAAACGGTGAAGGAAAACATCATGAGAGAACCTGCATGCTTGAGAGATATTTATACTTTGTCGCACTCCTCTCTTCTACTAGACTATTGAAGCTTTGCTGTGCTGTCGGGCACAGCAAAGCTCCATAGGGTCCATAATTGTTGCATTTATCTTAAACTATAATACCTGTTAATATTTACATTATGGAATGCAATAAAGTATTGAGATTTTCCTGACGGCCTGCGAAGTCTGCCAACCTGCAGTAGCCTAGCGTGGTGGACTATAGCCTAATCCCTCTTGTTCTGAGAGGAGACTCGTGCCCAGCAGTGGAATAATATATGAGTTGATGATGAAGTCCAGCTAGTGACGTGTAACGTTGAGCGTGTCACTGCTTAGTAAGCTACTTGGATCATCCAGTTTATTCTACAATAGCAGTGTTGCAGTGTTATCGGAAACGTTTAGTAGCTACTTTCTAGACTAGCTGATTAATTACGAATTAACATCATATGGAACGAGACAACAAGTCATGGATAATTACTAACCAGTTTGTAACTTGTACCTAACTCGCTAAAGACATTATACATTAGTTCTTCAATAAATGATTTCTTCAATGACAATTGTTTTATAATTTCATTATCATCATTTCGGATACCGGGTAAGTAAGATCTATCATGCAAAAATGCTACTAAATATGTCATTTATTAATTTTGGCAACACTGAATGCAGCCGCATTTCCCCCACTCTATATTCCGCAGTGTGTTGTTACTCGAATGTCCGAGTGCGTATAATGATAATAATATACAAAATATGGATATTATTTATGTATTAATTTTAGAAACACCGCATCCGACGCTGCACTGTGTCGATAAAATAAATGTGATTGTGTGTAATTTAAACAAAACAGGTTCGCGGTGTTTAACAATGAGTTCTACTTTTTTTTTTTTTTTTTCTTAGTTAGCTTAATGTTCGGTGGTGACCATAGCAGCAGACTTCTATTATCTCTTAATCTTGTAATAAAAATATTATCTGACATAGATGAGACCCGCGGTTTCACCCGCTTGGCCCCGCTCCTAAGGATCCTAGCGTGACTCTAGACAGTTTAAAGCCTTCTTCGTGTAGCTATCCTAGATAAAAATGATTTTTCAAATCTGACTGGAAATTGACTAGAGATTAGCGCGTTCAAACAAACAAACTCTTCAGCTTTATTATATTAAGTATAGCTAAGACACATAAGATACTTAACAACATTATTACCAGTTTATATGGCAGTGCAGCTCGTTTATGGCAGTAACCGATGCCCTCGATCTTTGGTCACCATCAACCAACATCAACCATTTAATTATTTAGTTACACTTAAGCTGAACTGACACTTGACACCTATAATATCATTTTGTAGGACAAAACTATTAAGCTATCAAGATGTATTATATTTATAGAATGCTTTAAATCATTCTATAAATAATTTCTGACATTTATGTGGATGTTTAAACATTGAAATAAATCAAGCAGTATTGGAATAAGTCTGTGACTATCACGGAAGAGATAAATAAGATTGGAATGGCCATGTGGGCGGGGCAGGCGCGCCACAGTCATGTTTAGACAATCATAACTCGCCCGAATCATACATTCGCCGCGTTTAGTGTGCTTAGGACTACTTCAGCGAACAGAGCTCCGCTTTAAAATGCCGTGTTATGTTATTCTTACGTGATAGACAAACTGTCAGACCTCCAGTATATAGCGTGGAGGTATAACTTTCCATCTGTAAGTCAAAAATAGCATTTATTTGCAAAATAATTGGTAAAAACATAAAAATATACTGATCACTATGAAATTCCAAACATCAATCATATTATTGCAACAAGTTACAAATAAAATACATTGCCCGATGTGTTCTCGCTTAATCAACGCGATGACCTAGTCCGCTTGCAATGTACTGCATGCATTGCGTTCTCTACACTTCAACCATGGCCGTTGTTCGTCGTTTGCCGGGGTTGGCCGTGAGTGATGCACGGCGTACATCTATCGATATCGAGGTGACCGTGTAGTTAAATAAAAGCATCGATAGAATTCTCAACTATATACGTTTGACGAAGATTATTTTTGAAATATTATATATTTAATTGATGAGAGTATATTTTTAGTTAGATGTATTTTATTTTATATGAATCATTGAATGAATGAAGATGAAGCGGCATGCAGACCATTTTATTAAACTTTGATTTTAATACTGAATAGATACAATAAAGTCTAGTCAAATCTAAGTCAAATACTATACCTACTATTTTATATATGTTTTAATATTTGATTCTATTCGACATAAAATATTATTTATCCAGTTAATTTAAATAATGTTATGATAAAACTCTATTATGTTATGTTAGGTTTCCCCCAATTGCTTAGTGATTACGTTTCGTTCCAAGGACAGTAATTCTTTTATAATAAATGAAAATAGTTCTTGATTTTTATGTTCCCCTTTTCCCCATTCAATATAAAAATACATAACAGACTGAGAATTTATCGATAAAAATATCGATAAATTCTCAGTCGGCTTTTCAAGCACTAGCGTATGCTTGTTGCGTGTGTGTGTATTATGCCTACGGGAGCTTGGTGCTAGTGTGTGAACAAATTGCTGCCCACAGATTTATGTGTGAGTGATTTGATTGTGTGCGAAAAACTTGTAAAGATAATGTTGCGTATGTTTGAGAATTGAAATAGTGGGAGTAAAGCGGCGACACTGGTCCTAGTACAAAATAGCGGCTAGGGCCTTTCCAACCTTTTTTATCTATTCCGTGGTGACTATAAATAGGTAAGTACTGTAGAGGGTTAGAAATATGAAGCATAAAAATTACCATGGATACATGTACTTCCATTATACCCTGGGTACCTAAAGTACAGATATTATAACAAATTTGTGCTGAACTTTGATATATGGAAGGTTAAGTTTATAGGGGCGATTTCGCGGGATGCTCGGCATGCCGTCTGATTCTGCTGTTTGAGGTTTGCCGTTGTCTGCGGAATTCAATTGCCTCTTATTATTCTACTTCCTTCTCAACAATATACCCCAACGAATATAATAAGATTATTATCTTATGGTATGGTACGCACGGCTACACATCAAGCTATACAAAACCAGTTTACGCTGGCCTCCTATTTTATGGGAAGCCGAAACAATGCTCGATCAGCTTAAACTGGATTTGTATAGGTTGACCTGTAGCCGTGTGTACGACAGTTTTTGTCTGTCTGATATGTTTTTACGCGTAAACTGGAAAACAAATTTTTGATAAATTTTCGTTTCTGTATTGGACCTTGGACGGCTAGTAAAAATTAAAATTTCTTAAACTTTTCTATTATTCTCGATTAATTTTGCAAAGAAAATAATCTTTATAATATCTTCCTCGAGACTGCCTTTGACTGCCTCATTAGTCTAGTGGTCCTAAGCGCGACTTCTACGCTAGAGGTCTTGGGTTCGATCCCCAGGTCGAGCAAAGTGTTGATCGAAATTCCCAGTAGCAGCTCGGAGTCTGGATTTGTGCCCGGGTAATGGCAATAGGCTCGCCCCCTATTACATGGGACCTAAACATGTGAAATGTGGGTGTACATTAGTAAACCTCTGCCTAACCCTTCGGGGAATACAGGCGTGATGGTATGTATCTTCCTCGAGAGTTGACTAATCTTTCTGCATGCTTTCCATGGTGTTGTGGATTGTCATAACATATTTGTATAATGTCGGGTAGATTAATAAATCAGTTGTTGTCTCGCACTCGATGTGTTTCATTCATACATAACATGGTGGCAGCGGTGGGCTTGTTTAAGGGATTAGGCTGCTTACCCGGTAAATATCACATAGTTATTGACCGATCCATTCCACCTGTTATATGTGCATCACGAAAAATACCTCATGGGCTACGCGACCGCTTAAGAGAAGAATTAACTAAAATGGAACAGTTAGGTGTTATTAGAAAAGTCACACATCCCACACAGTGGGTCCACCCGTTAGTTTTGGTGGCTAAAAAGAATAATGGTATCCGTGTTTGCCTAGATCCGCGTGAACTGAACCGAGCGGTGCAGCGCGCGCACTTCCAACTTCCCACAGTATCTGAACTGGCGTCACGACTGCATGGGGCCCGATTTTTCTCCGTTTTAGACGCCAATGCTGGATTTTGGACCATTGCGCTAGATGATGAGAGCACTGACCTCTGCACATTCAGTACTCCTTTTGGGAGATACCAATTTTTACGCCTCCCGTTTGGTATTAATTGTGCTTCCGAAGTGTTTCATGGGAAGTTACGACAGCTCTTAGAAGGTCTCGAGGGAGTTGAGAATTATATCGATGATGTAGTTGTATGGGGTGAAACTAGGCAGATTCATGATAAGCGATTGAAAGCATTGTTAGAAAGAGCTAGAGAGATAAACTTAAAATTCAATAAAGAAAAATGTAAAATTGGTGTAGAAGAAGTAACATACTTAGGGCATATATTTAATGCAAATGGTATTAGACCGGATAGTAACAAAATTAAAGCTATCAAAGATTTACAATCACCTCAAGATAGGAAAGAATTAGAAAGATTTTTAGGTGCAGTTAACTATTTATCGAAATTTATTCCCCACTATTCTGAAATAGCTATTCCTTTGACAAGCTTGTTAAAAAAAGATAGTGAATGGCGTTGGGAGGAGAGTGAACAAGCTGCGTTTGACCGGCTAAAAGAAGCGGTAACGGGTGCGGGCGTCCTAGCGTTGTATGATCCGTCGCGCCCCGTGGTAATGTCGGTGGACGCATCGCGTGATGCACTGGGTGCTGTGCTCCTACAAGCTGGGCGGCCTATTGAGTACGCATCGCGCACGCTTACTGACCCTCAGAGAAGATATGCGCAGGTGGAAAAAGAGATGTTAGCCATAGTGTTTGCTTGTGAGCGTTTCCATCAATATGTGTATGGGCAAAAAGGGGTAGTCGTAGAATCGGACCACAAACCTCTAGAAAGCATATTTAAAAAGCCACTGATGTCTGTCCCAGCACGGTTACAGCGCATGATGCTAAGAATTCAGGGGTATGATTTGATTGTTACATACGTACCTGGCAAGTACATGTACATTGCAGATATGTTGTCTCGAGCGGCCCTTCCTGATCTATATAGTGATGAGGTTCATAACAATGTCGTATACCAGGTAAAGATGGTTATAGAAAACATTCCGATATCCAATGATAAATTGAATATAATTAAAAAGGAAACCAAACGCGATCCAGAGTTGCAACTGTTGTTGAATTGTATAAATTTAGGATGGCCAGATCATAAATACAATGTACCTGACAAAATAAGATGTTATTGGTCTTTGAAAGATGAATTATTTGTTGTTGATGGGGTTATATTTAAAGATAATTTAGTATTAGTTCCTAGAAATTTAAGAGAATATATGTTAAAGATAATTCATGAAGGTCACTTGGGTATTGATCGGTGCAAGAGACGCGCGAGGCAAGTCATATTTTGGCCGAATATGTCTTGTGACATAGAATCGTACATAAAACGGTGTCACACATGTCAGGAGCACTCAAACGCGTGTGCGTTACCCCAGCAGAATGTTGTCGAAATTCGACATTCTAATAATACAGATATTTAGTCTGCTAGCTCCTGTAAATGTCTGAGTAGGTTTTGGAATTTGTCCGGTTATAATTTTCAAGATATTTCAAAAAAACTGTTTCTGCTGGCGTAACGTTACCCCAGCAGAATGTTTTTTTATTTAATGGGTATATTGAAAAAAACATTAGTTACATAATTAGTCCGCTAGACGGACTAAATGTTTCGATATATTTGGTAGTTCTACGGTTTAAGGTTGCGAAGATATTCAAGATTCTGCTGGGGTAACGTTTTCAGATTTTCTGGATCTCTGAAATGGTAAAGCGTAGACTATTATTTTTTTATACATAGCTTTGTCTGAATTAGTCTGTATTTGTCCGCGAATAAAATAGTAATAATAGTGCACCGTTTTCAAGTTATTTTAAATTATATAAATATCTTATTATGGGCCCTAACTTTTTAAATATGCACTCCAGAGTCTTACTTGAAACGTCATTTTGTAGCTTATAACTACCTACAGGTACGTGTGAATTTTCATTATTGTCCAGATAGTAATTAATAAGTTATCGCGAAATTCAGTTCAGTCCGGGCAGCAGGTTTATTTAACTGCCTATTAGTCGAGTTCTATGTCGATGTAGTTGCTAAATTCTATATAACTAGTTAGTCTGTTGTTTCAACTTTACACCTGTCAATTTTAAGCGTTATACACTCAATAGTTACAGAGATAAATGAAAAAGTATACTCACGGTAAGTATGGCTGTGGTAACCCGACCATGTTAAGATGGTCACAAAATAGCGGCGGCTAGTACAAAATGCTGACCTTCTAAAATTTATACCATAATAGTCTTAAAATTTCGATACAGACGCGTACACAATTAATTTCAACTTAAAATTTGTTCATTTCTACGTACCCACCTATGTTTCCAATGTTCAAATTATGAAAGCCATAACCTGTCAGCCAATTACATTACTGTCTTTGTAAGTACCTACCTACCGGCTTAATACTTAAAATAGTTACTACTTAATTAACCTCATACTTTAAACGATTGCCGTAACTGTAAATAAAAACACACATAAAGTAAACATTATAAAAAAATACCGAATAAAACATTGTTTTGTGTAAGTACGAGACAGCAAAAATGGTAAGTAGTCACTTAAAAGTAGGTAGGTACGAAAATACGTAATTCGGAAAACAAGAAACAATCCATACAAATACCTTTCTGCCAAACAATAATGAACTCTATTTTAAACTCTCCAAAATCAATTTTACAATACCTACGTCTCGGCCGGCAACGCAGGATGGAGTAGAAAGGGGAGGGGTTGTTTACATTGAACTTGATCCTAGTTGCATCGCTAGTCACACAAGGTCACACAAAGAGAGTGCGTCTCGCTTCGTCGCGCTTCCTCATATATTTATTTCGTAATTATTATTGTTTGAGCGAGTGGGCCAGGAACATTATGAAATATTGAAATCAGACACACTAAGTTTTTTTTTTTTTTGTGTGCTACTTAATGAAAAGTCAACCAGGACATGGTGTATTGATAAAGTAAGTAAGTTTCCATTTACCTAACTATGTATTTAACTTGACATTTTCAACAATTGGAAAGTAAAAATTATAAACATATTTTTTAGGGTTCATTTATTTATTAATAACTTAGACCCCTGGACTTAATAACTTAGACTAATAATTAGTTTTACGATTAGAAATTCTCGAAACCTAGATACTTATTTATGTTATCGACTTTCGTAATTAAATCTTAATAAATAAAGTGATAATACCTACATTTGAGGGTACTTTCATATGAAGAATTTATCTAGCTGTCAATTGGTACCAATCACTCAGTGGTTTCTTCATTTTTCAAATTTGGACTTATGGGCATCTTTTTACGAAATTATACCATAGTGCGACGCTGCGAAATCC
The DNA here is from genome assembly GCA_958496365.1 of Subacronicta megacephala. Classification (NCBI taxonomy): domain Eukaryota; kingdom Metazoa; phylum Arthropoda; class Insecta; order Lepidoptera; family Noctuidae; genus Subacronicta; species Subacronicta megacephala. The sequence continues at coordinate 6,304,454 of OY292536.1, forward strand.
GGTCTCCGCGTCTGGTATACGCGACGGGGACCGTAGCGGGCGTCCGTCGCCCATTCGCGTGTCCCCGCGCATAAACACGCGGCGAGTGTCCGACGCGGGCCTCCGCTTGACGCAGTTTCTGGCCTAAGTGTGCCACACTTATACGAGTAGGTATATTGTAATAGGTATTATCAAATAATTGTTTAAAAGCTATTAAATTTATAATGAAATTGTTGTTGTAGCTAATTTGTTGGCACTGACAATATCTAACGCGACGAAATATGCAAATTCCATCTACCTGCTGTACCTACTGTTGTTTCTGAATTTCTGCGCGTGAATAAATAAAATAACTTTATCTATAAGACTGTGATTAACTCCTGTTTGTATATACCTAGTTATTTGATACTTATTTTGTGAAGATATTGTTTTATTCATTTTTTTTAGATAATTATCTATTATTAGAAAAACTGATTTTGGTTTACGAGTACCTGTTCTTAGATGTAAATTAATCAAGAAATGTGATTGTTTTTATTTTTATATTTTATTTAAGTTCAATATAAGTTGCTATACAATGGGCGGCAGAAAAAGTATCATATCGTTAGATAATCTAAAACGCGTTGTTTCTAAATATGGATATATATTTGATAAGAAAATCCCTTCAATTTCTCATGATGTATATGAAAGCATACAGAAGGAATTGATTGAAATGTTCCAATGTACAATGTCTAAAGATGCCATAAGAATTTCAGTGAAACGCAATTTTTATTTTATTTTTCATGGCGATGATGATACAAATGGACAGACAGAATCAACCTATTTCACAAATAATAGAAACGTCGAGCACGACAGTGATTTTGATGCTAATGATTGTAACTCGGATTCTGATTTTGAATTGAAGTTTGAAATTGATTATTATGAGTTCAAACGACTCGCTCCTAAAAATCACAGGTTATTACAGAATAGTTGGACTAATGAGCTGCAAGACCATATATGGAAAAAAACAGATCTTGATTGTACGTTTGCTTTTAAAAATAATTATGTACCCACGCACTTTCAATTTAATGATATTAAATGTTACGGACGCTGTACTCAATGTGGCGCAAATATTGTGATGTACATACGTCCCAAAACCGAAATTTTTTTAAATATTGTTTGTCAAATAAGTAACTACAAAAAAAACTTTGACCACGATCATAACATCAAAAATAAACTTACAGCGAAACGAAAACAAAGAATCGCTCAAATGTTACAATATGATAAAGCTCTAAAAGTTAGAACTATGTTAGCAGATCAACTTATAGATAAAGAAAATATAATAGAACCTCCAACTTTGCCTAGTTTAAATAATTTAAGAAAAATACGACACGAAGCTAAAAGCGCACTTCAATTTGACAAAAACACAATAATATCCATTTATGCAATGTCTCAGAGTTCCCCATTTGACACCTTTATTCGAAAATTTTCTCTTGTCCCTTTTTTTATTTATTTTTGGACAAATGAGCAAAATAAATATTATGATGAAATCTTAAAAAACACGGACATTACTATATCTATCGACGCAACTGGTTCAATTTTTAAAACGATAGCACCTCCCGGGGTGGATTCTAAAGACGCCAAACATATTTTCCTATACGTTGTTATGGCATATACTTCCTGTACAAGTATTCCTTTGAGTTACATGGCATCACAGACACACACAATAGACTCCATAGCCACTTGGTTAAATACATGGAAAGTAAACCGATCCCTACCCAAACAAATAATATGTGACGATTCGTCAGCCCTATTAGGAGCGATATGTCGTAGTTTTTTAAACACGGACACTCATGGATATTTGTCGCAGTGTTTTTCACTTTTAGAAGGTCAGGATACAGGTGTACCAGTTTGTTACATTCGTTTAGATAAATCCCATTTTTTTAAAAAATTACCTAAACAAAGCTGTTTTAATCAAACTTCGGAGAAATGCAAATATTTTTATATTGACTGCATAAAAGCAATTCATCAAATGCACTGTTATAAAGATGTTAAGTCTGTAATCGATGATATAGTAATAATATCATTACATGAATGTGTAAGCCTTGGTTTAGATGGCCAGCAAGGGAAATACGAGGCAGCTTTGCAGCGTTTATTAAATCTTTCAAAAAATCTAATTAATGCTGACAATGTTGTTATTGAAAATGAAATAAGCGAACAATTTCATGATAATAGTGAGGATATTATCAACAGGAGTAGTGATTGTCCTCTTATTAAATATTATGAAGAGAGAATTGAAACTGAACAATTATATTTGTTGTTACTTGACCCAAAGCATGAACAACGAAATGAGTATTATTTACCGGCTATAAACGATACATTGAAAAGATTGTTGCGAAAACTACCTATGTGGGGTAACATAATGACAGAACATTTTGACCATGCAAGTGATGCACCAAGTAGTTCAAATGTTGAGAATCATTTTAAAGATCTTAAAAGCATATATTTTAATACCAAAGATGAGCGCATTCGACTAGATGAGTTTTTAGTACAACATTTCAGTTATTTAAATGGAATAGTGAAATTAAGTATTTCCGATAATATTTTAAAATCAGAAAAAAATGAAAACATGAAATTGAAGAGAAAAATAAAACATTACTCCGAAACAAAATATAAAAAACCCTGCCGTGATGTAGCTTCACAATATACTCCTACCCTGCGAACATCAGTACAAAGCCCAGAAACTGATACCAAAATACATAAAGGACAAAACGTGAAATGCAATACGGATTTTGAAATCGAATCTATATTTCAGGATAAACCTGTAGAAGTAGAAAATTGGCGAGGTTTAGCGCTTCCGCGCTCTAAATCAGACAACAGCATAAAGCCTTTATACATTTTACAAAATGGAAATATTGCCATGTCTAATAATAAAAGGGTTATTCTAACCAACACTTGCGCATTTGACGCCGTCTCACAAGCATTTGCTGTAGCCTATAAGGACAGGGTTATCTTCCGACAAGAGATTAACTCTTGTACAGAATTGCGAAATGATGCTTTTACAACGTTTATTGTAGATCTTGCCAATGCAAAAAAGTCTAGTCAAAAAATATATAATAAACGCGAAATACTTTTATCTAAGATATTTAATAGTGACTTATTAAACGATGACAAAACTAGATGCAATGTTATAGACTGTGCATGTAATATTGCAAAAATACTCGAAGAAATCTGTATTTTACAGTTTTCTGCTACTAGAAACAGAATATGCTCAAACGAATACTGCGCAAAGCACGAAAAGAATAGTAATTTTAAATGTAAATACTTGCCATTAAATATCGAAATTATACAACAGAAAGGTATTGCAAAATTACAAGAGTCTGTCGAATCAGGAATGAATAACGATTTCCCTCCTATTTGTTTTATTTGCAGAATAGGGACAGTCAACTTCAGTTATAATTTGAACAATTTAATTATATTTGAGTTTCATGACCTTATCATAAACTTCAATGATGTACCTATTAATATCGAAATCAATAACAGACTATATGAAGTCTTGGCCATAATTGAATTTCAACCGCCCCTTGGTTCAGCAGGAATTGGACACTATAAAGCTCATTGCTATAGAACAATGAACGGACATTTTCAATGTTATGATGACTTGTATTGTAAAATTCAGAAAAGTAATACTAATTTAGTACCACATGCACTAATTTATACACTACAATGTGATAATATCTGATAGTATCAACATATTTGTTAACTACGTCTTAAATATAAACACGCCATAGGTACTTGCGTATACTTTATTTTGCAATATGTTATACTTGTTGTTATATTTTATTGCGATTGATCTGTGATTTTTAATTATCTAATATGCATAAAGAATTATTTACGTATCAAGATTACTATTATTATAAGATTACTATTTTTGAAAACAGAACGTAGGTAAACCAATAAATATTTTAGTGTAAAACAAAATTATTTTTAAACATTGAGATAGTCATTGACTACAGGTACCTGAAGTCAATGACTATCTCAATGTTTGCGAGATTTGTATAAATGTCGTAGTAAGATAGCTTTATGATTTATATCCCTAGTACCTAAGACAATTGAATTGAATTGCTTTCGTATAGCTATGTCCTGGTACATAACTACACCCCTTTGCAAAAAAAACGGGATCACGGCTATAGTTATCTTACTGCGACATAATATTCTAATGTCAATCATTTTATTATGATAAAAACTTAATGTTACCATAAATAAATATACGAGTAGTGTTAAGTTTTTCATTGATCTGTGATTTTTACAATATTATATCTTTAGCATAATGGTTATTTTTTTTAAAGTGATAATAATATATGATTATGACAATATCTGTTAAGTACGTCTTAAATATATAAACACGCTATTGATATTTCTTTATTTGTTAATACATATTTTGACTGAGATTTTATCGTAATCTGTGATTTTTAAACACTAACTTTGCTTGAAACTGTGTTTTTTGAAATCAGACTGTTAAATAATAAATGTTAAAAAAAACACGTGACATACCTAATCTAATTTTTATTGTTAAACATTGAGATAGGCATGACACAGGTAAGTACCTATTGAACTGTGATTTTACTACAGGGTATTCTATAAGAACTTCGTAATATTTGTTACCCGTAAATAAAAATTATAATAAAATAAAATACTGTTTTTTTACCACTTGTCTACGCAACTGTACAAAAGTAAAAACACTATCCTATAAATTTTAGAAGGTCAGCATTTTGTACTAGCCGCCGCTATTTTGTGACCATCTTAACATGGTCGGGTTACCACAGCCATACTTACCGTGAGTATACTTTTTCATTTATCTCTGTAACTATTGAGTGTATAACGCTTAAAATTGACAGGTGTAAAGTTGAAACAACAGACTAACTAGTTATATAGAATTTAGCAACTACATCGACATAGAACTCGACTAATAGGCAGTTAAATAAACCTGCTGCCCGGACTGAACTGAATTTCGCGATAACTTATTAATTACTATCTGGACAATAATGAAAATTCACACGTACCTGTAGGTAGTTATAAGCTACAAAATGACGTTTCAAGTAAGACTCTGGAGTGCATATTTAAAAAGTTAGGGCCCATAATAAGATATTTATATAATTTAAAATAACTTGAAAACGGTGCACTATTATTACTATTTTATTCGCGGACAAATACAGACTAATTCAGACAAAGCTATGTATAAAAAATTAATAGTCTACGCTTTACCATTTCAGAGATCCAGAAAATCTGAAAACGTTACCCCAGCAGAATCTTGAATATCTTCGCAACCTTAAACCGTAGAACTACCAAATATATCGAAACATTTAGTCCGTCTAGCGGACTAATTATGTAACTAATGTTTTTTTCAATATACCCATTAAATAAAAAAACATTCTGCTGGGGTAACGTTACGCCAGCAGAAACAGTTTTTTTGAAATATCTTGAAAATTATAACCGGACAAATTCCAAAACCTACTCAGACATTTACAGGAGCTAGCAGACTAAATATCTGTATTATTAGAATGTCGAATTTCGACAACATTCTGCTGGGGTAACGCACACCTCAAACGCACCCTCCAGAGAGCCCATGATGCCGATTAATATCCCGGAGTTACCTTGGTATAAGATAGGATCGGATATCTTTGAATTTAGAAGACAATATTATCTCATATTAGTAGATTATTACTCAAATTTCATTGAAGTCTGTAAATTAATAAATCTAACATCTAACGCTGTTATACAAAGCATGAAAGATATATTTTCACGTCATGGTATTCCAAGCGTAGTAATAAGTGATAATGGAACGCAATATTCTAGTCGGGAGTTTAAAATGTTTGCGAACGTCTGGGGATTTAATCATGTTACTTCCTCACCGAACTATGCTCAATCGAATGGTAAAAGCGAACGTGCGGTACAAACGGTTAAGAAAATGTTGAAAAAATGTATTCAAAGTAAAAGTGATTTTAATTTAGCGCTTCTTAACTACAGAAATACTCCTAGGGATGGTTTGAGTTCTCCGGCACAGCTCTTAATGGGGAGGAGGTTGCGATGTCAATTGCCAGTCCATCCTGATATATTGAAACCACAACCCATCAACCCATCAGAATATCAGGCAATGATAAATAAACAAAATAATGTAAAAATGTATTACGATCGGCACTGTACAACCTTACCTAATATAAAAGAAGGTGACTCAGTTATTTGCATTAATGGCAAACATAGAAGTAGAGGTAAAATCATCAGTCATGCTAGCACTCCTAGGTCCTATGTTGTACAAACTAACACAGGGGGCAGGTACAGACGCAACCGTCGTCATCTAATCAAATGTGAAAATGATCAAAATCATACTGAACATGACGATGAGGAGTTTATTGATGCGCATGATGATATAGATTTAAAAGAAAGTCTAGAGCCAAATATTAATAGTTCTCAAAGTAGTCATTTGAACACAAAGACGCAACCATCCCCGCCGCTCACACGGCGAGCTAAAAAAATTGCCGAGCAACGTATAGCTCAGAGTTGTGCAAAGTAGTTTAAATGTACATAATAATATTAGAACAAAAAAAAAAAAAAAAAAAAAAAGTTATACAAATTATTCATAACTAGGCATATGATTTTATTCATTAGTTTCATAAGAGGAGGATAACGTATATTTAAGTAAATCATAGAAGTATTGTTTTTATATACCTAATATGTTATATAAAATTACTGTTCACAGCTACGTTTAAAATAGTTTGTTAATTAAGGTTTTGGTGAGGGGAGATGTTGTGGATTGTCATAACATATTTGTATAATGTCGGGTAGATTAATAAATCAGTTGTTGTCTCGCACTCGATGTGTTTCATTCATACATAACACATGGAAAATATGTAACAGTATGACGGAATTTATTGCGTAAACATCACGCACCATCCGCTTCCTACTGTCGACACTGGCTATTTACTATCATTGCCTTGCAATCTATCGATCTAGATGACTTCGAATAAAACAATAGTTGTGAAGCAATATATAATTAGTACAACACTGACGCCTTGTAATATTTTTTTATTTTTTGTTCATTGAAGAAGGTCCTGTCGGGTGTTGGTAAATATGATCACCAAAGGAAGTGTTGTTTTTTATATTTTCGAGTGATTTGATGTTTTTAAAACTATGTTTAAATATTTAAAAAATAAAATAAATGAATACAGGGAGTAATAATATTATTATGTAAACGAAACAGGACCGCGTCGAAACGAAACCTTCAGAAAGGGATTTCTAAACCTCCGCCACGCTGTGAACCCTGATATTACAATTACATAATAAGTAATACAACATGATTATAATTACAAATGATGTTTAATTACATACCAGATACCCTGTAGTACTCATAACTGTGGATAATGGCTACCTTTGAACAGGCCAGTTTTACAAGCAGTGTAATTTTATGCTGGCAACACTGTAGGGTTTTCCGTTTTCAAAATATTGCAATCTGACAAATATGTATCATGTATAATATCGCAAGAATCAGACTACATATTGACTTGCAGCTCTCAATAGAGATTCCGTGGGGAAACATAAAAAGTTTCTTGATTAAAAACCTTATTTATCTCTTCCGTGTCAAAAACAAACGAATCAAGTGAGATGTCAAATACATAGTTGATAGGATATAGCGTGCTGTTCTCCGCAATTTCACGTCATTGCGTGTATTTTGCGTGCGGTCGAGAAAGATAATTGTGTCAAACATTAAAAGGTCTCTTATATAAAAAAAGACAATTAAAACATCAATGGAGGTAGGTAATTGAATAAAATTAATAATGAATCAGAAAATTACTCACCGTTTACTTCTTGCTAAAATCGAGACAATGACGTAAAAATCCGCCATTAAAGTGTTCGACAATATTAGCGTAATAAAGGATTATTACAACAATGGCGGGTTGTTAATGTTGCCATTATTTTTATGGGATAATTTATTAAACGTCGATCACAATTGACAGTGTTGTGAAACGGCTACTAAGTAGTAGGCGATATTAGTGTTTAATGCGTTGATTGTTAGTTACATTTTGTTTGAAATAAGTAAGCCGATCGGAAGTTGTCTGCAAGTGGTTTAGAAGTGGTAAATTTTAATAGAAAGAGTTGGTGTAAAGATAATTAGAGTCGTATATGTTTCACGTTTCTAATTATTTTGTTTACTAATTTCGATATTTATGTAATAAAACACTTAATTAAACGATTTTATCATCGCGGTAGTTCGGAACGACTAACTTCCGATCGGCTTACTTATTTCGAACAAACTGTAGTACGTTGTACTGCGTTGATTGTTAGTTACATTTTGTTTGAAATAAGTAAGCCGATCGGAAGTTGTCTGCAAGTGGTTTAGAAGTGGTAAATTTTAATAGAAAGAGTTGGTGTAAAGATAATTAGAGTCGTATATGTTTCACGTTTCTAATTATTTTGTTTACTAATTTCGATATTTATGTAATAAAACACTTAATTAAACGATTTTATCATCGCGGTAGTTCGGAACGACTAACTTCCGATCGGCTTACTTATTTCGAACAAACTGTAGTACAGTAATTGGCGTAGAGATTGTTCCTAGAGGGGGCAGCCGTCCAGGTGACCTATTAAAGTAATTGAACAGTAGGTTTTTTTTTTGCCTAAACGATCGGACAAGCCATTGATGGTCACTGGTAAGAAGCCATCGCCGTCCATGGACACTAGCAACACCAAAGGATGGCCAATGTTGGCTCATACAGACCGCAGACTACACTTACATCTTGCTCGTATGCGCCGCGCTCGTATAAGTCGAAACACACTAAGGTGCCGACTGCCGGTTATCGACGGACTCCCTACGGTAACCCTGGTCGCCAGCCAATCATACCCGAAAAGACGAGCATTTTCTTGCCTTCTACGAGGAAATATTGTATAAGTATTGAAACACCTTCCCACACCGGGGAAAAGGGTATAATTCTTCCATAAGGTTTTTTGGATTGGCAAAATAAGTTTCTTGCCGCTTTCTCCTATCTATGCTCATGGTGATAGACGTGATAGTGGAACCACGGAAACTAAACGACATCCAATAGAGATCAAGATGCTGATGATTCTTTTGCTTATGATCTTTGATGCATTATAGTCATCAAGAAGATAATTACTGTCTCTAATCTCCTCAAGATGTGATGCTTGGCTCCAAGAACACGCGGCTGTTTCTATCTTATTTGCCTAATAAATTGCCTTCCTGGGTAACATGCGTCAACCCCTCTGGGTTACATCCAAATACTTCCTGCTGCAAATTGCCGCCATTAGTAGATCCTTACTAAGAAATAGCACACATAAGGCTTTTTGGTTAATTCGACACTAATAACTATTATTAACACTATTAATAAATAATTCATTGCATCTTTGTGCAAAAACCAGAAGGAAGCAAGAATAAAAATCTTTTGTTGGAAGAATACTATCTGCTTGTAACAAAAGACGTTTCTTCTAGTACGTTATTTAAAACACGATTGCAAATCTAAGTAGAAAACTAATTGTATTCATTTATTACAGAAGGAACTGTCAGTATTAACATTCAAAATGGTTGACATTTGACACTGACATACACTCTGCGTGTGTGTATAGGTTGGCAATTCATTATTATTCAGGATTTTAAATTGCGCAAACATTTTGAGGTTGAGTGTCGAGGTAAAATAGAAGAATACATAGCCAGGGGAATCACTTTTGGTTTTAAGGCAAATAGATCATTAACGACGGTAATAATTTAACTGTTTAACTTCCGTATTTTTTTAACATAATAAGTACATAAGAGGTAAAAAAGTTACTACTTATTTATTTTTAAGTTGAAATTTTTCCTGTTGTCTTAGCGTCGCTTATTTAAATAATTATACCAAATGAATACCATTTTGTTTAGCTTTTTATGCTTTTCAGTTTTTACTTTATAACTTTCTAAGCAAACTATAAATAGTTATTTGGTTTATAAGATCAAAGTTTCTCGTAGCTTTACTTTCAAAAATATATTTAAGGAAAATACACTTAAAGTTCATATTTAAACATAATAAAATAATAAAATTGTAACAGACCATATCTGTACATTATATAGGATAGTCGAAGGTAATTAAAATAACTAGCGGTATAAATTTAAGTTGTATATGCAAAAGTTTAAAGATCAGGGTAATTATTAAAATAATTAATAATGTAACTATGTATTTAATGGTTGTTGATGGTTAACCCGGTCATATTTAACTTCAATGTTAGGTACATTGCGTTAATTATGACCACAAATCTTAAGCTTCGAAGGAAAAGGGTTACTAACATTTTTTTATAGTACGGAATCCTCGTAGAACGACTGCTGCCAGGGGAGGCGACAGGGTATGTCGGATTAATCCCGACTGCACTACTGACGAAACTGCATTTGCCTTCTTTTGTTCTTTAGTCACGGCCATTGAATTTTTGACATTCGCCACGACCAAGACATGTTGTGGCACCTCTTAGGAAGGGATACTTCATTTATTTTTGTTTTATAATGGAAAATTTGACAATTACAATTGACATCATAATTTTAACCTCTCATACTAGACAGATATCTGGACATCAATACCGGAAATTACTGACGACAATAAAAAATAAACCAAATCCAAAGCACCGACTTCCGCAACTGTTTTACTTTTATTAGTGGCTTGGTTACGAAATGATTGTAACTGCAATTCATTATGAATGACATGATACACATTTTCCTTATGAATGGAAATTAACATACATGGTCATTTGTCACATATTTATATGAACACACACCAGGGACATTATGAATATTAAATTTTCTATTTGGTTTTTTGTCTTATTTACTTTAACTGCTATGTATATTTTTAGGATAACGCACAAATGGAAACTCTGTAGTATTTTAAATATATCAACGTGTAACGTAATAAACGCTTGACCTGAAAGTAGTTGTTAATAAATCTACTATTATTATTGCATCGTGAAAAATGTTAACTTAAAAACTACTGTAATCGATTCAGTAGGCGATTCTGAACAAACTACTTTCAGGTCTTGCCCTTATTATGTTACACGTTGTATATAATGTTATATTATATAAAGCACCGTTTAATAGTTATTAAGCGAGATTGTAAACTGACGAAAAATTGTGAACAGCCAATCAAGATTATAATGTGACGCAGTGCAATTTTACCGATGTATCGATGGTTAAGATGATGGTCTCCACTCCGCGCTCTATAGGTACAAAAGTAGTTTGGTCCTATGAAAGCCTTTAAAATATTTTCAATAACAATCTTATCATTAAAATACGTGTTCCTTGTACGTAAAACTTCATTTCAATATACGGTTACGGTCCACGAGGGGTTAGGCAGAGGTGTACTAATTAGAGGTGTATTGGTTAGGTCCCATGTAATAGGGGGTGAGCCTAGTGCCATTGTAACCGGGGACAAGTCCAGACCCCGAGTTGCTACTTAGAATTTCATAGAAAAACCACATACTTAACACTTTTTTGACCTGGGAATCGAACCCAGGACCTCCAAAAAACCAGTCACGCTCAAAATCACTAGACTAATGAGTAATTCCACACACAATCTATTAAAATTAATTATAATGTAAGGATATTTAAAATTTTCCGGTGACATTATTACATATATTGATTAGTATTACAATTACTATTAATAGAACCTTTTACTTATATAACCTCTAACTAGTTTAAAGATATGAATAGATAATTATATTGAATAATTTACTTTTTTATTCTGCATAAGAAGTAGAAATACTGACATTTAAACTAGGTAGGTGTGACAATTATATCGCAAAATGCAAATTAAATAATTATGATTATTAAAATATAATTATAGATGCATTATGCAATTTTTATGAACATATATTAAATTGCTATTATTATATATATCTATCTGCCTAAAGTATAGTAATGTATCACCCGTATTAACCTGTCAAGCGGCATATTGTAGACACAATGCAAAATCTATTGTTATGTGCTCAAAAGAGGAACTGTACCGCTTGCCAGGTTAAAGGGTTATTTTTCCCTTTATCGTCTAGAAGTCTATACTTTGACAATAATAAAGAACAGCTTTTCGTTCATCCACTTTCATCAATAGTACAACTAAACCTTAACTTAAAATTTAAAGCAGTTTATTTCATACAAATTCTGTTCTATTTTTTAATTTATTTAGCGGAGTAGCGAAAATTCTGTCTAAATGAATTAAAAATATCTATGAATAAAATTACTACAAAGCAAAGACATGACATAGTGTAATAAAATCTAATTTATTACACTATGGACATGATTGAGAAAAAGGAACAATATGTTATTATATTACACACATCCTTTGACGTCATGCGCAATGTCCCATAATATCCACAATAATCTTATAGTCTCTGTGCAAACACAAGCAGTTGCTTATTCCTTACATTATTGACATTAAAATTTAAATAAACGAACAAGTCCCTATATTTTTTATTGGCAACTGGTTTAAAAAACTTTAGCATTGACGTTATGGACTACTTCTGACGTCAAGCATTACCTGATGTGGTCGTTGAGAATTGTTCTCGCGATTCCAGTGACTTTCCGAAGGAACAACGTGTATTTTTAAATGGTAATAGTCCGATTAAACCCTTCATCATTTCATTTATAGAAAAGGTGACCCAACCTAAAAAAAAACCACAGGTATTAGCACCGATTCCGTGCTCTGAAGAAAGTCTAACTATATAAATGTACTAGACCTCCTTTGTAACTGTGTGCCATAATAATTTGACAAAAATCTGAAGTGTCTGAATCTTCACGAAATGTATACAAAAAAACTCTACATAAACTATACTAAATATATATAAATAGTACCTCGCGCGAAGGTATATACAACACATGGTGTTTTTGTCAAGCTATATTATGATTTATGAATAAAACTTACTTTTTTTAAGCGACAAGAAATTGTCAAACTTTTCGTACCGCATTACATCCCGCTGGTAATCGAGTACTGATGTCATAATAATGTTACGAGCTGGGGTTCGGGATAAATTAACTAAACCAATTTACCAATAAACAAACAAACACTTTAATTAAATTCACTAAAACACAACAATAATCACCACAACGTCACTATAGTTATACACTACACTCAATAATATCGCACAATTAATCACTTGTTAACTCACTTCGATCTTCACTTGTTCGCTTCCAACACAAGACTACTCTGCCTAGCCCTCACGACCGGTATTTATACGCGCAATGAAGATTCCAGAGTCGAATGGTCGCGATAAGTCGATAAATATCGCGTAGGTACCTAACCGCCTATTGTTTCCGGGCGTTGACCCGTGACCTTGGCCTTGAACGGTTATTATTTGCGCGCGGTGCAGTCGGGTACATTCTTTTATGTTTCGACGTGCTTCTATAACGGATCTAGAACCTTCGTGGCCTATCCACGTGTTTCTATTAGTTACTCGGCGTAACACTGCCCCCTCCTAAGACATGCTCGTCCCGAGCATCATTAGATCCATGATACCGCGCTAAACGATCCACATGAACGATCTTGGGGGCACCTCTTGGTCCTTTTTGTATACGGTAGGTGACATCGTTAATCTTAGTCACGACTCTGTAGGGACCGTCCCATTTTGCCTGTAACTTAGGTGACTTTCCTTTGCTGCGCACCGGGTTATGCAGCCACACTAGTAAACCTTGGTCGAAACCCTTGTTGTTCATCTTGCGGTCGTAGCGGGTCTTCATCCTTTCGGACGTTTGTTGGCCTGATTGCCTGACATGCTCATATATGTCATCCATTCTGGTGCGTAAGTCGTTCGCATAATCAGTCACACAGCGGGGGGCATCAGGGGGAATACCGGTGAGTAGATCCGCAGGCAACCGTAGTTCTCTTCCAAAGTTCGCGAAGGCTGGCGTTACCGTCGTACTTTCATGGACTGCACTCCGATATGACAAAAGGAACGGCTGGATGTGCTTGTCCCAATCCCTTTGCCTGTTTCCTACGACTTTTGCCAAATACCTTTCTAAGGTCTGATTGAACCGTTCGACCATTCCATCAGATTGCGGGTGGTAAGAGGTAGTTCTGGTTTTATGGGTACCCATTACCCGACATGTCTCCTGGAATATTTGAGACTCAAAATTCCTTCCTTGGTCACTGTGAATTTCTAAGGGTACTCCAAATCGACAGAAGACTTCATGAACCAATTTATCTGCGACTGTCGAAGCTTCTTGATTAGGAATGGCGAACACTTCCGGCCACTTAGTAAAGTAATCCATCACAACCATGAAATACTTGTTCCCGCTTTCGCTTTCCGGAAACGGTCCTGCAACGTCTAGAGCTATTCGTTCCCAGGGCGCACCCACGTTGTAGACTTTTAATGCACCCCTGCTGCGCGTATGCGGTCCTTTTACAGCAGCACAACTTGTACATTTACGACACCAGTCTTCAACGTCATCCCGACAGTGGATCCAGTAGAATCGCTCTCGAATCTTCAACAAAGTTCTTTTGACTCCTAGATGACCTCCTGAACATCCGTCATGGTACAGTCGCAGGACATCTGGTACCTTTGCCTTAGGGACTACCATCTGTAGGTGACACTTGTCCCCTTTAGCATTTTCCCATTTTCGGCACAAGACACCATCCTGTATCAATAAACTGTCCCATTGAGCCCAATAACTTTTCGTCACTGTGCTCAGCGCTGCAACATCACTCCATGTTGGTTTCGAGGCGCCAGCTTTCATCCGTCCAAGAATCGGTTTAATATCCGTGTCAATTTCCTGAGCCTTCTGTAAGGTTTCCTTCCATTCATCACTCAGGTCTGTTTTCAGCATCCTCACGGAAACTACTTCCTTAGCCTCTTGTCTGACACAGTGCTTGCACATTTCCGGACATGGTCTTCGTGACAACGCATCTGCGTTACCGTGAGATCTGCCACTGCGATGTTCAATTACGAAGTCGAATTCCTGTAGTAGCTCAATCCACCTTGCTACTTGTCCTTCCGGGTTTTTAAACTGTAATAGCCACTTCAGTGCAGCATGGTCAGTTCGCAAATGAAATTTCCGTCCCAATAAGTACTTGCTAAAATGTTGTAACGTCTTAACTATTGCCAGCAGTTCTCTCCTTGTGACGCAATAGTTCCTTTCTGGTTTTGACAACGATTTGCTGAAGTAGGCTATCACAACCTCCTGATCTCCTTTTCGCTGTGACAAAACGCCACCGATTCCTGTATTACTTGCGTCTGTGTCCACGATGAACTCGTTCTCCGTGTCAGGGTAGCCCAGTATGGGTGTATTACACAAACGTTCCTTTAACTCTTGGAAAGCACGTTCACAGTTTGCATCCCAGCGGAACTGCGACTTTTCCTCAGTCAGTTTGTGTAGAGGTTTCGCAATGTCCGAAAAATTCTTTACAAACCGACGATAGTAGGAGCACAATCCCAAGAATGCTCTAACTTGCGTCTTATCTTTTGGAACTGGCCAGTCTTTGACAGCAGCTACCTTCTCTGGATCGGTTTCGACACCCTTCTCAGAAACTACATGTCCCAAAAAACTTACTTGGTGTTTGAAAAATGAGCACTTCTTCGGACTTAACTTTAAATTGGCTCCTTGAATTTTTGATAGCACACGTTCAAGGTTTTGAAGGTGTTCATCAACGGCCCACAATGATGATGTCATCCAAATAGACCAAGCAGGCATCTCCAATTAGGCCAGTAAGCACTAGTTCCATGAGTCTCTCGAACGTGGCAGGAGCATTGCATAGTCCAAATGGCATGACTTTAAACTGCCACAGACCCTTTCCCGTAGAAAATGCAGTCTTCTCTTTGTCCTTGGGGTCTATTTCCACTTGCCAGTAGCCACTTTTTAGGTCCAGGGTTGTAAACCATTTCATTCCGGTTAATGTATCCAGCGTGTCATCGATCCTTGGCAATGGGTAGCTGTCCTTCTTCGTGACATCATTCAGCCGTCGATAGTCAACACAGAAGCGCATACTGCCATCTTTCTTTTTCACCAAGACCACAGGAGAACACCACGGGCTAGACGAAGGCTCTATTACGCCATCCTTCACCATTCCCTCAATCATGGTCTCCACTTCCTTCTCTCGTGCAACTGGTAGCCTCCTGGGTCGCTGACGAATTGGTAACTCATTGCCAGTATTAATCTTGTGCTGAACCAATCCAGTCTTACCTATGTCCGCGTCATTTGAAGAGAAAATGTCAGCGTACTGGAACAACATCTTCTTGGCCTTGTTTGTTTCCTCTTCAGATAAATCATTCCGACAGTCTTCCAAGAGCGTTGCCACGTTAAACTTTGGATTTTGAACGATATTGCCAGTACACTGATCATTGCACCGTCGCATCCAGGCTACTTCTTCACAAGTACCCATTAATGTGCCCTTCTTAATCACTTGCTCCTTATCACTTGGGTTCAAAATGCGCACTGCTGATACATTGGTAGTCCTAACCAACGTTCGTGCCATCTTCCATGGGAAGTCACCGTCCAACCTTTCTATAAGAACGCATCTATTTATCTGCCCAGCATTCTTCGGTAAAGTCACAGGGACGATTGTTTCCGTTTTAGGGGCAAGGACAATTTTCTTTAGGCAGAACACATTCCCAGCAGTTGCACCTTCCATAAACACTTCTTCTGAACCGCACTTCAATACTCCTTGATTCAAATCGATCTCACAACAATGCTTTCGCATAAAGTCCAAACCCAGGATGCAATCATCTACTATGTCGGCTATGATGACATTATGCCGATATAATCTGTTTCCAAGTTTCAGTTCCATCTCCTTCTCGCCTCGGACGGGTATGTGCTGACCAGTAGCTGTTACAAGTTGTATGCTATCACGGTCATAGATAGAGTCCCCAAGAACCCGACGTGCCACCTGAGAATTCACGACCGTGCGAGAAGCTCCAGTATCTAGTGTTAGCCTACAGGGTGTTCTGTTGACTTCGCCTTTGATGATCAGGCTATTCCCATCATGGGCTTGCGAGATCGAAATCCTTGGGGCTCTTTTCCCACCAGCCAGCACCCGCCCCGCAGTCCTGGCTTTCTCTAGTTTCCCTGCTGCTCATCGTTGGTGGTATCCACCACCCTTACTCTATCGCTCTGACTCTTTTCACGCCAGGAGGTTCCCTTTGGGCAATTTGCTCGGAGATGGCCCTTTTCCCCGCAAATGTAGCATCTAGGCGAACCACCATCTCTTCGACCCTCGCTGCGTTTCGCGCATCCCACCTGGAAGTGACCCTTTTCCCCGCAGAGATGACATGTAGGCAACACAACCTCCCGGATACGGTGAGCCCGATGGTCCTGTCTGACTGCCTCCACTTCTAAGGCATGGGCCAAGGCGTCTTTTAGAGTATTGTGGTGCCCAAGTCTCACAGCGGCTCTGACTTCCAGGTCGCGAATGCCATCGACGAACGCCTGGACCAGATTTCCATCGATTTGCGCAGGTTTGGACTGATAGGCTTTCCGAACCAACTTTTCAACTTCTACAGCCCACTGCTGTAGAGTCTCGGCACTACGCTGTACCCGGTCCTTCAGCTGAGCACGAAACACGTATTCCAGGTGTGCGTCGCCATATCTCGAATCCAACGCTTCAAGTAGCTGGTCGTAGGTCATGTCTTTACCGAGGGCTTCCAGCACTGATAAAGCCTGGTCGCGGAGGGACAAGGTGAGTGCAGTCATGGCTTGACTTTTGTCCCACCCATTCGTCTTCATGAAGGCTTCAAACTGGATCCTGTAAGCCGACCATGAGGAGGTTCCATCAAAAGGTGGCACTTTAAACCCATGTAGTGAGGTGGTCATGGGAGCAGCAACCACCGGAGCCACAATTCCGTTTCCTGCCTTTATATCGCCTAACGCCTTTGTAACGTTGGCAATCTGTTCTTCGGCTTTGGAGATACGACTTTCATGCTGTTCCACCTGCTCCTTCATCACCCCAAGCTGTTTGCCAAGAGTGCCATGCAAATCTTTTATGAGGAGCATCTGTTCCTCTTGGCGGCGTGCCTGCTCCTCTTTGTCCTGCTGCAGTTGCTCTTGTAGTTGGCGTGCCTGCTCCTCCTGACGGAGTGCCTGCTCCTCCTGACGGCGTGCCTGCTCCTCCTGACGGCGTGCCTGCTCTTGCAGGATTACCATCAAGGCCGCCATATCAGGTGCTGGTGCAGGAGCAGCTCCAGATGGTCCAGCAGCTGGTTCTTCCAGCGGTTGCTGACGGACCAAAGGTTGTGGTGGAGACTCTTCAAAACGTCTCTGGTCCATCTCCTGCTGCCGCTGACTTCTGGTACGAATACCGTCAGTGTCTTCCTTAGGTAAAACTGGCATAATTTATCCCACTACTTCTGACACCAAATTGTTACGAGCTGGGGTTCGGGATAAATTAACTAAACCAATTTACCAATAAACAAACAAACACTTTAATTAAATTCACTAAAACACAACAATAATCACCACAACGTCACTATAGTTATACACTACACTCAATAATATCGCACAATTAATCACTTGTTAACTCACTTCGATCTTCACTTGTTCGCTTCCAACACAAGACTACTCTGCCTAGCCCTCACGACCGGTATTTATACGCGCAATGAAGATTCCAGAGTCGAATGGTCGCGATAAGTCGATAAATATCGCGTAGGTACCTAACCGCCTATTGTTTCCGGGCGTTGACCCGTGACCTTGGCCTTGAACGGTTATTATTTGCGCGCGGTGCAGTCGGGTACATTCTTTTATGTTTCGACGTGCTTCTATAACGGATCTAGAACCTTCGTGGCCTATCCACGTGTTTCTATTAGTTACTCGGCGTAACAATAATATTATGGATGTTCAGATTTTGCCCTTTGCTTTCCGTGCTATCCCTAATTTGATAGGATGCACGCATATGTCACCGATTCTCAGCATGCATATCAAGATAACAGGAATCTTAATAAACAAAACAGCTTCTGAGGTCCAACGTAAACGTAAGCTCCCTGAACTGTGACAAAGTTACCTTATACTAACATGCTGTATTCCCCGAAGAGTTTCCTAACTCTGAGGAGCTGTACTAATGTACACCCACATTTCGCCGGTATGTATAGTTCCCATGTAAATGGGGGCGAGCCTATTGCCATTAACCAGGCCCTCATCTAGACTCCGAGCTGCTAATAAGAATTTCATAAAAAAATAACACTGCTCGACCTGGGGATCGAGCCCGAGACCTCTAGCGTAGCAGTCGCGCTTTGTACCACTAGACTAATGAGGCAGTCCTACCTTTTACTAAGACGTAAAAAAATTGCATTCCATCGATAAATAGGCAATGACGCGCCCACTTAGCATGAAGCGTCAATACGGACCTGACGCAATAGAACTATCAACTGAACAAATACTTGTGTCCCTACGACTTGAAGTGGTTACAGAGATGATGGAATATCAACACGCAGAGTACTACATGCAAATGTAACTATTGGATGTTTTTCAAGTTGTAGTACAGATTGTTGACATCTGTCTGTTTATTTAACGTCCAGGGGCCCAAGTCTGCTATATCAATTGTTTCAGAACGGTTGACCGTTAGCACTAAATGACATAAAAACTGACAGATCATATCGTACACAAAACTGTAAGAAATCAGGAATTCCGAAGTCATTCAATGACCATTCTGACACAGTAAAAAAGGGGAATTGTGTGGAAAAACTGGAATTTTAAAACGTCATTATAGGTTCAATTTTTTTAAGTGAATCTAAGTATAATTCATCCAAAGAGACATCTTCAGTACAGCATATACCTCAAGCCCGTATTACCCGAAAGGTTAGGTAGAGGTGTACTAATGAACAGTCACAGTTCGTTGGTATGGAGTATACTAACATACCACCTTACAATTCCAACGGAGCACAATAATGATTCCAATTGCGAGCTGCTACTAAGAATTTCATAGAAAAACCCAATAACATTTCAGCAGTTCAGGTTAGCTGCATCAGGAAGTTGACTTTCATACCTTACTTATCATACAGACATAATCTGTTTCCACTGCTGGCACACAGGCCTCCTCTCGGTGTGAGGGAGTGGGCCGTAATCCACCACGCGGGACCAGTGCGGGTTGGTAGATGTCACATGTTCCCGAATCTTGGTTTTTTTTTTTATGGGATAACTCGGCAAACGAGCAGGCGAGTTACCTGATGGTAAGTAGTCATCGCCGCCCATGGACATCTGCAAAACCAAAGGAGTTGCAGATGCGTTGCCGAGCCTATTTAGGGAAAGGGAGGGGAAGGAGAAAAGGAGAAGGAAGGGGATTGGGGGAGGAATTGGGCCTCCGGCCTTCTCGCTCACCGAACGAAGCGCAGTAACGAAACGCTACTACTCGGAGGTCGGTCTTCTGCGAGAGTGTGGTACTTCCCCGATCGAGCCGGCCCATTCATGCTGCGAACAGCGTGGCCCTAGGTGGTTCTAGGGCATGTCGGTTTCCTAACATTTTTTCCTTCACCGTTTTGTGAGCAGTGGTGTTGAATTAACACAAAGTAAAGCCTGTCTAGGTTGGAACCTACGACCTACAATTCGTAAGTCGCGACCACTAAGCCACCACACAACATACCTTGTTACTTAAGAAATGACGTCACTAATGCTTTTCTTGACATAACAATGAAGGTTTTAAATTTACTTATTATTATGTCGGCTTTGAAAAACTGGATAATGTTAGAGATGTCATATTAGG
This sequence comes from Subacronicta megacephala, assembly GCA_958496365.1. Classification (NCBI taxonomy): domain Eukaryota; kingdom Metazoa; phylum Arthropoda; class Insecta; order Lepidoptera; family Noctuidae; genus Subacronicta; species Subacronicta megacephala. The sequence continues at coordinate 6,325,096 of OY292536.1, forward strand.
GTAATTTTTAGATAATCATATTCAATATAATACGTACATATTACTGGGTATTAGTCAAATATTAGTGAATCGATTCAATATTAGCTACTCAATAGCTGGAGTAGCAGTAGTGCCTGCTGGCATGTCTATATGCCAGCATGAATGGGTCGCAGGGGAAGTACTACCCTCCCACAGAATATCGACGTCAAGTACCAGTATGCATACTGTTGCGTTTCGTACGGTGAGTGTGGAGCGCCGGAGGCCCAATTTCTCCCTCAGTCCCCTTCCTTCTCCTTTTCTCCTTCCCCTCCCTTTTCCTTAAATAGGCTCGGTAACGCATCTGCAACTCCTTTGGATTTGCAAATGTCCATGGGCGGCGATGACTACTTCCCATCAGGTAGCTCGCCAGCTCGTTTGCCGAGTTATGCCATAAAGAAAAAAAAAAAAAAAAAACTCAGTCTAATAATGCTACCTGTGTAGGTAATAGTGAAGTAAGTCGCCTCGCTATTACGCGTCCCTATTATTCGACTGTATCTTAAAACTCTATATTCGCATATCCTAATATGAATATACGTGGGTTATATTATAATACCTACCGTATTACGAATACATTAGTCACATCTCTAAAAGCTATTGTCGCAAGGGTCGCACAACTCGTCAATGACGTCAATATCAAAATTATCAAATCTGAATGAAACATCCTATAATTAGCACCTCCAGCTTACACTATTAGGTAGCTACGTCTGTTTTAAAGTTAGCATTACTTACGAATGTTTGGTTTTGTGATCAATATAACCATTGTTAGGTTAGAGAGAAGAGAATATGCATAACTTAATTTCATCATCGCTTTATCTCGTCTTCAAAAATTGTGACAGTACCTACAAGATATATATTTTTTCATTTGAAAAAGGAAAACTGAGGTTAGATTTTTTTAAATTCATGATTAATCGTAAGTAATGTAGCTTTACAATAGTGGAAGAATTATGCGGATTCTTTTATATACGACTACCTTTCCGCCCGCAGCTTCGCCCGCGTGGACTCCACGATTTTGACTGTTTAGTTTTTTCCAATTCTAGCGTACAATTGCAAATTATCCTTACATAGCTCTCCGCCCACGGCTTCGCCCGCGTGGTTTCTCGGCTTTTCTGCATTTATCCGTTAATTTTTCCCGTTTTTGCAACATTTTTCATTTATGCTCAGCTCCTATTGGTCTTAGCGTGATGATATATAGCCTATAGCCTTCCTCGATAAATGGGCTATCTAACACTGAAAGAATTTTTCAAATCGGACCAGCAGTTCCTGAGATTAGCGCGTTCAAGCAAACAAACAAACTTCCGCTTTATAATATAAATTATAGATAATATACTTGTCTATTTTAAAATATCATGGACGCCCGCTGGCTAGGTGGAATGACGGAAGGTTAGCAGGTGGTAAAAACGCTGAAGAATCACTAAAAGAGATCTCTATTCGAAAAATACGAGCTGATGATGATGACGATAGTATGATATATGATAGTATGATAGATGACTAACTGATTTTGCCGCTTAAAAGTACTTAAACACAAAAGCATTGAATGTTATTTTAAATTTTATTGTTAATCCTTACCAGGAATGTTCCACAAGCCCAAAGATAAAGCCTTGGATAAGAAGCCTTATTGAAGGTATAACCTGTTTAAAGGCCAAAGTTTTTGAGAGTGCGGATATAATTACCTACGTCAAAGGCGAAAATCGAATCAAGGCGGATCGAATGATTTTGAGAAAGTGAGGCCCACTGATTTGGCTTATTTTATCCTCGAAATAAAGTTATGGTGTATCTTGGACATACTATAAAAATAGGGTTACTCCTTTTGATTTGTGATTGCCGTAGTAATTGTTAATTTTCTGGTCCTATTTTTTGTGTATCGAACTCTCGAACTCAATTAAACGAATTGAAGTAAAATTTGTCATACTTACATTGAATTCAACTCTCAAGCAACCGTGACTAAGTTGTAAGCAGAAACCTCTTTCAAAAAAAAAAATCTGAAAAGTCTAAGTCTACGAATAAATATCGCATGCTGGAGTTGAATTTTATTGACATTGAAATTATCTTATGATCAGCTTTGAATGTTTTCAAAAAAGGAGGTTCTAATTCAATACCAAGGTAATCTGTAAACATTATCACTTTTAATACTGCCGATGCCATCGGCGTATAAGGATTATTAGAAATAGTTGAAAATGGTTTTAAACTGTTAAGATTTTAACACAAAACCATTCCTCTTCCGTTTTCAAAAAATTAACAACGACATAACAATCAGGTGAACTATTGCTTTAGCCGTTCATTCATTCAAATCAATCAATTTGATACACCGACTTGATTTAGGCAGAGTTGAGCATTCCCTCCCCTGTTTTGCTTACAGATACTTGTTCTGAGTGATAGTGCATGGTAGATTTGTGTTTGTAGCGTGTGCGTTACCCAGGCCAGATGTTGTCGAAAATGGTCATTTGAATCTTATAGATAATTAGTTTTGCGGCTTCTGTAATTGTTGCGCACATTTTTAAATTTGTTGCGCTTATAGTTTTTTAATTATTTCACAAAAACATTTCCTGCTGGGGTAACGTTACCCCAGCCAGACCTTTTTCTTTCTAATGGGAATATTTAAATAATTACTAGCTATAAAATTAAACGCTTTTTCGTAACCACCTAAACTTGGTCGGGTTACCACGGTCATTCACTTCCTAATGACTTTAATCAAATTATCTCATTAATTGTCCAATGTACTGAGCTGAAATTTTACTGATATACAACTGAACTAAAAAACTAATAATTGACATAACATTCAGTTCATATATCCAATCCAGTGGCCAAATAACACCGCGCGCATCAAGACCGTGCTCGTGAAGAACTCAATATCATCATAACTTGTTAAATACTTACAGGATACTAATGAAACTTCACATACATTTGAAGGCAGTTACAAGCTTTAAAATAACGTTTAAAGTAAGTCTTTAGAGCTCTTATTGAGAGTGCTGGGACCAATTGAAGTGTTTTTCTATTTAATTAAATAACCTTTAAGCTATGTATTATTTTAGTTTTTTTATTGCAGAACAAATTTAAACTAATTCCCAAGAAGCCATGTACAAAATATGATAAGAATCCGCTTAACCATTTCAAAGATCTAGCAAAACCAAAAACGTTACCCCAGCAAAATCTTGAATAACTTCGCAACCGATGAAAGAACAAATACAAAATAAGGCACAACATTTACTTCATCTAGACAACTAATTTTATAGCTAGTAATTATTTAAATATTCCCATTAGAAAGAAAAAGGTCTGGCTGGGGTAACGTTACCCCAGCAGGAAATGTTTTTGTGAAATAATTAAAAAACTATAAGCGCAACAAATTTAAAAATGTGCGCAACAATTACAGAAGCCGCAAAACTAATTATCTATAAGATTCAAATGACCATTTTCGACAACATCTGGCCTGGGTAACGCACACGTTTGTAGCCACAACACAGGAAAAAATCTTAGTGTGACAACGTTTAGTTATAAGTTTTTTTGTATTACTAATTTATATTACCTAATTAAATTTATATTACCTAATTAAATATGTCATTAAAAATTTTTTTTTCTTACTTGTGATGATTCTAATATATTATTGTAATTATACGGTAGGCGGCAATAGGCGGATATGATGATGATGATAATTATACAATTAATTTATTTGCTTAATTTTATACAGAGCACTAATCAAGTCGAGGTCCACTATTTAGAGATACTATTTTCTTTAGAATGACACGTATCTATTCATTCAATACATTCTGCCGGAAGCTATGATTACGTGGCATCATTATTAATCTGTGGCTAAGCTTTAATTGGACTTTTTTGCGTGATTAATAAGCAAAAAATTTGAATGCACGCAACACGATTAAAATATATTTATAAGTGGATATAATAATAAAATAGCACTTTTATATTTATTGGCCATCAAATGAAGCAGGTTTAAATCCGAGTTCTTTACATTTTTTTTTAAGTAAGTACATGAAAAAGCGAATCGCTTAATTGACGGTGTGTTTACCTCCTTGGTACACAGAAAAAAAATATAATACAGGATTATTGATAAAACATAAACAACCTTGCTGAACTTTATTACCTCAAAACAAACTTCCATGATTTCCTTGTTCTAACTCATATCATTTCCCCTGCCTGTCGACCCCTGCTTCCTTCCCCTGTGTTTTATGCCGGCTTAAACTACGCCTTGCTGTGTTCAAAGTGTTCAAACACAATTACACGCACACACGCACGTGATGACGTTAATGACGTTTTGATAGACGTGTAGCGATAGCTCGAGTCTGCTCGATTGACAAGTTAAGGCGTAGTTTCGATATACGTGTGTGCGTGTAATTGTGATTGTATACGGCAAGGCGTAGTTTTAGCCGGCCTCACTTCTTTGTTCGCAAAGTTCCATCTTAACTTTTTATTTAATCTGAGGATAGCAGTTTGTTGCCCTTTCCTTACTCTTTTTAATATCGAGCATTGAATTTAAATATTTTTCTTTGTGTGACAGTCCGATGAATTATTAAAAGACACAGAACAAATTTATAAGTTGTTTGTAATCTTACTTACATAGACCTAAATGGCTGTTAGTGTTTTTTCTAAATATTTTAACCCTGTATATTGTTATAAAATAAAATAATTAATAATATACCTTCATCTTAAGCATTTCCCAACTCGCTTGGAGGTATTCAAGACATTCTGAATATTACAAATTGAAAATTTCATTAAACTTTACACCACGAAGCCATTGCCGCAACTCTTTTCGATTTCTTGTAATATTTACTCAATTCCCAATATTTTTGAGTATTAACTGTCAGATATTACGACTCTTCTACCTGCCACAAATGATTATCACATATATAAACATACCAACACGCCTGTATTCCACGAAGGGTTAGGCAGAGGTGTACTCATGTACACCCACATTTCGCCGGTGTGTTTAGGTCCCATGTAATAGGGGGCGAACTTATTGCCATTAACCAGGCACAAATCCACACCCGAGCTGCTACTGGGAATTTCATAGAAAAACCCAATAACACTGACCTGGGGATCGCACTCAGGGCCTCTAGCGTAGCAGTCGCGCTTAGAACCACTAGACCAGTGAGGCAGTCAAAGATTAATTCTACTATGCAGTAAATGTAATACATAGACAGTGTTTTAAGTGTCTATTTACGACTTTTCCGTGTGGCAACTCCAAATGCAACGTCAATGAAGAATTACCTTCCATGGCACCATAATTCATATTGATTTATTTCATGGTCATTGGAATAGTAAGTAATTTACAAGATGGGTATCTACTTAAGAGGAGTGTCCCTCGCGAACGCAACAATGTTGCACAGTTGTCGCTGTCTCTATCCCTCGCGAAGCGAACGCGTGCCCGAGAGGAGAAACAACAACATTTTCACGCGTATTTCGTATGTTCCGAATTTTGGAGATTACTCCTATAATATTGCTAATATGTAAAAAAAAAATCTTGTAAAAAAATATTCACTATATTATCTGGGTTTCCTTCGAATCAGAATGTTTCTGTATTGATACATTGTCGAGAAATACTAGCATAAAGTTGGGCCGTTTTTCAACGAAAATTGCCAATCTTTGAGCTCGTGTAACTTTTTAACCGTATATTGAAATGAAATTTTATATTACAGAAACACGTATATTAATGATAAGATTGTTACTGCAAAATTTCAATGACTTTCATTGTTTAAAATTCAAGCACGGGCCAAACTGCGAATGTATGGGGCGCGAAGCGGATACTATCCTCTTAAGCCTAAACGTTATGTAATGTAATATATATATTTTTATTATGGTTGATGCAATTATACTCCATTTGGTTAGGTACTTAACTAAAGGTAAACAAATCATAAAAAAGGTTCTTTTATAGGGCCATTTTTCACCTTGAAACAAAACGTAACCAAATTAAATTATTTAATCATTCAAAATAATTTTCCTTTACTATACTAGCATATTTTACTACTTTGTTTAATATTAAATGGTAATTATAAATTCTTAAGCTTGCGACCAATAAATAAATCAAATCTGATAATTATGTCATAAAGTATTGCAATGTGCCTACTAGAAAGAATCTAAAAAGACAGGAAATCAAAACCTTTTTCTACGTAACAGACTTTTGATAACTCGAAAAATTAAGAAGTAGTAGCGTGAGGAAGCGCGGCAAAATAATTAACCGATATTATACTTAGTCGGGTAACCAGACGCCATTCGTAACAGTTTGTACTTTCGTTCGTTTTTGTGTTTCTTTTGCCGTAAATTGTATTATTTAGTTATAGTTTTGTTTGTTCGTTGTTTTTATTGATTGTTAGATGTGTTGTTATTAATTTCACTCCCAATTCATAAGATACCATTGTGTTAAAGGTTGAAGAGCCCTGAACGCCGCCATTTTCATTGTTTACCTTTAGTTAAGTACCTAACCAAATGGAGTATAGGATTTCTTACACGAATAATTTACGAGTTTGATAAATTACTTTAACGTGGGTAATTAGTTTGACAAGCGTTGCAAGAACGATAAGATAAAGTTTTTAAGATAGATATCATTAGTTTTAACGAAGGATACAGTATCATCTTTTAAAGCGGCGAATTGGAAGCGGTGGTAGCCTAATGGCTAGGGCGTCGGACTTGCGATCATGTGGTTGCCGGTTCGAAATTGCCCACCCATTGCACTACCGACGTGAACCCACTCGTAACACAAGCATTTAGCTTAGCACGAGGGGTTAACCCTTTGGCATTATTCGGCCATAATTCCAGACTCCGAGCTGCGGCCGAGAATTTCTTAGAAAACCTAAATGACACTTTGCTCGACCTGGGAGTCGAACCCATGACCTCTCTAGCGTAGCAGTCGCGCTTGGGACCACTAGACTAATGGGGCTGTCATTTCTTGCGACCATGATCCTAAATGCAAATTGTATTCACAATATGACTTTTTGACGTTAAAAAATAAAATAAAATTCATGGGCACGGGTCGTTCCGTCATAAAAAAATATTTCAAGTAATTTGGTGGCATACAGCACTAGAAATAATACCAACTTACTAAAAAAATTTGACATTCAACATGGCAATGCTGCTAGTCTTCTGGGCACGTTTTACGGACGACGACAGCGATGCCCCGGGGAATACTTTGGCGCATGATTGCGTCCTATAAGTTTTAATATCTTTTCCCTTTTTTTCTTTCTGTTAAGTGTTCTATAGATTTGATGTATAGTAGTTGATATAATAGATTTATTTATAGAAATAAATACCAACTATATTAATACCTACAGTATCCCATGTTGTGGCTTGCATTATAAAAATGATTTATTGTTTTTATATTTCAGTTTGACACTTTATTTCATAATGATAGATTGCAGACTATAAATAACATAGCATATACATATACATACTTATTACATTGAGCATTGAAATATTTTATCTAATTTGAATTAATTAAATAGATAACTATTAATGTTATGCCATTAACACAGTCGTAGTGTGACTTGCCAATATTTGGGACAGCAATTGTGTCCAATTTGCATCAAAGGTGACATGTCAAATACTATGATACATGGTTTAATTATACACAAGTGACGCGGGGTGCAGAAGGGGCACAACTTTGAAAAGTGATAATAAATAATGGTGAATTCCCAGGCGGCGAAAAGCCACGCAACATGTACCTAATATGTAATCTATCTCTTTGCTAATATTTATCGAACTCTATTTAGCGATTTCGGTGCAGAAAGGTATTAAGACAAACAAAGTTACTTTCTACTTACATTTAGGTTTAATAGTAACGTCTAAGACTGCCTCATTTGTCTAGTGGTCTTAAGCGCGACTGCTACGCTGGAGGCCGTAGGTTCGATCCCCAGGTCGAGCAGTGTTATTGGGTTTTTCTATGAAATTCTCAGTAGAAGCTCGGAGTCTGGATTTGTGCCCGGTTAATGGCAATAGGGTCGCCCCCTATTACATGGGACCTAAATATACCGGCGAAATGTAGGTACATTAGTACACCTCTGCCTAATTCTTCGGGGAATGAAGGTGTGATGGTATGTGTACGTCTTATTCATAAAAATACAAATTCTAATAAGCCTATAGAAAACTACTTATATGTAATGTTTTTACTTGTTTTGACACGTGATATTTTGTGACTGGGAAAAGAAGACAAAACATTATAGTTTTTTTTTACTTTTATGAATAAGTCGGTTAGTACTTAAAAATTATAATTTCGTGCTTCAAATTATTTGTATGGCGGCCAAATATAAGTCAGCTTCAGACAGATAAGTATCGCGTTTGGCATAGTTTTGCCTGCATCAGCTTTCAAAGGATGTAGTGAAGGTCGGCTTGATTCAACCGCTTCCCTGACATAAAGGTACAGACGGCATTTTTGTATTGGATTGGTTTTTAGAGAAAAGAAACAGCCGCCGTTAAAACAGTGGAAGTAGTTAGTGGTTCCGCGAGGTTTTGACTCACGTTCCAAAATAATTTACTGTACGATAACTCGCCGACTTGGCAGCGTATCAACATGAAACAAGCACCAGACTTTAAAATAAACCTCCAGCAATACATTTGTGAAAACCGCATCATTTTTTGCGTGATGCGTGTACAAACATACAGACAGACACAAATTCTGATGTTGATGAAGATGTTGTTTTTGCTTCTGTTTCTCCAGTAAAGACTTTATGTAATAAGTATGTTACAATTTTATTAAAAAAAGTTAAACCGCCTTCAAAAAATAATAAAATAATTTTGTCTAAAACAGTTTGGGAAGTCGGTGACTTCTATTTGAGTGGGTCTTTTGTTTTCGTCACCGACTTCCCAAACTGTTTTAGACAAAATTATTTTATTATTTTTTGAAGGCGGTTTAACTTTTTTGTTAAAAGTAATTTTATTTTATAATTTTTAGTGGAAAATTTTGTTTAGAAGTACTTGTTAGCCAACTAAACGCACTGCTCCAATAAGACAGCGATGTTTTGGAGTAAACGATAATATCATCGATGTAAACAATTTTTAGATTTTTGTTGATATTTTCAAAACTATTCAACTGATTTCGATAAAATTTGAACGGGACCACCTCTGAAGTATAACCTACCAAACAAAAAAACAATCATTAAAATCGGTCTTCAATTGGCGGAGATATCGCGTAACAAACATACAAAAAAAAAAAAAAAAAAACATACAGACGAATTGAGAACCTCCTCCTTTTTGAAGTCGGTTGAAAATAGATTTATTTTTGAGACAGGTAGCCAATTCTTCAGTTCTTTAACATAGTTGGGAAAAGGTTAGAAGGATGGTGATTGAAATAATTAAGAAGCCATAGAGGACGACGATAAAAATAAACCAACAACGTATTCTCGCAATATTTTTTAGGTTGTGAAAGAGGGATGCTGCTCTACAAAATTGCGCCGTCCCGCTCTCACAACCCAAAAAATATCGCGATACTATCTTACAAGTGCAGTAAAGTCAGGGACAACACTAGTTTTATTGTCATGTTGTATCCGTACTTATGCAGTATAATTATAGTTAAGTACCAGGGTGACATGACTAGAGGACAGGTGTGAGCCTTGACACTTCGTAATCATAGAGAAACGATATAATCTAATTCTAGTGTGCTATGAACTCCTAGTACTTTATAACAGTAAAATAATGATCTATTTTTTAACCGACTTCAAAAAGGTTATCAATCAATATGGATGTTTTTTATGTATTTTTGGGCTTAACGGCATCATATATATAAATAGACGGATTTGCAAAATATTTTTTTTGGTTCGAGAAGGGTTTATTCCGAAAATTCCATTTAAATTTCATAAAGATCTGATGATGAGTTACGGAGATTGACAACGTAAGTCTTCAAAAAAATACATCAAATCAACCGCGAGTGCTGCTATCGCGTTTGGTGAAGATGTTGAAATAAAATAAGTTTAACAAAAAAGTCGTAGATCTTTTGGTTTCGCCACCGACTGTCAACCAACTTTTGTTATTTTCAGTAGAGTTATCTACCTCAGTTTGTGTGTGTTTGTTTAATTTATTTTTTTGACTGCTTTAACAAAAACGTTTGGCAATACAAGGTGTTGATTTGTACCATATTGGGGGCAATACAAGTGACTCATCATCCGTCTGCCCTTGTCACAATTTATTTTGGGGTCGGCCGGATTCATCCTTGCCCGTCATAACCTGATCATTCATCATCTTATCTTTGAATTTCCTCTACCCTTCCATATTAATATCTACATTCATTATTATAGTCACATTCATCCCTCCTCGTGCCTTATACGATTTATTTTAAAATTCATGATGGCCGACGCTTGGCCAATTCGATTGCCTTTTAACTTTTGTTTATAAGTGAGTGTTTGCATAAATCCTGAAATGCCCTTTATTACCGTCAAAATAAGCTTGGGTATTGCCTCTTGGCTGAATCTCAGTATTTATTCACCTCATTGAGATATGATGAACCCCAGATAAGAAGTTTAAAAAGGTTTTGTAACGGTTAAAACAAAATTTAAAGCGTGCAGCGATAGCCTTGTGATATGACCATTGGACTGCCAAGTCAAAGGTCTCGAGTTCGAATCCAAGGCACGCACCTCTGTCTTTTCGAATTCATGTGCGTATTAATAATTAATTATCACGCGCTTAAACGGTGAAGGAAAACATCGTGAGGAAACCTGCATGCCTGAGAGATTTTCTTGACGGCATGTGAAGTCTGCCAACCCGCAGTAGGCTAGCGTGGTGGACTATAGCCTAATCCCTCTCGTCATGAGAGGAGACCCGTGCCCAGCAGTGGGACAATGTAATGGGTTGTTGATGTGAAAACAAAATTAAAATCTATGCAGTAGCCATTGAGCCAACCCTTAATAAACAGACAAACATTTAAAAAAACTATTAATATCTTTAATGTACAAACGCACACGTTCTTTACGATTATATAATGGTATCAGGTAACCCGATTAGATTGTTGGTGACTAGTGGTAATTTGCCTGATTAACACTATCACAATATTGGCACAAGGTTCTACTAATGAGCTTACAGACTCTCTTTATATCTCGGTATTTGAATAATTTATTCGCAACTAATTATTAAAAAATGAATTAATAACAAGATTAAAACATGGTCTTATTAAAACCAAATGGAGTTCGTTTTATGTATATGGATATTACGAGTTGTTTCATTGAAACAATTTCATTTTCTAATAAAAAAAAATCTAATTAGTACCTAATACGATTTTAGATAGATAAGTATTCAATCAACCCGTTGCCCTCGAATTCACTAACATTAAGAAGTATTTAATTAAAAAAAAAAAACTGCCTCATTAGTCTAGTGGTCCCAAGCGCGCCTGTTACGCTATATAGCTCCAAAGAATGGAGAGAGAACTTTTTCTATGAAATTCTCAGTAGCAGCTCGGAGTTTAGATTTTCGTCTAGATATTGGCAATAGGCTCGTCCCAAGTAAGTACATGAAATCTAAACTTAACACTGTGAAAAGTGGGTGTACAGAATCTCTGCCTAATTTTCGGGGATAATTCAATTATTTTTAGTTCGATTTTGTTGTTTTCAAAAAGAAAGCTATGCGCTATGAAAACGATAATTTAGTGTTAACCATAAAAATACATAAAAAGCTAGGTACATAATATAAATTTATTTAAAAAAGTTACGGAGATTCAGTAGACTTTCAATTTAAAGTTTTAATAGATTTAAAATAATTAGAACTGTAATATTCTGAATTAAAACAAAGACTGATGAGCTCTTTAGCATATTAATTACAATGTTATAATTTTGGTTTGACAATAGTTCTCACGGTCGCCATATAATTAAGTTAACATTATAATAGCTTCGAATTTCAAAGTTATAAAATAAGAAGATTAAGTACGTATTATGTGTAATCCTTTTTGGGATTAAATTGGATAAGCATTGCATTGTAAATCGTGGTGTTCTATTTTCAGTAGATACACACGGCTACAGTTCATCCTATAAAAATCCAGTTAAAGCTGAACTCGCATTGTATAAGCTTTCTTTACAATAACAGGCCAGCGTAAACTGGTTTTGTATAGATTGATGTGTAGCTGTCCGTGCTAGGATCTATTTTTAATACGAGTAGATACTATTTAGTTTTTTTTTTATTAAAGCTTACTAGCAATTTGTTTTTATTTCAGTTGTTGTGAAATTATAATGTAGATGTTACTTGACAGTGACACCTGTCAAATGTGTAAGAAACCTGTCAATAAAAAACGCTTTATTGCTTTTGGAAATATAGAATCTCGGAATTTTACACGTAGGTAACACAAGCGCAACACATAGGTGCAAACTATTAAATGTAGTTTTTAATAAGGATTTATGGTTTTTATTGCTCCGTCACATTATATTTCAGACAGTAAACAGATAATAAACAAGTTGCTATTATCATAGTTACACCTACATATTTGTAAATAACCAGTTAATGTTCCGTTTGGCAAGTAGGTAATCATAAAACCTGAGTCTGTTGCTTGTTATGTTTTCACAAATAAATCCCAGAACCGATATCGAATAAATTTTGCTTATGAAGAGGGTTAGACCCTTGGCAAAAAAAAAAACAAAAATGAGGAGAACGATTTACAGGGCCGAAGTGACATTACGACAATCATTTTGAAATAGGAAATTAAAATATCTTATTTCCAAAATCGCTTCTTCAGAATAGTATGGATTTTGGTTTCATTTAATGTCCTATATTCACTAAAATACACTTATATGTATACCTACAACTATATAATACAATAGTCTAAATGCTTTAATATACTAAATTTTAAAACACTGCCTCATTAGTCTATTGATCCTAGGCGTGACGGCTACGAGTTGAGTTGAATAGGTTCGAGTCCTAAAGTGTTATTGGGTTTTTCTATGAATATCGCCGTACCAGGTCAGTATCTGGATTTGGGCCCGGTAATGACAATAGGCTCGCCCCCTATTACATGTGACCTAAACATACCGGTGAAGTGTGGGTATACACAGCACATCAGGACACATCTGCCTTACCGTTTGGGAGAACAGGCGTGATGGTATGTTTTTATGTTTTTTTAATTGTATGATTCGTGTTTAGTATTCAGAAATAAATGTCTGCAAACACACAGCCCCGTCCATAATTATTACCGTTTCATCGGCCGGCAGCACCGGTTCCCGCCATTGTAGCTGTGACATTTGACCTGAGCATGCGCAATGAGTGTCGCGACCTACGTTTACATACAATGTAGAAAAAATTGCCCACTAACACACCAGCTAGGATATTTTTCACAACGGATTTCATTTATTTTCGTCGTAATTATCGAAGGAGGATGTGGATATAAAATTGTGTAAGTTACTATTCTGTTATCTGTGTTGTGTAATAATATGAGTTAATTGCAGCTAGGTATTCGTTATTTTTAATTGTTTGTTTTAGTAATTATAAGATTGGAGCACTAAATATTTCTCGAAATAGTAAAATCTGAGATTTTGTTTCGCTGCCCGAGTTTAAAAACGAAAGTTCGAATTAATGCAATCATGTATTTGTAATAAAATTAAGTAATGGTAACCTACTTAAATACAAGGAACCTGAATACTCCTCAAGAGTAAACATGACATATCCACTGCTTAGCGATTCCTAGAGAATCAAATTCGGCCATATTAACGTTCATAAAACAGTGTAATTTCATTGGTTAGTCGTTTGCATGCCTAATCGCATCGCGTTCTTATTGGTCGAGCGTCCCGACACAGTTTGAAATTAGAACTGGTGGGCTGGATTCAGCGGGAATTGCGTTGTAAGTCAAACGTAGATCTACGAAATACTGGATATGGCAACGGCAGATTTGTTTAAAGCTTTTACTTTCATTTTATAAGTTGATTGATCATTCTTGGCGTCTTGTTTATACATTATAACGCCATTAAACATATAATCGGCAACTACGATCATACTACATCATTGTTTTTCAACCTTTAACCTCTCTTGACGGCTATAAATGTATGTATATATATTATATGGGTATGTTTCGCGCTAAACCTACTTGATGTTATAAATAATAGTCCGTTTGCTAATGAGCTATTTAAGTTCATATTCTACTAGCTTTTACCCGCAGTTTCGCTCGCGTTAATTTAGATTTTCTGTTTTATACTTATACGGTTCAGCGTTTTAGGCGTAAAAGTGTTACAAACACACTGTTGCATTTATTTATTTATTAGTTAGGTTGTGTAGGGTTTTTGTTCCTTGCATTCAATTGTCATTTGGATTTATATTTTGTAGAAAAAACACCCTGTTAATATGCAATATTATAAAATACCGAGATATATTTTTATGTTAATATGAACATTGTTCGTGTTTATTGTATTCGTAAATTATAAACCTTTATAAGTATAATTTATAGTTTACTTATACTGGTTTTTTGTAAATTTTTTGGGACAATCCTCTTATTACGAAGCTTGAGAACAAGTTGTCATTTACCAAAATTGTGCATGTCATTCAATGCACGGTGAGTCGGTGGTTGAAGGCTGTCGTAATTGCCGCGGTCACATCATTATCTGCGTTTTGTACATATACTGATAATTATAGCTATGCCTTCCGCGGTCAGTCTGTGGATGGGTCCACTTGGGGTCTTACCCAAAAAACAAATCTCTACTCTTTATTATATGAGTAGGTAAGTATAGATACCTATATATAGTCGTAGTAATCTTTAGAACTACTAGTCGGATTTAAAAATATATTTTTGCATTTCAAGACAATAATTTAAAATTTTTTAGTCTAAAATTTCTTTTAATCTTCTTTTATAATTATTTTTTGCATCATTATTGACGTTCCACACAGGCGTTAGTATACGAAAACTATACGTTTTGTAGCATTATTTTACCAGGAACAACGCTCAAACAAATTGACCAACATCAAAAATAAAACATCAAACTTGTCGATTATCAAAACATTATGGTTGTTCCTCCATTTTTTGTGTACCAACCGGTTACAAGGCTTTCATAACAAACCGCTGATCATCAAGCTATACGTGTGAATTGGACAATTTCGTGCCAACGTAATAACATAACACCACCGCAGCGGCAGGGTTACCAAACGTTAGAAATGACAGTCTAATATGTCAAACTTTCAGCTACTACAATACATATACTTTGTCCATTAAGAGAACCGTTTTTTGACAGATGCCTTTGACTGCCTTAGAGCGTAGGTGTTCCAGATTACGTAAAAGTTAACTTTGAAATGCGTAACAAAATAAATGTATTATCTACCTTATGTTATTCAATTATCTTAATTATGATTCGACTTAAATGTAATGAATTTTCAAAAAAAATGATTATTCTTAAGCGTATTAAATTTAGTTACATTCTACCACATTCTACCGTGTCTAGTGATGCAATCGAATGTATTCGCTGCAATCATTTTGAACAATGACATTAAATCAGTATCGGAAAATGGCATTCACTCTAATATCAATAAAATATAAATTAAACAATATTTTTGAAAAGAAATGGATGGAAAATGAATATTATATAAAAATTAATACAATTAGATGAATATTGTAAATATTTATTTATTATTGGTCGTCGTTGCACCATTTTCGATTCGTCGACCAAACAATCGATAATCAATACTAGACAGTAATCAAAGTGTCA
The DNA here is from genome assembly GCA_958496365.1 of Subacronicta megacephala. NCBI lineage: Eukaryota > Metazoa > Arthropoda > Insecta > Lepidoptera > Noctuidae > Subacronicta > Subacronicta megacephala. The sequence goes on from OY292536.1 coordinate 6,340,707, forward strand.
ATAATCGGATCGATACTCGCAATATTAAGTTCCTGCAATCACTAGTTCCATCTGTCAACTGTCAACAGTTTACATAATGGACAAGGTATAGATATTAATGCTATATACCACAACATGTTGCGGAAAAAAAGGGACTGAAAATAAGTAAATTCTTACGATAAATATTAATCTTAAAAAGATTAGGAAAATTAATTACAAGTCATAAATAGATTAAAAAACACTTTCATATTTCGAGTACTTAGTTCATATTTATAAAACAATATCTGTATAGCTCGATATTAATTCCATCCATCCAGCTTTTTTAAGCGCCGTTGAACGTTCTGATAACCCTTGCCGTGCGTGCGGCTAACGCCAGTAGGTACGATTAGATGACAGATACTTTTGACTTAACCACGTAAATGGTTTTGAAAAAAAAACCCACGCTATGCGTTTGCGGTAGTGGTTGAGGTGTAATCTAGGACATGACAATCTTAGGCGAAGACGGTAGGCGTAAATTTGCGTAAAAGATAACCTTTTCGTAACCCCAGCGGTAACATCTTCATACATTTTAAACCATAAAAAACTTAGGATAATCATGAATTATGATATTCATGATAATAATGGTAAATATAATCATGAATATCATAATTCATGATAAATAGGTAATTCTTTGCTAATACAAAAATAAAACGCACGCAAATACACATGATTATTATGCATATATTTTTTAAATCCTATGATACACAAATGTGGTTTTTAATCAAGCCTGGATCGTCTACAACCTACTCTGGTAGCAATATTTCAATGAGAATTTTCTGCACCCGAAAAAAAAAACCGCTTATATGATGTAGCTGCTACAAAAGATTCCCAGAGACTCCTAGAGATATATATATGTACTCCTACTCGGGACGATTTTGGAAAAAAGAAGTTTTTTTTGTCACCTTTATTTATTTACGGGAGTTTTTTCTTATATTTCTATTTTTTATTATATCTATTATTTTTTATTATATTTGCCACTAACGCACGTTTAACTTTTTTTAACATTATATTTAAAGAAAGTAAAATTGCCAGAGATCGATATTGTTTTCGTTATTTAAGTATATCTTTATATTCTGCTGTTACTTACCGGTTCTCATTACTTTTTTTATGATACCCAACAACGTCATATTATTTGCGTGACGTCGGACAGTGAAACCAGCTGGCTGTGTTCATACACACGAATGACAAAGCAATTTTTTTTATTAAACTGCGCCACATTTCCTTTCGCCTTTTCCATAGCAGAAAGATAAAATATTTTAGTCACTATAAGGCTGCATAACTGCGGCCGAGTAACTGCTGGTTCAACATGCTGAACATGTTGAAACAGCAGTTACTCGGCGAATAAATAAAAACATGATACTCAATACTTTCTAGCCAAAATATATGCATTAATATTACCTAATTGATCCAAGCGTATTGTCTAATTAAAACCTAATTGATCCATAGCAAGCATCCCTCACTAGGGACAAGCCCTGTGTGGCGGAGAAGTTCAGAAAAGTACGTCGTTACCCCGGTTTTCTACTGATGACAAAACATGTTGCAAGCAGCTATCTATCCCACTCACTCTTTAAGAGTTAGATAGAGTTCGTTAAATGTTTGCAACATATTTTGTCGTACTTAGCTCCTGTTGTGTTTCTCTGATTGATATCTAAAACACTTTGCTATAAAGTTAATAATAAACATGTTTCTATTTGTTTCAGATAATTGGAGAAAGAGAATATGCGGTCAGGCCAACGAGAAGACCATCAGAAGAATTACAGACAGGGCAACCCTTAGAAGTGATAGTACAACAGGTGACTATTTGAACTATTTACTGTATTTTTTTTTTATGGGATAACTCGGCAAACGAGCAGGCGAGCTACCTGATGGTAAGTAGTCATCGCCGCCCATGGACATCTGCAAAACCAAAGGAGTTGCAGATGCGTTGCCGAGCCTATTTAGGGAAAGGGAGGGGTAGGAGAAAAGGAGAAGGAAGGGGATTAGGGGAGGAATTGGGCCTCCGGCCCTCTCGCTCACCGAACGAAGCGCAGTAACGAAACGCTACTACTCGGACGTCGGTTTTTTATGGGATAATTCGGCAAACGCGCAGGCGCGCCACCTAGTGGTAAGTATTCATCGCCGCACATAGATATCTTCAATGCCAAATGAGAGAGTGTGAGTAGATCACAGAACAGGTAAAAGGTTGATGAGATGTGTTGGCGAGCCTATTTTAGGAAAAGGAAGGGGAAAAAGAAAAGAAAGAAGGAAGGGGACTGAAGGAAGAATTAAGACTATACTGCTATTTGACGTCGATATACTGTGAAAGGAGTTAGTTTAAAAAAAAACTCGACTCTAGGTGGTGGTGCGCTACCATATTATGCCATTATAATATAATATTCATTGAGTCTAGTCATTAGGTATTTGTAGCTATAAATTAATGTCTTCGTTTGGACATAGACCCAGCGTAGGCATCGTGTAACCACCGCGTAAACTGCTGTAGGCTGCGCGTATTTGTCTCGTAGACGTGGCATAGGCGATGTGTAGACGCCTCGTAGTCGTAGCGTACACTGCGCGTAGACACCAAGTAGACGCCTCATACCTCATAGGCGTTGCGTAGATGCCTCGCAGACGTGTCGTAGGCGGCACCCCGTAGACGCCGCGTAGGCACCGCGCAGGCGCCTCGTAGTCGAAGCGTAGGCTGCGCTTAGACGCCAAGTAGAGACGTCGTAGTCGGCGCGTAGACATTAAAATAATATTTAATCTCTTGAGTTCTAAAGTGCTGTTATAACCTATTTTGCATGCAAACATTCTCCCGCTGCACGCTAAGCAATTACGGTTTAAAGGGTAGGTAATGTGGACAGGAAAATTACTGAGCTTCGACATATGAGCTGATGTCTATTGGCTGTGGATGCCGCTTGGCGCCTACTATAAGGCCCGTATGCTTGTTTATCATAGACGATATACATTTTTTTTTATATTACAATAAAAAAATATACCTACTTCAAATAAAAATTCAAATACAAACCACTCTAGGTCGAAAGTAAAATAAAAGCTTTGTTTATAAGGTGATATTTTTTTATTGAAAATTGCCAGATAGGTACTGAAAAGGTTTAAAGTATCAAGTTCCTTTTACATACCCTTTTTTATACATAGGTACCTACTTGAACGAGGAAATCATAATCATCCAAAATAAAAAAGAATTTGATTCGTATAATTTTTTTCACATTAAAATCCTTTTTCACTGTTAAAAAAGGGGAAACTTATTTTGAGATATAAGTAGATGTCATAATATCTTTATTTACATAAACCGTTAAAAATGGCTGCTACTTAATTTTAATAAATGTTTTTGTGCGAATGCGAAATGTGCGCGTGTATTTCTCTATATACTTAATTATTTTTTTATTATAACTATTAATCAGTTCCGTGTATAATTATTATTTAAACAAGACCAAAGAAAAATACTGGAGTCACATTCGTGTTGTCAGTTCGATTTTAAGTGATATTTTCATACTTGTTCAATTTCATGTACGCACAGCTACACATCTAGCTATACAAATGCAGTTTAGACTGACCGAGGCCAGCCGGTACCTACCGGATTTGTATAGCTTGATGTGTAGCTGTGCGTACAACATAATACATAAATACCTATAGTCTAGGTATGTAAATAGCTTTCTTTCCCAACTTTGCTCACATTGGATGATCACAATGAAACCATAGGATCACACAGGGATAATATAGCTTTCAATCAGTAAAAATCTGAAACTTGATCGTGCTGATTCTCTTTCAAAATCAAACAGAAATCTTTATTTGACGGCTTACAAAGGATACATGCTAATATATGACAAACAAACACAACAAAAAGTAAACCTCAAAAAAAATTATTTCACAGAGTATTTTGGCATAAAATATTTGAACTAAGCTTGCCTACAATTCGAAAGTATTTCCTACACATATCCCAATTCGTATATCGATTAACTCGTTATTGGTTTTACAATTTTAACTTCGAGGCTACAAAATATTATTTCGCACGCGACCAAATCTTCCATTGCAAAGATACCAGACAGGTAACAAATGACAAACATTATACAAGCCGTACATAACAATAAATCACTTTAATGTAAATAAATTTTAACTACCGAGGACTTAGCGCCGCTGAAGTAAAAAACACTTGCGTCAGCACTGATTACTTCCATGTTTAAGTTTCCCTTGAACGTGTTTAATGTCAAGGAATTGTAGGCTCTTGATGGACAAACGATTCGAATGTAAAAATTGAGGTCGAAGAAAGATGTTGTTGGAATATCGTGCGTAATGATATGGGGCCCAACTCTGTTATTTCAATTGTAACAGAATGGTCGTCCAACTGCCTGAATAGTCTAGTGGTCCTAAGCGCGACTGCTACGCCAGAGCTCTTTTATTGGGTTTTTCTATGAAATCCTCGGTAGCAGCTTGAAGTTATATGTGGCCGGTGAATGGCTGGCTCGCTCCCTATTATATGGGACCTAAACATACCGACGAAATATGGGTGTACATTAGTACACCTCTGCCTAATCCTTCAGGGAATACAGGCGTGATGGAATTTAATGATGGTATGTTCCACAAATTATTTATGATAGCGTATATGATTATGTACCTAAATGAAATAATTATGTAGTAGTGGTTGTTGGTATACAATTTCTAAATGTCATCATCACAATATATCCAGGTATCAAAATTACAAGGATCACGATAGGTCAAAGTGAAAGTAAAAACCTCATTCAGTAGTTTTTTTTACGCTATGTGGCTTGATACATCGACATAAAAAGTCGCGATGACGTTTAGGTCAACCACAAAATTCACGGTCGCTTAGTGGTTAAAAAAATATTTACGATAACGCAAGTTGAACATGATGTTTTTAACTTTTCATTTTTGAGTTTTACCCTAAAATGCAGTTACACATCGCCACTTTCTTTTTGGACTTAAGATAAACAAATAACTTTGAGAAGAAATATTTTTACATCCCTGTCAAATGGATCTCATGAATTATCCTTGCAGGAGAGGGTTATAAAGATAGGGACAGTAACCAACGACAGTATTGTTAAAATACACATTCAAGTTTCGTTATAATTCATTCCTTAATTTACTTCTACACTTTATGCATATTGTGCTACAGTTACATTGAAATAACAACAGGGCAATGATAATATACGTATAGTTCTAAAGGTCAGAATTATATGTCAATGGTAGTAATGACAGGTTGGCTGTCGACTTGTTCCTGAAGGTTACGCAGGTCACTCCGATTGCAGTGACTGTACGTAAGATAAAAATATGCATAGTCATAGTCCTTGAAACTGTTGTGTCATGCTACGTGGACCTTTAGCAAGCATTCGAGCAGATCCTCCAGGCAAAATAGACCCATTTCCACGTAATCCTTTATTTTCCAAACTGATTCTTACAAATCAATCAAATTTGACGAAACTAATTTATTACTGTGACTCTTACAGGCTAAGAACTATTTTGGTCGCCTAGGAAAGTCAAATCATGATGCTCGGAGTGCCCTAGGGAACTATCTTGGAACCCGTTCCAAATAAATTTTCAAAATACTTCGTATACAGAAAAGCGTTACATCGTAAACAACATTTTGTAACATTGAGAACAGAATTTGCCATCTTAAGATTTCAGAAACAATAGGGTGGGAAGATTTCGAAGATTTACGTCTAATTACGTCTTTAAGGCTGATGTTTGAGGCCTTAGTAACAAATATGGTATCAAGATGGAGGTTAAAACATAAAAAGACGTTACCGCTAACAATGCATATCGTAAGTCACCTTTAACATTAGCTAATCCACTCAGTATACCCAATTTGATTAACAAAAATAAATTTTGATTACAAGAAGTTGTAATTAATATGAATAATGCAACATGTAATTAAGATTTAAAAGGAAGTTTCAACCTGCAGCTAAGTAGGTACGTATGCTTTGGACTTTGAAAATAGAAATAGTTTTAATTATCAAACCCAATCTGGATAAGTATAGAGAACCTATTAAAACTTGATACTTAAAACGGTGATGATAGGAGACGAGTCAAGTCACGTCAAATCTTTACTTCCGTATTTCGCCACGCACCATAAACTTAAAGTTTTAAATTATTAAGTAATAAAAATGAGCGTACAGTTTCTTATGCATGTTTTAATCCTAACCATGACTTCTGACATCAGTGACGTTTGATCTCAGGCACACTTAAATTGATTTACCACTTTACTGAGCAATTACATGGCGTCGTATAAATGTACTTAATTAGACACCAGTGACTAAAAATTATAATAATTATTTCCAATTAATGTTTTTTTTTTGTTGTATAAATAACGTCTAATCACAAACGGTTACATGATCTGTTTGTTTATGATGATGGGTCAAAAATATAATTGCCCTTTACGTCAAAATATCTTGCCAACATTGTAAGGATCATCATGTCAACCTGATGATCCTTACAATGTTGGCAAGATATTTTGACGTAGCTAGGTGAAGATGTAAAAAATGGTAAATGAAACAGCATTAAATTATCCTATCTCAAACAGAAATCTAATCGGCAATTATATTTTTGACCGTGTATTTTTCCACTGCTGGGTGTGGGGATATCTTCTCAAAATAAAGGGACAATATCGCCTTAACACGCATAACTGGAGTCAGATATTTTATTTAAACTCGGCGTATCAGATTTATTTAAGGGTCAAGTTTTAAAATTGTTAATTCTAATACTGTCATCGGAAGTGGCGCGATGAACTCGACTCCTTTGAGAAAGATTGGGTCGCTAAAACTTTGGGTAGGTCGGCCTGGAAAGAGGGAAGGGAGGCCTTTGACCAGCAGTGGGACGAAATGGGCTAGAAAAAAAATATCTAATGATACATGGAACCGGAAGCCCCAAAGGAATGCTGGCTGCAATCTATTTTAAGACACCACGCGGGGTTTCTCAAGGCTTTAAAAGATTATCCCAAGGCTAAAAATAGTCCATTTGGAATAAGTCTTTTTTGCATGTTAACACTTGGATAAGCTAATCAGTATGATATCAAACCGAGTGTAAAACAAACAGTTTTTTTTATCGATTAAGACATTTTGTACCAAATCGATGTATCGATATGTCAGTCGTGTGTCAGCCTGCTCAAGCGCGTTCGGAACTGGTATTTTCATAGGTACACATACATTCTCTTAATGTCTGCCCAAGGCCCTTGTGAGTAGGGTTGCCAGGTGTCCGGCTTTTTACGGTTGTGTCCGGCCAAATATATAAATTCCCGGCCTGTTCGACTTTTGTTAGGCTTTTGGTAAATCCTGCCCCGCCTAAAAATATTGAACGAAAGCCCACGAGGAGTTGCTGATGCGTTGCTGAGTGTTATGGACGGCTCACTGCTAGATCCACAGCAACTTTGGGAAACTGGTTCTCACGCGCAAAAGTCGAAACACCCAATGTTTTACGACTTACTCCGATGTTAAGGGTGGTCGCCAGCCAATCAGATCTCATGGGGTCCCGACCACTGAGCAGGAATTAAAACTGAAGAACATTTAAAAATATATAAATTGGAGATTAAACGAGTATCCGGCAACTATTCCAGTATCCGGCCTATCCGGACTTAAACTGACTACTAAATCCTAATAGCTCTTGCCTTGACCTGGGATTGTACGACTCCTACGCTAGAGGTCCTGGCAATTCCTACGTTGAACAAATGTTTGTTATTGGGGTTTTCTAGGGAATTCTCAAACAGCTTGGAGTTCGGATTTGTCCCTCGTTAATAACGAAAGGCTCGTTCCTATGGCCTACCTTTTCGGGAAAAACAAGTGAGATTATAAATGTATATGATAGTATGTTATTGGACATAACAAGTTTCAACTTAATTGACAGTCGCTTTAGTACATTTAATTTTAAAGCGAAATTATTGCTTTAATATTAATTAAAATTATATATTAAAAGGTTTGTCATTCGGAAAAAAACTAAGTTCTATCAATACTCTTAATATGTTTGGCTATTAATCTAATAGCTATAGAAAATCCCATGACAGTTTCAATTTACTTATATAATAATATGTTACGTTACATGTTATTTAAGTCTGTCAGATATAAATAAATCGGTAAAAAAAAAAACCTGTGATTGGCGTTGGATTGCTGGTTGGAAAAAGCAAAAGATTTCGTCATTATGTTACGTTACCAGAACAGAGGTTGACCCTCGTAAATCAGATTTAAAAAAGTGATGTCCTGAATTTGTAATATTTTGCCAATAAACACATTTTATGTCTTCTTATTAAGTAACTCCTAAAAATATCTACTCGCACTCCTCTACCACCTCATGCATTCTAACATTTCAAGCAAGATGTCAAAAGCTTTTGAAATATCAAGTAAAATTGCTGTTTTGCCAGTATTATTAGTAGATTAGGTCGCTAATGAAGGGCTTGGAAAGAGGGAAGGGAATCCTTTGTCGAGCAGTGGGACCAAGCGGGCTAGAATAATAATAATATTTTTTTTTTAGGTTATAGTTTAAGTATCTCGAGATTTTAACTCTTCAATATTTAAAATGTCGAAAATATTACAGACACAATACAATATTTATTGCCACGAGCGTCAGTGAAGCAATAATGAAAGTCGATACGGTTGAAATTGGGAATTCCTTTTCATATAAACTATGTACTCGTAAATGACACGAGTTGTTTATTATATTATTATTCTACTAAAAATGAGGTTAATGCACATTCAATCACCATAATAACTCTATCAAGAAATACATTAAGACATCCAGGACATGATTTAGCAAGAAGAGTTCACAATCACGTGAAAAGTCTTGAATGTTCGATCAAAACATTCGTTTCGCCGAAAGCAAAACGTACGGATGAATGCGGAGTCGCTCCATATTTTAAGTATCCCCTTCATTATCATATAACCTGTTCCGTAACTGTACTGTAAAAAGGTAACGCGGAAACCGACGGTTTTGAGGTTGATGTCGGTCGAGATTGTTCGTTTTTTAAATTTTTGAAGCGAAAAAGGAATTTCATTTATAGGTACGTTTTACACTTGTTAGGTTTTTCATCAACAGAGAGGTTAAGGTGGTTCATTGATGATAAGTGATAGTCTTGCTATATTATGACCTAGGTAATTGGACTCTTTTTTGAATCCTAGGAAAGTATTGCTGACATTACGAAATCTTAAAAAAATGCTTGATAGCCGATCATAAACTCTAAACATATAAGTACTTATCAAGTTAAATCGGTTTTATTTATTTTTGTTATCTTTCAAGCACAAAGCACCAATATGTCTAAATGTTCACGCAATTTGTCAAGTTGAATTCCATACTGGTTCACTGAGAAAACTCCAACCATTGCTTATTTTATTAGCATTGAGTCACTGACCCCGATATTGAATATATCTGATTTATAACTGGTAAAAACCACTTAAAACCGGATCTTGGGACCTAATTATTTGGATTTAAATTAAATTTATTTATATATGAGAATATAAAAAAAAAAAATCCATGCTAACTCTTCTACAAGTTTAAAGTTCACGGTAATGCCCCACCATACAAGGCTAACATGCGCGACATTATTTTGTCGTCGCTGATCTCGTGCCGAAGCTAAGAGCGGAGACGAGATAATGCGACGACGAAATAATGTCGCGGCATGCATGTTTGCCCCGCTGCTCTGCCTACTATAAACTACAAGATGATACTGCTGCATTTACGTGACGTACCAAGAGCCAGGCACAGGAGGGCCACCATCACCAGTAAGTTCATTGGAGGTCTCGGAGTTGCCTTCCACATTGTGCTATGAATGGCCGTGTATTTTTAGTCAGTAGGAGTCCAACATAATTAATCGCTTTTTTTTTGGAAAGGCGGAGGACATCCTGAGGATTTACACACGAAAGAAAAAGATATACGAGATGATAATATGACAAGATGTATGAATGTGGATGAAGCAATAGAAGCATGCAAGAATCGTAGCAAATGGCATTCTATAGTTTCTGCCTACTCCGGAGAAAGGCGTGAGTGTATATACTTATATATGACGATTATACAAGCACGGATGAGCAAGCAAACAGCGTGAAGTAAGTAGTCATGCCTTGGAGTCTACCCGAGTGTTGTATGGACATACGATCTAGCTACATGTGTTCGTACACACGGCTACACATCAAGCTATACAAAACCAGTTTAGACTGAGGTCCCATATCAAAGTTTCCCGCACAATTCAAGACCAGTCTATACTGGTTTTAAATAGCTTGATGTGTAGCCCTTAGCCTTGATGTGTTGTGTGTGTGTGTGTGCGTACGTCCGCACGTAGGGAAAAAATAAACATCGTCTTCTTGTAATACTTTTTCTGGGTTTCATTTTTGTCAGAGATGCTATAGGTACCTACGATAGCTGACTGTGAAATTTGTTACTCTGACAAAAGCTATCGGACTGTTGAATAAACAGCCGTAAATTATCTCGTTGCATAAAAATATTATTTTAATTTTTACGTAAGTATATAAGTGTCAATTTGTAACTACATTTTTTACGACACAACAATCAGAGATCATTGAATCTTTAATTTTATTCGGTATCCTAATTAATAATCCAAATTTATGTCAATCCAATTCACTCATTATTGCTACTTTATCTCGTTTATATTTCTGAGTGACATAAAATCCACTCTATTTTACTAATAGTCCGGTTGGTGAAAGACTAACATATTTTGTTAGAGAATAAAAGAAGAGATGTACTTCATAAATAAGGCTTTAGCCCGGATACTGAATATTCGGTTACTAATAAATCGAATACTGTAAAACAGCCACCACACCACGGGTGCTAAAGGTCCTGGGTTCGATTCCCAGGTCGAACAGTGTTATTGACTTTCCATAAAATTCTGGATTTGTTGCAATTGCCTCGTCCCTATTACAATGGGAACTTAACATATCGAAGCCTGGGTGTATATTAGTGCACCTCTGCCTACCATTTTGGGAAATACAGGCATGATGGTATGTTTATGATCATCAGCCCAGATCGAATATTTCATCAGACATCTGGAATAGGTCACTTCATTTAATTAGTTTTTATTTTGATGGTTTCGTTCATAAAAATAATATTTCAAAATCCAGATCAGAAAGACTTTATTTTGGTCGGCAGTGTAAATAATCCGCGATGATTATGTAAATAATAATCCAAAATATATTCAAAATCCGTGAACATTTTAATTTTAAAGCAATTAATCTGCCACTTATAAATTATGAATAACTTTAATTCCATAATCGTAGCTTTATCTACAAAATAATAGAGGCAAATCACATCTAAGATAATTTAAAAAAAAACGTGTTCAAGTCACACACTCACACCCGAGCCGATATTTTAATTAAACACTTAACGTCTTGTGAACATACATTTTGATTTTCCTAGCCCGCCAAATCCAAATTTTAATCGGATGTTTGCAAATTGTAGGTTTATACAAAATTGGATGTTCCTGAAGATAGTTATCCCAATATTTATAACTTTACACTAAAACCTTTGCCTATTCTAAGCTGGGCAAGTCCAAAGTTTTGTGTATATAAGTGTATATTTGGAATAATGAAAAAAAGAAGCATATACTCGACTCAAATTACATAGTTATAACGTAGATACCGACTACAGAATAAAACGTGCATGAATATGAGCTACCGGCTCAGCATAATGTTGCAGTACTTACTGAGCCGCAAATTATCAGCTGGGCTTAGGACATCACTATCACTACATAGTATAAAACAAAGTCGCTTTCTCTGTCCCTATGTCCCTTTGTATGCTTAAATCTTTGAAACTACGCAACGGATTTTGATGCGGTTTTTTTTAATAGATAGAGTGATTCAAGAGGAATGTTTATATGTATAATACATACATATTTTAGTATAGAAAAGCCGAGAAACTACGCGGGCGAAGCCGTGGACGGGAAGCTAGTTGTAAATATAAGGTAGTTCAAGGTATTACATTGCAGTAGTATTATGCAGCTGTGGGGTCATATAGTTCAGAATAAATGATATAGATAGTAAAATAACCCACAAATTGGAATAATACTTATAAAAAAAACTAATTAGGCGGGCCAAGCGAACTTCCGCCTTAATCTCCTCCGAAAACACATCCGATGCAAAGATTGCAGTCTCAAAAGACCAATTAATAAAGCACATCTTGCACGCACACGGAAATGCATTGGTGTTTACTTCGCAATGTAAACGACAGGTACCGGGAACCAGTTCCTAACAGTACCGTCCCGGGTTCGACGGCCGGCCCGGCCAGGCCTGCCGTGGCTGCACCGCCAAAACTAAGCCAATTAGTGGCTTCTGGTTTTTTAACAGTATTGTTGCTATGCGACTTTCGAACTATGTGGAGAGTTTTGTATATTTTTAACTTGTCTTTTGAATATCGATTTAGTTCTTTGTCTTTTCACGTACTCAAATCATTCAAACTTATTGCTGTTTAAAAAGTTGGTAACTGTTACTGACTGCGTCGTTTGACTGGTTCTGATTTTAAATTCGCAGTTTTTTGACAGCCTAACTTATTGCGGATATCGACATTTTATTAGCATATAAGTTGCAATGCCAGTTTTTAGACTGTTTTATTTACAATTTGGACATAATTTGCTAAACAGAGTAGCTATAGCCTACTGATATGACCAAAGACTGTCTAGACTATCTTTATTTTGAAAGCAAGCTTTTCAATATTAAGTAATAGCTTTCCGCCCACGGCTTCGCCCGCGTGGTTTCTCGGCTTTTCTGCTTTAAGATGTTCCCGTATTTGCAACATTTTTCATTTATGCCCCGCTCCTATTGGTCTTGGCGTGATGATATATAGCCTCGATCCTCGATAAATGGGCTATCTAACACTGAAAGAATCTTTCAAATCAGATCCGTAGTTTCTGGGCTAGCGCGTTCAAGCAAACAAACAAACTCTTCATCTTTATAATAATATTATATATTATATAACTATATTATATAAGTATAATAAGTATAGATTAAAAATAAAAATAATAATAATTAAGTATAGATTGTCTGAACTTTAAAAGAGATATAACTGCTTATTTTTATAATATTTTACCATTACAAATGCGAAATGTTCACATCTTATAGTTAAAATTCATATCATAGATACTATTATTCTCTGAGTTTGTTTCGGTGTTTCTTCTCAGAGGTCGTCAGAGAGGAAATGCCGGTGCCATCTAGTTTTAAAAAAGGAAAATCTTCAATTTGTAAATCTTTAAAGGATCTATTTTCAGAAATAAGTACCAACTATCAGATACTTATTAAGATCTGATACAGATTACTTTTCGTAAACATCAGTGAATAATTGACATTAGATATAAATAATATGATATAACTGAGCAGGAATTAATAACACGAAGATTAATTTATTAAATAACAAGGGAATTCTTTCATACCTCGTCTCATCCATGAATGTTATTATCATTGATTAGCGGACATAAAACCTTTGTGTGCGAGAAAAAATTATAATTGATGAAAATAACATACCTACAACCTACCTGTGGTTTGTAAGCTATTAAGACTCGTTCACACTCGCCATGCGCAACGATTTTTTTTATTTTTTTATCAATTTTAATTGTGCAACGCCCATAAGACCCCCGTGTACGCTCATTCGTAATAACTGCGCGCGTCTGAAGTTAGATTTCGAAACTGCCGCACATCCAAAATAGCTAAATTAAGTGTTTATACTTAAAATCTAAATTGGTTAGAAAATAAGAAGCGGAACATACGACCCCAATGTCTTCACACTGACTTTATATTAAAATTTGTCACTTGCGGACAACTTCACACGCGTAAAGTTATTTCAAACAAACTGTACAAGATAATAGATTTTGCAATGTGTCTGTAATTAGATAGATATTTAGGGTCAAATGTGTTTTCGGCAATATAGATAAGTATAGTATTTGTAGTTTACTCCAATGGATGACCCGCAATTACCTGTCTATATTCCTATTATGTAGCATCTATTACAGATGATTAATAACGAGTGTCAGAGAGAGTCTATACTTTAAGTGGCCAAAAACGGATGCCAAGCCAACATATTCGAGCATGCCATAAATGACATCATATAAACAGTAATACGTCGCCATCCAGTCTGTAGTCGCCTTTAAGTTGCAACGTGAGGCCGTCAACATTTTTTAGGACAAAACTATTCAGTTATAATGACTGAATAAATATTGATTCGGCCGAATGTGTCGATATAATGTCCGTAGTTATTTACTGAAGGCCGTGAGCCTAGATAATTGATAGGCTATTTTAGGGGTTACAATAATAGCCTGAATAAATGTTTGTGTCAGATGTTTGTTTTTAAAAGTTTTAACAGCCGAACACTAAACCTCTTTTTGGCGACAACGAATTAGGTGGTTTATTTTGATTTATATTTTTCATCGACACATGCAAAGCAAATTGATGTTTAAAAAGATGTTATACCAAGCTCTCGCATATTTTTTGTCGAATTAAAAACTAAGTACCTACTTTACTAGCTATGTTCTTGAATTTTCGGATATTAACGCGAAAATAGAGATGTGCCGAATACTCAGTATTCGGCGTGTTGGTAATTTTTTTGTTTGCATTTGGCTGAATATTAAGTTTATATTGGTGCATTCTTATCAAAGTGTTATTTGTTTTTGTGCTTAAAACGCATATTAAGACATGTTATTTTAATAATTTTGAATAAAATGGAATGCGGATCTGTGTTAATTTTTAGCCGTATCGCAAGTTACGTACTCTTAACAAAAATAATGAACTTTTTCGTGTTTCTTATTCCAGTTCGATGAGTTCGTGAGATCGCTGCAGGTGGACCCTCACTCTCCTCTCTTCAGGCTCGTGACAGACGGGCAACCTCCTTTAAGGTATCTTGACATTTTCTCCTAAAATTGGGTCAATTTAATTGGAGATGAACTATCAGTAACTTGGTTTAACACAATCATATTAATTATAAGTAGCCTGGTTAAATTACAAATTACTTATAAATAGTCTGGTTTAATTACAGATTACTTGTTTGTAGCGTGGAGAATTAAAAGAAATATTTTATTATATTATTTTAAATTGCCTTTATAAATTCAATTTCAATTAATATTAAGTTTATTTTACTTATAAGAAGTAGATAATTCTCAAATTAATTATTATGAGACAAGTAGTAGGCTTAGTTTAATCAAAGATTAACTATGCAGTAAGATGTTGATCTTTAGGTATGCTTACATTGGGAAAAGGTAGTCAACAGTTTATATAACGTTAGAATATCCATGCTTATTCACTGCCGGGAAGGTAAATTGTCACATCTACCTACCATTTACAAAACAAAATCATAAGCCATGCCAAAATAAGCCTTGCAGCGCATTAAAATTCACTTATACTCAGCACAATATCTGGGCCAGGTAACGACAAAAAGTATTTGAAAGCGTCCCAACTCGATACCAATCTGTCCACATCCGGTTAACATAAAAGAACTGTATTCACTGTTTCCATTCAACACTCTTTATACGTCACGAATTAAAGAAAAAAAAAGTTTAAAGCAATGTTAGCTATGAAATTCAAGAGATCAGAGACAACAAATAGGGATATAAAATTCACCCTTGCAGATTGTTTAAGAATACCATGACCTATAAAATAATTTAAAATGAAAATTGATCTTTTTTGAGCATGCCTACATTTTGTGCCTGTTCCATGGTAATATTTATTTTAAAATATAAGTAGTGACTGCCTAATTATTCTAGTATCCTGACTGCAACCGCTTGAGATCTTTGGTTTCCCAGATCGAGCACTGTTATTGGGTTCTTATATGAAATTCTCAGTAGAAGCTCGGAGTTTGGATATTATGTACTCGGTGAATGGCAATAGGCTCTTCAAAAGAGGGTTCTTTTACATACCGGCGAACTGTGGGTGTACATTAAGTACACCTCTGCTTAATGTTGACGGAAAACATGCGTGATGGTACTAGTATGTATGTTCATTTCTTAGAAAAGAATAACATTGTTTTTTTATGAAAACAATAATTAACAATTCCCTTCTTTGAAGCTATCTCGACTCAAAAATGGTTATACGACTCGACTTAAAAAATAATTTAAAAACATTGCTGTGGTAATGTATTCACATTACCACAGCAATGTTTTTTAAATAACTTTTTTGATAAAAATGGAGACTTACAAGCCTGAAGTTCTCATGCATTTTTACATCGTCAACAAAACCGTTTCCTGTTCTTAGCGAACCGTTCAGAGGTCACATCGGTTCTCCATAACCATGGACTATAATGTATGATAATGGTCTTGCTTTTTCATCAGTCACCTACTTTAGTATGGAAATATTATGTGTGGTGGGTAAGGGTATTGAGTTCGGGAAAGTAATGCTAATTTAGAGAAGGTTTTACTTATGTTTTTAGGTTACGTCGGTGTATACTCAGATTTTAGTATTGTGGTGTTCAACTGTAGGATTTCGACAAAAGTCTTTGAGAGGAGGAGGGTAGTATCGAATTTTTACAGTTTGTTCGAAATAAGTAAGCCGATCGGAAGTTGTCTGCAAGTGGTTTAGAAGTGGTAAATTTTAATAGAAAGAGTCGATGTAAAGATAATTAGAGTCGTTTAGGTTTCATATTTTTAATTATTTTGTTTAATAATTTCGATATTTATGTGTTAAAACACTTAATTAAACGATTTTATCACCGGTAGTTCGGAACGGCTAACTTCCGATCGGCTTACTTATTTCGAACAAACTGTAATTTATGGTAGACAGAGAGTGCATTATATCGACTTGTGACGTCACAATCCGATATGCAAGGGATAGAGCATTCCCTCTCAATCCCCACCAAAAACTTTAAACCCTTAAATCTTAGAACTTTATTAGTCAATTTAAATGTTTTTTCAGAATTATTAAGTATAATTTAATTTAATTTTATGATATGCCTTATTCAAATCATTGCCTGCCTCTCGCAGCCTCAGGATAGGCTAGGATGGCTTAGACGGGGACAGGGCTTGCGCGTGGGCAAGTCTGACGACTGTCTGGGGGCTGTGAAACAGGCCGCAAATGTCTTAAGAGGATAGTATCCGCTCCGCGCTCTATACAAACGTAGTTTGGTCTTATCTTGAATATTAACCAATGAAAGTCTTTGGAATTTTGCAGTAACAATCTTATCATTAAAATACGTGTTCCTGTAGTATACAATTTCATTTCAATATACGGTTAAAAAGTTACACGAGCTCGAAGATTGGCAATTTTCGTTGAAAAACGGCCCAACTTTATGCTAGTATTTCTCGACAATGTATCAATACAGAAACATTCTGATTCGAAAGAAACCCAGATAATATAGTGAATATATTTTTTACAAGATTTTTATTTACGTATTAACAATATTATAGGAGTAATCTCCAAAATTCGGAACATAAGAAATACGCGTGAAAATGTTGCAAATGTATTGTTGTTTCTCCTCTCGGGCACGCGTTCGCATCGCGAGGGATAGAGACAGCGTCAACTGTGCAACATTGTTGCGTTCACGAGGGACACTCCTCTTAATAATAAAAGCCAGTAACTGTTTTCTATGGGAAAGAAGAATAATAAAGCTATTTGTGAAGGAAAAACTCAACTGCGGGCAGGATTCGAACCTGCGTCTTCTGGTTAGGTACACCAGACGCTATGACAAATATAAACGCGAGTCCCACCCGCCAGGTCGAAATGTTGTTCGAATTTCGAATCGAAAATTCGAAGTTCGAATTTACCTCTTTGAGGCGACGTCAGTTGAAATGCAAGTTTTGCTTCTTAATCGACATGACTTGCTTTACAGCAAGTACGATGTCGTACGATGCCACATTACCTTTTAACTATCTTGTTTTATTTTTTAGGCATTTTCCATGCAAATATTATATATAAAAAAAGAGTTTTTGTGTTGTATTTGTATTCAACACCAGAAATCTACCCTATTCAATTTTGGTTTAAAGACATTTATTTCTAAAAAAAAAGGAACATTATAGTTGACTTATATAATGAGAAATGTACAAACATATGTGTAAGCATCCCGTGATCGAAAAAAAAAAGTTAGTATTTAGGAATCATTATATCATTACCTCCTTATTTCGCAGACAATGTCTTCACCCCGAGGCGTGCAGTAAGGACCTGTCGCTGCCCACATACTACGCTCGGTTCCACGACATCCGCAAGGAGTATGTCCGAGCCTTCACGCTGCGGGCGGTGTCCGGCGCGCGCGCAGTGCCCCCGCCGCCGCCTCCACCCGACCACCCTGGATCTCTGCTTGATATGCTCAACTGTATCCTTTCTATATTCAAATATCGATTTTATTTTTTATCTAACTTAATAGCCTCTTAGTTCTAGTGATTGTAAGCTTAACTGTTGGGTATGCTTGTGGTCATTGGTTCTATTTTCAAGACCTCATGGAAGAATGTTACTTATTGGGTTTTTCTTATAAGTAGCTCCTAGTTTGGATTTGTACTCGTTTAATGGCAATGGGCTCGCGCCCATGGGACTTGCACATCGGCGAATTGTGTGACAGCAGCAAAAAGCGCCTATCAATATTCCGAGAGCGAAATCTCATTTTAGAAACATTGCGATTGCAAATCAAGTAAAATGGGTTATTTTTACATTTTTACGTCTCAAAAATACTTATAGATAAAATAACAGTGGGTGTCTGCTGCTAGTTTTTTTTTTTTTTTTTATGGGATAACTCGGCAAACGAACAGGCGAGCTACCTGATGGTAAGTAGTCATCGCCGCCCATGGACATCTGCAAAACCGAAGGAGTTGCAGATGCGTTGCCGAGCCTATTTAGGGAAAGGGAGGGGAAGGAGAAAAGGGGAAGGAAGGGGATTGGGGGAGGAATTGGGCCTCCGGCCCTCTCGCTCACCGAACGAAGCGCAGTAACGAAACGCTACTACTCGGACGTCGGTCTTCTGCGAGAGTGTGGTACTTCCCCGGTCAAGCCGGCCCATTCATGCTGCGAACAGCGTGGCCCTACCACAACATAAATAGTTTGCTGGGTGCGAAGGTTACATTACTTGTTAATTATCTATATGATGTGTTTTATGCAAAGATATGGAAACTGGTAAGGACAGTTATCACGAATGTGAAACATTCACGACCCCAACTGTCTTTACTTTGAGGTTTTATCGGGAAATTTTACAAATACAAAACCACTTGCGGACAACTTCAGTCGCGCGCAGTTATTTTAACCATACTGTACTATTACAATAAGACCCAAGCTATGACTTGGGTATATTAAAATTTATATTGTATGTAGCTTTCTATCACTAAAAGAAATTTAAAAAATCGGACATGTAGTTCCAGAATTACAAAGAAACAAACAAAAAATTACGAAGATAACCTCTGTATTACATCAGTGTAGATTTTAATACTAATTAACGATAAGATTACTTAATAATTGCATATACATAATTATACCAATGAATCCTTAACATCTGAACAGATTTAGGTATAAGTCCGTATACCGGCGACAACTTCTACGCCGCCGAAGTTAAAGATATGGCCAGCATCATCCAAAGGATAATCGCCGATGGTAAGTCAAATAATTTATTTATTAGTTAATTCAGCAAGACTGCCTAATATGGTGGTCCTAAGCGTGACTGCTACTGGCAATAAGCTCGCCCCTTATTACATGGGACCTAAACATACCGGCGAACTGCCTCTACCTATCCCCTCGGGGAAAGTAGCGTGATGGTATGTTATGTTATATTAATTCGGTAAACGAGCAGGTGAGCCACTTGATGTTAAGTCGTCATCGCCATCCATAGACACCTGCAACACCAAAGTAGTTGGTGATGCGTTGCCAAACTTTATGGATTCCTACGGAGGAATTGGCTCTCACGGGTAAATGTTGAAACACACGCCAAGGTGCTACGAGAGACACCGATGGTCCTCCGAAAAAATCTGATAGTTTCTCCCCTTTATCTCGTATCTAAATGGCAGTCAGAAACTGTATTCTATTCCGTACCCCACACAGGGCTAAAAATGTTAATGAATTCAGAGCAATAATAGGCATTTCGCTCACAGTCCGCCTGTTCACGATAAACTAAAAACTACTGAACGGATTTTCATGCAGTTTTCGCCTACAGAAAAGCCTGATTCATAAGAAAAGTATTACAAATCCATGCAAAAAGTGAATTTAAGTGGTGTTAAAGTTATTGATTGTTTAGTGTATTTTTCCTATAACAAGCCCATGACAATAAATCAGTGTATTAGTGCATAATTTATCTAATATATACCAAATTGAATACGAAAAAATATTCGAACTACCGCCATCAGCAGTGCATCAGTGCAATAAGTTAAACGAGGGCCTTTATTAGAGTGCGCTTTCGCCATTTGAACTGCATTGGGCCTTTAGTAGTGTGCGGCTTTTAATAAAACATTAAGAAATTATATTTTTTGGGTGGTTGAGTTGTGATACGTTCTAGACTTGAAGAAATGGCAACAAAAATGAATTGTGCTGGTTGTCGGGGCATTATTGAGAACCGCGAGTTTTTAAAATGTAACAAATGTATGAAAAATTATGATTTGCCTTGTGCTAATATTATTGAAATAAAGCAATATAATTCAATGAGTAGAGAGCAGAAAATGAAATGGATGTGCCAGGAATGTAAGAATAAACAGCCTAAAGTCGGCAATACCAATACTCCAGTGCGTAATATTAAGGAATTTGAGACAACCACATGTACTTCGATTGAGGAAGGCTCAGGAAATGTTACCACAAGAAAGAAACATTCAGATTATCAGAAAAAAATTGATGATAGTGCTAGCCCTCTCTCTGACGTGGAGAGTAAACAAGAAGTTTTCATATCGGCAATAACCGAAAGAGTTCTAGATGCGATTAAATCTGAACTTCCTAAGATGATATCAAGCTTACTGCAGACAGAACTGGCTCCTATTAAGAGTGATTTGCACGAGTTTCGTGAATCTCTAAGTTTTTTAAGTGAAAAACACGATGATATGAAAAAAAACATCGAAACATTAATTAAAGACAACGCTTGTTTATCTAAACAAAACAACGCACTCAAAGCGACGGTTTCTGACCTATCAGATCGTCTGAATAACTTAGAACAACATCTGCGCGAAAATAACGTAGAAATACAAGGAGTACCTGAATATCACAATGAGAACTTGCCTAATCTATTGCAACAATGTTCCCATGTCGTGGGTTATGACTTGAAGGAGGACGATATAGTAAAATGCACTCGAGTTGCAAAGTTGAACAAGGACAGCAAACTTCCTCGCAGTATAGTCGTTAAGTTCCGAAATCTAAAAAATCGTGACGAGTTCTACTCTGCAGTGTATAGATATAATAAATCAAACTCTAAAGATAAACTGCATACAGGACTATTAGGGATTGCAGGCGAAAAGAAACCAGTCTACGTATCAAAGCATTTGTCACCAGCCAATAGACAATTGCATGCTGCAGCGCGTAAGAAGGCAAAAGAACTCGGTTATCAGTTTGTATGGGTAAAAAATGGACGTATATTTGTAAGAAAAATTGCTGACTCAAAGCACATAATGATTAGAAACAATGAAAGCCTTGATCTTATATCTTAATAATTATCCATAATATATTTTAAATAGTTTGTTTTTTTGGTACTTGTATAACAGCATAAATGTATCTGTCATTTTATTATCAAAATATTAGAGGTATGAAAAGCAAAGTCCTAGACATCTACAATACAATACTGTGTAGTAATTTTGATGTAATATGCTTACGTGAGACTTGGCTTGACGATACTATACTGTCTTCAGAGCTGTTCGATGACAGATATTGTGTATTGCGTAGGGATCGTGACACAAAATTTTGCTCTCGATTTCATAAGAATCATGGTGGAGGCGTGCTTGTCGCTTATTCCAAAAAACTTCAGGTTTCACAGAAAAATGTTTGGCAGTCTGCTGATTTGGAGGATCTATGGGTACAGATCAAAGTAAATGGGACATTTGTAGTTAATTTGGGTGTAGCTTACCTACCTTATTATTTACCTGCAAATATTGTAACAGATTTTTTCATCAAATGTAATAATATATTTAATCAGGAATCGAACTATTTGACCTGTATACTAGGTGACTTTAATTTAGGTGATATTAAATGGTCAGAAAAAAACGGTTGCCCCCTGAACTATAATTGTGATAAATCTAAGGCTCTTTACGACTTGTTCCAATTAACGACCGTACATCAACTTAACCATACAGTAAACCACAAAGGTAGAATACTTGATCTTGCGATCACTGACTATCCTGATTTACTTAAAATAACACCAACTGTACCTATAAGTCGTCCTGATGCCCATCACCCGCCTTTTGAAGTCTTACTTAAGACGGTTTCTTGTCTTGCCCATAATACTTCAATTGAAAAACTGTGTTATCGAAAAACTGATTATGTAGGTTGCAAAAGAGATATTACTAAAATAGACTGGTCTCAACAGGCGTTGCTATTGGGATGCGATGATTTTGTACACTTCTTTTATGATAGTATCTGTTCTATTATAGAAAAACATACACCTAAGACCAAAACATCAAATAATAACTATCCTACTTGGTACTCCAAAAATTTAGTTAAGCTAATCACAAGTAAACATAAAGCTCACTCAAGATTTAAGCGGTATGGAAATCCTAGAGACTACGACGTGTTTTCTATGCTTAGGGCCAGAGTAAAAGTGGTTTCTGACCAATGCTTTAGAACCTATATTGAGAAAATAGAGGATGATATCAAGCTTAATATTAAGGCTTTTTGGCGATATACGAAGGGTAAAAGAATTACTAATAATTATCCTAGTAGTATGTTCTATAAACAGGATAGGGCCAGCTCTGGTGAAGATATTGTAAATCTTTTTGCTAATTATTTCTCATCAGTTTATACTAACAGTTCGACTAATAACTACACTCCTGATTTTCCATCATCAAATTATACTATTAGTGACCCATGTATACTGAAAAGTGATCTACTAAAGAAACTAGAAAATATCGATTTATCTAAGGGTAGTGGCTTTGATGGCATTCCACCTATATTCATTCGGCTTTGTGCAACTGCGCTGGTAATACCTCTTTCTATTATTTTTGAAAAATCGATACGTGAAGGCACTTTTCCCGCACTTTGGAAAATCACTAAAATCACTCCTATATACAAATCTGGTGATAAGACCGATGTTACAAATTATCGCCCAATTAGCATATTGAACTGTTTTGCCAAAATCTTCGAGGGCTACATTTACGATCACATGTACAACCACCTTAAACACCTATTGAGTTCACTTCAACATGGTTATATTTCGGGTAGGTCAACTAACTCTAATCTCTTAGTTTATACAACGTATTTATGTGAATCATTTAACCAAAAAATGCAAGTCGATTCAATATACACCGATTTCTCCAAAGCCTTTGATCGCGTTGACCATTTTAAGTTGCTAACAAAGGCCCAGCACGTCGGAATACATGGAAATCTTTACAGATGGCTTACATCTTACCTACTTAATCGAACCCAATTAGTTGCACTTGGTGGGTATGAATCTGGTCCATTTTATGCGACATCTGGAGTGCCGCAAGGATCTAATTTAGGTCCCCTACTGTTCTTGATATTTATTAATGATTTGTTGGGAGGAATTGTCAGTGAATGTCTAGCCTACGCGGATGACATAAAAATTTTTAGACGTATAAGTGATAATCGCGATTGTGAAAGTCTACAGTCTGACTTAAATACAATTATTTATTGGTGTGAGGACAACTCGATGTCACTGAACATAAAAAAATGCCAAGTTATAACCTTCTCAAAAAAAAAAAGCCACTGAACTATCCTTATCACATTAAAGGTATTACTATAGAGAGAGTAATGGTGGTGCGCGATTTAGGTGTAATGTTTGACTCAACTATGTCATTCAGACCTCATTATGACCAGATTTGCAGTAAGGCTAACCGAATGCTGTCTTTTGTGCTTCGAACCGCTAGACCATTCAAGCGACCAGGTTCCCTAATAACATTATACTACTGCCTAGTGAGAAGCATAACTGATTACTGTTCTTCGGTTTGGGCTCCCATTTACAGGACCCACATTGATCGAATAGAGGCAGTTCAGAGGAGGTTTGTTAGAGCCCTCAGCTCCAAGTTTGGCTTAAGGCGAAAATTACCAGATTACGACAGTCGACTTCGACGGTATAAAATTATAAGTCTAGAGAGAAGAAGGTGGATTAGTGACATGTGCACTTTGCACAAAATTGTAAATGGCTCACTTGATAGTCAACTTGTGGGTCAGTTAAGCTTTAAGATACCAACGCGATCCGTGCGCACTCCACAATTGTTTACTATACCTACTAGCAACAACAATGTGTCTCAAAACAATCCAATTTCGCGAATGTGCTGTCAGTATAATTCTGTATGTTCTCAGCTCGATATTCTTCATTGTAGTTTTAATGTGTTCAAAAGCCTCTTGCTCAAAGAATGTACCCTAGATTAATATCAAATAAATCTAATATAAATAATTAATATCAAATAAATCTAATATAAATAATTAATATCAATAAGTAAACTTTGTACCCGTTCATTAATTAAATATTTGTTTATTGTACACACAAAAACGCTATAGGAATGTTGTGTATAGTTATAATTGGACTTCAGATTTAAGTATGATGCCTGTTGAATATAATTATGTATGTATTGGTCTGTAGTCTGTTACTGTACCTTTTGAATAAAATAAAAAAAATAAATTAAATAAAAAGTTTAGGCGTGTAATTTATTAAGGTTTAGTGTAAATTGTTTGGAATAGGGCGATAATTGTTAAAAACGTCGGAAAAAGTCAAGCCGCTTGGAACCTTTAATGGAACACGCTGCCATGTGTCCCTAAGACCGAAAAATTATATTGGCACAATATGCTTTACTACCCATGCGAAGCCGGGCCGAGTCGTATGTAGACTAAATTATGTATAGACTGGCGACTATATATATAATTTAATCCTTTAGGACGCAGACATTTCTTTTCAACCGACTTCAAAAAGGAGGAGGTTCTCAATTAGTCTGTATGTTTTTTTTTTATCTTTAAAGTATCTATGTTTTTCTTGTTTTCAGGTTACCGGCTCGAGTTGCCAGAGACCGTGGACTTAGTATTAGAAACTGGTATTTGGTAAGTGTTTTTTGTTATATTCTTTTTTCGTCGCATTAAAAAATAATACACTCGTTATTTCACGTTTTGTAAGAGAGCGCCTAAAGAATGTGCATTAGCAATATGTTGTTTTTAGAACTCTTTCTGGGACATTTGTCATTGTCATTACGGTACTTAAAAATTAAGTGTTTTGAAGATTCACCGGATTTGCGCTGTTTTTATGGATCGTAGCATGATGTTAAACATTGGGTTATGCATTTAACCAGTACATTTCCTTATTGACCAAATCATAGTTTATGTACTTTCTGAATTAATATGATGACATTCAATATTTATGTTGGCAATATTAGCATGATCTATTCATGCTAATACACATTGACACTAAACTCTTAACTCAATGTTTTGTTAATAAATAAAACTCAACAACTTGCAACACTCAGACATCGAATGATGTAAGTACTTAAACAAGAAAAAGATACACGGCAATAATACCTATTATTTTGTCATCATGATCATAAGATTTGATATTACTTATCTCTATTACATCTATTAGGTTCTTATCTTACATATAATAAAATTGCAACAGGCTGATGTCTGTATATTTAAGAAGGATAATATTAGGGGATATTTATTAGAGCAACAGAATCCAAAACATCACTTTTAAGAAGAGTAGATAGTTTGCCTGTCTGTATGTTTGTTCGCAACGCGCAAAAACGACTGCTTGGAATTGGATCAGGTATTCAAAATTGTATTACTGCCAACTTAAAAATTTGGTTCATATTTTATCTTGATATGCAGAGTTTGTAAGAAAATTCTTCTGGGATGCAAGTAAAAAGCTAGAAGAAATATGATAAAATTCATATTCCGAAAAAAAAATTGAAATCGGTTAATAAAATTGGAAGATAAATAAGCGTTTTAGTTTTGGTCGCGATTGAGATGCTCTGTTTCTTTCTGATAAAACGATAAATTGGCGCCTTGGGTTGTGACGTCGCAAAACCGTTATAATACGCTCCCTGAAAAAAGCATATAATTGAATGCTTTTTTATGTAACTTTCTTATATTTGAACCAATTTTAATTTTGTTATTGATACAGGCGGTGACGTAGTTTGGACCTTAGCGTTGGATTCCTACAGACATGGAGACTTTATCTGTCTGGAGTTAGACGTAAAAGCGTGTAGATATACTGTATCTTGTATACATCGGTATATCACCTAGGCCGCATCCAGCTAGCAAGGTCAGCAGAGGACGAACGGGCGCCAGATAAGCGCTGATCTTTAAGTTTTATTTCACTTTGCTATCACGACTGACTATGCCGGGTGTTTGCAGCGTCACTTACACATAAAAAACTTACCTATAAACCAAATGCAAAAAGAATTTCATTTTTATTTTATTTGACATTCAAAGAGTCTTGGCATGTCTACACGGCACGACCAGGAAGTATCTCCCACAGAATATCGACTTCAAGTAGCAGTATGCATACATTGTATACATGTTGCATTTCGTACAGTGAGGGTGGAGCGTGGGAGGCCCAATTCCTCCCTCGGTCCCCTTCCTTCTCCTTTTTCCTTCCCAGAGGCATCTGCAACTCCTTGGGTATTGCAATGTCCATGGGCAGCGATGGCTACTTAGCATCAGGTGGGTCGCCTGCTCTTTTGGCGAGTTATCACAAAAAAAAATATACCGACCACTCCTTCATACTGGAAGGTTAGCCAGAAGTGCTATAAAGTTCCGACGGAATATTTTACGTGGTTTCTCAGAGCTAAATGTAAATATAATCTATGTTAAGGTAGTTATTGTTTTTTTAGGGTTCCGTGCCTCAAAAGAAAAGATAGGATCACTACGCTGTCTATCTGTCGTGTTCGCGATAAACTCAAAAGCTACTGAACGTATTTTCATGTGGAATTAACCAATAGACCAGAGTGAATCATGAGGAAGGTTTAGGTGGATAATTTGTTAAGTTTTTGTGTAAATTAATAGAAATATAACGATAATGCCGCTAGTTCATCAAACCAAGTTTCATAAAACGCTGAAGTTTTAACGGATTAATAAATAAAACACAAATTTAAACTACCAATAACTCTACCTAAAATGAAAACGCTTACTCCTGTTGGTAACGACAAAAATATCCAAGTAGGTTTTTATCAAACAGTATGCATTTATTTCCTAACTTACACAGCACTATTGAAAAAATAGCAGTATCGACCAAATCGTATGCACGTGCAGGGTCGCACAGTGCCACTCGACACTGTCTTCACCATTTAGTGCTGTGCCGTGTAACCTAAACATGCCTGTACCACTGTACCGTAACTCTTTTACAATATCGTTTTTTTGTCGCAACGAAAGCACCCTTCGCACATTTCATAGAGACGCTCCGATTCCGATAGTAAGTTGGTGCCTATCCGATTTTTTTTATGGGATCAACTAAGCGATTACCGCCGCCCATTGACACCTGCGACACCTTGCCGGCCTTTTAAAGGATTGGGCCTCCAATATCCTTACTCGGCGAAACTTAACCGAAGCGTTGCAGCGTTCCAATATCTGCAACTACTTAAGCGAGATGACGTTTGTACACACATCGAGTTATACAAATCCAAAATACACTGACCACTCATTGTATAGGCTTTCCGTAAAATGCGAGGCCAGCCTATACTGGTTCTGTATAGCTTTGTGTGTTAGTGTGTACTTGCGCAGAAATGTGCGTAATAAATATGATGCCTCTGCCTTGAAATACAAACGTGATGGTACGTTATGTTGTGTCTTAGAATTAAGCCAAATACTATGCCTGTATTACACAATACTGTATTTATTTCTTACCTTCGGCAACTCTCGTCCTTAAGGCGATGATCGTCTCGCCTAGGGCACCTTTCCTTCCTTTTTGGTGTGTATAAATTCAGGATTCTGCCAAAATTTTCATTTTACCTGCTACGATAACGAACTTTAAGTAAAAGTATTAATACTCAGTTGTGAATACATTTTTGTAGATGTCACCATTCCCACTGCCATAACCCTTGAATGTGTGAAAGAGGTACCTACAAATTGCGAAAAACTTAAATTTTAATTGAATTTGACGTCCAAGACGATCCATAATTGCCGAATTTGCCCTAATTCAAACACCAAATGCTTGCTTTTCACCGTCACCGGAAACTAGGAAAATACAAAGAAAAATGGCATAACAAACTTCCCAAAATCAACGTTATATCTTTATTAAGCTTGTGAGTAGACTCTTGCAGAACCCGAGCCTTTTTCGTTTCTAAAAATAGAACACCATAACAGTTTTAATTCACGTGTCAATGTTAATCGTGTATTTGTTTGTATTGTATATCACACTTTGTCAGTGTGACTCCGGACTAATGTTTTTAAAGTTCAAAAAACAACTTTCAAAAACCTTGATGCATTCCTATCAATGCCATTATCGAGCCTAATATGAACAATCATTAAGTAGGTTATTAAATAACAGGTTGCACCTTTAAATGATAAGTACTTAAGGACCTCAATATGTAAAAATGTAGATAATAAATATAATTTGTGATAGGGCCACGGTTTTCGCAACATTAATGGGCCGGCTTGACCGGGGAAGTACCACACTCTCACAGAAGATCGACTTCCGAGTAGTAGCGTTTCGCTACTGCGCTTCGTTCGGTGAGCGAAAGGGGCCGGAGGCCCAATTCCTCCCTCAACCCCCTTCCTTCTTCTTTTCTCCTACCCCTCCCTTTTCCTAAATAGGCTCGGCAAAACCAAAGGAGTTGTAGATGGGTATCTACAACTCCTTTGGTTTTGCAGATGTCCATGGGCGGCGATGACTACGAACCATCAGGTTGCTCGCCTGCTCGTTTGCCGAATTATCCAATAACAATAAAAAAACCTCATTTTCTTCGAAAATTGTAATGATGTTACAACTAAAATCAATATTCGTGTTATGCGAGAGCTTATAGGTATATCATAGCAAATGTCACATTTTCTGCAAACCATCTTAATCCTTCGTCGCTGCATAGATTTAGCAAATTCTCTCAAAACAAAATACGTTTGAATTTACGCTGAATTCTCTTGACTTCTCTTCTTCATCTCTTTAGCTTCATGTTAGATAGCAAAGAGTATCTCTGGAGTTTCTTGCTGGCTCTTTTCCTCAAGATTCACTATTTGGAACCGTGCAACTAGATTTTTCCATTTCGAAAATACCTGTGATAATAGCTTCATCATCATCATCAGCCCGCATTCGTCCACTGTTGAACGTATGCCACAGAGCCCGATCTTCAGCTCTTTACATCGAATTGCTGCTAACCGCCTTCGGCAAATCGCCACTCCACCCGGAGCGGGTCAATAGTGGTCTTAATTGAAATGAAACATTCGTCTTTGACTTTGCCCGAAGTGTGCCGACGCTGATTCTCTCATTCTCACTCTTGAAGGTATTTCGCGGCTACTGGTTTGATCATTATGTAGCATAATCAAATGGAGTCCACCGATTCCTCCCGGATCACGCGTATGTATCACGAAGCATATCAGCCACTTATCACCCTGTTCAATAATATATGAACTTCCGAATGATTATTCTTATCTGTTTGTTATTAAAATCTGCTACTTATTAAACCTTATCTAATGAAATAACATCGTATGTCTTCGCAGTCTTTTCACTCTGTTACTAACCTATGTAGTACTGTCACACAACACTGGTTTCCTTCCCTTTCCTGGGTTTAAATCGAGTGGGATTTAAAGTAATGTCCATCTCGTTGACCTACTACGAGTTAGCAGTCTTTACCCACCTCCAAAAACCTGATAATAAATTAATAATGTGATTTATTTTCAGGTATCTATGAACCATAGATATTATACCTTACAAGCTAACTTATATATGTATAAAATATCTATATACACATAATATAAAGTGGTTCGTGAAATTGATCGCTATCCCATTTTGCATTCAGCCGCAGTTAATTTTTTTTATATTTTTCTAGCTTTCCGCCCACGGCTTCGCCCGCGTGGTTTCTCGGCTTTTCATTTAGGAATATTTTTCCCGTTTTTGTAACATTTTACATTTATGCTCCGCTCCTATTGGTCTTTCCTGAGATTAGCGCGTTCAAGCAAACAAACAAACAAATAAACTCTTCAGCTTTATAATATAAGTATAGATTCGATACTTATCGGATTAAAATTAAAAAGTGGAACAGAATTTGTATGAAATATACTAGTACCGAATAATTTATCGGGAAATTCCTTCCTTGCCTTCTGCGCCTTTACACTAGCATCTATGGTCACGGGTAGGTGGGTGTCTACTCGTGTCTAGGAATGCTGTAAAGGATCCTAAAAGTGGGTATTTTAATAATAACAATATACATACATACATACATGTACATACATATTGTCACGCCTGTCTCCCATGGGGGTAGGCACAGACTATAGATTTCCACTTGCTACGATCCTGGCACACTACTTTCGCTTCATCTACATTCATTAATCTCTTCATGCATGACCGGTTCGGTTTAGGGTGCAATAAATAACAATATAACGCGATAAAATCCGTATAAAGTATTAACATTGAAAAGATATGATTTAATTATACAGTTTCCATTGCCTAACTATCCAATGTCTAGAGAAAACTCTGTACAACAACAAAATGGTCTTTTGTACCATGTTCTTTAGCCTTTCCCAAGGCCTGGTTAGTTCCAGACATTGCTATCTTATATTTTATTACGTTTTCTGTTATCATGTTTGTTTCTCTGCCAGGAACAACTTTATACTCGTAAGTTGCATCATCTTGGAATGATTTTGCATCAAAATGAGCTGGAAACAATACTCTGTCTGTATTGATGTTAGCTTCTTCTTTGATGAGAGATCCTGAAATTCCAGTAAGGAATATTCCAATGAATCAAAGACGACCAAAGCTAAACAACCACAAGTTTCGTAGTACAGGCATATCAACTCCGGCGCATGTGAAGTGTCGCGCAAGCGTCACATTATTCGTTAACGCATTCCGTCCCCGACCGTCGCGCGGAGCGGACGTCTTGATCGCCCGTGAAACAAACAAAACCGTCTTATCTTGAAATTTTATGTTTTGGAACGCGTCGACTCCTTGCCTGTGGTAGTGTAATAAAAAATAGCGATAAGCAACAGCACAGGATCGTCAAGTGTTTGTTTTATGATAAAGTGGTACGCTTTCGGGACTCTGACGCTTTTATCGGTCTTCGGCAGCAACTTAAGATAACAAGGTGAGCGTTGATAGCTTTACGATAATTAGTTTGCTTTGCAACCCATTCATTATTGGTTTAAGTTTTAATATCAATTTTTAATTGTTAGTAATTCTTGATATAGGAACGTTTTTGAGCCGATTACCGATAGGTACATTTTCTTTATAGATAGAATAGAACTTTATTATATACTTGTTTATTTACAGCCAATAATTCTCAGTTTATTGTTCTATGAAGGTTTGTTTGCCATTCGTCTTCTTGTTAGTTTATTATTAAATTTATTTGTATACGCCATTGAAACGAACACATTTATATCTAGGTGTGAAGTACCCTCAATGATGGAAATAATAGAAGCACCTTTCTTATTGACACTTAACGATCAACACAATTCTATCTTTAACCTCTACGGGACCAATGTGTAACTTGATTATTAACATTAATTATTTTCAAAAACATTAAAAGAATTCGTTAGTTATGTCTCATTTAGTTAGATTTGACTAAAAGAGAGCTTATTGATTGATCAGAGCGAATATCTATACTTTATTAATATTATAAAGCTGTTTTGTTTGTTTGTTTGTTTGCTTGAACGCGCTAATCTCAGGATCTACGGGTCCGATTTGATAAATTCTTTCAGTGTTAGGTAGCCCATTTATCGAGGAAGGCTATAGGCTATATATATATACGCTAAGACCAATAGGAGCGGAGCATAAATGAAAAATGTTGCAGAAATGGGAAAAATGTAAATGTAGAAAAGCCGAGAAACCACGCGGGCGAAGCCGTGTGCGGAAAGCTAGTAATAGAATATTTCTTCATTGCTTTCGTGGTCGCAAGAGTTGAGCTGTGTTATTGAACTTTTCTTGGAAACTCTCAGCAGCGTTGTTTAGATTAGGCAGTAGGCGAGCTGTGGGTTTAGTGCAGTACATCTCTGTTTAATTCTCTGAAGCACGTACCTCATGAGGGTCTACAATATGGCGCTTGACGGGTTAATTAGTAACTGTCTAATCCAGCAACAGCATGTATAAATTTGTTTACATACATACATACACTCACACGGTAGGCAGAAAACGAAACGACAGAACGCCATTTGCTACGATTCTTGCATACTTCTTTTGCTTTGTCCACATTCATACATCTTGTCATACACATGCGCCGGTTGCGGGTACTACGCGCCTAAATCTGTTTAATAAAAATACAGACGTCATAATTATCTACCTTGTCATATGACGGGATAAGTTGGACTCTGGACTCTTTCCAGTAGAACTGCAATATATAGATAGTCAGTAGTGGAAGAAGAGCAGGAAGGTCGCATAGAGAGTGGCCTCATGGGAGACCACTGCCTTTTTGAAAAAATCTAATCTCTCCTGTACGCGTGGATCGGTTTTCTATTCTCCTGGTTATGGTTGGAACATTGTCCCCACCCCCCTTCACAAACATTCCAAAGGACCGGATGTCTTCCTCACAAAATAAATATCCCCTTAGCCTATTCTCAACTATATTGGTTTGGCTTCTATCTAACAATATATAGCTGAATAAACATAACAGACCACCGCCACCCAATGTCTTGACAATAGCAAATTGCTATTAGCAATACGAAAGACCACAAATTGTAATGAATCAAGTTAGTTAAATTATGAACCACAACAAAATGAAACATGTTTTGTTCTAATTACTTATCTACTAATGACTAGAACACACATAGTGCACAGGTATGCAATTATCAACACATTATGTAGAAACCGCTGAATTTTGTCCTGATACTAGTATATTAGAACCTACCTACAATTTGTTTCTAATTAGTAATTATGTGATTCCTCAACGGTTCCTACGTTGTTGTTCCTATGTTTTCGTTTTTGAAAATTATAGGCTAGTATGTCATATTGTTTGGTGCATGCCAATGATGATGATAAAGAGTATATAAACGTCTCTGAACCCAAAAATTAGATTTTTGGAATGAAATATCAGTATATCGCCTAGCAAACCCCTAATTGCAACGACTGTAGATAAACATAAACTAGTACAATACAGTTGTAAGTACATTGTTCCTTTACGGACAACATTTTAGATTTCAGCAACATTTTAGTTTGTAGTAACGTTCACAGTATTTTTTCCGTTCTGAACCTAGACAATTCCATCGACTGTGCTGTTAAAATCTCGTTCCCATCCACAATTCAAAGAATGTCGATCAAGATCTAGCGTCTCTTCATACAAACTATGATTGTTATCATCATCAACCCATTTACTATTCCACTGTTGGGCATAGGCCTCCTCTCGGGGTGAGAGGGGTTAGGCCCTAGTCAGCCACGCTAGCTTACTGCGGGTGTGTAAACTTCAACGCCCGCCATCGAGGTAATTTCTCAGGCAGGTTTCCGAACGATGTTTTCCTTCACCGTTTCAAGTGAGTGAGAATTAATTATTAATACGCACATAATTACGAAAAGTTAGAGGTACCTGCCTTGGATTCGAATTTGAGACCTACGACTTGGCGGTCCAATGATCATAGCTAAAAAATTCTCTAAATGCGGGGAAGGGCGGTTGTTTTGGGAACTGTCTTTCATACAATCTTTTACAATAGATTTTGCATTGTGTCTACAATATATATATACTTCACGTGTTAATGTAAAAATGTACGTTCAAGAAGTACTACTTGTAAGTGAATAAATTATTTTCACTTTGACTTTGATATGACTTAACTCTCAGATAAATAACACCAAAGAAAATAAAAGTTAGAACGAACCCCAAACTGCACTAAGTGTCAATATTTTTTTGCATTCACAATCCGTCTCTGCTTTTTGGTGAAATAAAACCTCATATTCGATAAGCGTTGGGTTTCGCCTCTAAGAACGCATTTGTAAGATTTATGCCTCGGTGTTCCGGTGCTTGAAACATGAGCTACGGACGACGGTTGTTAGTATTGAGACGGGCCGCACGCTGACGACATTGTAGATATTCAAATTATTTTTGTAATAAAATGAATACTAGGAACAAAAGTATTCGAAATTATCTAGCCTTATGTCTTGTATGTTATTTAGTTATAGGCATAGTGCCTATAACTTAATATTAGTGAAATGAGATTAGCTCCTACAAACATTGTATTAACTGATAATTTTACTTACCTCTATATTATTTACTAGCTTTTCGCCCGCGTGGACTACCTATACGTTTCTTTTAATTCTCCAGAATGTAAAATCTATAACAATTGCGTATCTGAAGTTCCTTGAAATTAAAAAAAGTACAGTCACAAGCAAAAATATGTACACATTCACTGAAATTCGAAAGCAATTTCCTTCTAGTGTCGATTTAAATGTAAAAATACACCTACACATAAATTTATTAACACCAATAAAATTTTCAATTCTATTTCATTTCCGTCACGTTCAAAGTCTAAAATGTGCGCCGTTCTTTCTCGTGAGTTTCGCAACGTTGGGAATTGTCAACAAATGCTTTTGTTTAGTCAGCAACAACACTTGACTAACAACCACTTTGCATACTTTACAGTTTTATAAGTACTGTTCTTTGCTTTGCTGTGTAAGCAAATATAGTACTAGAACAATAGGTATTACCATTTAATGCACTAGTAACAAATTATTGTTTTGCACCTATATTAATACTCCTAAAGTATCTACTTACATTCAATTTCTACTCGCGTCTTTTTCCCACAGGAAGACATCTTCATGCTACGATTCTCTTATTCTATTGCTTCGTTTGAATCGTTAACGTTCATGATAGAAATAAGACACCTTACCTTTGTGACGTAGCTCATGAATAATTTTATTTTGTTGTTATGGTCTGAAGAAAATAAAAAGGTCATAAGATGCTCCCTTGAGGAACTATGGGTACTAAAATTAAACTTACGCCAATTTGATAACAGTAGCCGTTGTTACCTATTTGAATATTGATTTCGAATGCTAATTTGGCAGGATCTGCATATCATACGTGTTGGTAAACTCCATATTTAGGACTATATAGTACATGTGACTGCATCAAATGCCTTTAACCTTGATGTCGCTTGGTGTGTTGATCGTTATAGTAAATACTTTCTTCACAATAGCCGATGTTGTCATACTGGGTCCATTGTTGAACGTGACCACCATTCTATTATCGGAAGGGGTAGGCAGGGAAAGTATTCCGGTATACACATGTCGCCAATGACGTTATATGACCTTTCATGTTATGTACGTGTAGCTAAACGTGGTCATTTGTGGGTAAGAGCGGGATCGTGCAGTTAGCATTTGCCGTAGGCTGTGTATGGCCATATATAACTATTTTGCTAGCTAGCTTAATCAAATACAAATCAAATCATTCAAGGTAAGTACTGTGGTGATCGTAGTATCACACCTTTTTAAAATGAAACCATAAAGATTAAATTAAGAATAAGCAATTATCTATTTTTTTTAAAAGGCGAACTGTTCGAGACGTCAGTCAGAAGACGACGACATATGTTTTTGCTAGGGTTTCCCCCTCCTAATAATTTGAATAAACCAGAGATTTAACAGTTTAAATCCCATATTATTTCGAATTAACCTGGCGCTCTGCTACGTTCCCCACAGTACTTAAGAAGCTCACTATAGCAAGCTATTTTCGGGGGTTTGAAAACGAGTAAGTTTTGCAAAGAAAGTGAACGTAGAAGGTGCAAATGTATAGTCTCTGCCTCATCATCATCATCATATCAGCCAAATGAAGTCCACTGCTGAACAAAGGCCTCCCTCATAGACTTTCACAACGACCGGTCATATGCCGCCCGCATCCAACTACCCCCACCGACCTTTACCAGATCATTTGTCCATCTTGTCAGTCTCTGCCTACATGCTTGTAAATGACATGCCTGGTTTATCCCACTGATGGACAAAGGCCTTCCCCTTATCTCCTCACCTGTGTTAATCTTATACACACCAGGCTAATCGTACTTGTAAGTTATGATAAGAGAGATATCAAATTAGATTACCTACAAAGAAATTAAATTATTGACTGCCTCATTACTCTATTGGTCCTAAGCGCGACTGCTACGCTAGAGATCCTGGGTTCGATCCCCAGGTCGAGCAGTGTTATTGGGTTTTTATATGAAATACCCAGTAGCAGCTCGGAGTCTGGATGTGTGTCCGGTTAATGGCAATAGGCTCGCCACCTACCACATGGCCAGGCCACATGGGACCTAAACATACCGGCGAAATGTGGGTGTACATTAGTACACCTCTGCCTTACCCTTCGGGGTATACAGGCGTGATGGTATGTTATCTTAAATTAGATTACTGATTACTGTTTCATTTATTAGGTTATATCGGTCAATACCTTTACCAAAAAATATTTGCTTGATTTCCTCATATTTTGGTTCTTAACGAAATCTGGGGGCCACATTTAGGAATACCTCTGAAAACAACGCGTTTAGAACCCATAGCAGCTCTTTGCAATTTTCATATTGTGAATCATATTAAACGGTGAAG
Source organism: Subacronicta megacephala (assembly GCA_958496365.1). NCBI lineage: Eukaryota > Metazoa > Arthropoda > Insecta > Lepidoptera > Noctuidae > Subacronicta > Subacronicta megacephala. The sequence goes on from OY292536.1 coordinate 6,377,385, forward strand.
GAAAACATCGTGAGGAAACCTGCGTGCCTGAGAGATTTTCTCGATGGCACGCGGCGGGGTGTGAAGTCAGCTAACCCACCCACATTAGGCAAGCGTGGTGGACTATAGCCTTATTATTTTCAGTCTTAGAGGAGACCCGTGCCAGGCAGTGGGACGGTATAATAGGTTGATGAAGAATGATTATCAATCATATTTTGATTCATCAAAACCGCTAATATCAGATCAGCTATTCATATAAAAAACATATTTCATTTATTTCCTTTTTTGAGTGTCCACTATGTTTGGTGTCTTTGCAATCAGGAGACAGAAGAGAGTAGAAATAACTCCAAAAGAATAAAAAACAATTTCATCGATAAAAATATTAAGAAACAATAAACATACCAACACGCCTGTAACTCTCGAAAGTTTAAGCTAAATAAGATTCAGGTCCAATGTAATAAGCTGGAAACCTATTGCCACTTACCGGGCAAATCGACAGCTACTGAAAATAATCCAACAGCTTCCTTGATCTGGGAATGAAACAGATGCTCAGCAGTCACTCTTGCTACCACTAGACCAATGAAGGTTTTGAGAAATTTGATTTTTTAAGCAATGTTTGTATAACAAGTCTTGTGAATCCGCTTTTCAATTCCCACAATGTTCCGGTTACTTTACGTCACTTTTCAATATACTTGTAGAAGTATTGCATAGCAACCAATGCTTCAGTTGAAGAAATGTGAAGTTGTGGAGAGGAAATTATATATGCTGACCTGTATTCCCTGAAGCTTTAGGCAGAGGGGTAGGTATTAATGTATAGGAATCCATAGTTCACTGGTATTTTAAAGTTATAGGGGGGAGCTTATTACAATTACAACTAACTCCGAGCTGTTACTGAGAATTTTGTAGAGAAACTAATAAACACTGTTTAACCTGAAATTCGTCGAAAGACCTCTAGCTTAGCAGATGCGCTTAGGCACATTGGATTAATGAGGCAATAGTTGACATTATACCTATCCCAAGATTGAACTCGTTAAAAAATGGCATTTGTCTTACTGCGGCTGAGCACAAAATCCTGAATTTCGATCTGTGTTATTGGATTTTCTATGACATTTTCTGTAGCAGCTCTGAGTTTGGCCATGTTAATGACGATAGAGAGAATAAAAGACATTTATTAGGTACTAACAAATTGGCACACCACTAAAATATTCCGATGTATTGAGAATACAATTGTACATACATCAGTAAAGGTCTGTTTAACCCTTTTAGGATACGGGCGTGATTGTATGTAAGTCTTAGTCAAGACTTGTAATCCATTTCCCTCACAATACCAGCATGTTTGGTGCAATCGATGCGTCACGTTCTAAGTTCGCGGAAAGATAAGGGGCTAACACACTACCAATTTTAATTTCAAATACAAATCGTATCGGTACGGTAAGCCGTTGCTAGTGGAAATAGAAACGCATTGATCCACAACAACTAGGTTTTAAATCAACTATAAAACCTTCTTGGTTTTTGAAAGCAGGTTTTAAATCAACTATGAAACCTACTTGGTTTCTGAAAGCAGGTTTTAAATGAAATATAAAACCTACTTGTTTTTTTTTAAATTTCGAGCACCCTTAATCTACCATCCATGCAAGAGGAGGATATGTACCGTAGGCGACGGTGTGCCAGGATTGGTGTGCCAGTTATCGTTCGATAGTCGTTTTTGGGGTGGTGGAATGCTGATTCAATGAAGTAGACTGGGTTGCCAAATATTCTACTACTAAGGAAAAGTGTACTAACATTATTGTGTTCCGGTTGGACGAGTAATGTAGCCAGTGAAATTATTGAGAATACAAATGAGGTCTCAGGATGATAAAGCGGTGTTCTGTCTATAGGTTGCGATTGTCGCTTACCGCGTGTTTGTCATTTAATAATATTGTTAAAATCGTAGCAAGTGGAAATCCATAACCTCTGTACCTAATTAAACTCGACGCACGTAACTATATTTTAGTTTTTCTTGAGTACAGTTAGTCTTTTAGCACATTACTCATAACCGGCCCCCGATGACCTTTCCTACGTCACACCTGCTACTTTTTTTAGCGCAGCCTTAGTTTAAATTAAATCATTTTTTTACCCGACGACTAAAAGGGCTGACTGCCTCATTAGTCTAGTGGTCTTAAGCGCGACTGCTACGCTAGAGGTCCTGGGTTCGATCCCCAGGTCGAGAAAAAGTGTTATTGGGTTTTTATATGAAAATGTTAGAAGCAGCTCGGAGTCTGGATTTGTGCCCCGCCAACGCTCGCCCCCTATTACATGGGACGTATATCGGCGAAACGTGGTACTAACCTAACCCTTCGGGGAATACAGGCGTGATGGTATGTATGTATGTTATGTTATGTTCCTTCAAAGATCATAATTACAAGCCTCGTGACAACTACAAAGATGGTCTATTAATGATCAATACTTTCAGGAATTCTGCAATAAAATAAAAAGGCCGTATATCTTCAATACCCTTTTGTGACATGGTCTAACCATATCGTGGTGGCATTGGTACGTGTCGTAACATCATTGTTCAAGATGTTTTGATTCAGGTCCCTGCTATAATGGACATTGTCTGCATGGGACTGTTCGCACACGTATTTCATATATTATTATAATAAATGACATGCCTATCTTGTACGATTGTATGGTTGACATGTCATTCATAGATTGCGCTGGGATTCTTGAAGGGTGGACAACTTTTTCTCATAGAATTGACTATTTTGAGTATATGTACAATTGCAGCCCGCCCCGGCCTCGCAGGAGTGCAATGTACTCAAATATGCATGTGAAATTCTCTAGATATTATAGTGAAAACGCGTTGCGTGTTTTAGAAGAACTAAGCGCACAAACAGACACGTTGATAGGGACTTTTATTGTAATGACAATTATTGAATGATAACTGTTTTTAAAGAAAGCCTTACCCCTCCAACCAGGCGTTTACTGAGTCAAAGATCAATGATTTTTAGTTTCTCATAATTATGACTGCTAAAGAGTTTTCCATACATAAAAATGATGATTAAATCCAATAATGGCACAACTCAAAATATTGTCATTCTGTGTTAGTAATGGATTCTAGTTCTTAATTACGTTCATAATTTTGTTGCAATAAAGAACCAGTTGGCTGAATCATAATATTTAGACTTGTGTCACTATTGAATTCAGTCAACGAAATTTCAGTGACGCTACAGCTACTGGCACAAAAAATATATTTTTTTTAGAAAAAAAAAACACTGATATCAAATTATAATAGGTATTACGTGTCTTGTGTTTTCACTGCAAAAAAAGACTTGACCTAAAAGGTCTGAGTTGAAACAAAATATTGTGTCTTCTTGAAACAATTTAAGAATCACGCTTTATGTTTTGAAAAAAGAATGTTTAGAAAAAAACCAGACGATTTAAAAAAAACCTCCTCCTTTAGGAACTTCTTGTATACATACTTAAATGGTTCCACTTTGTTTTTAATTACGTCAGTAAATACGTGGTCAATGAATTAATTAATCACGTTAATGGCTCTCTGAGGGTGGGCTGAACAGTACACAACAGAGAAATTTCATAGAACACTGGACCATAGCCCGTCATTATCGTAGCGAATGTCACGAATCCTATGACCATAACTATAGGTACGGCAAAGGCTAAAAAAAGTAAGGTTTTTAGTCGTCACGTGTCCGACATTCCCTGCCGCCTGGTGATGGAAGTTGATCCATGAGGATTGTGCGTATTATAAAAAAAGGAGGAAAATATTAGCATGTGAAATTAGAACCTTCTATTTCGATTCTTACTTATTAACATTTAACGGCGCGTGACTAAGCGAACGTTAAGCAGAAAGAACGGTTCGGCTTAACGTTCGGTTCACTTATCTAACTTTGTCTACCACTTTGCGATCAACATCGGAGGAGCGTTATCGATGTTCGAAATCAAACCGATGCGGAGCGATTGACACTGGTCTAGGCCCTCAGGTCCGATTCCGGCATAGAAGAAATATGTGTATTGTTTACAGGAAGTGGCCGATTCTGGGTTTAAAGAAGGTCGTCTGACCTGATTATATGATAAAGTAATGTAGTGTAATTTAGAAACCCTTATTGCTATCATCAATTTAACAACTGAAAAACGACATCAGCATTTTTTTTTCTATCTCAGCAATTTACCAAAAGACTGATTGTGTGATTATCTCTGTCAAAGTCATGGAATATTTTTGCAATAAAATTTGATATTGACATCACATTTCGGGTCCAAGGACTTTAATAAAATCGATAAAGAACTACTGACACAAATAATTAAAATACATAATTATATCAGCGTAACTACTTGGTTACATTATCGATATGTTATGTACAAGTAATGATGATAAATAAATAACATATATTATTGAAGATAGTGCTGTGTACTGCTAGCGGCAAAAGAATTGTGGCAAGACAGGGTTGCCAACATTCTTCTTTTTAAGAATTGACTTTAAAAATATGTTTTTTATTAATTGTTTAAATAATTAAATATTTATGAAATGAGTTAGGGATTTGACGGAGATGTACTAATGTACACCCACAGTTCGCCGGTATGTTTAGGTCTGACGTAATAGGGAGCGCGCCTATTGCCATTAACTGGGTACAAATCAAGACACTGAACTGCGTATAATCAGAAAAAAAATGTGGATAGTACACACGGCTACACATCAAGCTATACAAATCCAGTATAGGCTGGCCTCCCATTGCGCGGAAAGCGTTTACAATGCGATGTCAGTCGATACTGAAATGAAATGAAATGATATTTATTTCTGTAAATAGATCTTTTAAGACACTTTTACAAGTCGTTTTTTTACATTTTTTTTTTACTAGATGGCTTCGACGTTTCCTATCAGACGACCTCTGAGAAGAAACGTCAAAACAAACTCAGAGAATCATGGTCTCTTTTAAAGTCCAGACAACAGTTATATTATATGCGAGTTCAATGTAGGGCAAAATCTGAACAGGCCTTTTGAAGAAAGAACTATACCAGCTTTGAGTTGACCTGTCCTAACTGACGGAACGCATACATCAGTCATCGTGTAGCTCAACCATTTTTTATAGCTTATATACTGGATTTGTATAGCTTGATGTGTAGCCGTATGTACCTACCTTATCATTTACAGACCCTTACGAAGGTACAAAAACACATTCAGCAACACCCAGACACCTGACCTACCCTTATCTTGAATTGTCTTGGGGTCGGCGCAATACGTCATAAATATTTACATCTTTCTACATAAGTGTTTTTTTTATAGCTTCTGTTGTTCCACTCCAGAGGAAAGGCTAACCCCCATTATTTCCACTTTTCTCGCTGTTGAGTTACTTCCTTCCAATTACAATTTTCAACCAACTTCAAAAAGGAAGAGGTTCTCAATTCGATTTTTGTATCACAAAGATATGAATTTTCTAATTAAAGAAAATTTCTAGTGAAAGAAAACGATTTGTTTGTTACGCGATAATTCCGCCATTTATGGATTGATTTTGATGATTCTTTTTTTTTGGTAAGTTGTAATTCTGAGGTGGTCCCATTCAAATTAAATCGGTCGAGCGGTTTAAAAAAAGACCAACAAACATCTTAAAACTGTGTCAAATTACGTTTAGTTCTAGAACCAACTAGTACATCCATCTATTACCGCTCACCGCCACAGATTATGATAATCTAGATTCCAATCAAGTCACACCATTATCATTTTAAATTACCTTCGGTGAGTTTTCTGCGGTTTTCTGAAATGCAACGCGATAAGGAAGGAAATGTACGTTGCTATACCAAGTTAACTGGCTAACGTAATGTATTTACGAGATAAAACGATCTCGGAGGTCTGGGTCAAGTGCATTTATATCATTCATAGATATAAGAACGTATTAAATAAAATATCGCTATAGATACATAGATATTATTAATTTAAAAAAAAGCAGTGTTTGAATAAAGCATTGATAGCCTAATGATAACACCATTGGACTGCCAAGTCATACTTAGGTCTCGAATTGAAATCCAAGAAACCTTTGACTTTTTGTTATTATGTGCGTATTAATATTATCACTCAAAGTGCATGCCTCATGAGAGATCTGCCAAACAGCAGTAGGATAGCGTGGTGGACTATAGCCTAACCCCTCTCACTCTGAGAGACGACCCATGCCCAGCAGTGGGACTGTAGAAATTGGTTGATGATGATGATGATAATAAAACCGAAATAATATTGCAAAAGATGATGTAATGATGGTAATATTAAAATGATATGAAAATAATAAGTAAGTAGAAGTACGTGAAATAAAATATTATTTTACTTTTAATAAAATCGATCCCCTAAATACATTTAAAAGCGATACCAGTACCTCACTTAACCCAACTAACAACTAAGTAATGAATAATCACAGTATACAGACTACAATCTACATATTTGGCATGTAAGTATTCTACAGAAAGAGTAGTTATCGCCTAAGGAAGGAAGTTAGAAAAACTACCTACTAAATTGGGGAAAACGAACTATCAGCTATGAACGAACGAATGAATGAACGAACTATAAGTTTCAAGATGCATAAAAAGTTTCAGAACCCGCACTGGGCCTGCGTAGTGGATTACGGCCCACTCCCTCTCACCGAGAGGAGGCCTGTGTCCCACCCGTGGGAACACTATAGGCTGATTATGCTTTTATGCTTAGTTTCAAGATTCTACTGCTTAACTAGACGCGATTGAATCTCAGTATCAAAGAGCCACTGCAATCTGACCTACACAACAGATACACTGGGTTATCTATAAAGATAGTACCACTACAAACATAAATTAATTGAATTTCAGCAGCTTGAAAACTGCACCGTCAGTCGATTTATGCCGTGATAAGAGGCGCTTTAAAATTTATAACTTAACTTTACAACATTGAAATATTGTGATGTGATCAACTGGATCAGCCTAGTGATATGACCATTGGACTGCCAAGTCAAAGGTCTCGAGTTCGAATCCAAGGCACGCATCTCTAACTTTTCGAAGTTATGTGCGTATTAATTAATAATTAATTAATTATCACGCGCTTAAACGGTGAAGGAAAACATCGTGAGGAAACCTGCATGCCTGAGAGATTTTCTTGAGGGCGTGTGAAGTCTGCCAATCCGCAGTAGGCTAGCGTGGCGGTCTATAGCCTAATCCCTTTCGTACTGAGAGGAGACCCGTGCCAAGCAGTGGGACAATGTAAAGGGTTGATGATGATGATGATGGTGATCTACTGGACTTGGATAATGATGATGATCAAAATCGCATGTCAACTTCGGCCCGCGGAGCTATTATTATGAACTGAACTTATATGAAGTACTAGCTGACCCGTGCCGACTTCGTTAAGCGATATAGCCACAAATAACGTAGCTTTCTATTAGAACAAGAATTTTTAAAATTGGTTCAGTAGATCCAGAGATTACCCCCCCACAAACTTTACCTCTTTAGAATATTAGTACATACATATAGACAAACTAATTAGTATGGTTTAAGCGGCCCGATGTCCAAATTTGTTTTAACCATTAACAGCAACTCATATTCATTTACTGGTTGACGTAGACCTCCTTTAAGCTCATATTTAGCTCACTTGCCTTCAATGTAGTAGTAGTGCCTGCTCGCATGTCTACATGCCAGCATGAATGGGTCGCACGACCGGGGAAGTACTACCCTCCCACAGAATATCGACGTCAAGTACCAGTATGTATACTGTTGCGTTCCGTACGGTGAGTGTGGAGCGCCGGAGGCCCAATTTCTCCCTCAGTCACCTTCCTTCTCCTTTTCTCCTTCCCCTCCCTTTTCTTTAAATAGGCTCGGTAACGCATCTGCAACTCCTTTGGTTTTGCAGATGTCCATGGGCGGCGATGACTACTTCCCATCAGGTAGCTCGCCTGCTCGTTTGCCGAGTAATGCCTCCTAAAAAAAATATGTCTCCATCCTGCCCGTCATTCTTCTCCCATACATTTCCGCTCGCACAGCAACATATCTTTACTTCTATATCTATACTAATATTACAAAGAGGTAAAGTTTGTGAGTTTGTGACGTCGTAGTAGGTAATCTATGGATCTACTGAACCGATTTTGAAAATTATTTTACCAATAGAAAGCTACATTATTCCTGAGTGACATAGGCTATATATATTATCTCGTAAAATTAAAAGAAACTTATAGTCGGCCGGAGATTGTCGATGTTTCATAAAAAAAAAGAACATAATGATGACTTAAGTAGTGAATTTAACGACGCATTCAGCGACGCAGGCGCACGTCATGCGAACTGGCGCAGAATTATTGCGTTTAGGACCCATTGTTTCAATATAATATTAAAAATATGTTTGTTACCCATAAAAAAGTTAGCTGACGAATTTGAAAAGAAAATTTAAGCAAGATATCATTCCAAATAGACTGTTGTCTTGCTTAACGATTTGCGTCTTAATTTTAGTAATAATAATTTAGTAATTACTTGTTTCTTAAATAAAAACTGCCTCATTAATCTAGTGTCATAACCGCGATTGCTACGCGAATGCAATCTAGGACCTCTAGTCCTAGATTGCATTCGCAAGCCGAACAGTGTTGAGTTTTTTACAACATTCTCAATAGCAGCTTGGACTTTGGATTAGGTTATTAAACATAGAGGCTAACTATGGGTGTAGGTACATTATAACACCTCTGCCTAGTCCTTCGGGGTATACAGGCGTGATGGTATGTTAAGTATGTTAATCTTCAATTAAACTACCCTCAAAATTTGATACATATCGTCGCCTTAGTAGTGAAGGGAGCTATTCCACACTAGATCGGTTCCAAGATATAGACAATTAAAAAAAGGAGGTACCTACAAAAAAAATATTTTCGTTGTATCTCTTATAATTGAATCCAGATTTCCATAATTTTTTGTAAGAAGGTAATAAATTAAGGTGTTTAAATTTCGAAAGTTCGATTAAGTATGCTCATATATTATTTTCGAAGTTATTGACAATATTTTGCTTAGCTCTTTTCACCACATAAAAAAAAAACAAAAACAATGTACAATTCAGGTATGTGAATGAATCTAAGCCTCTTACTATGTATTCACAACAAAGAAAAAATTGTAGGTTTTGTTTAAAGGAGTAACGTTTGTGAAGAGAGTTATCCAATTTATTTAGTTTTAAAGAATTTAAATAAACTATTATCTCGATTAAATAAGTAGTATAAGGTAAAGAAAATGGAACATGAGTTATCTTACCATGTTTTTAATCTCTAGGACAGATAATAACAATAGACATTAATTAACAATTCTCCAAATCTTCAACTTCTGACTCGTCAGATGCACCATCATTAACTGACGACTTTAAAGTTTTCATGTAAAAATCATGGTAGGCAGACGGAATAGTTCCATTTATGCAGAGTTGTTGCAGGTCTTCAAGTTTTTTTTTCTCAATTGGTAACTGATTCTTGTAAAGAGGAAGTACTATATTATTATCAGCTGCAGCATTAACTTTTCTAATAGTTCTTCGGATGGTAAGTTTCTTGAACTCAAGTTGACTTAATTGGGTTTCGTAAAATATAGCTGTGTTGTCATTTTTACGGAATTGTAACCACTTTACATCCAACCATCTCATTACTTCTCCGTCTTCTGCTTTATTTTTATTTGTTATTTGTTTTTGACTGTAGGTTTTGAAATCCAGAAACTCCTTATAATGCATTTCGTTGACTTTATATTTTGGTGGATCGATTTTAGCAGTCCTTGCGACTGTGTACCATCCTTCAGGTACAAAAATGCTTGTATGTTTAGCTCGGCCTTCTATTGTGGAATGTACACTATCGCACTCCATGTCGGAATGCCCCGATTCCATGAATTTTTGATTGATTGTTTGTATTGGTAGATCTCGAACAGCCCGTAAAAACATTGCTGCTAGTATGGAATTGCGATTCTGTCCTGCTGCAGTATCAGAAAAGAATGTTACTTCAATTACTGCAGGATCCAGATTCTTAAGTAAATTCCAAAGACATGTTGAAACTTCGGATGCGCCTTTTGTGCCATTTGCTTCGTGCCACATATAGTTAATGGCTTGCTTGTCTGCTAGATTATATACCGTGAAATTAAAAGTTTTTAATTTTCTTTTATAATAAAGTTGCCCAACTTCTAAATGTGGTGTCAGTAGTATCTTTTCCATGTCCATTGTATAAACATGAAATGTTGGGTCATTTTTAGCATGTTTCTTGTCTTCTTTTTTATGATCGCGGACTTCTTGCTTCCGTGTAAGATGCAGCTCATGTTCAGCTTTAGCTTCTAGTTGCTCATTTACAGATTTATTGCTGAACTGGGTGCAATAATCACACATGTCTTTCTTTGGTCGATGGAAACCATAATTAAACTCGTTGGTAAAAATATGTATGTAATAGGAAGAGTTAACTGGTTCTATTTCATGTTCCTTGCAGAATTCAACATAGTCCTGGTACAAACGCATCTCACTTAAGCCAGAGGGAAGGTATTTTCGCTTGGTACTACTTCTACAATAATGTGAGTCAGTTACAGGTATAGACTTGATATGGTTTCTAACCACATCTTTTCTTTCTTCTGAAATACGATTTGGAGCTGGATTTTTGCCACGTTTATCTGCCTCTACAACACCGCTTGAATCTGACTTTCTTATTGCTGTTTCTACTTTTTTCCCAGAAATATCTAGCGTTGCCAAAAAAAAAATTTTGCATACTCGATGCTTTTTTCCAGATATTGTTAAACTATAGGCGAAAGTGAATTTTTTTCTTGAAACATTGGTATTGTCATTACTGTGTTCATTAGTACCAGTTTTTATCTGTAGGTAACGCCTTTTTGGTTCATGTTTAGTAATACAACTGCTGATAAAGCTCCATCTAGATCTTTCATCAGGAAGGCTTAAATAGTCATCAAATATTTTCTGCCTGTCTGACAAAGAAAATATTTCTCCACATTTATAATGGCAATGACACTGTACTTGTTGTACTGATTTTCCTCTCACTACATTTCCTTTTTGCGACAAGTGTTCTTTCCCTTGAAGTCTTAACAACTTTTGTTTATTTCTTTTCCAAGAAGCAGGTGTGCATTTACGTTTTCTTGTTAAAATTTTCTCCTGCTCGTGTTCATCTGAATTCAGAGGATCGCTGGCCTTTTCAGTCTCAGGATGCATCACATGGTGGGTTTCTTTGTTCTGAGAATGGTGAGTCTTGTTATTTTCAGAGCAGTGGGTCGCTGGATGGCCAGGTTCATCATTCACACCCGGCTCATCACTGTCTGAATAGTGCGATGTAGATGTTTCAGGTACATACATAGGATCCGCAACGGAATCTGTATCTGAGAAGGGATCTTCATCACTATCTTTGTTATCATCTGGAGCAATAAACATAGATTATATTACTTTTGCAAGCAACATGTATAACAGGAACCTTCTTTTTTCCTATTACTGAAAAATCTTAATTATCCAAGCTACTTTATTTTAGACGGGCTTAATAATAGTGCAACAACAGTGGCTGAAAAAAAGAAACATTGTGTGATGCCAGGGCTTGGTTACAGCAGACTCAGTTGAGCTAGTGTCTACTACTACTGAAATTTTATTAGCTTTACAAGCTTATTAAATTTATTCAAAATAACAGTTTCTAAACCTGTGCTATTAATAGTAAAACTTACGGGTTAACATTGTGCCTGATTTAGGTTGATGTTCTTCAATCAATTGGAACAGTTGAGATTCTAGTACATAGTCCTCTGGTATTTCGGTTTCATTTTCTACATGGACTACTGCAGAGCCTGTAGACATTTGATGTGTTGATCCTAGCTGAGATGGTCTAGACTTCATTTCTTGTTCTTGCACATTAGGTATTTCCATGTAAGATTCATCTGTACCTGCAAATAAATTACAAAAAATAAAGTAAACTGACATGAATGGGTTAGGTTGACTTGAACGATGAATACTAAGATTCTAACACTGTTGTTCGTGGGTCGTCGTGAGTATCACTAAGACGATATAAAATTAAAACGATGAATTATGTTCACAAAGTATAAATAATTTTAAGATATCCTTACTTTCAAGTTTATTGTGATCCTTCCAGTTTTCTCCCAAAACACTTGACATAAGCTTTTCAGTTCGACATCTTATCGGCGGCATGTTTGACGAGATTTATGTAAGTCTTTGCGAGTCACACATTAAAATTCAACAGCAATAATAACTTTATTTAAGTAATTATAGTAGAAGATAGAAGTACAACTTAGCGTAAACGCGCGAACGATATTGCAAAACTAAAATGATAAAATGTCACCTGTCAAACAAATGTCATAAAAAGGCGCTATTTCATTCAAAAGTGTTGCCAGAAATGGCGGATTGTTTGGAAGTTAAAATGCTTATGTGGCATACCTCTTTTCACTGCTTATTTGATTGAACTATTTTTATGATACGAATAAAAAGTGGTGAATAAATCTATGCAGCTAGCACTACATTCACCACTTTATTTTTTGTTCCTAGTTTCATATAGCTCCTTTCACGTTTAAATGAAAAACCAACTTCTAGTTGAGCTATTACTTAGATCTCTTCACCACTAGAATCTCCGATTAACGCCAAGTATGGTGGTGTTCTTAACTCAATTCAGTAAAAAGTGTGGCTTAGCTCTTTTCACCACCAAGGCGACGATATTCTATTTCAAATAAGTTTTTACACTTTACTTTGCACTTTTTACCGCATACCTTATACGTCACAGCTGTGTTAAAAGAACATTGAATTATGTTTACTGATTATAATCACATTAATAATTCAATTCGCGTATAATTCAATTCATAAACGGACGAGGTACTTACTTGCGGAGAAAAAAAATTCTTTCTCTGATATACTTACTTCCGTAAAAGTACAATAGGAAAAATATTAAGAAAACTGTCGATCGAGTGTCATCACATCACTCTCTCGCATAGTACTGTACTGTTAGCAGTACGAGTGAGATGGCACGAGATTGGCAGCTATGACATATAAACTCCTCTTTATTTGCGTCCGTTATTTCTACTTGTGTTTTGTTTATTTATTTTAATTCTTCCCCCTAGAAGGAAAACATAAGTACAACTGAATAACGAAGGATTGAAAAGAGACGAGGTGTGTTGTGTATTTTCTAATCGAAGGGAGTCGAGAATCGAATCGCCCGATCAAGGGCCACGGCCCGAAAAATATTTTATTATCGGACATCAGGTGTTAGTTCATGGAACTTTGACAACTTAACCGGACTAGGTGACAAAAGATGGTGTCGAAAATCATGCAAGTTACACGGTAAATGTTGCTTGCACGATTTAGGATTCACTTCATCGAGTTTCTTACGTAGCGCAATAGATGTCGCCACAATTAAATAAGATGAAACATAACATACGACTTTGTATTGTTGCAGCTCAAAAGACGATGAAATAGACGGAAACTGCATAGTTCGTGCGCGGGGACTGCCGTGGCAGTCATCAGATCAGGATATCGCTAAATTCTTCCGAGGACTCAATGTTGCCAAGTAAGTGACAAAGACTATTCTGTGTTCAGATCCGACGATACTCGGCCCTTCTTTGCAGTTTGCACGCTCTATGCTACGCATATTTGTACGCTCCATGCGCAGAGGCTTAAGCTCTGGACCAGAGTCAATAAGAAAGACCTATTATTTGAAATAATCACAGATTCAAAGAGTCAATATGGTGGGTTGGCAAGGAAGGTTTTAACTCACGGCCATGTTCAAGTATGAGTATAGAGCTGGCGATAATTTCCTTTAAATTACCGTTAATGGATCATATGTGCTTCAGCACATATAATCGTATAAATAAATTGCCTTTTATAAACATCCATACCTACACCTGCTCCTTTTTATTACGGAATATCCTCATGGATAATCTGCTGCTTGGGGAGGCGGGTGCGTAAGTCGGACTCGTACCGACTAAAAACAGCTCTTGCCTTCTTCATGTCATTGTCATGGGTTTCATTCGCCACGACCCAGACACCTGACCTACCCTTATCTTAACTGACTCAGGGTCGGCGCGGTTTATTCTTATTTACTTACTAACGTGTTTTGTTCAGCGGACATCGCACTATATATCCTTAAACAATATAATTCGTCAGGCAGCTCTTATGCTATTTGGTTATCTTATTAAACTAGTGTTGTTTTCCTCAGGGGTGGCGTAGCACTGTGCCTGTCGCCTCAAGGTAGACGTAACGGCGAGGCGCTGGTGCGATTCGTGTCCCAGGAGCACAGAGACATGGCGCTCAAACGACACAAGCACCACATTGGGTCGCGGTACATTGAGGTAAGCATACGAATGGTGTAGATTCGGACACACAGTTGCATGTGGACAACCGGCTACGTAGCAAGCTATGCAGATCCAGGATAGGCTGACCTTTTATTTTACGGAAAGTCTATACTATTCGAGGCCAGCTTATACTGGAATTGTATAGCTTGATGTTTAGCCGTTTGTTTCACTCCCTTTAGAAATCGCCCCATACTAATACCTCTTTGTATCGTGGGTGCATTTACAAACACAAGCTTGTTTCTTCCTTAAGGCCATTTGAGATAGAAAGTGTCAAATGGTCCTTATGACTTCGAAAGACATGTTGATGCGTCAATTCGGGGAAATCTATAGAGACGAGACGTTCTAAGGACTACGTCGTCAATTTGAAAGTACCGTGCGCTTGTAGAATTCGAGCACATTTAAATGCTATTTTTAAGAGTCTTTCTAAAACCCTTGGTAATTCTTTAGAAATTAAAGACAGTCTGATGCATTTTGATGGATATTATAATCGCTTTTAGCTTTTCCCTAATGAGCGTTTTTATAGAAAGTTCTTAAAAGTTTTATCGTATTCACTAAATCACCTTTCTCGTTGATCCAGGTGTACCGTGCAAGTGGTGAAGACTTTCTGTCAGTAGCAGGGGGCGCCACTTGCGAAGCGGCCGCGTTCCTGTCACGGGGCGCGCAAGTCATCGTGCGCATGAGAGGATTGCCATACGATGCCACGCCACAGCAAGTTGTGAGTATACTAAATTCTTCAGAACAGCATTCTAGTGACGCAACACTGGCTCAGTAGAAAAAAAAAATTGCTGGACGGACTACTTAGAGCGCTTCGGGTGTACTACACTAAAATATGTTAGCTTGCAAAAGGACCAATATTGGTCCTTTGATCAATGCGTGTTGTCACTTAATCTTTAAACACCGCTGCCCAAATATTGACGACACCAAACTGTGATGTACCTAACATCTTTTCATTGTCTGTGCAAAAATAGCTTACATGCTACTGCTACATACATAGGTATATAGGGATGGTTATATAATACGCATAGACGACCGTCATCCCCCTTGGTGATACATGGTGAGGGTCAAGACTAACCCCCCCCCCACCCCTATTTCACGTCTATTTCTTAGTACCTACAAAAATATTATTTTTTTAAATTAACTTACACCCCCCCCTCCCCCTCGTGATATTTCGTGATTCTTATGGACCCCTCCCCCCCTTTCGAGCCTCAAGTGATTAATGGACAGCCCCTAGAAAAAAACATTAATGTCGAGAAAATCTGGAATAAATACCTACAATATGTTCCGCTGGCAACCAATAACTGCATGTAGGGTAGTCAGATGAGTCACGAAATAATGACTTTTTATCGCTTCAATATATTATAAATAAATATATTCTACAAATTATGGAAAAATCCTGAAGTGCTATAAAAAATAATTTCTATAATTAAGTACCAGGCGTCTTCACCAACACTTTACGTAGTTATCATATTGATAGCCAATCACAAGGCGTCAAATTGATAATAAATATGTTGTCAACTTCATTGACATGGCCTAACCCCTGGGTAGAGTTGGCTAGATTAGGTGAAACTAGCCTTAAATTCTTGTCTGAACCACTGAACTTATTTCGATTAAATTTAGCATCGATAACAAACACAATTCTTCGTGCACTTTTACATTTTTGAACTTTGCAAAGTATTTTTAATATCTTTTTTTTTATTGTAAACAACAATTTGTTATGATGAGATTGAATACGTGGTAAAATGTTCGCACAACTGCAGAGCAAGACTGAGACATTTCTAGGGAAGCATTGTACCAATAGATAATATGAACAGACTTACCTTATCACTTGGTTCTTCTTCACTTCGGAAATGTAGTCAACTATACATTATTTACTAGTGTACAATATCTAACAGATGTAATTAATGTTATTCAGATAACTAACTATCTTGGTTTCTAGCTGGACTTCTTCTCAACGGGTGAAAACCCAGTCCTCGTACTCGACGGAGCGGAGGGCGTACTGTTCGTGCGGCGAGCTGATGGCAGAGCCACAGGAGATGCTTTCGTACTCTTTGCCAAAGAAGACGATGCACCCAAAGCGTTATCACGACATCGCAAGTCCATCGGCGCCAGATACATTGAGCTGTTCAGGTCAACAACTGCGGAAGTGCAGCAGGTAAGGAGAAACTTTGAGAGAAGAGAGAAGAACTCTAAGAGTCAACTTTGCATAAATATTCGTTTAAAGACTGGTTAAATGATATTAAATTTTGGTCCTTCGATACACTCACGTAAGTAGTGGATGAGTTTTAGTTCTTGAGTATTATATAAAAAGCTAGCCATTTGATATTTCTGTGAATTAATATATTACATGGTATTCTAAAACCGTGCTCAAGTAGAATCTGTACCCGTAGGTACTCGTACACAGATTTAACATAGCCATTTTATGTGCAAACGTCATACGTCATTACCGAGGCTCCGATCGCCGTTTGAGTAGCGACAAGATCTTATTTATCACAACACATCATAAAATCGTGACTGCAAATCTGATCAAATATAAACGTAGCTTTGAGAAACATTGTACGTAATCCGGCCTAGTTTAATAGATTTGTAATTTTTGCAATTGCGGCAAATATCGTGATCTAGATATACCCAACATAGTACGCAAAATTTCCACAATTGTATGTGTTAGTCAAATAACGCTTCATTTTGCCAAACAACGAAAGGAATGTTCAGATTTTGCTTTAACATTTGAAATTCTTAAAATGTGTGAGAAAGCACACAAACAGTTAAGGAAGCTCTTTCAAATCACATGCTATCTATACACAGATGCTGATAACCCCTGACTTAACTACATTGAAGCACAAAGACCAACTATTAGAACGTTCAGCTAATAACTAGTTAAGAACTATAGTGATTGGTCGATTGGAATCGCATGCGCAAGCAAAACTCATTAATTCATATGTTACGTCTACTATAATAGACCTCTTTCTTTATTTCAAACTTTACCTTAAAAATCTTTTTTGGAATGATATGAATGATATCGGATAGATTCATTTTAAAATTTTAAACATGGTGATTTTTCATTCGATTCATTTAAACAGGCGTTACAGCTTCGATCTAGGAGTAGTTATAATATCCGAGTATTGCCATTATAATACTTAGAGATAAATTAGTGGATCTTGGAACTTGTTAAAAATCGAACACTTGTATAATTTGGTCCTTTGCTCCTAAGTATTTTGCATTGGTATCAAAGGACCGCTTAATTTTTAAAGAAGCGTATGTTTACGCTATACCGAAAGTGTTTCCCCTTATAAATAGAAAGTAATCAGTCCAGTTAATGCGTGCAGTTGCAGTAAGCGTAAATATAATGTTATCTGGAAGTTAGCCATGTATGTATTTATTGGTAGCCGTCACCGTGGAACATTTGCGATTGTAAGAGTCTGCCGTCCTCTACGACGCAAACTACGTAACGTGTACCTACTTACGCCTAGAGATTTTCATATATTTAAGAGATTTAAATGGTTCTTTACGTCAAAAACATTGCCATTTATGTTTAAGATGTACTCATCGTAATGCCAAGAGGATGAACTTGAACTTTGCGATGACGCGCAATTGAACTCCGGTGCGCGCGATAGAATTATTAGTATTGATATGCTTGGGTTTGAGGCTCAATCCAGAGAAGAAGGAACTGAGGCCTCACCCAATGAAGTCTTAAAAGCCCATCTTAAGCTCGTTACAATCCAATTTTCAATCCAATGGTATTAAGGCCTTTACTATCGAAGTAATTTATAGAACAGGCTACAGTTATCAGAATTAAAACGACGACTTTTTACTCACTATGAAAATATTGACTCCTAATGTGAATGCTGTGTTATTTTACTACAAACACAATTGTAATCGTCGGACAGACGTAGCCACAAACAATTGCAAGTAAATTGTGAGTTTATGTTAAACGCAGCAATTTGAACATAACCGATGATGGATTCAAGGATTTTTGCTGTTTACTGCTTAACGAAAGAGACCTTGTCTTTGAATTGTTACCCCTGAAATTGATATTTCTTAGCACACAATGGTGTATTTGGTATTAAAGCGAAGTTTAGTAGATAACCAGATTATGAGTTAGTTTCTGATGTTTTTAAGAATATATCGCAGCAGGCTTTAAAAAATCTTGAGTATTAATTAGGTATCACTCGCTTAAAACCACAGACCTAAATCTAGGTCTGTGCTTAAAACGGTGAAGAAAAACATCGAGAAACCTGCATGCCTAAGAGATTTTCTCAATGGCTTGCGAAGTCTGCCAGTCCGCAGTAGGCTAGCGTAGTGGATTATAGCTTAACCCCTAACATTATGAGAGTAGACACATGCCCGCCAAACAGACAGTATATAGGTTGATGTTGAAGGATCAGACATTCTTATTGCATACAAACATTAGTGACAATACATTCCCTATTTATATCGATATAACTTCAGTTTTTTGTCTATAGCCTGCCTTTGAGGTTAATGGTAAGTAAGTACATACCACATAAGGTGCCTTCGGTTTTACTATTCCTTACTAAGTAAATATTTTACCTACTTCCTTAATATTTAATAGAAGCTGTCAAAAGTCTTGTAATCTATAATGGAAAGTTTCATAATTATGTTTAGCGCTAAGTAGATGCATTCATTTAGAGAACCGTTGTAAAATCTGCCATTAGTGACCGTAGTCGTCTGGCGCATATGCAACGATTTTTTATGCCTTGCGCAAGGTCACAGGCACGTGCATTTTTTACGTTTCTTCGCACTTTTTATTGCTCTTAAATAATTTCGGCACAAGTTTTGTTTAAAATCACTTTATAAATGGAAAACAATAGTCATTTGGGTTGAATAAGTTAGGAACACACACAAAATCATGCATTTAGACATTGTGTAATATTCCATAATTACTAATAGACGAAGTATGTCATTGTAATTTAAACCATTCTTTTGCTGTATCATCATGAAGCATATTGGTATTTTTTTTGCAATTTTTGCATTTTTATTACGATATTGAAATTGATTTACCTAGTTAGATATTTCATTTCAAAACAAAATTGATTGGTTTAGGTTTTCAAAGACTTGACTTTCGACCTATTTAGAGACTGTCCTTCGAGACCCGGTGTTCAAATTAACAATGATACTCAAATAAATAGACACAAAATAAGTTGTTTTTGAGCGTAAAGCAGAAAACACAGCAAGCAATGCTTAAATCAGGCCTAGGTTTACCATTAAAATGTTTTTTATTAATGACGACACTCTTACGACTATTCAGGACCCATCTTACCGCTACTGTTCCACCTGCCCAAGCACTTAGACGGTGTATGTGCAGCGGGAGCTGAGATTTTCCCCAATTTAAAGCATGCGTATTTATAACAATTACGTTCAAAGGGAACTAGATCACTAGTCAACTTACAACTGCCTCCTACTTCCCAGGTGCTGAACAGGTCTTTAGAGACGCGTACGAGTCAGACGAGTACGCCGTCCGCCGCTCCCGCCCCTGCTGAGGGTTTGCTACCTGTAGCGCTGGTACCGCAACACGTCATCACCTCAGGCACTGCTAAGGACTGCGTGAGGCTTAGGGGCCTGCCTTATGAGGCTCAGGTATGTTCATTAGAACTGATTTCTCAATATCAAACTGATAAAGGTCTTAAATAGTTTTTATTTAGTCTTTTATTCACGGAGTGCCAGAGTTAAGGCCAATTATTAAGCAACATGATGATAAAGATAATCATCGCCATAGTATTTCTAGAACCGCTTTCGTTGGATTTTCTGTTAACCCAAGTGAACTTAAATACAAGTTGTATATTTTTCTGATTAGAATTTGTCTGTATTGCATATTTTTTATATCTGCTCGCGCGGTCCTTTTTTTATTTATGAACCAATTTTGAACATTATTTATAAGCTGATAGAGTATATTGCAAAGATGGTTCCACACACAAACACTTTGTGCAGCGTTTCTGTCTGAAGATACAACATAAAGAGCGGTTTCCTTTTTCTAAAAATAAAAGAAACTCTAGTTTCTACGTCAACTAAGATACTTAGATTATTATTATATTTGCAGGTAGAGCACATACTTACTTTCTTGGACGAGTTCGCGAAGAACATAGTGGTGCAAGGAGTACATATGGTATACAATGCGCAGGTTAGTACATTAAATCATATTTTTGGTATACTTTGGTCAATCTTTTGTAGTTCAATCGAAGTGACAATACTGCAGCTAGTAAATTGACTTGGCAAGAAAAAGGACACAATATCTATAAACATATCTTTATCTATAATAAACATGTCGGTCCAGGGCCACCCTAGCGGCGAGGCGTTCATCCAGATGGACAGTGAAGCCAGTGCATTCCTCTGCGCACAACAGAAGCACCATCGGTACATGACTTTCGGCAAGAAGCAGCGGTACATTGAGGTAATTAATTATGATCCTAAGGACCAATCTAGATAATCCCGAACATTCATTAATATCGAATTCCAATAGTATATAATATTTTTAATGTAATAATATTTTTGATTCCGTTGTCTACAAGATACATTCAGAATATAATCACTAGTAAAGTTCATCACACACACAGAATAGACACATCAACTCAACTCCCAGAAGTACAGCTTTTATCTACGTTTTACGTTTCTCATAGCGTATCTTAGGACCAAATTAATAATGCATAATAATAATAAAGCTAAAAGTCCCCTCCAACGGGCATCCTCGGCGTAGAATAGGCACACTCCATGCTAACTAATAACAATTTTCTCTCTGCTTAGGTGTTCCAGTGCTCCGGTGACGACATGAACCTGGTGCTGACTGGCGGCGTGACGCCGGCGACGTCGCCCAAGGTGCTCTCCCCCGGTACGTTGATGTCCCCCCCGCCGCCCGCGCCCGCGCCGCGCCTGCTGGCTCAGCACATCGCGCACCAGAGCCTCTTGGCCCGGCAACACGAGAACCTCCTCCTGGCCTCGCTCCGACCTCCCTTAGTCCCCATCTTGCCGACCTACGCGGCCGTCCGGTCTCAATCCCCCTCGGCGCAGGCGTACCAACTGCCGCAAATGTTGCAACAACAAACGATGATGCCAACCAAACGGTCTTATGAGCGCGCGTTTTCGCAGACGGAGGCCACGGCCGCAAAAAGGCCGTATAGCTTGCCTCCTCAAATGGCTCCCGCGTTATCGCTGCCGGTGTTTTCTTACGGAACTTCAGCTCCTATCTTTTCTTACGCTAATACAAGTCCTATGTTGTCGACGTATAATACTTTGCCGACGGCGTTGCCAACGGCTTTGCCAGCCGGATACGGGTCTGCTCTGTCAGCCGCTCTGCCGGGCTCCATGACGTCACCGTTCCCGACCTTATCGATGTTCCCGACTTACCCGTACTACCCTGGCGTTTAATTGATTAAAAAAGTTAAAACAGAAGTTGCCCTAAAAAATAATCAATTAATAAGAAAAAGAAAAAGTTATCTGGCAACTGCTAAATATTTTTAAAAAGCGTCACGACACGAAAACAATTGCTCGCTACTTCGATTTCTACGTATGTCATGTAAATTAATAAAAGTAGATTATATACTGCAAACTCATTGCATAACTTAAATACCCTAGGTACGTTATGGGAGTACAATAGAACTAACTTGTTAAAACAAAAGTACCTAAGTGGGAAAAACAGTTAAAACTAACAATAGCATACATCTTCCATTCTTTTTAAGTCACAGATTACACCTGGTTTTCGCTTACCTTTTTTGCTGTATGAGAGAAATTAATCCTTACTTTTGATGCCAAACTACGTCACAAAATAATTTGTTAGTTTGTCAATTATTTTTTAATTTAACGTAACAGACTTGCCTGAATTTGTTGGCAGCCAAAAATATGATAAATAATTTGTTCGTTTTTAAAAAATATAACGCTAACATACGTAACCTACGTTACAACAAAAAAACCGTAGGGTCGGTCAACATCTGGCGAACTTGCCAGATGACAAAAGGTTTCATTACAATACTTTCATTTCAGTTAACATTTTTCGACTTCATGCTCTTAATAATAAGGTCGAAAGTTCGAACGCGACGTTCTCAGTAAATAAGAACCATTTAAACAACTGGACCCTTTTTGTATATGTATGTTTTTATGTTTAGGTATCGGCCCAAAGTTGGTCAAGAGTTATTTCGGCAAAAAACAGGGTAGAAAAATGACATTTGAGTTTTAACAATCAGCTCAAAAATATCAAGTGCCTTTGCGTCTTCTTAAGATATTTTAGGTTAATTCATGAATTTACTACAAAAATAAGCGTAACATTTATAAAGGCAGTTATTAAGCAGCTCGATATTGTTAGGTTAAGTACTTATTAAACTTGTTGAATTTATTACTTGACTTTAAATATTGTTGAACTCTCATTTTCATATTTTTAATTTTGATTTAAGTGAACCAGAGGTTGTTTATCAATGACAAGTAGTTGTACGGTTTATTTACGTTTTAAGACTGGGCTGCCATGAAAAAAAAAACAATTTGACTGCCCAGTGAGACCTTTATTTTTTATATTCATATAACATGTGCTGTTTCACTCAAAAAGTGTCAAAATCAGTTAAATACTGTGCCAATAGGTAAATACACAAAACCAATTACTAACGTTTACATACCAGCATCATCAAAAAATATTTCATCTATAAAAAAAAAAGGGAACTAAGTGGCAGCCCTGCTTGTGTGATTAGATGTCGTTGTGATTTTTTAAATATTAGACATTCCATATATAAAAAAGACAATGTTTTGCCAATTTCTTGAAGGCTGATTCTAAGTCTGAAAAGTGTTAGGTACTTATTGTCACACGAAGTTGATGTATTGCATTTAAAGAATATATTTCTCTATAAAATTCTTTCAGATCTAATAATTGTCTTATTTAATAGACATTTGGTTTCTTTGCAAATTACTAAACTAGTTTTGGTGAAGTAAGAAAGATATAGGTACATTTGCAGGCTGTAGAAAATATGCATTCCAAAATTGTTTATATAATCATGCAGTACATTAGCTTCAAGACATGTATGTTTAGATTATTTAAATATTTAGATACTTAACGTTTTTTTTTGTTTGAGTACAATATGTGTGTACACTTTTGTGCTTAGTATACACCATTTTATTGTTTAGTGTTTTTTGCTATCGTCTTCGCACTTTTTGTAAGAATTGTGTTTTTCGAATAGCTTCTGTCGGCTTTATAAAAATCATTTTTATGTCATAACAGTAAGCGCTACGATGAATTTATGACGCTGGTAACATTTTTTTAATATTTAAATCAAAACTCTTTTAAATATTCTTTATTTAGGTATTATATACTCTTTGTTGCTAAAATATTAATCTTGTTGAAAATGTATTATGGAAATATATACAAAAATCTAAACTTCCATCTATTTATATACTAAATATGAAAATAACTCTGTCTGTCTGTTTGTTACGGTTTCTAAACTGGGAAAGACATAAGTAGGCTACCTTTAGGCTTCATTCTTTAGTGATGCGAGAAAAACCGCTGGCAACATTAATAATATAATTTATTACAGCTTTAGATATATTTTAAAATTATTTCATATAATCATTATCGTAATGTAGGCTTCGTGTTTATAAAAAGAAGTAAAGGACGGCCGCATTTCCCCATGATATCCGAAACCCTTTCCTAACGCATTCCAAAATTATATTACAATATTATTATCACCCAATAATAACCCTGGTTATAACCACCTAGCTTAACCTCATCGTCTGTACCTCACACCACATAGTATAGTCTACATTAAAATTATAATTACTGCTATATAATATTTGGATTGTATTCCCGAATTTAAACGTCACTAATTCAAACCAAGCTTGAAAGCGTGTTGTTAAAAGTGTGCGTTGCAACGGCGCGACCACTAGCAGATTTCGTTTATATCGAGTGACACTTTTTTCTACAGAATGTTTATTTCGAGAATATTATCCAAATCGGGTGACTTGTACAATGAAAATAGACATTTTTAAGTTAACGTTATTTTATATTATGGTGTCGCCATTGTCTCAATAATCACAAATATAGGTATGGGGCTTTAGTCACAAGTACACGGTGTAATGGCTAATCTTTGTTCTGTCATTTCTAAATTTATTTATACCTATTGTAATTCTGGCAATGTTTTTAATTGCACATATTTTTTATGACTATTGCATATAAAACTGCAAAAAAACCCGCGAATATTCTTGCAGGTATGTCCATTTAAGTTCCATGTTGCCAAAATTACATGTTTAGTCTATTTTACAATGCAATATTGTATTTATAATATGCAAAACTGTTGTATTATGGTGTATCCGTCGGGTTGTGTTATGGAAAATGTGCATGAAACCCAACAGACCAACGGTAAGTGTTGCACACATAATATTTTTGAATTAAAAATAAACATACATGTCGGTTTTCAAATTAAAATTGAGGGTGTAGCATGAACCGCTTATGTTTTAAGGAAAAGGGTTGCATGGCTCGGTTTATAATCCGGAATAATCGGAAAAATATATAATCCGATATTATAGCTTACGTAGTTTTCCAAAGCACATCGCGATCGGATACGAATAAATTTCGTTTACGGAACTGTATGTTACTGTTTCATAAAATTATGTATACGGTTGCAACTTTATCTTGGTACTATGGTTCGAAATGGGTCACTTGAGTAAAATATATTAGCATTATAATCGAGTTACTAATATGGCGTAAGAGTGACGATGTCAAGTTGTAAAGCTACCTACGTCTTATAATGCATTGTGCTTCCGTAAATTGTAGTAAATAATACCTACATAGTATCATGAATTAAAGTTCATATTCAGTCTTGGTAAGGGTGCTATTTCCTCCAGTCATTAACACGCAATTCTTTTATCACAGCTTCTTCTTCTCTTGCCATCTTGAAGATTCCACGCTTTACTTAATATGTCTCGTTACTGAGTAATAAATTAGGTATTTTAATGATATTTAGTGCATGTGATTTGATAGTAAAAAATCTTAATTAAAGCGAATATTTATGGATTAAAAAAATGTATATGGGTCATATTTTAATAAATATTTAACGAATATTTGGGATATTAAATCTCGAAATTATATTTTTCTATGTGGCACTAAATTTTATTGAAATGTTGTGTGTAGTGACTGGGGGACGTGGTGTGAGGACGGCAGGTATTTTCTGTTCGTTATTATATAGAAATACGTCTCGGGTCACAATATAAACTGCCAAAGCGTTTCGACTAAAGTTATAAACATATTTACAAATAATGGACCAACGAAACTTTTTCGATGCGCTTACACAAAATTATCATTATGAAGCCGGAAAATAATATTAAATGTAGTGTTATTGAATAGAACTAAGGTTTTTTTCCGTTTTACAGAGTTTTTGTCTCATCTTGTTAGAATCATGATGGTTTTTTATTATAATGTTAGTTGGATAATTATAGTGTATTGCGATTAGAAATAAAAGGTTAATTTACATGTTAGATCATAACTGCGAGTTTCTCTGGTTTTTGGTTGTGCTATTGTCTCTATATATGTACTATTTCTAAGTTCATGTCTGGATGGAATCTGATTTTGCAATCAGGTGGTTCAATTTCTTCCCTTTTCTATCAATATAATAAGTATTTTGCTAGATTTATTTTGGGCACATAACTAATTTTATGATATAGGTTTATTTTGTCTACATTATATCCACTAAAATAAGTACCCAAAATAAAACTGGTCGGCTAAGCTATTTTGCACTTTATTTTGAAAAGGAAAATCAGCTTCAATGTCCAGTTTTATCTAAGGCTTCGTCGCGTAGATAGCAAGAGGTACTTGTGAAGGAAGGGTTTATACTAACACTCGACCGCTTGATCTATCTCCGCTACAATACAGTATCGTCCTTTTATGTTTACTAACATACTTCCGGGTGAGTGGGCAAAAGTTCTTAGGTAAGTTTATTTTATCTAATCATTCAAACTGAAAATGATTTTAATTTAAGGATGAGACATACTTTGGTTTCGTATTTCCAAGTGGTCGCTCCAAAATGTCGCACATATGCCGTCAAATTTTTTGACAGTGTTTCTTTTAATATGGGTTTATCTGTATTTATTTTGCGATAACGTTCAGAAACAAACAGGTTGCACAATTTTATTAAACTTAAATGTTTTTAATTTAAAAACACTGAACCATGACACGTGCTGCGATACATACATTTCCTTTCTCCTATAGTATAACTTCTCCTTCACAAGGTAGCAGATTATAGCACAATCATGCCCCTCCTAACTGCTTCTAACGTTCCTGTATTAGTACGATGAATTGACATTGTAAAAAGTAAAAGCCATGGGACACTATAAGGTCAATATGTACCGAACACACAGCAAGCACAGGCTTTCAGTCATGTTATTAATTTTCGGAGCATAGTCGTGTGAAATGGGGGCCCATTTATGAAAAGACTAATAATTTTCTTAAAGTAAATTCGAACTCTGGTGTAAACAAAACCGAATACTAAGTATCCACTTACTATTCGGCTTTGTATATACCTACCTATTATTAGATTTTAATTAAATTGGGTATAATTTCGTCAGTTTGTAAGTTACTTTTTATGAAAAACGAAAAAGAACTTCAATATATCTACTTAAATCGTAACTTAACGTAACAACATCTCATCATCATCAAATACCTTTCGATTCTCTTTACTTAATTTTCCGAGAACTACTCTAGAACGTCAAAAAAACTATATATTTTAATGGAGTTCGTAAGTAAGTATACTTTTGCCTGCGATTACGGTGGCTTTGTATAAAACAATATAAATTAAATGCCGCCTAGCTTATTTCTTCTTTGCGAATATTCTTGCTTTTTAGCTGGAAGCTGCTTTCTCAGCTCCTAGTAAAAGCTCTTTGTACAAATACATAGGTAATTAGGTATTCTGGAAATGGGTCCCTACACTTTTCACCTATGCCCGAACCTATAAAAAACATATTTCTACCTACATTGTTCCGCTTAAAAAATGCATGGACCGGTGACAGAATTATAATTAAAATGTCCAAGGGACTTCAACGCTTAGTGTGTTGTAGAGAAAATGTTTTGTGCTTGAATAGAGGGAGGTCCGTGGGTCTAAGGTGTATGTCCCACTAGAGGCTGGGTCGAATAGTGGGTTCACAGTGTTGACAGTGTATTTAACATGAAGCGGCGTAAGTATCTATCTATCATTATGTTGTGGGATCACATGAAATAAGCTCTATCTTACTCTTGATTTATCGCATTATTGTGACCTCAATTGAGTAAAATGACTAACAACTACATAATTCTTTACGTAAGTAATAAATAAATACGATACATATTTTTTATATTCCGCGTAAAATAATTATTAACTATGCTTCTAATCTCCGTATACAATAAAGGTTTTTTTTTCTAGGTACTTATATTTTGCTACATACATAATAATTTAAAATATATTTTAGATAAAAAAATATACCTACATTACATTACGAGAATTCCCCTTCTCCCAATTGAGGTTGCAAACTAGTGGTGCTAAAAGTACTAGGGTACTAGGCGTGCATAAGTTTGGTAAAGTCCGCAGACTGGCTTGGTGGTTGGCGGCATCAACGACGTGTGTAACAATACAGAGTATTGGTGTAAGTGCGCACTGCTTTGGTGAAATGTTAATGCGTTCAGAGACCCGGTGAGTTGTTCATCTTGTTCTTAATAATTACATACATAAGACTGCTGTGGGTACTCGGCGAAACTTTGATATTCGGCTTTGATTTGCCCAATATTCTCCAGACGTTTTTTTTATTATTATAAACTTTTAATTAAAGATCGATGGTTGAAGACTAATTCTTATTCAGTTTTTACATTAATAAAACAATATAGATACTGCCCAAAGAATTTCTGTATTGAATTGTTTTTCGCCGAATACCCACACGAAATCTAACATACCTACATTATTGTGTACGTCTCTATCCGTATCGTATGACGTCACATGGCACAAAATGCTTAGCTTTACCTTTCCGAATTTAAGTATAATTCGTTCTATAATCGCTAAGCATTTTTAGTATTAACTTTGTATCACTATTATATAGGGTGACTGGGAAATAGTGTGAAACACTTTATTACGCGATTGTACTCATAATGATGATAGGTAGATGTTTACATAAAATAAATCAAATGTTATCGACCTGCGTTAAAATATGTAGTATCGGTTTAGTAATACATTTTGAAATTGAAATAAAAGAAAAGCGTCTTTGGAAAAGTTATGAGATAAATTCACAAGTACCTACAACTACTAGTACAATCACTTGTTTAAGTATTTTACACTACCAACCACCCTAAATGTATGGGATTTTTCATATAGGCACATAAGTGGGTTAAATTTTAATGGGATAACATGTAATATTGGTACTATATTATATATTTTCGTGACGTGAAGAGAAAAATAATCACCATATAGTATAACATTAATGTTTACTTACATAAACTTTCTGCACGTCGGTCATTTGTATGTATATACATATGCTATACATCAAGATATACATTTCTAAGTTATACATGAGGTGGTCTATCATTGTACGGAAAGCTTGTCTATACAATACGAGAGCAGCTTATATACACTGGAAATGGATAGCTTCATGTATAGCTGTGTGTAGATACATTCTACGAATGCCGAATAGTAGGAATATCATACAGTGTGACTAACAAATGCATGACTTATTGTATGAGCGACAAATCAACATCAGGATTTAATTATTTTGGATGAGACAGAGTTTTTTTAGCTAGACTTTATTTATACTTTTTTCAGGAAAGCAAAAGATGAAGATGATATTTAATAATCCATTTCCATTTTTTTTAAATGACAATATTTATTCACACGAACTCATTTGTAGTGGTCACTTTTTAATTTGGCATGTCCTTTGCTTGCCTGAACTGTGAACGGAGTACATACTTACATAAATATGATATTATTTTGATTTGATATCATTCGCAGATGGCTGGGTGAAGTGTCGTTAAATTACGTCATGCTCCTAAGCATTTGCTCATTGTAATACAACGACAGTTTGACCTAAATCCTTATTATTTTTATTCAATCTGATGCAATGAGTGTCCCAGATATAAATGTATTACAGTGAACAAAATTATAGCTTTAATATAAATTTGAATTTTATAGTTGGGCCATTAGTAGCTTAAATGGCAGTAAGATACTTTTTTCTATACAACTTTTTTGAAGACCAGTATTTTTAACTTTAGGGCCATTTAAGCCGCTCATGCAACAACATCTCCGACGCTTTGTCCTTACCAAGGCGGTGACCACACCCCTAACACATTGTTTATGTATATGACAGGACCCCTGACGTACTACTATCCGGCGATGGGCCCCACGCTGCCGCCCCCGCCGCTCGTCTACTGGGGATACCCTACGCCCCCTGTCTCGCCAGCACACTACTACCACCCGCCACATCACCCACAGACTATGGTAAGTTTGGTAATGTTTAATAATTATTTATCCCGCGCTTAAACGGTGAAGGAAAAACATCGTGAGGAAACCTGCAGGCCTGACAGATTTTCTTGACGGCATGTGAAGTCTGCCAACCCGCAGTAGGCTAGCGTGGTAGACTATAGCCTAATCCCTCTCGTTCTGAGAGGAGACCCGTGCCCAGCAGTGGGACAATGTAATGGGTTGATGATGAATGTTTGATAATATAATGGAGCATCCACACATGCCACCGGCTTTCAGACTGACATGCCGCAAGGTTTGGGTGGGGTCCGGTTTGTACCACAAGCGAATGCCGAATCCAAAGTTCCAAAGGTCCCGGCCTAACCGCCGGCATGTGTGGATGCGCTGTAACAATGGGTCCCAATAGGTACGGTCACCTACACATCAGATTACCACAAAATAACAAATTATCTCAGTCGATTTTGAATTTAATCATTAATATTTTTCAAGGTTTAAAATCTTTTGAAGAAATTTGACAGTTTTGTAAAACCTGATATATGCTGGCAACTGTACATACTGACGGATATCTGTCATATGAGATATTTACGAAAAATTAATATGTAGTCTTTATAAGAGAAGAATAGAAGCCAATTTTGTTTGTCTATCTGTAACTGCTGCACGAAATCGGATGCGAATAAAGCCGCGACCAACAATAAGTGTAACTTATGATTTCTGATGAGATAATGTTCTGAGATAAGTACAATTTCTACAGTCATGATTTGATATCAAAAGAGACCATAATCTGGATGTACCAAGAAAATTACTCGTGCGTGGAAAATATTATGTACCAAATTGTGACCTCTTGATAACAATTTCAGATACCAGAGGTCGTCTCTGTAGGGGGCGGGTCACCGATACCCATCCCGCCACCGGCCGCGTGTCCCGAATGGCCCATATTCATGGTAAACTAACCTGAACCCACAACGAAACATTCTGAATCGGCAAATATAAATTATTAATATATTTTATCTATATTAGAGACACGGAATATTCGAATTCTAAAATTAGTGTATTTTTTACATGGATGAGTTTCACTTGTATTGGTAAATTACTTTTGAATCATTTACTGATTTCATAAGTTTCCCTAATTTTCTAAATCTTTAATGTACTTTATTCAATAACTCTGTTGAAAAGTTTCAGAGAAATATCTTTTTTGTTTATACTCTGTGACAAGCTATGACAAGCGAAGCTCTTTGTATAACATTGTACAAAAAGTTTTTCAAATATAATCTTGTATCCGTGTAAAGCTAACATCGCTTAGCAAAAATAAATTATTTGGCACAAAAAATATTTATAAAATTAAAAAAATATATAATATACCTACCTATATTAAGAGAAATTTATAATATATTAAACTATATGCGCACACCTGAAATTTGTTGCAATTTCGTTTTTATATTTGTTTTAAAATTTTGTAAATGGTCTACTTTATTTGTTGATCTTTCAGATATTTTAAAGAATCTTATATAATTACAAATAATTTAGAATTATATTTCCACATTTTAGTATGTAATTAGTGAAAGAAATAAGATATTATCTAGTAGATAAATAATAATGATATTGCAAATTGAAAAAAAGAAACATTGCCTTATTTCATGGCATTCGTAAAAAATATAAAAAGGCCAAAATCTTACTGGGAAAGTTCCTCTTCACAATATAAAATGAACCTATTTTGATATTATTATCGACTAACTCTTCACAGTAGACAAATACAAGCTAAACAATTACTTACATAATAAGTAAATTTTAGTAATATTTGCCACTAAATTCGCTGGTTAAGTTTACAAATCTCAGTCCTAAAAATGTCTCTCAAGATAAGAATCATATTGTTTTTTATCAGAGTAACCGAGGTTAGCTCAATAAAGATCAGTTTATAAAACGCAGTCGGAAACCAATACTAAGTACATATTCTTACTTCTCAGTTTTGCTCTCATATCTCAAAGAGCTTCAAGTTCAATGAGTAATTTCTCTGTTTTCTTGCTTGTAGCTGCCTACTGTGCGAATATTGACAACGAATGCATGTACCACAGTGATATAAAGGTGCTGTTTTACGTTTGTAGAAATTAAACCAAATATATTTTATTGAGTATATGTTTACTTAGAATAAGTCGATGCTCAACTAGTAGTAATTATAGTAGTTATTCAAACCAGACATATGCCATAATTTTCTTAAATAATTCTTATTTGCATAAACCTGTGAGCAGATTTTGTGTAGAATCCGAAAGTAATTACCCAAATAAGTAGATACTTAAGTCCAATACCTATTTGCTATATTTATCAAAAATAAAATAGAAAAATAGCATTGGTATTCACGTACCGGATGAGTAGACAAGGCTTAATAAAATAATAAATCATCGTCTCAAAATGACAAATTCTAATAAACTGCTCATTAGTGCAAAACATATTTTCTTCTTCATATTTAAGTAAACGTATCAGGTGATCTATAACTAAAATAGTCAAGCCAAATTTGACTGAACGTTCTAAAAGTTTGTAGTTTTACACATAGTTAATTAATTTAGTAATATACTATATATAACTAATATATATTTACTGTTATACGCGGATACGTATTTGGGGATTATGGGGCTATTTTAAATTCAATTTATGAATATTAATGTTATGTCAACAAGGTTAGTGTGATTGCATTGAATTTTCATTTTTCTTTAAAGAAATCTCGTCACAATCTTGTTCTTAATATATATTTATTTTTTATTTATTTTCTCCACAACATATTACATAAAACAGTTATTACAGAGCTTATATAAGAGTGTACAATATATTGTGGGAGACTGGTGCCCAAACTAGACAAAAGCCTGTATTTCAGTGTCAGTTCTGTATTTCTTAAAAATAGCCCTATGATTACGAATAATATCCACTTTTTAATACATATTTTATTCAGCATGTGAAAGTATAAGGCCAGTGAAATTTTATTGAATTTTAAATTTGGCTTGACGGAACATCACTAAAATGCGACAGGATAAGTGCTTCTCGATTTAATTTTTGTGCTCAATTTTTAAGTATGATGCTCAACATTCATGAGAAATTTAACTAGTTTAATTTTCTCGAAACTATAGCTGTAGTTAATTTACTAGAGAATTAATAAAATTTTGTCGAAGAGTGAATTTTTATTTAATTAGCCTAGAGTTTATCCTAGGTAACACAGTTAAAATATAATATGTATTATATGCTTGAAAAAAAAATCTAGGTTAAAATTATACGAAAATTGAACTATTTTAAAGATTTTTTTTTAGTTTTTTATTAAATTCAAAATATACGCCCAAAAATAACAACAGATTTTTTTTATTTTAAATGTTTCATAATTATATTCAACACTGTATGTAAATAAATACATAAGTAAGTTGTGTATATTATAGTAAAAATACAGATATTTATTTAACACAAAATTCTCATGCAGCAGTACTTATGTAATACATAGTATATTAAATTATACATTCATTTTATTCAGTAGTTACGATATTTTCAGCAATTACATACATACATTTCGAATAACTTAAATAAATCTTAAATATGATTAAATCTTATCTTCTTAGTATTCGAGACCATAATGAAAAGTAGGTCGGAATAAATTATTCTGTTTACTTTTCAATTCCTTGATTAAGGTTTTAATTTGTCGTTGGCTGTCTATCTTAAATCAAGTTGCTGAATTTAGAAAATAGTGCTTGAGCTTTAAGAAATTATATTTCAATTATAATTTCAGATCTATATTTTTATTTGAATGATATTCAAATAGTACTTGTTTGTTTTAAAAATTAAAATAATGACATACTTTTTATAGGAAAGAGCTAATCATTATATTTTATTATGTTATAAATTTTATTAAATTACGAAAATGTGATAATGTGAAATATAATTTCTTACTGCTCATTATTTTATTAATAATAAGATAATGTTTAGTTGATATATTATTGGCATAATATTGTTTTAGATAATAACCGCACTATCTAATGATATGCGAGAAACAACAAAATCAAATGTCTTCCAATGTGTATAATATAAATTTAAGTTGGTCACAAAATATTGTGATAAGTAATACCTAGAGAAAATATTAAGTAGATATGTGTTACAAATATTTTGATGAATAGTATATTAATAGATTTAATATAAATATATACTAACGACTAAATATACAGGTTGTTGTTTTAAAACCTATGTTTTTTTGCTAGTTTTATATAACATCCATAAACAAAACTGTTCTTCCACATTAAATTTGGGCTTACTAATTTTTTTTAAATGACGGTAAAATGAACTTTTACATACTTAAGTACTAACGTTTAATATTACCTACTTAGATCAATGAGTTAAATCAACATCCTGTATTGTAAGTTATTTTAACACAATCTCCATTAGTGTTAAGTGTTAACTATCATGTCCATGACACCACAATTAATATAATAATTATATGTATATTATAATGTTAAATTGTTTAATAGGTAAATTATATATACAAACCCTATTTCAAATTCCTTTATTTGTATAAATACAAGTGCTCCTAAAAATCTAATCAGATGACCTTATTATAAATGGATAGGTAATTACTCGTATTCAATTTAAACCATTTAAAAAAAAATATCCTGCGTCGACTTTGCGACAAATTAACAGATACTAACTCAGACCTGACATGATTAAAAAAAAGTTGTTTGTCTATGTAGTTTGTATTATCTTCCATTCCTACCAAAAACCCAATATTCTTGCCTTATTACAGGAGCAATTTTGTTTTTCATACCTCAATAAGGATGTACCGAATTATGTCAAAATGAACTAACACAGCTATAATTATACTAAACTTAATTATATGTAACTACTTAAAAAAAACAATTGTGAATTGTTATAATTATGTAACTATTATTTAAATTAATGAGGAAATGATAATGATAATACCTGCTTCATGTAGGTATTATCCGT
The DNA here is from genome assembly GCA_958496365.1 of Subacronicta megacephala. Classification (NCBI taxonomy): domain Eukaryota; kingdom Metazoa; phylum Arthropoda; class Insecta; order Lepidoptera; family Noctuidae; genus Subacronicta; species Subacronicta megacephala. The sequence continues at coordinate 6,412,001 of OY292536.1, forward strand.
GCAAATAAAGAATGGATTATATTATCACCTTCCAACATAACGTCAACTATCTACCACAATACAGTGCGAGAAAGAGAACACAATGATCCACGGTTTTTGCAAAACAAACCTTTACCGACGTGGATCATATTTATATTTTATTATGTTTTGTCTTTTCTAACACTTTTTTATTACTAACTCTATACCTACTTCAAATTCTAAATATTAATGATTTATTATTATTAGCATAGAAAATATAAAGATACTTATTATTTATTTTGTTACTTTTATATTTCTCCGTTATCCCAGTGATATTCTGTTTGAGTGATCTTACTTTAATTGTTACCTTCTATGTTGCCCTTTATAGGTCTGTTATAATAATAATTATTATTAAATAGTTTAACATAGCAGTAGTCATAGATGTGCAATTTTAGTTAATAGTCATTGTTTCGATATTTAATGCCAAAATAACTGTTTGGTTTCATATCATACAAAGTAGTGAATTGTTCCGAGAAATAAATAAATATAGACAAATTATTTTTGTTGATTTATTTGAAATAACGATTGATTCTTACAAAACTACCATTCTTACTACTATTAACCTAAGAAGTGAAATACAGATAATACCTACTATCACTCTTGTATTTCACGCATAATTTCCAGAGGTGCAATAATGTTATCCAGAACTCGCGAGTTCGTTCGAAATGACTACACGTCAGAAGTTTATAAGTTCTATTTTTTTTGTAAACTGTGAAGAAATTATGACGTCCATTCGTGATATTTTTCTTTAATTATTTCGATATTTATGTATAAAATAATATGAACTGTGCAGCAACTCTGAACTGCTTACTTCGGACACGCACAGTTATTTTGAAGGAACTGTAGTCCTTGCTTCAATATTTGTATATTGAAGCAAGGTGATCGAAAATTTTCCTAAATGATTAATTATATCTTGCACTGCCAGGCCGGGTAATCAAACCCAAGACCCAGTTGCAACCACTACTGAGGCAGTCCTGGTATTAAAATAACGATCACTCTACCTACTTTAATAAGGTTTTCGATATTTGGACACGGATACCAGGTGGATTTCTTAAACACTTCGAAAGTACATGTGCATAACAGTTTAAAAAGTTAGAGATTTCGTTCTGAACCACGATAAATAGTGTCACCCAGCGTCTGTATATCTGCAGCCTAAATGAAAAAATCAGTATCCTTTATGATTCCGTACCCACCTATTATTGGGCTGACAAAACACGATTAACTTCTTTCAGGATAATGTAACAACAACGTACAATATATCTGGAAAACAATTTTTATCCTATTTAATTTATAACATACATAGATAAGCTGTAAGGTAAGCTGATAGCCGATACTTCGGCTACAAGCCTCAGCGAAACTTCATCTTGTAAGTAGTGGGTAGGTTTAGTAGATTGTATGTTGTCCTAGTATCTAATATTTGACGAAAGTACCCTCACACAGTGCGACAAGCATAATGGTCCCGGTGGGCGTAATTAGAACTAATTTCACATTGAATGTCGCCTGTTTACAATTTTCATAAGAAAACCGCTGAAGAATTCAAACGTAATTAAAGCTGTTATTATCGTTCATAAAAAATCAAATTAGTACACGTATTTTTATATTTATATCTCGTCTAGTAAATTTTATATTATGGCAATGTTAAACGCGATGGTTGGGATACAGTAAGTTTGTTGCACCCTTCCTCAATTCATGCTTCCCTGGTACTCAAAACTACGTGAACCGTACATTTTTCATGCAAACACTAAACACCATAAAAGAAATACGTACCTCTACCTACTTTATGCTATCCTAGTTACTGCTAAGAGTTACGTCAACCGTTTACGTAAGTAAAAATTGAGGCGTGACAAAACCAGTGTGGTGTCGGCGACTACCAGGGCAACATGAAGATTAGCAGGTATATTATTTGCATTGACTAAGTTCTAATTACTTTTATTGACTTAGCACTAACGTCAAAAATGGAGGCGTCAACAAAACCAGTGTGGTGAGAGCGACTACTAGGGCAGCATAAAGATAAGGAGATATTGTGTGCGTTATTCATTTATTATCTGTGATATTGTGTAATCCACTTGCTAAGTATTTGATCGGTTGACGTTTAGTTCTTGGTACGCACGGCTACACATCAAGCTATACAAAACCAGTTTACGCTGGCCTCTTCTTGTATAGGAAGCCTATACAATGCGAGATCAACTTAAACTGGATTTGTATAGGTTGACATGTAGCTGTGTACTAGTTCTACTAAACCAGCTGCATTTAACAATTTGTTTTTCCTCTGGTGAAGAGCGCGTTGTAAATTTACAAGCTTTTTATTTTACTATATATTTTTAACAGCGGACATTGCTACTTTAGAAGAGTTGTTAATACGCGCCGTTTGAGGAACCCTTTGTCAACGCATTGGGAAGGAACCTCAGCAAGACTATTTCACAGCTAAGAACTGCACAGGAGAAAACCGTGCGCCAGTGTCGTATGCTTGATGTTGATTTTTATAATCAGCGTTGGTGTTGCCAGTCTTGGGCGCCGGCGCACCGTGGAAAGTGTGCAGTCCGTGGTATCGCAAGCACTTTTGTTGCGGTGCGTCGACAAAATGGCTCGCACCATTGGAAGAGCTTAGGTGCGCTGAGGGGCTATCCGTATCCGTCACTATAATGCAAAAAAAATATTGGGCCAAAAAATCAATAACGTAATACACGAATTTTCTATTTATTTATTATTGTATTAAAGGCGTAACTTGCCCATATTTTTCTAATGACTAGCCGGATGACCCTGTTGTTTGATTAGTGATGTGCAAACTTGTGTAAAGGGTTCGAGGGTAATGGAATAAAACATACATATTTCGTTTCAATTTTTATCTGTTACGTCACCACAAATAGTATGACACAATATTACAGGATGGAAACCTTAATTTACAATATAATCTAACAAATTCATTATTGTTAATTGGAGAGCTCTTGCTGCGTCGAAATTGGATAAGGAATCATAAGAATAGTGATTTAATAACAGCTACTTCAAGAAAAAAATACCATTCCCTTTGTCAGACAATATCATATAACAACCCTAACAAATTATTTTACATTCCATTGTTCTGATGCCCGGGCCTTTACGCGCCTTCCAAAACTAAACAAATATTATGATGAATATTTCGAGCCCGTGAAAAGTCATGATTGTGGTTGGTTACTATATAAAAATACAATATCGTAATCAAGTAACACCTAATCAATATCTTATCCAATTCCAATAAACCAGAGCCTTCCTAAATGTTATTGGAAAGAACAGGCAATGAGGCATTCGTGACGATCGAGTGCGTCCGCCCATCACACAGCAGCGAAACGATTGCAGTGAGCTTAATTTTTTGACTACCCACATCAAACGTACAATATAATGTCGGTGTGAACGACGGCTACACGATCAAAGATTCGTTCAAGCTGGCAGGATACAAAACTTGTTCGTTATATTAAAGCAAACATTGGGTACTTGCGCTATGTTACTAACCTTAAAAAATAAAAAGCATATTTTTTATTAAAAAATCCTTGTAAACCCACACTTATCCCATCACAACCTCCTAATCTGATCACAGCTTTACTTAGGACAATTTTTTTTTACTCTAACTTTTAAATTTTACCAGATATAAGCGTTAAGGTTAGTGTTATTTTACATTATATGTTTTAATTATTAAAAAAAAAAATTGAATAATAATAGTGAGATATTACGAAAAACTTTTTTTTCAATTTTCTTGTAGCTATGGTAATAGGTTACTGAAAAATAAGTTTTGTATAAGTTATTTGAACTCACAACTCATAATTATATCAATCCCAAAACAAAGAGATCAGATCGTAAATCAAAATGCAAAATAGAATTAGTTCTATAATAAATATACAGGGTGGAAGGGACATCGACGCACATCCGCTTACCACGAATTCAGTACATGATTCTGGACGCCCTTGCGTAGCTATTTTTTGTCGGTTATGAAAAAAAAACATCTGCTTTTTCATACAAAAGTGCAATACCTACACGATCAAAATGTATGGAAAACCTGTTTTTTTTTCATAACCGACAAAAAATATCTACGCAAGGGCGTCCAGAATCATGTACTGAATTCGTGGTAAGCGGATGTGCGTCGATGTCCCTTCTACCCTGTATAACAGTTGTTAGTACAATAATTTGCGCGATAAGCATACCCGCTGTGTACCAGCGCGTAAATCTGGTAAAATTCTTCACACATCTAAACATAAATTCACGAGTTAGTAAGGGGTGGACACCCAGTTTACATGAAATTACTATAATGTTATCCAATAGGCATGATGACGGTAAGCAAGAATTACTAAAATAATATGTTTATATACTGAAATATAATTAATATGTTTAGAAAAGAATATTTATTTTTATTTATAAGACGGGATTATTAATTTATTTGATAAAATAAAACTACAAAATACACAAGTCCGCCATGTTCAGTTGAACACCAATCAGATTCGATTACGTTACATCTATGTTGAACTGTCGCTGTCACGTAAATTTCGTACGAATTTCGACGATCTCCGCGCTTAAAATTGTTTATTATGTATTTCCTAATTGTATATTACTTAGCTTTTGTCCTACAACTTGTGTAAGAACTTATTAAGTAATGGAACAAAGGTTTACCAAGGCAAACAGCTCTAATTTGCCCAGAGTTGATTTGTTAATGCTGGGGCAGTTCCTGGTATTAAACAAAGACTTCTGTTCAGCAGAATTTAGAAATGTTAAAACTACAATGTAAGTATTATTTATAAGTATTTGTAGTATACATACTATAATTAAAAAAATAAAATCACTTTTTAAAAGCACAGCTTCGTATGTTTAGTTTTAATAATGTTTTGATTTTATAAAATATGCTTTCCTATCGATTTCGTTGTTTTAGATCCTCCAGGCCATCTTATTGGGACGACGCGATTAGCTACGTTCAGTTAAAACGCGATGGAAATCTATGTACTTATAGTTAAATCAAAAATCTGCCCAGAACACAAGGTCCACGCGAAGTTATATGCAGTGACGTTAATAGTTGACGAAGTAAAGGAAGAAGTTATATCGGTAGAATGCCATGACTGTGGTGCCTCACAAGGAGGCTGCAAACATGCCATTGCATTTCTCATGTGGGTCCATCGTAGGAGTGAAGAACCGATTATTCAAGTAGGTAATTTACGATCCATTCGGCGTGGCTCAGGCTCAGTCAGTGTCTCGCCTCGTAACTTACTTGAATAATTGATTAAAAATTTTATGTAATAAAGAAAATCTATCGGGTAAAATCTCTCAAGCTATCTATGACCTTTATTTTAGTAAATAAAACATGATGTCAAATGGCTGTGGCTTTGCAGTACCACCCGGCCTTAATCTCCTATTGTATACGATGTCAAAACATAGAAGTGACGTCATAAGCAGACGCCATGACACCAAAGACCGTTTTCGCGCTAATTTAAAAACATTGAATTAAAATCGCATTTTTGTATCAAAAACCTTTTTTAATTGCAGAAAAAAAATCTTTTTCGGAAATAGTATATACATAAGAATATATTAGATCAGTTTTTGAAAATTAGTCATCATGCCTATTGTTATCAATGTTATCCAATTATTGGTATATACTATTTTAAAATTATAATATACACCTAGAACTGTTGATTCTAAAACTAGTTGCAGTTTACATAATCCACTAAGATAATAGGTGATAATTATATCGCTCAATACAAAACATGCAATGAATATTCCAAAGTTTAAAATTAAGACTGTTTAAATACCATTTGTAATAATAGTTACTGATTTGTATGTTCCACTTCCTCAGAGACCAAACCAGACAAATTAATAATGAAAAGGGCAATATTTATATACACTGAATGTCCACTAATAATAAAGGTTATTATGACAAATGAATTCTCCACATTAATCAAATTGGAATGCTTGTGGATATCGCCAATACTTTCAGTTTCAATTTAGGATTAGTAAAAAAATAAAATGTGTTTCGATTTGATTACAGGGGCCGTATTACCACGTATTAATGCCATCATTTTTAGGTTGTGAGAGAGGGATGCCGCTCTACAGGTTTAATAGTGGTGTCCCTCTTTCACAACGTAAAAATGATGGCATTAATACGTGGTAATACGGCCCCTGATCGAGTTATAATGTCGCTAACAACAATTTGTTAATGGTTATTTGCGCAATATCTTTTCCGATGGCGCTTATCTCTCGTGATCGGGCTAGAACCGATGTTTATAACATAGTTGGACTTTTAGACCGAGATGCTATTGTATTTTGCAGAAAGAAAATATAATCAAGCCAAAAACATTATTTATAGTCTAAGTTGAGCACCGGATTTTTTAAGCCAAGATTTATCATGTATCATTGACGACATTATCGCTCAAATCTTATCTGAACCTATTAAGCAGTAGTTCTAAGGATACGACAAAGCACTGACTGATCGAACACTATTCAAAAAAAGGTTTATTCTAAGTAAATAACATAAACCTTCAATAACGACCCACATTCAAGAAAAATAGCAAATACCTAGTCGTTTCCATAGAACTGCGGCTGTCTTCTCTTGACTGGGAACAATGTCACACATTGCGTAAACCGTAGGTATCTTAAACATAAATGATACATATACTAATGTACTATAATTTTAATAGATTTCCCCCGTGGTACCGACATAGTACCATGGTGCACTAAATGCAGACAGCGATCGAAGCACAGTGAAACTTATCAGTGTGAAGTGAGTTGTGAAAAAATGATTTTTCTTTTTAAATATTATAATTTTTTCTGGTCTGTATATTTCACTTGAAATAACGAAGTTTGATAATTCCAAACTCCAACCATAACTATTATAAAAAATACAAAATCAAATTGACAAAATGGGTTTGAACGACCAAAAACGTGATTTGAAAAGGTCATTTTTTTCACAGCTCGTCCAATCCAGCCACACATCTCGATTTCGGGATAATTTTGCTAAGCATCTTAAGTCGAGATAAAAAGAGACGGCTAGAACAACAACGCATCATTAGCTGTCCCTTTTATTTATTGTTCAAGATAAATGCCGCTCACTTTACAGTGCGAGTAATATAACTATGACCATTTGAAGTTGATATTTCTGAATGGCTGCGCAGGTACATTCGCAAACAAGTGTTACAATAAAAAAATACGCACAAACTTACTTTCTGTTTTTCATTGGTAAAAACTTCTATCGAAAACATGCGCCACAAGACATAGTTACATTACCCGCAATGTATTCCGCCCCGGTTCAAAAATCCAGATGTCTAGCCTACACACGAAAGACTACTAAGAAATGGACACTCTCAAAGGTGAAAACCCTATATACGTACATATAATGACTGTACATATATTACGTATAATGACTGATTCGCCTGCGATTTACAGTAAACATTTACATACAATTTTAGTCTTTAACCTTATTAACATAAGAACCATAGTAGCTTAGTATAATATGATACGAGACTGGAAAGTTTGATCGATTTTAAAATGGGCTTGGATAAATGTAGGGTTGGAAAATTACGCTTTATTTTTGTACAAAAATATCTACAAGATTTGGAAGATTTCTTTCGATGTATTCTTTTCATATCCAGCTAGATAATATAAGGTACAACGACGATATATTAAACCACATCCTACTATAGACTACAGGAGCACTTAGAGTATTTATAACAAAGAATCAAGTGATGAGTTGTTTTTTTGTCGTCTTTTCCTATTTTACAGCACTTCTTTAGATAAGTTTAGGTTGTGGTTGTTTTCCTTTATTGTTATTTTTATCTTGAATATGGTGTATATTTGAAACTTCTGGCGCGATCTAGGTTTGTAAAACGATTTCTAATAATGAAAAAACACATTCAAAATAATACTAGGTTTTTTTTTCATTATATTTGGCATTAATTAATGCTAAATATTAATTTTAGCTATAGAAAAATTCAGCCTCAATAATACTGTTTAAAAACTTGGGAAATAATATTGGAAGACGTACATTATTGAAAAAGAACTTTCTTTAACACACATGATGTAATAACCTGTGTCCTCCGTTATAAAAACATTGAAAATTGATCTTGAAAACTTAATATTTAAACATTTGCCAACCACAGATGTAAAAAAAAGCAGAAAGGCGTTAGGTACGTTAGTCGATATAGAGAGCGTAATTCGCCAACCCTAACTGACACGATTGTAAGACGTAAATAAATAAAACAATACTAAAGCAAGCACCGGTAGAGGTAGAAATAGCGGTAGCGCAGTGACGCTGTCTCGACAGTACTATACATTACGTGGAAGAGTCGCCTGGGAGACGATGGTAATGGAATTAATTCGTTTCAATATAAAATAAAAATCTCAAGCTTCTATAACTATTAAATTCGGGTACATCGAGCCCTAAAATCTATATATTATGTACTATAAAATTATAAAACCACCAGTTTCTGTACAAGATATTTTAAAAAAACAAGTGAGAATATAAACGTTCCTGAACCCAAAAAAAGTTTCTTAGAATTCTTGCCTGTTTCATAGAGGTTACCGTAAAAACAACTGAACATAATTTAACTTTGTTTTCACTGTTAGAAAGCATAATAATATGTTCCAACTTAAAATCTGGAGTATTTCTTTCCACTATTAATTGAACAAATCCCGAGCTTTACTGAAGCTTGTATGAAGACTAATAGAAAGAAGAGATCTAAACTGGAATAAAATAACGTTAGAACATTTTTGTTTAACGTTTAACCAAAATTAACGTTTGTGTAAACGTAACGTAATTGCGACTATTAAACAGAATCTAAGATTTTAGTTATGTTTTTATGCAACTAAATTGAAACTTTGAAGTCATACGGTAGCCAGCTCATCAAGTTACTACAAAATGTAAATTTTTTTCAGTCGATTTTGAACTTCATTACGAACATTTTATGGTTTAAAATCATTTGGAGAAATTTGACAGTTTTGTATAACCTGATGTGCTGACGACTGTACATTTCTACACTCTTACACTGTTTTGACAATGACAGTCGAATGAAAGAAACAAAAAAGTGTACAGTGTACTCGGTTTACCCAACATTTATTAGAAAGGCAGTTATTGTATGTAACAACAATAAAAAAATCTGTTAGGCCTCACTTACAAATAAAGTAAAAACTATATTCGATCAACCATCGCCCCCCACGCGATAAATCTCACTAAACTATGGCAACACTGTTTACAGTCCACACTAACCTATAGCAACACCATCTGATCACCTGCTTGTACCCTAGAACCTTACTGCCGCTATAATTCGTTATCTCGCCTACCTATCTACCTTTCTCACGCCCCCTTCATATCCAATCTGAAAAGAATGAGATAATTTTACTTCTATCATAGGTTATAGTTGAGAGTTTTACTAAAATCTAATAATAAACCTATTTATTTTAATAATATATAATAGATAGAATATTCTTTATTGCACACCAGAAACTATTGTCAAGTACATGTTATAAATGATAAAATGGTACAATGGGCGGTCTTATCGCTAAAAGCGATCTTTTACAGATAACCTTTGGATGGACTCAAGAGAAAGGTAAGGCGATAACTAGGTAGTCTGGCGTACATAAAATAACCTAAACACAGATTAAATCATACTTAAATTGGAATAATATAAACACAGAATATACGTTACATATATATTATTAGATTTCAGTAATAATATGACCATTGGGCATTGAACCAAGGTAAGAATTTCTGGTTTTTTTAAGTCATGTGCGTATTAATATTAATTATAACGCGCTTAAATGATGAAGGAAAACATCGTGAGGAAGGGAGGCACAAAGAGGTCTTAAGAGGAGATAAAGACCGACCGCTGCTCTCTTCTACGTTCTGCCTTAATGTGACGTCGGCGATATCACAGGCAGTGGTCTCAGTAGCTGAGTGGTTAATGCATATATATTTCGCACTATTTATTGCCAAAATTTTAAAAAAGACGTCCTAGAATTTTGTAGAATGTTCTAGAGTTTTATAGAATTGTCTAGAATTTTGTAGAATGTTCTAGTTTTATAGAATTGCCTAGAATTTTGTAGAATGTTCTAGTTTTATGGAATGATCTAGTATTTATAGAATGTTACCTCCAGTTCACTGTTTGTTGTGGAACTCTTTGATGCAGAGTGCGCACGACCAGGAGCCCTCGGGCGGCGTGTCGAGCGGCGGCGCCAGGCAGTACATGTGGTAGCCGCGGTCGCAGTCGTCACAGAACAATAACTGGTCCTGATGGAGAAAGAACAATGTTTTTTTAGAAAGAAAGAAATATGTTTGTTACTGGCCAAAGCAAACAAAACCACACAATTACACAATATCAAGTACGTTTAATAAGTCGACACAGTTTTTCTTTCATCTAATAATACCAATATCATTGAGTGATTTTGAGTAGGGGAACAGAAGGCAAAACGGACCCTGTGGGCAAAACGGAACACATTAATAATTTCGGAACCAGTAGCTCCATCTATGAATGAGTTGTGCCATTTAATAGGCAGTCATGTCATTTCTCTCGGTCAGTGTGCCCAATGACATCGCCCGCATGCACACAATTACAGCGAGGTAAGTTTGTTTTTTTAGATTTTGATGTAAAATTTTGGTTTTTTGACTGGCCTCCAGTTTCGTTTGGTTTATGATAACGTGTCCCATTAGATTCCATGGTTAGAATGTTGTATTATTGACCTAATATTTAATTATGAGGGCCATTACATGCGACATAACCTCAAAATTGTTTTGTTGTGTTAATAACACCTAAAAGGCAAAACGGCCCCAGGCAAAACGGACCGGGGTGCCGTTTTACCTTCAATATAAATGTGTTCTTGGTATATATTTTTTCAGTTTCAGATTCCAGAATTGGTTGATAAAGCATTTCAAAAGGCTGCTACGATGTCAACAGCATTTAATTCTTTTCGCGCTACAGGAATTTGGCCTCTGAATCGTGACATTTTCACTGAAGCTGACTTTTTAGCAGCAGCAGCCACCGACATTGCAGTTGCGTGTGATAGTTCAGTAGCGTCTACTTCTGATACCCGCCAAGAAGATAATAATTCAAGTATCCAAAGACCTCAGCCATCAACTTCAAGAGCAGACAATGTATTGGCCACAAACATTAATGAAACCCAACCATTGGAAGATACCAATGCAACAAGACTGACTGCTAAAGACCCTGACATAACAGTATCATCGCCCTCCATGTTGGATGATAGCCATCATGAAAACCTATCTTCTACGTCACTCACGGCAAGTGCAATATTAATGCAGAAGACATTGTAGATGAGCCCCAACCTTCTACATCAATGGCCACAAAAAATGTTGTTAAAAAAAGTGCGTTTCTGGTCGGACCTAAAGATATAACGCCAATTCCAAAAACAACAAAGACTAAAAGGGCCAACATCAGACGTGGTAAAACAGCAATTATCACTTCATCACCGTACCGTGTAGAATTAGAAACTTCTCAAAATAAAAAAGCTGATCAGGTGAAAAAAGGACTATTTAGAGATGACGAAACACCGAAGAAAAGAAAAGCAGCAACCAAAGGAAAGAAGTCTTTAGTAAAGGGATCGAAGAAGAAAATGACAAAATATAAGAACGACACCATACAAATATCATCGAAAGGCAAAGCTAGTAAAAAAAGTTATATAAAGGCAACTAAAAAGAACAGAAGTGACAGTTCCTCCGAAGATGATGATGCGGAATGCCTTTACTGTGGCCACATGTATTCGGAATCAACAGATGGGTGGGTGCAATGTCAAGATTGCCATCATGGGCACATTGCGGTTGCGCTGGAGTAGACGACAACGATGATGAAGTCATATTTGTGTGCGAAAGATGCTCTGATTAGTGATAGTCCGTTTTGCCCTTAAGGGTGGTCCATTTTACCTTCTGCATGAAGGTAAAACGGACCAAAGTGAGTTATTAGAAATCATCTAATATCTTCACAAATTGTGATTTGATTAAAGTCTGATTAATAAGTAAGATAAAGATTAAAGTGTTGATTAGTTGTACTGTTAGAAGGTTTACATAAATATAACATTTTTTTTTCTAAATGCGTTTTTCCTTAAGTGGTCCGTTCTGCCTTCTGTTCCCCTAGAGCTGATGATTTGTAGAGGAAAAGAATTGCAATTTCGTTTAAAAACAGTAATGTTAATTTTATCACTACCTTTCAATCCGGAACGCAATATTGTATATTTTTTTTATTGTAATTAAAACTATAAACTAAAATTAATGAAATAATTATTGTAACATAAGCAAAAGAAGTACCTATGCAAGAATCGTAGCAAATGTAGTTCTGTAGTTTCTGCCCTCCCCCTATTGGAAAAGGCGTGAGTGTGTGTATGTATGTAATATTGTAACAATATTGAATGAACATTTCTGAACCCGAATTACTGTTTTTTTTTAATGTTGGTTATTTGCGTCTAATTACAACTTACGTCATTATCACTGGTGCCGCACACGGAGCAGCACTTGCACTCGATGCACTGCCAACGATACTTGCGCACTGACACGATCATGTTTACTGTGAACTGCAGACACGTGGGGTGACCTGCACGTACATATTAAATGTTATACATAATCAACGATATACATAACAAACTGTTATGATATTATTGGAAGCTCTTAATTTGCCAACTTGATTTTGTTATGCACAGAACGGTAAGGGTATTACTAGACCAATCGATCGTTCGATGGTAGAATTGATTAGTCTGCGTCGATCGATAGTTTCTACCACACCGATCGATCGATGGTAGAATGGACTAGTCAACATCGATCGAGCTGCTCGATTATCCGAGAATGGATAATCGATTAACGTCGTTCGATCGTTGGTAAGTGATTTGCGATCGATCGATTGGTGTGGCAACACCCTTACTCTTTGCGAACCTCTTAAGCGCGCATTACGCACATTTGCGCGCTTGCAAAAGTCATCTCGCTGATGGAAACCGAATCGGAACGTCTCCGTGGAGTGTAATAGAAATCAAGAGCCCCATAATATCAAAAAAGCGACACAAATTCACGTATTGTAAGGCACATAATATTTTCTTACCTTATGAAACATCCTCAAACGCCATCGCAATTTTTAATAGTTTTCTTTATTTCATTGCAAATATTATAGAGTAGGGGAAAACATAATGTGCCGAACAATAGTGAAAAACAAAAATTATATAAACAACACTTAGCAAACATTAATGACTTAAATTAGAAGAAATCAAATAAAATGTCTAAAGGGAAGTGCACATTCACTATTCTTCAGCACAGCAATTCTAAATAAAAATCGACTAACAATCGAGTTCATACAATTTAATTTTGATAAAGTAGCATTGTTTTACAAAAAAATAAAATAAAAATAACCATCAAATATTTGATAAATTCTCGGGCTTATGCTAAAATAAAGAAAAATATATTTATTGAACAACAGAAAGAAAATAAACTTTTTTTAAATCTTTGGGTATCCGCATTTATGCACTTCCCTGCAGGCATTAACTTCAGAATAAAATATTGCCGAGATATATAATTTTATAATATGAAATAAACATTGCTATCATATAGATATACTTTTACAAAACAAATAGTTAAACTGATACTTTTAAGTACCATATATGACTTATTAAAAAAGTCCAAAAACACTCCATACATTTAAACGTTAAAAATCCCACATAAAATTGACATACTTAATAAATAAAATAATATTCATTATGATAATATTATTATTTTAGTAAAACTACTAAACGTATATTTCATCTATAGTGATTATGTTTGGTTAAATATAATATATATAGCCGACAAAGTTAACCAGAGCACATTTACCAGTATACAGAGTATGAATATGAACCTATACAACATTTAAAACCAAAATTACTAGATATAATTGAACTAAAAATAGAGCTTTGATATTGAAAAAGGACTTGACCTGATCATACTTTCCGTTATTTAAAATAACAGAATTTCTCTTTTTTCCATTTCTTGGCACTCAGGTATTCTTAGTACACATTGGAATAAATATATAAATGCAATATATTATACAAAAAACGCGTATTTCAATTTTTGTTCCTCCAAAACTGTACTGTCTCAAAAATTAATGTTGTAGGTGGCCTATGAGACCAGACGACCACAGAGCAAATCATCTGATAGAAGTGCCTGCTCTTTTAAACTTGCTTAGTTCAAATCAACACCCTGTACACATCGTTACATAGGGAGCTCACGAGTTATAAATACGAATTCTATTCAAGGCTACAATTGCACATACTAAGGCACCTAACAGACGAGACACAATATTAATATAATATTTTTATTTATAAAAATCGGTAACTTATGCCTACACTCCTACATTACGCTTGGAGCCAACGCGGGCCAACGATATGCGAAGGATGATGGCTTCTGTACACAATGAAACATATAGACAAAGAAATTTATATTTCAAGACAGTTAATTATCAATTTTGGGTACATTAATACCATTTTCGGATATAATAATCATTATGTAATACTCAATGCCATATCTAGTTTCATTTGACACTGTCTTGTAATAATTACAATAAAGCATCTTTAGTTGAAGAACATATACGTAGATGATGAATACGGATAATGTATTATATATATGTTTGAAAAGTCAACTAACGAATTAAACTAAATAAAACAAAATATAACAAGTTACATTTAATTTGCTACTATGTAATGGCCAAGGACATCACACGGTTGTCAATGTGCCATTGTATACAGAGGCCTTAGATTTTCAGTTTAACGATCAAACTAATCAACGAGTTTTTGCATCGCCACAATAACTTACCAAACTACAAAGTAAATATATTTGACATGAAACATATTATAATAAAAATAAATTGTCAATTTATTACAATACAATAACATAATTATATGTCTATTCATATTATAACGAAATATTAAAGAATAATTTTGATTTAAATTTTCTTAAAATGTAAATGAAAACTTTCTATATACTATAGGAATGATATTTCATGTTCAATGCGCAGATATCAAAAAATAAATAAAAGCAAAGGCTCATAAACAAAATGTATGGTTATGAGGAAAAACGCCTTAGAACTGGCCGTTTAGATATTTATATCTCATAAAAATATGTACCTTCAAGGTATGTTTGTAACAACACAAAAACGGCGCATTGAATAATAACATGGTTAGTCTTTGTCTAACTAAAAAGTAATTTTCAAAATCTTTGGATTACGATACAAAACATGGTGATAAAAAGGCACGTAAAAAAGCTCTCTATGTGTAATGTTTAGTGTATTAAGCTATTACTTATGAGACCCGCCTACGCTTAGAATACAATATATTTTATTGAAATCTTATACATTAAGGAGTGAAGATTACTCATCCACTAGTCACTCTAAAAGGCATAATTTTACAACACACAACTCAATATGTTTGAAAGTATGAACAAAGAAAATTTTACGTTTACAAGAGACATTACTTTTTTCGATTTTAATTGCCCAGTCTATTCATTTTATAGACTGTGACAGGTAAATGTATTTTTTATTCCGTACAACACTATAAGCTTTAGAATCTAAAATCATTTGAAATCAATACAACATAAGAAGCGAACGAATTATACTTCCTTATTTATTTCACTTCTGAAAATTGTTTGTAATTATTTAACGTGGAAACACAAAAGTTTTAGAAAACACACCGCAAAACGTGTATAAAAACTTATAATGCTATTTAAATATGCGTAGTCGGGTAACTGTTATATACACTTTGCCTAATAAATCTTGACAAAAACAATTCAAATTATTTTCTTACATTATTTTATTTATAAGTTATTCCCAATTCTTTCAACGTAGAAAACCATGCAAGATTTGAAACACTAGAAATCATACTACTGGTTCGCGTAACTGTGTTGATATTTATGAGTAATCTACATTAATAATATTTCCTATTTAAAACATCACCTTGTTATGTCAAGATGTACTGGGCATAGTGTAACGCGTGCAGTGACTTTGTTGCAGCGTGACTAGAAAGCTAGGACATCTGAACGATTGACCCCACTGGAGACACTAAACTCTGCAGTGGTGTCATTATTTGGCATCAAGCGAAGCTATGACTAAATTATGTGTTTGTAGTGTTGCCAGACTTGTATAAAACTTATAGAACACCTATCGCTATAAAATAACTGTCTGAAATGAATGATATTTATCCAACCAGTGCAAGATTACGTAAAAATAATCATATCTTGCTAGACGAAAAGTAAATAGATTAAATTTAACTTTAATATGAATCCGATCTAATGTGAAAAATAAAATTCTAACAAAAGTTCTACAAAAAAAAAATCTCTAGAAATTACTGGCAACACTACGATCTGGTATTTATCACATGAAATCATGTAATTTTGATAAGGCACTTGTACTCACTAAAACAATAAAAACATTAAGGTATAAACATTACAACAGACAACAATTTAAAATATTTCATCATTTGGCATCCATCGTCACAAGTGTTGATTTTTACATGACAACACCAAGATCACATAGTGCAACATTTATACACAGATAAAAATTCACAATGATATGTGATATAGACTGAATATAGGGATATTTTAGAAATATTTTATCTTTCGGATATGACATAGTATACTTTAGACAAACATTTTGACATTATTGTGATGCCATTATTCTAACGATTACAACATTACAACTAAAAATATGCATCAAAGGTCTTTTCATTCGAAAATTAGAGTACGAAACCTGGAATGTATAATTTAAAAACTAGTCGTAAACAGACATTCTCTTTGGTAGGACTGACAAAAACAACGCACAGCGTGATGCGAACTTTTTGTGACAGACAAACACACAAATAATACTCAGATTAATTATTCGAACCGCTGACGTAGAGATCACAGTCGTAGGTCGGGCTTTGACGGGAGGGGGGAGACACGGGATACTGACCGTATTCGTCATGGAGGAGTTTGGTTTGGGACGCGAAGTTATCGAAATCGTCAGCGGAATACGACATGGAACTGTGTATTTCTACGACACCGTTGAGTTTGATGGAGTCTCTTAGGTATCGATGGCGTTCGCAGACGCGGTTCTCGAGATGGTAGCAAGTTGGTTTGGGGAGGCCGTTGCGCGGAGGCCGGCCGCGCCTCTTACCTGATCTCCCGCAGTCAGAGCAGCTCACTAGCTCTTCGGGAGTGCCTGTCTTCTTGTTTTCGCGGTCATCGCCGAGGCAGAAATCGCAATATGGTGATGGTGACGCCTAAGTGGACAATGAAAATATGGTCACGAGAAAAATTTGATACACTTATTTTTTTTTCTAATAAGTTTTTTAAGGTTGTTTCTAATATCGCTGATGAAAGGATCAATATGTTTTGTTGCTATTTATGTCTATTCTTGTCTAATACGCATTACAAATTGAATACGAACCTCCTTGCTGGCCTTACTGTCGGAGGCTTCTTTATTTTCTGTCGGTGCGGAGACGGAGGGCGCGGGTGCTGATGGTGCTGCCTGCAGCGCCGCGGCCAGCGGTACGTGCGCAGAGTCCGAGCTAGACGTATCCGCTGAGGCCGGCCTCGGCGGCGGGGACGCGCACCGGGCTGGCGGAACTGGGACACCGGCTAGAAAGAAACATGGAAATTAAAGAATGGTTTAACTTGATTTTTAAAGCCAAACCAGCCGAACAACAGTTCTTGGAGGCTTCGAGAGAAAAAAATAATACTACCCAGATATAATTATAGTAAAACTTATATACTAGAAACCGAAATAGGCAACGTAAAACCCGCTCCAGAAAAATAACATAAAATCAGGAGAGAATTTTTTGACTAATTTGAGCAAATAAAAATCCCAGATGCATAGATCCATTTCAGCGCGTACACTACAAGCACCATGCACTTAAACTTTAATTTGTGAATTGCTTAGGAACAGCTAAAATAATTGTGATCTGGACATCTGAAAATTTTCACTTCCAATTCATTTTATGCCAAAGTACAAAAAACTTCTTCTAAAAAATGTTTCGTTCTACGTGTAACATGTAAATTATGAATATAAATAACATGACGCAAAAAATAGAGCAAAAAAGTACAGCTATCCACTATTAGCTTAAAAATAAATCTGTCTTTGAAGCTACTACAGTAACATGAACTTGGTGAAGCAAAGAATAAACCTCCACAGACGTATTTTGTCAGTTGAAACCTTATTGAAATGTCTAGAATGTTCGTAATTTATTTATTTTATGATTTCGCTACCCAGATGTAGCTTAGTGTAAACTTCTTTTCACCGACTCAATTTTAAAATTAAACTTACTAGCGCATTACTAGTACAGTGGGTTATAGCTTTTACCTGACCCACCGAGATCCCGCCGTCCCACCTAAGGTGGGTAACAGCTATAACCCACTGAACATAATAGCACATTATCAGAAAATTTCTGTTTTCTGTCTGAATACAATTTTTATGCGACCCGAACACTTAGTTTTTCCGGTATGATCGGTACATTTTACAGCCGGATTTTCTGACATGAAATTTTCTGATGGTTTGTCGTTGAGCTTAGCAAGAGACGAGTTGAAGGTAGAAATATATCTAACCCTCAGGCGGTGGAGTGGCACGTCGAACGGGCGTGTCCTGGAGGCCGGCTGGTAAAAACAATCACAATAATTATAGAATTACGAAAATATCTGGGGGCAGTTCCACCGATCAATAGAAAAACGCGGCGACGTCAACATATTAATATTTACGCGATAATGGAGCATGACGTCGGTGATACTCTAATACCACGTATCTAAAATTTTGCTTTATGATCAACTAAGGATTAAATAAGTGGCTGAGGGGCTTGGCCAGCATATCAAGTTACCACAAAATGACAAATTTTCTCAGTTGATTTTGAACTTTATCTTGAACAATTTAAGGTTTAAAATCATTTGGAGAAATTTGACAGTTTTGTACCTGCTGGCGACTACAATCCTACTTTCTCAGTATTCCCAGGTGGAAATTCTGGATCCACTGTTGAGTCATTGGAAATTTTATTAGATTAGACCTTAAAGCAAAGTGTTAGTTATGCGGTATTGGAGTATCACCGACGATAAAATAGGGGAGATCTACACAGATATTAACGTCGAGATGCGTATTAGCACAAAAAAAATATCTAGAAGTTCTAGGTCTGTAATGGGACTGTTCTCATTCTGAAAAGAGACCCGTGCCCAACAGGATGATAATAAATCGGTTGTTGATGTTATAAGCTTTACTAAGAAGTTTGTTAGTCACGAATGTTTAGTAAGTTAGTCTTTAAACATAAAACTTTTTATAGCACCATCTCTCTCTTTCTCTCACTCACTCATAGGAGATTTTAATCTCATTACAGGCTTTGAACTTGCAGACATTCAACTGCAAGTCAAGAATTCATAAACGCAGATGATTATATAGTTTTATCATTACAGAATTAATGTCATTCATCGCAACGTTCAAATTCAATTGCTACCAAAATTTGTTTAGGACGTTTTTTTACATGTTCTTCAAGTATACATTTGAGTAAGTGACAATAAGACAAGTTATAAACTTCTGAATCACAGCATAATATTTTTATATAAGTTTTAACACATTCCCTTCACTATATCTCCGTTAATTTAACTAAACTAAGTTTAAAGATAGATAGTAGTCAAATAATGATGTATGAACACCACTTACGCTGCCCTCAGGACACTTCATGTGTTGCATGAAATTATAAACATTTGTCAACTCACATAAATAGCAGTAATGTGCATGCATCACTCATTGCTACCAACATAATAATGTAATGTTTAGAATTTATTTAATAAACCTAATATAAATACAATGAAAAAAGTATAGTTGTACTTAAACATCTTAGCTGCATGGCATAAACTGTCATGCGCAAGCTCTCATCTCGTTCGATAAATGCTTTTCGACTTTATGAGGTTAACAATAAGGCTGAAAATTGCCTCTAGTTTACCGTAATTATGTTACCGATGCAGTTTTTAGCCAGCACCAAAACTGATGTCCGGAACTTTCCGAACTTCGGTTTTTGATAAAGTTTGTTCCAATCTTTATGTGTCTCTGAGTGACTGGTATTAAACATACCCATGTATCAAAGGTAGGCCATACTCCGCAGCTAAGCAAATCAACTAGCTAGCTTTATTTTTTATTTATTTTATCTCCCGGTGTGGCTTGCCCTAAAGACAGAGCTGAAGAAAACAGAGACCGCATCACGTGTTAGAGACAAGAGAAAGGGATGCCGCATCATACATGTTAAATAACGCCATCCCATACTCACGCCCTAAAAATATTGCATTAACACGTTGCCGGACTCTGAACTGTCCCTGCTTTTTACGTATGACGAACGTACTCACCGGTGCCAACGGCTGGATTGTTCAGGAAGGTGACGTAGCTGTCTTGGTACTCGGTCGCGGGCTGCAGCGGGGCGGGCGCGTGCGCGGGCGGGGTGTGTGCGCCGGCGCGGCTGTCGCGGGAGTCGCCGTCGCTGGCGCCTGCGCCCGCGCCGCTGGCCCCGCCCGCCCCGCCCGCCCCGCCCGTTGGATCCTTGTGCGTGTGCG